>JAUMJL010000141.1:4800000-6000000 GCA_033558185.1 Dromococcyx pavoninus
ATGACATAGATAATTTAAAAAAAAATGAAATTCTAGTTACTTGTGGAGTTGACTGATTGTTCTTGATATTTCTTACTCTTTACTGGTAGAGAATATGGCTTTATTTTTATATAAAACTATTCTCTGAAACAATAGCAGCCATGAATGATATAGTTAAATCTTCTTTTCCAATCCTGTTTTTAGCCCTTTGTGAGGTAGGTAAGCCTTGACCAATTATTTTAAGCTAACTTTTCCACTCCTGTTTCCCTCCCCTTCCTACATATGAGGACTTGATTGGTACCACAATATAAATCCAAAAGAAGCGAGAAATAACCGAATCCCAAAATGTTTGCTTAAACTTATTTTGGCCACTGCTCACATTTTGTTTAATTTATATGAGACTTAAAAAAAGGCAATTATAATGCCCTCGAGCCTTATCTGCTGAAGACGAGTGAGTGAACTGGGTTTGCTATCCTATCAGATTTTCAGTTGGCAGGGTATTTTTTGGATGCAATGCCAACTAAAGTTAGTTGCACTGTCCCACCTCAATGGATCCTCACCATGAATGTTGTATGCAAAAACACATGCGGTGCCTCTAGCCCTCTTTTTTCAGTGCATTGTTCTGAAGGAAAAAAAATAATAAAAAATTTAGCTTTCCCAACTTATACTATTTAACTGCAGTCCGTAACGTTGCAGAAGTCTATTAGGTGTTTTGGTTTCTTGGAAGGCTCACAGCTTTCTTGTGGCAGCGTGCTGCCATCATAAGAAAGACATTTCAATAATCTCTTCTTGAAACCTTTCCCACATGTCTTAGAGCAAGGTGACCAGTCACCCAACTGCCACTGTGGGCAGGGCACATCAGCGCAGGGCCGGACATCACTGGGCTTCAGCTCCTGGGCGCAGTCGTCAGCTGGCCGCCCCCGGGGGTCCCGACACTCCACTGCCCGCCGCTGCCAGCCTGAGCCACAGGACTTGGAGCACTCTCCCCACTCTTCAATGACCCACTCAGAGGAGATGATCTCCCTGATAGCATTAAAGGACTCTTTCTTTCTACTGGATGCTTTCTCTGACGCAGGTTGAGTGGGCTTCTTCACAAAATAGGTGAACTTGATCTTGGGCTGTGGAAGGTCCCCCACTGTGAGGACCTGGATGGTCAGAGGCTCCTTCAGAGGGCTGAAACTGCGGATTCTCTCCAGGGAGGCAGAGGAGCCACTGTACCTCAGCACACTGCCCTTGTAGGTGATGTCCTGCTCCAGTGTTGACAGGGTGTAATCACCATTGAGGATGTAGGTGCCATCTATGGCTTTGATGGCAAGGAAGCTGCCGTCGTGTCTTGCGCCCCTGTGATTTCGCTGCTTCACCTCGATGTTCGTTGCCCCAGCTGGAATGGTGATGACATCATGGTAACCAGGCCTGCTCAAGAGAAAAGAGAAAGACTTAAGTCCTCTGCTCTTCCCTGCAAAAAAGGAAGAACCTGCCCAGCACAAGACTGAATGTCATTTTGAAGCCAAAGCATTAAGCTCATGAGCTGTCATCCTAATTGAATTAATGGATTAAGGGATTTGCAAAGTCACAATCCCACATTACTGCTACAGCAGAGGTGTGTCCACATGGAAGGGGTCTTGTTTGCTGAGATCTCACTGCAAGTTACCATCAGTCAGATGGCTCTCACAGATGAAGTCTCAGTTCCAACAAAAAATCAGGGCAACACCTCATTGACACAGAAACCCCAAGCTTACATCCACAAAACATTCACCAGAACAAACTAATATCAGTAGTTATACACTTACTTTGCCCTAACAAGTGTGCCAGACACTTTCTTGCAAGTGGATCCATTGCCACCACAGACACCGCATTTATCAAACTTCTTATTGGATCCTATAATACGGTCACAGCCAGCCTTTACACACTGTCCCTGGACGCAGACGGAGGTGGAATCAGGGCTACACGGAGTACCATCCACAACCTTTTCAGGAAAGAAGCAGTAGAGCATCTGATTAGAAGATGCACATGACTTTGAAATTACATAATACAGACACATACAAAATAGGGACAGCTGGAGGACCTGCAGCACCTCTATTTTCCACCTGTATTTGAAACCAAAACCCAAAGCAGCTCACAGACAGTTCGAGGTATGTAGTGCTACTTCAACTCACTTGCAAAAATGATGCCATGGTGACAGGAGAAAACAACCAATTTCATTTTGTATTAATAACCCCCTCCACTCAGAAAACTTTTATTCATTTCGTGTAAAGAAAGAATGTTGTTTTCCAAGTGTCTCTGGAAGGTAGTCATGTTGTCAAAGTACAGGATCAAAAGTACTTTTAAAAGTGTTCAATGTATCTTTTTTTTCTAGGAGTAATGCTCCTCAAAAAACATCTGTGTCATTGCCCTAGTAGTTATTGGCTCTCAGCATCTTATGACAGTGAGTTCAAGTAGCTATGCAAGACGAACCTTTTTCCTTCTGTTTATTTTAAGCTGTCAGCATATTGGTAACTGGTATGAGAAATTACCAATGTCTTGGCAAAGAACACTCACAGTTTTCCAAACATATCTCAGCGTAATCAAACTGGTGAAAGGAGAGGAAAAAGGAACTAGGGTGGAGTGGGAAGAAGAGGAGGTACGTGTGAAATAACTGGAAGGACTGTGCCAGAATATTTAAAGCATGCTTGCAGTGATTAAGCTGAACATGTAGGAAGAGGAGAAAGAAGAATCTAGCTTAAATATGACGAAGACATAATTTCGTATTTCTACACTCCTTGACTCTAAACTTCACACAAAGAGTTAGAGGAAACAGAAATCTTATTCATGATTAGATGAAAGAGGTATAGTTTTGAAATACCTTTGGCTGTAAAACAAAGAAGTATCCTGTTCCTTTTGCTCGGCAGATAAGCTTACATCTGTCTTTTGGAGAGACCCCGGCAAACTTGGGTGTCCACTCCACTGCAGGCCCACTTCCAAAGGGAGGCTTGGAAAACTCATTGTGCTTTTCACATTGTTCCTCCCTAAAGGTTTTGCCTGCAGGCAGAGGAAATACAGGTAGACATTAGATCATCTTCTGAACACGGCCACCTTCTACAAGATACCCTTCCTCCACCTCAAAAATGGGAAAAAAATTACCATCATTGTCCGGACAGTCCTCAGTGTTACATGATCTATATTGCACTCGCTTCCCTTCACAGTATTTCCCTCCATTCCTTGGGATGGGGTTGTCACACTCCCTGAAGGAGTACTGCACTCCACCACCGCAGGTCCGGGAGCACTCTCCCCATGCACCCCAGGATCCCCAGCTCCCATGCACTGGTGTCTGGAATGACAAGAAAAAACAGGAAAAAAAAGTTAATACAGTAAAAGAAAAACCAAACCAAACCATAAAACCCACAGCTATCCTCATTTTTACCTAAGCCACTTCTAAAAAGAACCCCCCAAGTTTGTTTTATTAGCTATCTGCCTCCACTTATTCAAGCACTTTTAACTGATGACTCCACTGAAGCATTATCCATACTACTCTGCAAGCTAGGATATATTCTGATTTATTTTTTAATACTTACATCATAATGCTTCTTCTCAGTTTTATTCACACACTTGCCATTCATGCACCATTTCCCTTCCCCACAACTGGTGCCGTCTGCCCAAGGGAAATGTTTGGTCTGGCACACAAGCAGTCCTCCAGAAGTGCCAGTACACCACAGTGTTGTACACGTACTGGCAGTATCAGGGCAGTGCTTGGACTCATCTCCAAATGTAAACTGGCACTGCCTGTTGGCATCATACAATGTACCAGGCAAGTCAGAAGGAAGCTGGATTGGTCTGTGGGGCTTGTCCAACAAACACTCACCTGAAAAGGAAGGAAAAAAAAAGAAACAAAGAAAAAAAAGCCAGTGAATTTGGTTTCAAAAGGAAACTGATTTTCATTTTTAACCTAAGTCTTTGAGGCAATTTGTGCTACCATTTTTGTAATAGTAAAGGTCTTCTAAATTTGCTAGCAGCATGTAAAAAGTTAGCTGTATGCTGTAGCAGAAAGCACTCTGTTAAGAGGGAGGAAAAGGGAGGAAAAGGGAGGAAAAGGGAGGAAAAGGGAGGAAAAGGGAGGAAAAGGGAGGAAAAGGGAGGAAAAGGGAGGAAAAGGGAGGAAAAGGGAGGAAAAGGGAGGAAAAGGGAGGAAAAGGGAGGAAAAGGGAGGAAAAGGGAGGAAAAGGGAGGAAAAGGGAGGAAAAGGGAGCAAGCAAAGCAGTAAAGCACAGGAGCTTAAATGCCACATGAATGGAAAGCTTTATAATCCTACCATGACCATTATCCAAGAATGTTGTAATCATGTAGGCACTACACGGAGACCAAGGCTGGCTGCGATCCAGATTGGAAAGCATAGATGCCATCATGTGGAAATCCCGGCTTATTCCATTAATACCAGCACACTGCTTTGCATCGTCATGAGGCATGTTAAACACATGGCCTTAAAAAAAGAATAAAAAGGAAAGTCTGACTTTTGGATGTCTGTCCTATGTATTATCAATACTATTTTAAATATTATTCTAGAGCTGCTCATAGCCTGATCTTTAAATAGTAACTTGAATCTGAATACTGCCAAATTTTTAGCAGATGACACTGTATCTTCTCCCGTTCACATGTGCTTTTTTTTCTGCAATCAGTCAAATACACAGCTCTTACAGACAATGCAGTGCAGACTGGATTTGCTTTCCACTGTTCAACTCTGCTACATGGCAAAGCTTTGCCTCCTCCCAGTTGCACTCAGGGAGCACAGGGTTCTCTGTGCTTCACAGTACAAGCCTATGGTGTGGACTGGGCACCTCTTTGCTTTACGGTATCAGGTTGGCTTCAATTAATCACACGAAATCACCTTTCAAAGTTTCAAGTACCTAGTTCGTGGGCTGTTGTAAAGGCAGCCTGTAAACCATCATCTTCTATGATAGAGCAACTGCGGTTTAGGTCACAAACTGTTCCCACATCAGCCATCCCAAGAGTATCACATGTCTTGGCACCGCAAAGGTCCTGTAAAAAAAGGCAGTTTCATTATTAATCAGATCAGAGACTTAACCTTGGCAAGAAACAACCAGTCCTGGCAGTTTGCCTTTACTTATGGAAAGAGCATAAATATTCAGCACTTCAATGGGTATGATGGCAAAAAATCTGTCTTTGGAACATACACAAGGGTTACACATAGAAATAAAATGCATAATTTCCATACTAAATCTGCTAAAAATATACGAGGCAGAAATACGTTGCACATACTGTGAGTTTCACCTCAGGTGGCACAAACAGCAAAATAGATGACTAAATAAAAAGCAGTTAATTTTATCCTACTTTGCTGAAGCTGTGGTGACACAAGACTGCCTCTCAACACTTTTTCAGAGGTCTCCTGGCAGAGGGGATCTTCAGGGGTAGAGAGCAATGGGCATGCAGATGGATTTGACCTCGTGTCCCTCACCTGCCTGGTGAAGAGTATTGCTGTATCATAGTGCTCTGCGTGCCGGTCACTGGGCGGGTTGTGCTGCTTCTGCCAGCTGCAGAAGTTTCTTAAAGTCAGGGCTGCGTTGGAAGAGATATCAGGTCCCTTCCGCTCCTCGTAAATGACCATGATTTTCACCACCACGAGACTGATGGAGTTACGGATGCTGGGGTGCTTGTACAGCTTGGCTGCCATGGACAGCAGTGTCAGGAGATAGTGCTTCAGCCCACTGCCATGGAACTCAGCCATGGACTGGTCGGCTACCAGCATGGTCTCCACATAGCGGGGGCTCGACACAAACCTCTTCTTCCTTCTGCTTCTCATTTCTGCATCAAAAAAGACAGGGAGGGAAAGCACAGGTGAGCACAACTGAAAAACACTGGTGCAAGAGACCACCATAAAGAACCCCAAACCTGCAGATACTTATGATTTGCACCTAAGGGAGGTACCCCAAAGAACCATGCATGCTCCCACCCCAAACTTTGGCAGCCTCAGCTGAATAACCCCTCCTGAGTCGCTGTGGGGTGGAGGGGCAATACCCACACCCACACGCAGGATCCAGGTATGCGTTATTTCCATACTAAATCTGTTAAAATTATACGAGGCAGAAATACGTTGTACATACTGTGAGGTGGTGCAAACAGCAAAATAAATGAGTTAATAAAAAGCAGTTAATTTCATTTTTAGCCTACTTTGCTGAAGCCGTGGTGACACAAGACTTCTCCTTAACACTTATTAAGGGGTCTCCTGTCAGAGGGAACCTTCAGGGGTCCGGGAGCAGCCTCCCCAGCCTTCTCCCCCCTCCCCCCGCCCCGTTCCGGGCGGGGTGGGGATGAATGGGGTGGCGCCGGGCGGGGTGGGGGGGATGAAGGGGAGGGCACCGCGTGGAATGAAGATGGAGGGCACCGGGCAGGATGAAGATGAAAGAGAGGGCACCGGGCGCGGTGGGGATGAAGGGGAAGCATTTCCCCCCTTTCTCCCTATTCTTTCCCCGTCCCCGCGGAGGGCGGCGCGGCGCCCCGACGGTACCTGTGCGCCCGGGGAACTCCGGACCGTCCTCCCCCGCCTCGGCCACGGCGCAGCGTGCGGGGGCGGCGCGGGGGGCCCCGCGGAGGCGCAGGAGGTGGGCGCCGTATCGGTGCGCGGTGCCGGGCGCGGGCTGGAGGAGGTACTGGCGGCCCTGTAGGGAGAAGGCGCCGCGCATCCCCGCGCACAGGCTGAGCGCGGCGGCCGAGCTGGGGTCCCCGTTCACCGTGCCGGAGTAGAAGCAGCGGGAGAGGTCGTTTTCCTCCTCTTGCGGCGGCGGCGGCGCGCCCAGGTACTGCAGGGTGAAGTCCGGGGCCAGGAAGCTGCTGTCGGGCTCCAGCTCCAGCGTGAGGCGCTCCCCGAAGGCGTCCAGGCGGAAGCGCTCCCGGCCGCCGGCAGCGGCCAGGCGGCGCGGCTGCACCAGCGCCTGCCGTTCCGGGCTGCACAGACCCAGCACCGGCATCAGCACCAGCACCGGGAGGCACCCTCCGGTCCTCATCGCGGCCGCCGAGCTCGCGGCGGGCGAGACTTTTTGCAGCTGCAGCCGCTGGCTTGGCGGAGGAGCCCTTTTAATGTCTTTATTTGGTTAAATATATATATATGAGATATATTGTGGAGTTTTTGCTTTTTTGGGGGGTCCCTCGGTTTCTCTCTGTTGGCGGAGGGTCCCGCGATCACTGCATTGGCCGCGTCGGCTTCCCCATGGCCGGGTGCAGGGAGCGAGGGTCTGCGAGGGGAGCAGCCGTCTGTCTGACTCTCCGTTTGTCTGTCCGTCCTCTTTCTCGCGCCTCCTCCTCCTCCTTCAGCTCTTCCCCAGCAGCGGGTCGAGGAAGGAAGCTCCGGCGAGTCCCTCCGGCAGCCCCGGGACGGTGCCGCCTGCGTTTCCGCGGCGCCGAGAGGCGAGCGCCGCGAAGTCCTTTGCGGAGGAGAAGCAGAGCGAACAGCACCCCCGAGCCCCCCCCTCTTTGCCGCGCTCCGGACACCTCCGCCGTGCCGGGTGAGTGCGGCAGTCCGAGCCGCCGCCGCCGCTCTTTATGGGGTTCGCCCGGGGCCGCCCCCAGCGCCGGCGCCCCCCGCCGCGCCGCCCCTCGGCCGCGGGGCCGCTGAGCTCACTGCGTGCGTAACGCGCCCGCGGGCGGCCCCCGCCCCCCCGCTTCCCCCCCACCGCCTCCGACGGGGCGGGACGGGGCGCGGCGGGCAGAGCGCGGGGTCGACTCTTGGGGCTGCCGGGAGAGGGGGGGTTGACGGCCCCTTCCCCCGCCTCTGCGGCTCCTCTGCCCCGGCCCCTGAGGGCAGCGGGAAGGGAAGGGGGCAGGGGTGTCATCGGACGCTCAGCCCCTTTCGGTGGGGCGTCTGGGTGGGGCAGGGGGCTCGTGTCTCCGCTGAGGAGCAGCAGGTGGACATGGAGGAGGGAGGAAAGGAGATCCCTGTTCGCGTTTGTGGCTTTTCCTTTCATTCCTTTACCCCCCCCCCCCCTCATTAAATCAGTTCTTACCCTTTCCTGACCCTAATAGCTCCAGTCAGGAGCTCAAAGGGTGGTAGAGCACTGGAACAGCTCCCCAGGGAAGCACTCGTGGCACTAAGCCTGGCAATATTCAAGAAGCATTTGGACAATGCCCTCAGACACACAGTGTTGAGTCTTGGGTTGTTCTGTGCAGGGACAGGAGCCGGACTTGATAGTCCTTGTGGGTCCCTTCCAACTCAGGTCATTCTTTGATTCTGTGATTCTGTGTCAGCTGTGCACCTGCACTTCTGGGAAATGGTTACTTTTAAATTGCTTAAACAGAGACATTGACGTAGGTGCAGCCAATGTTTTCCTTTGAAGCCATAACCAACGATAGTGGTACAGCTAATCCACTTAATTCTTCATATGCAATGTGCAGCCCCAGTACTGCTGCTCTCCTCTTTTTGAGGCCTTTTTGGAGGGCAAAAGGAGTCATCTGCAATTGTGTGGATAAAAATGGAAGCAGTGTACCTGTTGGTGACAACTCCCAGGCTTCCAAACTACACAAAGGTGCTTTTGTGTCAGTAGACTCTGTGTTTCACACAAGTGTAAAGCTCGGAGAGTGATAACAGAAATAGCAAAATACATCAACCTTGTGATGATATGATTGTAACAAAGCGAATATTTCTAAAATTTTATGTATCCACTGTTCTCTTAGGATGGAGTGTCCTGTTTCTGTCACTAAATCTAAGCCTAAGGGTTTTCTTCCTAGCTTAAATCATGTCAGCTAAACTTGGAAGCAGGCTGCTGTGTCAGTTACACAGCCTGATTGCCTGCTAAGTTCCAATAAGACGTTTATTTCCTATGGTGTTTTTAAGTCATACAAATTTAGAAATGCACATTTTTTTGAAGTTCTGCAAAAAACCCTATGAAAAGATGAATCCCATTTTTCCAGTTACTTATTCCACAAAAGTGCTGTTGTCCCACATAGTGATGAGCAAAACCAGAACTGGGCCTCAAATGAGGGATTTTCCTTGGTATACAGCAGGAAATGCTGGACTTTTGGATCAGAGTCTTGGCTTTGAAAGGCTGTGACTGCTGCTTGTTACTAAGTCAGGAGGGAAAATATCCATTCAGTTACAACAGAGGCCTAATATTTCTCTTGAAGAGTTGGAGATGTATGCCAGTCTCTATCCTTATCTTTCAGACTTGGTGACATGTACCAAACTCTGTTGTGCTTTTCCTAGGACAAAAAAACTTTCAGCAAAGATACGGTTTATTTATACTGTTAATTTTGTATTGCATACAATCCACATCTAGAAATTATATGTATTTTGAATGTTAAGGGCATTAGAAATTTAGAAGTCTAAAAGTGTTGTATATACAACACTGGCTTTTTTATAATTTATTTTTGAACTTACTTTACAGTCAAATTAGGTACACTTGAAAAGATATTAGTTAAAAATACTAAAACCTTCTAGTCTGTCAGTGTAATGCATAGATCAGCAGGGACTAGAGACAGGCCACTTCAGTGTACACCTTGGACATACCCACCCAGCTGCTGGGTGCACCTTTGTGGTCACATTTTGATGTTGCTTTTTTGGTTTAAAATCTCTAATTTTTGAAGGTCCTGACCACCTTAAAACAGCTTTTTCGGTGTGACCAGTCTTTCCGATGTTCCACCAGGTGGCACTCGACTATTAAGAATTTTCCTCGAAGGGTTTCACGGTTCATCTCCCAGGTTTCAAACTGTGCTCTGGTGGAAAGGCTTACATTTTAGTACCGTTCTCAACAGTTCCGTGGCTAAGACAAAAGTTTTCCTGGCCTTTACATAATATCCAAGGAAGAGTTTTAGTAAAGAACTCAGCAGTTGTGGTGTTTTCCCGTTTTTCTAATATGTGCTGCAGGGAAGCACATAAATGTTTTGCACTATGTGAACAGGAATCCCCTTGGGAAGAGACATTTACAAAAGTTTTGCTTCCTAACAAATGTTCAGTGTTGTCGCACACCACGTGTATAGTCCTACAAGTGCATAAATCTATTTTTTTGAATAACCCCAGGGAGTTTAGCTGGATTGTTCAAGACTGGAAGGCAGTATGTATTCGTATTTGCAATCTGTATCATATCTAATCCATATCAATGCCAATCATATTTTGTTCAAATCAATATTTAGAACGCTAAACCTAATGAACTTCTTCAGAATTACAGTTAGTGGGATAAAAACCTAGGAAAGGCATAAAACTTACCTTTTTAATATATTTCTGGTGCTTCTTGGAAATAACTTTAAAAATTGTAATGCAATGTAAGCCACCAGGTGGAGCTAATAGATCGTTGTATTTTAGTCTACAGTGCAAGAACAATTTTTTAATGGATTATACCTAAGTGTAGTCAGTATCTGAGCAGTATTAACAATGGTGAGGCTTTAATTTCTTTACCGATGTTTGTATAAATTGCTTTTTCTAATATTAAAAACCCCTAACAACCCACACTTTTCCAGCCTACTAGTTAAATGCTGCAAAATGATAGCTTCCTTCCTATACTGTTATCATTTATATTTAAAACAGCAGGTGGCACACTAGACCCACTGAATATCGGGTGAAAGTCCTAATGCTGTTAAAAAACTCCTCAAAAGTGGACCAATAACCTTAAGCCTTTTTTTGTTGTTGAAAATTCATTTGATTTTGCAAAACTCTTTACCCATCACTGTTTGTGATTACAGAAATAATCGACACATAGCTGTTGAGCACTGTGAGTGGTTTGGCTTTGTGCAGAGCAAAGGAATGCAAGGTTTTTCAGGGCAAATGACTGTACCAAACAAGATTATTTACAGAGATTGTTTTCCTATGACATCTTTTGTGATATACATGATTAGGGTTTTTTTCCATTTATTTATTGATTTTGATGTCTTTAACAGTTGGTTTTTGTTAAGCAGGGTAACAGAGAAAAGAGAGAAAACCTCTTATTTTGCCTAAGTGTTTTGATAATCATCAGTAATGGGAAAAAACAGAATAATGTCCATCACTTCAATGAGATGTATGCATTTTTTTTTTAGAGACAGAGAATCATGTGATTTAATGTGGTTGTTTCCCCATAATTTCTGCTTTTACAAGAACTAATTATCAAAGTTGTAGAAAAAAACAGATGCAGAAATTTTGGGACCCCCAAATTTTATTCCTAAATATCCTATATAAGCCTGTATGCACTCAAAATGAAACAATACCAGTTCTTTCTACTTTCCGTTAGTAAAACTTTATCAAAATTGGATTCAATGGGAACTTGGACTACCTCGGGCTGTATGGTCAAACTTTTTATTATTCAGCAAATATAATGCACTGGACTTTAGGGTTCAGGATTTAGGTTAGTTCAATTTATAAAGGTAAGAACAGCCAGGAAGCTTGTTTTAATTTAAATGCAACATTTGTAGAAATAAGAATATATTTATTTGATGCTGGTCTTTATTTAAACTATAAAGAAATTTTCTGTAGGCATTTTGCACTGACTGGTGTCGTACCGCTCCTACAATTTTAATACTATTGTAGGCATCATTATAACTGATGGCAAAATTTCTCTCTATATCACAGATAGGAGCATATGTAATCCAGGTCGCCTTACACATGTCCTAAAGATTGCCAAACTATCTTTCAGCTAAATGTTTCTTTTGGCTTCTTCATGCAAGTTTTTTATACCTGATTTATCAGTTTGCTCCTGAAGTAAGTGTGGTGAAAAATGTATTGAATTTTGTCCACAATAAATGTTTTCTGCCATTTTATCATTGAGCAGAAATAGTGGGAAGTGAAAAACAGTAAGGGCAAAAGTCTGTTACAGAGTGTAGGGATGGCAGCCATGGGTCTTAATATTTCCTTACTGTTTACTGGGTAGCTGTAAAATTCCCCTAGTCACCTTCGTCTCTCTGTGTCTTCCTCATGTTATAGCCAAGAGTCACAGTCTTCTTCTGACACTAGTAATAGGTCAGATCCAGTGCTAAAGTTGATGATCTGTGTCGTGCTGGGACTGGTGCAGAGTGCCTTTCCTTCCTTAACTTCCTGCACCCGAAGGAGGATGGCAATGCATTGTTAATAGGCTACACTGGCAGATGCCCCTGAGCTGAATTGGGTCTGTGGGGAAGGGCAGGCTTTGGTCTTGACCAGGCGTTGGCAACATTCATAAGTATGTGTATAGCTGTCTACTGTAGTATCGCTATCTGATCAGAGACATCAAAGGCTGTTAGCACCTCCCAGCTGTTTGTTCGTTGATGCGCTTGTTAGAACCTGTGAGCTAATGCATTTTAATTTATATGTTTTATGAGTACTAGAGGCAAAGCTGTTCATATATTTAATACTCGTTTTCTGGCTAGAACAACACAGTTGAGGATGGCCTAGCATTTAATTTTATGCTAACCTCTTCCCCCATCTATTATTCAGTCACAAACCATAGCATAAGTCTGTTATCACAGCATGGTAAGTCTGAAGAGGGAGGTTTGCATAAGAATGCGAATTTGGACACAACTCTATCACACATCAAGTCCACAGGCAAGTGGTTTAAAAGACTGTTGAGGTCTGACACGTGTATCTCTCACTTTCTGATTGTAGAAGTATCCCTACTGAAGAATTCGTGTCACCATATAAATGGCTTGTGAACAGCTGACCTAAATCCAAATTTTCATGGTCAAAACAACTGCTGGTGTCAAATATACAAAAAAATCTCCCTGGAAAGAAGGGATCAAATAAAAAGAATTAAGCAAAACAAAATGTTGCATTATAATATGTCTGCAAAAGTGTTTCAGAAGTTAAATATAACTGTAACATTGGCTGCAGAGTCCCTCGGCAACTGGCAAGGAGCACATTCGTGCATACCCTGAGATCCATGACATTTTGATATTTTTATCACACTGTGATTTCAATAGATACCACACTTTCTCCGTATACTTTGGACAGAGGATTTCACAAGTGCTGCAAGAAGTGTAACAGTTTCCATGAAAGTCCTTGTAATGAAAACTCATCACTGTACCTATTAATAACTTTTTACGTTTGAGACGTCTGTGTGATGTAGGAGACAATTACCATCACCTAGCAAATGTGGGCACTGGCCATGATGATTGCAGGGAAGTTTCCATCTTGCTAGACAGTGCTCTGCTTATTGCTCTGCTGGTCTATCCAGACATATGCCGGTCATTCTTTGTGACCAGAGCCTGTATGAAGCTGATACTCCCTATAGAAAGTATTGAGAAATTTGAACATAAACAACAAATATTGTCTGTAGCATTACCTTTCAAGCTGGGCAGTTCCCTTACCCTAGTTCTAGCACACTCTTGAAAACAGTGGTGTTGGCTTTACAGAGGGTGTGATGCATCACAGCAAGCAGTGGAAATAGTCAGCTCAACCTGGCAGGCAGGGAAGGGAAGCAGACCCTCTGAGTTAGTGTTGCTGTCCTACCATTACTGGGTCTATTAAGTCATTGCAGTTCTGCTTCCAGTCCTGAGCCGCCACGTACATATTGTATTGTACTGAACTTAATGTATGTGAGGACGTATTCATATGAGGATCCATTTTAGTAACCTTTCTTTTCTGCTTCACATTCTTACTGTATAATTTTAATAGCCTCATTTACATGTTTTACCTTATTCATATTTTTGCTTCATCCCCTCTTATCCCACATTTCCTTCCTGTTATGCCGGATAATCAACACTTGGCAGTAAGTGCTTTTAAGAAAGGACAAAAAACATTAGGAAAGTGATTAACCATGCCCAACTCCTCAAACATTTTATATATGTGTTTAGACTCACCTAATCCATGCTTTACTAAAGGCTGGATCAGATGGTATTTCCTCCTGGTTTGCAGGGATGGGGCTGACCCTCTTGAACTGGAGTTCTTGGGGCTCCTCTTAGTCTCAGATTGTTTACCTATTCTGAGATAGTTCCCTCTTTTCCTTCCTCTCTCTTTCCCAAAAGCCTCACCTTTCCTATGGATGTCTGAAGATGGGCACTGCTGGATAAATAGCCTTTGTAGCATTCACGTGAAAACTTTCTTTTTGCTTGGCACAGCTTTTTTCCCTCTTGAATAATCATGACATTTAGGGGAAAAAGTTAGACTCTTTCTAAACGTGGTTATAAATTCATGCATGTGGGATTGTCTGCTCTGTTACAGTCCAACACACTGCTTGAGATAATATAAAACCACAGTTTAAAGTACAGACTTGTAATCAGTATCAGGTTCTCCATCACCTATGACAGTGATATTAAACTAACTACAATAATCAGGGTAGTTCAAAACGTTAGATTGAAATCTGCCCCCCCCCCCCTTTTTGTAGACATGAGTCTTGCCTTTCTATACCTTCTGAAATGTTTTTCTGCACTTACTATAATGAAAGGGAATTCCCCAGACATCAGTACAGGAGGTATTTGCCATCGTTTATAAATATCTTGAATTTTAACATCCAAGTATGTTTGATCAATCTGTTACCTTTGCTAGTACTATATAATGGCCAACTTGTGCCACGTGGGTGTCTGACACATATTTAAAGCCCTGTTCAGTACAGCCAAGGGTAGATTTTACTATATGAGCAGGTCAGAAGCCCTCTTCACCTTCCAGAAAGAGTGAAAAAGAAGAATTTCAGTTGTTTCTAATAGGCGAACCACTTCAGTATGATGAGGACATTGTACTTGAATTTATTGAGGCACTGACCTTGCTTCCTTTGCCTTTTGGTAAAATACAATGTCTTCCTGTATCTGTGGTCTGATATCTGAATCACTAAAACCAGAATATCTATAGACTATACAGAATCCAAAGATGCTACTCTTTCTGTCAGTGCTGGCATAGAGATGGTTGTTATGAGGAGTCTTGTCCTTTTTCACATGTATTTTAGTACCTATGCTTACATATTAGGTCATGGTTGGTGTTTTCCATCCTAAGTCATGCTTTGGTTTCAAGTAAGAGATTGTATTGGCCAAGCATCCAACTGACTTCCATGAAACTTTCATCACAAATGGGAAATGGCATTTATAGTCTGCTCAGCTTACTGCTAGGGTTCTTTAAACCAACACATGTAGCCATTTCAGAAGTAAATAGGGAAAAGTCCTTATTACTCAAAAAGCAGAGTGAAACTTTTTGGGAAAAAAATGGTACAGAATTGAGCAACACTTAAGCATTTCTGCATCCAGCAATTGAATAATAACCCTTAATAGTTCTTATTGCTCCTCTTCTAAAGTGACGGGTTTTGATATGTCAGTGCAACTTTTTAAGGCCAAACCAGTTGCTAGCCCCAGTGTTTTAATGAATCTCGCTGATACCTGCAAGCAATTGTAATGGAGATTGTCTTGCTGCCAAGCTGGGCTTGTATAACAAGTGGAGAAAGTGCTACTCAGCCAAGCATGAAATACTCTCGCCTGCATCTCTTTTATTCAGAAGTGATGGAAATAACTTGTTAATGGCAAAAGATTTCAGCAATACCTCAAGAAAAAGAACCTTAAAATTGACAGCTTCACTTAACAGCAAATTTAAGGATTTCCATCAGGATCTTTAATCTGGGCATTCATCAATTTATCCTGTGACTTAGGTAAATATTTCAGAAATGCTGCAAAAGATTATAATGCAAAGACATGGTTTTAAGTACAGTTCTATGTGTCTTTAATATGTGCTGTATACCAAAATAGGGTAATATGTCTGTGTAGGTTTTGGGAGACTTGTAGCTGTGCTCATTTTGAGATGAGGAGCAAATCAACTAAGCTTAAGTCCAACAAAGGCCATAAATACATAAAGATCAGTTATGGAATCCAATAGGTGGGTCAAGTCTATTTTTCAAAAGTTTTCAGGAGCCCTCATTAATTACTTCCTTCTAAGCACTAAATTTTGGCTCCTTCGTTGTGCTTATATTGCTCTCAAATAAGCAACTCGCAGTTATCGAGGAGTATCTCCTCAAAAGCCCCTAGCAAGTGTTATCTTTATTTAAGATGTAGAAAACTGAGGTACAAAGACATTCAGAAATTTATTAGTAATTAGATAAAATACCTTTGTTACATCAGTGCAATTCATTAACAGTTGCAAGAGCCTCTAGCTCTGAAACTTTTTGTTTCAGCTATTTCAGTACAGGGTTCATGATGTTGCTAATTTGTTCTTCCTTTTTTTTGACGATTTTACCCACATTTTGAACAGGAAATGGGATGGCTACCTCTTAATATTTTTTTCTACTTTAAATCCCATGTTTTCTAATGTTAGCTGGAAACTTCATATTCCTTCTTTGCACTTTCTTCATGTTAGGTAAAAAGTAAGTGAGAAATCCTTGTTTGCTTTCAGATTCGAGGGCACATAAGTCAGTAAGACTTGTTTAGGTGTCTTGGGATGGAACAGGCACTTAAAAGGTCTCCCTCAGTTCTGAATATGCATTTATGTCAATGTTTATGTGTTGTTTTAGTCACAAGGTCAGCTGAGCTAGAGACAAGGCTTCATCACAGATTTTGCCTGACACACTGGGATGCTTAATATCTCAATTTTATCGATGACATGAGTAAAATAAAAAGTTGCAACACTAATCTTAAGCAAAGTACTATAGGGTGTTATAGTGGGTTGACCTTGACTGGCTGCCAGATGCCACCCAGCTTTTCCCTCATTCCTCCTTCTCAGCAGGACAGGGGAAAGAAAATTAGAAAAGCTCATGGATTGAGATAAAGGCAGGGAGAATGCTTATCAGTTAGTCATGAGCAAACCAGATGTGACTTGGAAACAATTTAATTTATTGCCAATTAAATAAAGTAGGATCATGAGAAACAATGTCAAAATCTAACCCCCTCTTCTCACACTTTTTTCCTAGGCTCAACATCATTCTTTAATTCCCAACTTCTCTGACTCCCTCACAAGTGATGCAGGAGGATGCGAAATGGAGAGTTGTGATAAGTCCATGAAAATTCCTCTTTGCTGCTCGTTTCTCCTCAGATGTTGTCTCTGCTCTAGCATAGGCCTCACAGAGGCCGCCCTACAGCATTCACCACCAGCACGTGGGCACCAGAAACCTGGTGCAGGTACTCAGATTAAAAATGCTGTAGAAATGCGGTGCAGAGTCATCTAGCTCATTGTCTTTTTGCCCCACTTAACTGTCACTGTCCCCTGCTACTCTTCCCCTTTACCTTTTCCCTCTGCCTTTCCCCTTGTAGTGTGGGTCACCAGGGAAAGGATAACAGGAGCAGGGAGAAGGACCACTGCAATGGTGTCGTGTTTTGCCAATGTCATAGAAACTGACACCTTCAGCTTTTCTCATCTGCCTATTCGCAGTGTAAGATTTCCCCAGGCGTTGTAAAAATCTAATAGTAGGCTGTCTGTTTGGGAATTAAATGATTGAGGAAATCGATCAAATGTTTTTTACTAGATTTGGATTGATTATCCCATTTTTGGCTGTCCTTTGCTGACACTTCCTCTGCTCCTCTCTGAGGAACACAGTTAAGGTGAGGAGGCCTCTTGCTGCCCTCTGCTTCCCTTTGTGCCTGTTCCCACTGTGTTCTGCCGTCAAGGGTCTGGATCGGACTGGTAGATGTCAGAAGGAAGAGTGCGAGCACAAGGACAGTCTAGGACTCCCTTTGCTGCTCCCTCCAGTTTTTAGAAGATTTTAAATCACTGTCATGGTTCACTGCAGTCACGCTTGCTATCTCCCCAACTGATCTGGAGCAGCTCATGTGACCCAGTCTTCTGGCATATAAACTCGCTTGCACAACTCCATATTAAGGCTATTAATACACTTTCCCCATGTGAGCAATCCTTGCTGCAGCGATGTAACACGTAGCTTGATCACATAATGTTAACAAAAAGAACTGGAGCAGACACGTAGGTCTCAATCTTGGAAATATTTATAGTTAGGCTTGACTTCTAACATCTTGCTAACCCCTTGAGTGTTTGCAGGATTGCAAACTTAATAAAATGTTGGCTAAAATATTCTGCTTACCAATGATATCAGGAGGAAGCACGTGCACTGGCTTATACAAGAAATGAAGTTTTTAAGACAAAACACCCTTCCATCCATCTTCTCTGTCAGTTTATACCATAGACACTCACTACAAGAGAGTGCAGCAAGAAATAAACAGACACTAGTAAACCAATACTGGGATTTGTATTTTCAGTCCTGTTGCTGGTAGGTCTTCTGCAGAATTTCATTCCTACTTAAGACCAAACACCAAAAAGCCAGTCAACAAGACTTTCTTTTTTAACTTCCGTTTATCATAGCTAAATTTCTCGGCTTTAATATGTGATCTTTTTGCAAAGCCTTCACTGTTATGCTGTAGACAGGCTCTACGACTTCCAGTTAGTATAAAGCTAAGCACGTGAACATATGTTTGCAAGAGATATTTGTATGCCTGTTGAAGTGTTACCTTTGCTGTGCCACCAACTCTTTTTTGCATAGTGTGGCATAAGATATGTTATTGTTTTGGATGATAAAGAACAAAAAGCAGAGGTCATGGGATGTTCATGAAACTTTTAAATTCAGTCTTATTTCCATGACTGTCATGGGGAAGTCACAGAATATTTGACTGCATAGTTCAGATTACCAAATGCAAGCTTTAAAGTTAAAGGCTATGGTTAAGGCAAAAGTAGAGGTTTGGGTATATGATTAAAGCTGATTAAGGAAAAAACCCACAGGTTTTGAAGTCTTCTAGGAATATGTAGGCCTAAGAAGAGAGGAAAGGGGTAAAGTGGTCAGGGGGAAAGCTTTTCCTGATACTGTTATAACTACCAGTTAATCTTAATGTTTTGACTCATTGTCTTGTTGTTGAGTTCCATTTTTTATTTATTTAGAGGATTATAAGTTTAAATCCAAAATATATTTAAATAAATGATTAAAATATTATGGACAGAAAAATGCATTATAGTTTCATATGTAATTTTTTTAGCAGAATAATTAATTTTATTGCCTGCAGGAGCTCAGCCGTCATTCCTGATCATAAGCCAGGCATAACTGGAATGCCGACATCACATACTCTTACACGCTGGCAATGCTTTCTCCTGTTGTGAAAGAGGCCTGGGTCTGATGCCTACTTGGGCTGCTGGCTCCCTAGGATCCATGGGGAGTATGGCTGAGGCAACCCCAAGTTTTTTGGGTTGCAGTCACCTCTGCCTGCCTCAGCTGCATACTGAAGCCTGGGCAGAGGGTTGTCTGCATGCCTCTTGTGAAATGCAAGTGGATGAAGAGGCATGACAGTGTTCTCCATCTGGTTGTGGCTGATTCAGGCTGTTTTGGGCTCAGTAGAGCTTCTGGCTGAAGTCATGTCGTCACTGACAGCCTGCTTTACAGTGGTGCATTGGCAAGAGCAGGGTGATGCTGGGCTTGTCCAGGGGCAGCCCAGGATAATCCTGCGGAAGTTAATGAGGGACATGGACTGGAAGAGACTTCCTGGGCTTCTGAGGCTGATATCCCAAGGGGAAGCATGGTCTGGTTATATATTACGCGCCTTCACAGACATAAATGAAAGCAGCTAGGGAAGTCCCTTCCCAGAGACCTTCAAGGTCCCATAGGAGGGGTCCCTCTGAGCCTGGGCTTGTCCTTATGCTTTCGAAGTAGAACAGCACAATTCCTAATCAGATGGAAAGAAGAAAATCAGTGTTACACTGGGCTGCTTCTCTCACCAACATTTTCTTTCTTGATTATTTTGAAGTCTCAAAGGTTGTTGCTCAATAACATTTATGAACTGGATGTAGCATAAAAATCGGAGCTATAGCGCAAATATGGACAGCCATCACACGTAACACGCCTTCTAATACTGAAGCATCATCAGGTATTTTAGCAAACAGAGAGGTAAAAAATTCCACTTCATAAAATCGCACATTTATGTAATTCTAGTGATGCCAACTGGGCTGTCATTGCTTTATGTAGTAAATACAAGAGGTAAAATAGGTTGTGTAAAGAAATTGCTAATAATACAAAAAATTTAGCTGAGAGGGCCCTGTCAGATTTAGTAGTGTGGATTTAAAAGCTCTCCAAGAAAGATGTTCTCTTTTTACCTTTTCAAAAGAATTCGAACTCAAACATAGCTCAGAAACAAGCTGAAAAATATAAACACTCAAACTATGACATAAGACACTAAAAGCTAAGAAGATGTAAGAAGTGACAACATTAACTCGTGCTGTTTGCTTTAGAGAGGGCAGAAAAAGCTAAAGTCAATTAAGGCGAGGACATTTGCTACTGAAACTGCCGGCATTTGTTGCTTTATGTTAATCTCTGTGGTCCTAATCCCACAGTATTTTTCACATATTGGCAGACAGCTGTGCTTGAACAGAGGCCCATTGACTTCACGTCATTTGAGCATCCCTTTTGCATTTGAGGACTTTGATCTATGTGACTGGAAGTCTCTTCTTAGCTATGGTTTACCGCAGCATCCCGGCACACACCTGCCACTTTCTTAGCACAATGCAGTTCTTTTTGACTATGGCAACTCTGTAAAGAACTACGGATATATGTTGCACATTATTTTAATTCCCATTAGATCATCTGATTATACAGTTATGATGTGAGAAGTACCAAAAGTTCTAGATATAAGCAATATAAATGACATTTGTCCACAAGCCAGACATTTAATTGTTAGTGCCAATGAAAATAGACTAGATTATCTGTGTTGAAGACTGCTGCATCCATAGCCTGCATGACGTCTCATGGATGCAGTTTCATGTAAATCCCACTGTAGGTGCATAAGATAGACCTGCTTTCCAACAAGAGGAATGGAGACAAAGGACACAAGGGCTGTAAACTGAACTCAATGAATTTCTGAACAGAATTACATATATATCTATCTCCCAGCACAGCAGAGGAAGGGATACACCAATGAAGGAAGTACCTTCCAGACTTGTCCCTAAAATAAACCATACATGAATAAACTCCATGCTTGGGCTTGTTTCAACATCCAAACAAGCTTTCAAGCAGTATTTGAATATCCAAGAGTAGGGGAATGCAAACCTTCTGACACCTCCATAAAGCCTCCAACAAGCACTTGGCCTAGGAAGCAATGCCTGGAGAACATTTCCACACAGAGATAAGTTTAATTGCAGACATCAGCATTTTGTTGGGGAGACTGCCTTGTCCAAAATTTTGCAGTGTTTGCATATGTTATTTCAAGCATAACAGCTAGCAAAAAAGGATCAGCTGGTGCTCTAGACTTCAAGGCCAAGTGCTGTAAATATCTACAATAAATGCTGTTCCACACATGAGTAATTCCTTTGGCTCCGTCTGTGCTGTCTCTGGGACCTCGAGTCAGGGAGCACAGTATAAAGCTTGACCTGCTTTTTGTGAGCCTATATTGCTGACAAGGGGATATCCAAAGCCCAGCTACTTCCAAGCCCTGTACTCTCCTTATCACACATGAAATCAGACTTTGCTGTGGGAAGTGAATTTTTTGTCCTGGGGTAGAATGGGATGAGGGGTAGAAAGGCCTCTTACCTCAGTAAGGGAAAAGGAAACCTGTTGAAAGCATTATCTACTTTACTGCACTGAATTTGCTCTTGCCTAAGATGAAACCAGTTGACTACTGACCTTTTCAAAGGGGTATTGTCATCTAATCATTTTTTAGGCCATCTGTGGAAAAGGCAAGGTTTTATGGCTAGGTTTGGTTGTTAGTTACCACATACCAGCTACCACAGGCATAATATTTCATGCTTTTAATTCTATTGCATCAGTAACACATAACTAACACATCAGGTGTTAAGTTGGATTTTTGGATTCTTGTTTTTCTTTTTTTTTGGCATATTATCTGTTTTTAGAACTAGCAGGAAATACAGAATAAAGACAGATTATAAACATAATTTAATGTGTTTACTGTTGGTCTTATATTAGAAGTCAGAAGAAAGAAATTTGTAGATAGAGGGTGTGACTGGTATACATATGTAATTATCTTATAAAATAGCATGAACATTGGCCAAAGTTGGAAAAAACCCCACTGTTTCTAAGCAGGAAAATATTTTGCTGCTGGGGATTTTTGTGCTAAGAAAGGGCTGGGGGATTTCTGTATGCAGCATGGAAACACACCCAGCAATCCATCCTCACACTGAGATTGTTTGTCATCTGACTTTTGCCACTCAGCCTGTATGATCTTCATGTAACTGTGGTTGTGGGGAAGGCTGTAAGCATTTTGATGCTGGAAGAACTATTCTCATAATTAAAGGCACATACTTTTAAAATAATTTCCCCATAAAAATTAAAAAAAAGAAGTCTTGAGCTATTACACAGGTGTTTGTTACCTATCAAAGTAACTTGCAGTTATCATGAACTGCATGGTGTAAGCAGAGGGTGAAATTTGATTGATTTTATGAGCATGCAGATATACCCCAGCACTATAGGACCCTGTCAGTATCTGTCCTGTTTCATAGAGCTCCTGTGGGCAAGGCTCCTCCAACACATTTTCCCTTCAGTTCTGAAAGCTGGTATGAGATTAACACAGGCACTTCCATCTACAGCAGCTCCACAACAGCCTTGTGGGAGGCTGTTCCCCAAGCAAGAGGGACCTCAATCTGTATTTTCTCACCCAGCTTTTGAGCATCATTCTCTCTCTATGGTGTAATTACACCTGCTGTCACCAGTTGTACTTGTTGCCATTGTTTCACTAATTCTGACAGGTTGGTCCAACAGTGGCTAATAGTGTCTCTGCTCTTCCACCCCTAGCTATCACAGCCTGAAAACAGTGCAGCTGCCTTCATCTCTGCCTGTTTGTTATTAGATAACTGGTACACATTAGAAAGCAAAATTTTATGGAAATCTAGGCTAAAACCCTCAACCACTCTAGAAACAAGTTTGGGGAACTAGTAACACATGGCATCTAGCCATGTGAATGACAGCAAATGTGTGATTGATTTAAGCTATTCTGTATGTTAGGACCACCCAAAAGATGGCACTAAACAACCTTTAGTCACACACAGATATACACACAAGAAACTTGCTAATAACATGCAACAAAATAGTTCACTAGCTTAATTCTGTAATTTTATGTGCACAAGGAGAAGTCATCTAAGATAATTTTATGTTAAACGAACATGAAAATTGAGGACAAACACTTTTATATAAGCAGATAAACTTTATACTGTAAATATTACTTTTCTAGACCCACATGAAAGCATTATAATTTTTGTGAACATGACGCTGTGACATTTGATGAGCAGTGCAAATATGTTAAAATTACTCAGAAGTTAAGCACTGAACTTAAAATATTTGTTTCTCCAGGAGCTACTGCTGCTATTGCTGTATATTGACTTTGGTAAATCTGTGGTTATTGAGCCAGAAGTCCTTTTATTTATGTGAGTGCAATGTGGAGTCATTCCACCAATGCCCACAGACCTACATGGAATAACAAGTGTTAGCAAGGGGAAGATCTGGCCAATTGTTACTACTTTTTTCATTCTTGAATTAACTTAGTTGGTCTGTGATGGGAAGAACAAGACACATTTCTACTAGTCAACTGCCATAAAATCCCTTTTATCTTTATAACTTCTGAAAATTCAGTCATGAGATCTAATTTTAATAAACCCTAAAGATGAGAGTGTTCAGAAAAGTGCTGGAGGAGGAATCCTAACATCCTGTAGGAGTAATTTTTTAATATGGTTTCAGTTTCATGACTTTAATCAAATACCACATGTAAATAATAAACAATATAAATGAAAGAATGCCATGTTTGCTTAGAGCAGAAATCATTTGGGCATGAGAGTTGACAAACTTCATGCCTTCCACGAAAGTTTGATTCCCCTGTATTATGAGGATTCTCTTTTGAATGTAGTTGCCTGTTAACCTACAGCTAGAGAAGACAGATGAAAAGAAACTTCTCGGGAACTTGGAGAGATGTACTGGGAATCCAGCAGTGCAGTCTGCCTAGATTTCTTCACCACATTTCTTTCACCACATTCTCCAAAGCTTGAAAGCTTGTCCTCTTGGTGGATCTTTAGTATTTTGCTCACTTCTGCCTTTCTTTCTGCCACAGCCAGAGTGGATGCATAGGAAGTGTTGAGCTCTCCATACGTCTATGTGCTCGTGAAATTAAACGCATCAAAATCAAATGTATCAGCTAAGAAAAGGGAGTCAAATTTTTATGTTTGGGGAGGGTTTTTTTTTTTCTTTTCTTTTTTTTTTCTTTTCTTTTTACATCTCAGGTAAGGCATTTGGTTCATATAGTAATTTGTTTATAATATGGTTACATTGTAACCACTATTTGGTTGTAATCACAGAAAGGAACTGAGTGTCAGGTTTTTCTTCATGGAATGAGCTGGAGCAAATTCAAGAGGATTTGGTGGCACCTGTGGAAATACTGTGCAGGGACTTGGAAGGTGGCTTTATTACATTTATTCACTAGGGTAAAGAAGCCAAAAAAGAAGAGGCAACAAAGTACACACGCAATGAATGGGCAAGAAACTCGCTTCTCTTTGTACATGTAGCACAGGAAGGAGATCTATTCACTGCTAAGTAGGAGATTCTGCACAACACACAGTGTTCAAAGCCATCACAGTGGTTTCATAGATTTCACAGTTACGTTTTGGATCTCATTGTCACAGCTTGTTCAAGCAAAAAGCAAATCAAGCTTGCATGTGTAATAGGAAAACTCAGTTGCAACAGCCGGTACTAACATATAATTCAATAATTAATTTTAAAAGTCTATAGTATCATAGAAATTTTATATTGTATATTAAGGCTAATTGAAAAAATGCCTTCATGTCTCTCCAATGCCTTCATAATTTGACTTTAAACAGTTTTATATTAGTAAAAAATCTGCAAATAAGTCATAGCAAAAAGGTTAGATCATTTCACAGGAATATATTGGGGGTGAGGGGGAAGCAGAGTTTTTTTTCTGACAATCATTGCAATATGTATAAACTTCATATTCTGAGGGGTTTTGAATTCAGCGCAGATATTTTCTATACCAAATAGGATGTACAGTTTCTTACGTAGGATTAAAGATAACTTTGCGATGAAGTAAGAGCTGGAGGATGGAAGGGAGACGGGTGATAGGGAGGGAAAGAGTCTGAACTGGAACATTACTAATTCTCACAATAGTAGCTCAGTGAAAAAAAATGTGGCAGAACAAACCTGTCTTCATCCAGTCAATTTTTGGAAAGAATTATAGCCATTTGGAACAGAAAGCTTGAAAATTCTTTGGAAACAGGATACTGCTCCCGAGCACTTTCAGCCCTTTTGAGACCTGGAATGAGATTCATATCACTCAGCTTCAGACATCTGCACTGTAGCTGTCTATGTCTGAACTCTATGTCACTTTGTCACTGGCAAAAAATACACATTTGTAATATACAATTCATCTCACCTATTATGGATGTCTACTGTAGGGTGAAATGAATAGAACGTGTGAAGCGCCCATTTTCTCTCTGTTGGATATAAAACATACCTATAAAGACTATTCCAGATGCAGATTCAAAGGTCCATGAGAGGAAACCTCAGCTTAAAAGACTGAAACAGTTGCCACAGGTTTATGCTTTTAGACTTAAAAAAATAGTAAGAGAAATGGTGTAACACACTCTTGGAAGACAACATGCAACTAGAATGATTTATGACCGCGGTGTTTGTCTTCATTGACCAACTTGCATAGAAGTCAACCATTGTACCGTAAAGCAGTCTGTAGAGCAGTTTGAGGTCGGGGTGGATTTGTCTGGTCAAAGGTGGAAGCCTTGTCCACATCTATTAACCTAGACACTCTCCTGCTTTATAGACAATGGAGTGAAACAAGAGCCTATGAGACACAACTTATATCCAAAAGTTAATGGCAAAAGCCACAGGTCTTGTACCTTTCAAGTGCCTGGTTTTCTCTGTCAGTTAGCAAAAGTGCCTGGGCTGACTAGTTTAATGCACTTTAAGAACTGCTGCAGACAAGATCAGTACTTCTACTGCAGTGAGAAACCTATTCTGTGGATGCAGCTTCAAGAGTGGACTTGAATTAAAAAAAAAACCTGGAGAATGTCAACCCAGCACCGAAAGCAGCTGCATAAAATCCTGGTAAAGGAGCAACAGTTGTTTTATATCGTTATTTTGGAGCCTAGAAGCCCACAGTACGTTCCTGGCTGTGCTTCTGCTCACTGTGTGATTTAAAATAGGATAATTATGACTTTTATATCTTCCAGTTGCTTCAGCTGGGAAACAGGGTAAGGATATCTTCTGGTGCCTCTTGTTTATCACCACTTTGTTTGACCAGCATAGGCAAATTCTGAAATCTTGCAACTCAACTTCACAGTAAAGGGAAACTTGTTTAGGATTGTGCTTTGAATGGTGACACTTTTTTTTAGTTGGCTTAGTCCTGGATCAACACAGACTAGCTTGTTTGGGAGAAAATCCAAGCCATGAATTAATCAATAAATCCTTTGAGATACAAATTCATTTTATTTTGTGGCACCATACGTATATGCTTTGCCTTTACTTCTCATTTCATTCTTCTGTTGCTGCAATACATGCTGGCTCAAGTTTGGGAACTGGAGACAAAAGCAGGGGGCAGACATCCCCTGTTAGTGTACAGCCTTCTTTTTTTTTGGAACTGCTTTGCAGAAAGGGCTGGTGTAACTCCACCATTAGCCACACAACTCACTTACATGCTAAGACCGTGTGTGAGGGGACCACCTGAAGACTCCTGCCATTGAGCTAACCAGTGAGATGAGATTTTATGTACTCTGAAGTGCTGTTGTAACAGCTCTCTATCATTGCATAATAGAAGCTAAAATGCCTCACATAGCTATATAATACATTAATTGCATGAAGGCAGTGAAAACTTTGAAGGCAAAACTGTTAGTAAGGTAGGTACTTCATGGCAGGAAAAAGGATTTTAATCAGAGAGAACTGCATTAACACAGAATAGTAAGCAATTTGGTCCCGTTGCTGAACTTGGAAGCAAACCTGCAGCAATATTGGCCTCAAAGTTTTGGACTAGACCTGTCTCTCTGCTGTTACTTTTCCTTCCCCTCTAATTTTAATAATTTCAGGCTTTCATACTGTATGTGCTTTGGGATGCTAATGTTGTCTACACCATGTTTCTGCAACTTGCTTGCGAAATATTCTGTAGGCTGAAGCTACTGTAGTGGAAATTATTAGTGATCACAATGTGTGCAAGGACTAATTAGTACTGGAACTTGAGACATCTTCTTACATGGAGCCAGAAATCTCAAAATGACGCTTGTATCATGATGGCTGTGTTGCATTTTAATAAAACTTCCAAATTCACTCTATAATAATTTGTAACTGGGTGTGAATGTCATTGTTATCATGAGTATTGATTCATTAATTTTTTTTTTTGCATTCTTGTACATTTGTATTCAGGGGCTTGAAAGAACAGCACATTAAACTGTTTGCTCAAGTGAGCTGTTACAAAGTTTTCTCATAATAAGAGAGTATGAAATCATCCAACTATCTGCTGGAAAATGTACTAATTATTTTCTGAGTGGGTAAAAGGTCACAGCCAATGGGACAAGGGAAAGACAAGCAAGCTCCATAGAACTCTGCATTGGAATTAAGGCTAGGGAGAGAAAATAATATTTATAAGTACAGTCTATAAAACTAATTGTAAAGCTTTTCTAAAAGCTTTACTAAGTTATCAAACAGGAAATTTAAGAATTATTTTGTGTCAAGACCAGAAAAGCCTGCTCAGACAAGAAGAGTTTTGGCACTGGCAAAGAATAGGAACAATTTATTTTCAAATTCATGAAGCAAACTTTGATCATCATGCAGGAAATACATCAGACCTAAGAAATTCTGCCACTGACCTCTATGGTAGAATAAAACTAAGAGAGAAGGGGAAGTATCGCACCAATTTTTTAATTACAGTTATACTGAAACTTTTAAAAGGGTTGAATCCCAAATGTGCATTCTAAGAAAGGAAAATGTTTTCATTCATTGAACCGACCTGGAGGGTGACTGGCTTCTTCTGCCTCTCCCACCCCTCCCCAAGAGATTTTTTTTCCTTTTTTGCTTGCATGTACGTGTAAAAATACAAAGTCATTTGTAAGAAGTTCACTTAATTCCTCACTTTCAGCCCACATTTGTTACAGATTTTGTTTGGCTTCCAGTTTGCCAGAAGGGAAGGGAAGAGTGTGCTCCAGCCAGGGAATGCTGCTGTCCACTGACAAATATGTTTGGATGGAGAAGCTCTTTTTCATGGATGGATTGTGGCTTTTGGCAGCATAGGTGGCAGGAAGCAGTTGCCATAACTACTATAACATTAAAAAAAAAAAGGCTTTAAGTAAAGAGACATGTTTGAAATAATGCTTTTCTTAACAATCCTGGTAGAGTCAATCAGTTCAATATGATGGGTGACAGGATACTGAGTGTGGTCTCTTGGGTGTATGCTAAGGATACTCTTTTAGGCTATATTCAGGCATCGGCTTTTAAGGTATATAAGGGAGGAAAATATGTAGACAGCCAGAGAACTGAACATAATCTGCCTTGCGTGGGACTTCAGGGCTTGGCTAGGATCACTCTATGGTGTTAAATAGCAGACTAAAACAATAATAATATATGTTTTTCAAAAACTTTAAGGATAGGATTTACAAATTCACTGAAATGATTTAAAAATGTGAGTTACATTTTAAGTCAACACTATGGCCTCTGTCCTAAGTGTAGATATAATTTAATATTTATCTATGTTCAAGTGATGAGTACTATTCAGATTAAAAGCTCAGATGTAGTTGGTTAACACTGAATATCGTGGGAGTAGAACCAGGGATGGTTTATACTGGTTCAAACCCAGCCAAAGGTTTTTCATCCTCAACATTACACCACACATTACTGCCACTGGCAAATTGTTTTGGCACTTTTTTGTGTGTTCTGTTGGGATTAGAAAACATTTCACACTGCTAAAATAACCTCTGACTGTTGCCATATGGATATTGCTGTCATTTCTGTGGTCCTCTAGTGTCGTGGTTTAGCTCCAGCCAGCAAATAAGTACTTCACTTACTCCTTCTCCCTGGTGGGATGGGGAGGAGAATTGAAAAGAAAAAGGTAAAACTCATTGGTTGGGATTAAGACAATTTAATAGAAGAGCAAAGGAAGAGAAAAATAATAACAATAACAATAATAAAATAATATACAAAGCAAGTAATGCACAATGCAATTACTTATCACCCTGAAGCTGATGACCAGCCTGTTCAAGAGTGGCAAACCCCCATCCCCAGGCCAACTTTCCCAACTAAGCATGATGAAACATGGTATGGAATACCCCCTTGGCTGGCCTGGATCAGCTGTCCCTGCTGTGTTGCCTGCCAGCTTCCTGTGCACTCCCTACCCTCTCCGTGGCAGGCCAGTATGAGAAGCTGAAGAAAATTAACTCTCTCCCAGGGGAACCCAGGTCATCCTAGCTACTTTCCTTCAGTGCTTTGAGATGTGTCCCAAATGACCAAGCTATTTATTTACTCACAGGACCTTTACTGAACTAGTCAGGTGATTTGGACTTATACCCTGCTTAAAAACTGGTTCCCAGGCAGGCTTTATGCTTTCATTCTCACAAGTTTCTGGGGTCAGCACCTATGAGACTGTCCCTCAACAAGCCTTTGCAACCAATGGTCATGATGGTCTTTCAGCTTGGACCCTTACTTTGGACCTTACTTTGCAGAGAGGAGAATTAGTACCACATTTCCATTTTGTTCACCAAGCAGCTTTCTCTTGTGTAAGGACACCAAGAGCACTTTGGTCTATTTGTTAATCAATCTGATGTCTAAATCCCTTGTCTGTGAGGTGCTTTTTCGATGGTTTCTATTTTTCTTTTTTCTATCTTACTGACATGAGCACATGTATCAAAGAAACTTTCTATCATGACATTACAGCTACGATTGCTTCAATGATAGAACAGGAAACTTCTGGCATATCTAATTAAATAAATCAACTAAGACTTTGTTTCAAGCTTTAAAGAGGCTTACAATTATAAACTTTTCCGAGCAGCAATCTTCAGGTCTTTTTAGTAACAACATACACGTTCTCATAAATAATTGGGCTATGAAGTCTTCTTCAGCTACTAGTTATAGTGGAAACCCATATTTAACTTTATAGACTCAAATTTTTTTGTTCCTTACACTTACCTGGTAAATTCTCTCTGGTGACCAGTGATAGGACTCAAGGGAATGGCAGGAAGATTTACCAGAGGAGATTTTTGTTAGCTATTAGAATAAGGTTCTTCATCCAGAGTGTGGTGGAGCACTGGAACAGCTCCCCAGGGAAGTAGTCATGGCACCAAGCCGGTCAATATTCAAGAATAATTTGGACAATGTCCTCAGACACATGATGTGAATGCTGGGATTGGCCTATGTAGAGATAGGAGTTGTTAATCTTGTATGAAATTATTCTAAACTGTCCAAGCTCCTGTCTTAGTTACTTCTAGTTCCTCACTGTATCTATCTGAAAAGTAAAGCATTTTTAGCTTTGCACTACTCCATTCTCTTATTTTAGCTCAGGGGTGTCAAACTCATGGCTCTGCCATTCTCCTGCGCCTGCAGCGTAACGCATGTCACATGCTGCACACGTGACTGGTGCTGGCAAGAGCGTAGGGGCAAGGAGCTTGGTGCTGCTGCCAGGTACAAACAAGGTGCTGAGCTGGACAAAACAAGGTGCCAGGCTGGATAAAACAAGATGGAGGGCTGGATTCAGCCCACAGGCCATGAGTTTGACACACCTGTTTTAGCTGTTCTACTTTATATTTTAAAGTTTATCCAAATATAGGGATTTCTAGAAGATCTAAATCAATTCCCTGAGTTTTCCAAAGTTTTTGGATGCTACCTGGTTATGGCTTACATCCAGATTCAAGATAAAAGAGATGCTGTTCGTAGATGATGTTCGTAGATGCTGTTCATAGATAAGCTCCTTCCTGGAGTTTTCTCCTCTCTTTCTTCTGTGATTGTAAATGAGAAGTATCTGCATCTCTTATTTTTTTTGGCTACTGTATTTTTTTTCCTAATCTAGGTCTTTAACATCCTCTTTTATGTATTTCTAGAAACCTTACTAGCTCTGAAAACAAAGCAGGTGATGATTTAAATAAACATGAATGTGGCCAAAGGAAATGTCTCCTGGGGTAGAAGGTGTAGGCTCTTAGGAAAAAGAACCTGAGACTGCAGTCATACTGGAAAGGCCTTTGGAGGCAAAGTTGTTTGACAGTAACCTCAAAACTTGTCTTTGGTTCTGCCTTGCCTTAAAAAACTATTTTTGGGAAAAAAAAGTATCACAAACTACACAATTAACTCATGCCTGAATAATAATTATTTTGATGGAGAGGGAAACAAAATATCCTTTGGTACTTTCTCCTCTCCTCTGAAGTTCTCATATATTATACTGCAGTTCTCCGTTTTGTTTTAACCTGATGAAGGGTTAGCGCTTTGATGGCCATTTCCTGCATACATTAAGAGGCCGAGGTTTTCAGAGAAGTCCTGCAACTTCCCTTCTCCCTTTGAATTGGAGCTGAAGAGCATTACAGTGTGCCTGTGCGGCCAAGAGTCTCAATGTGTATTTTGGCATTTGGATGCCAGACTGGTTGGTAATTTCCCCTTAAATCCTTTCATAGCTCAAATTCCTGTCGAAAGAACCTATACCTCCGTAGCCGCTGGTTTACCATGCACAGCCTGTCTCCTCTCTCTGCGGCTGCTCTGCCATTTGGTTTGCCCCTCAGAAGCAATGCTTATTCACGTGCTTTTATTTGATTGTGTGCATCATATATTTAAAACGAAATATTGGCCGAAACCCCTCTGGATGGCTGTCAGATCTTACCATGCCACATAAATATCTGTATGAAAACATTCCTTCCAGCCCACACAGAATGCATCTAACACTGTTTTTTCTGGACCAAACCAGCTGTAGTACAGCAAGGCCTTCAGCAAAGGACCACTTCCAGTGGGCAGAGCCCTGTTTTAAATTGACCACTTTAAAGCGCTCTGAAAGTTTCCAGTATAATTTTTGTTACCCTTTACTTACAGACCACCTTTACTAGGTAACTAATCTTGTTTGCCAACCCATTGGGTAGCTGCCATCTAAGCAATTCCTAGATGGCCTGCTGCCAGTTTTCAACTGTTTCAAGATGTGAGTTACCTGATGCTCTCAGGCACTATGGGACCATAGTGATGATCACTGCCTCAGTGCCTTCCTGCCTACCAAGCAGATGTTTCCCTGGGGTACCTTCACGGCTTCATGGCCGCATGGGGTCAGTTTCCAATGGGCCTCTGCTGGATTGGCAGTTGAGGGCAATTTGCACATTTTTTTTGCAAGGATGTGCACTTTATGTGCACTAACATACGTGTACTGACCTTCTGTGGGTACTGGCACGGCTAGGGCAGAATTTACATCTGCAAACCTCCTCAGGGCATGGCCTTCAATCAATACAGGAAAATTATCAGCGGGCATGAGAACACCCAGCTCCCATCAACAAAGGGCCCGGGTGCACCATCTGCTACTGCAGCAACTCAAAGCTTAAAAGGAGTAAGTGCCTCAGTGCCTCCAGAGCAAAAAAATGTAAAATCCATTTTGACTGTGCTCTCTCAAAGTAACACCACAAATGTATCGGGGGGTGGGGGAAGAGGTGTGGAGGTGTGGGAGGGTGGAAGCCGACTAGCAGAGCTGGTGCTATAAAAAGAATTAATTTCTGGTGCCCACCTGTGTGAAGCACTCGCATGAGCTAGAGGTAGGCATGTCCTTGCACATATGCACATATGCAGGGTGTGAAAGTTTGGTCGGCTTCACCCCTCGAGATAATCTGAGAATCAATGCCAGCAGGGCTCTTGCTTGGTGTTGGTGGGCTCAACCCCTGACCCTCTTCTTCTCCTGGCAGCTACAAGAGCAGGGGACACTGTTCCTTTAGCACTCATCTAACAGCAGTCAGGATTTACTGGGAAGCGTTGCTGCTAACATGAGTTTGTTTAGCAGCAACACAGGCTTAAGGATTTAAGAGGCGTGTGGGAGGGTTTGGATTTAGTTCTATAGATTCAGATCCTTTAGATAAAGTCTTATTGAGACAGAGGAATAGATGGAAGAAACAACATCAAGACACACCAGGGAACTAAATTACAGGTAGGCAAAAATATGTGCTTACAAACTTCCTCTGGCAAAATGCATTAATGCTAATAAGGATTACAGAATGCAACACTTCTTACCCTTTATGCCTTCTAGGCACCCCTCTCTATCCCATACCTAAATGTACATGCCTTCTCCAGAATTCCTTCCGACTGTGCTGCCTAATGGTATTTGTTTAGCAACACTTGGAGCAGTGAGACTATGGTGGCAATGGCCACAACAGCTATTTTAATAAGCTCACTCTCAGGTTGCACAGTTGCTACAACAAAGTTTTCTTGAGCAGCTGATTAAAAAAAGTTAATCCACTTTCATTTAGACATACTTTTCCCAGAATAATAAAAGGAAAGCCAAGAGATTTTCTCCCTGGTCCTCCAAGTATGAAAAAATAAGAATTTTTCTTTAGCTTTTGTTATATTATTTTTCCCACACATTTTCTCTCCGGTCCTGTCCTTAGGTCAGCTTAGAATGCCAAAAGGTCTAAGTATGATGAATTTATTACTTTAAACTTCACAGAGCACAGCATAAGGAGAGGGAGGTAACAGTGTAAGCAATGTGGAAAGATTGGACATTTTCTAGTTCAATTATTTGATTATATATTGAGATTTCCAAAACTTGTATTTGGGTTTTTTTAAGAAAAAGGATCGGTTTGGCTACAGGGCTGAAATTAGATCAATCCATCTTGCATCACCACCTAAAAATGAGATGTGGGTCTACAAGTTCAGAGTTTCAGGAATAGAAGTCTCCCTCCTCATATAATTACATATAGTTTCTGAAGAGGTGAAATGTCACATTAAGAAAGAATGAGTTTATCTTCCTGATACAGAACTGTTCTGTGCAGTAATGGAATTTTGACAGCATTGGACATCTAAGAAAAATCTATACTGCTGTCTCTGCTCTATTTGTTTTGCATATGAACAGATTTCTGTTCCCAGTAATCACTGCAAATTCTAAAATGGGAAATAAAAATGGAATTTTGGGAAGATAGGATCTGCTATAATCACTTGGTGATGTTGCAGCTTGTTATGCAGACAAACACACAGAGGAAGTACTGAAATATCTCTGAGGTAGTAACACCTGTGGAGTTCTCCAAGAGACAAAAATTATCTAGAAGTAGAGGACAAAATTGTGGAATAGTTTGCATGTCTGCCATTTCTGTCTGCAGGTGGGTAGGAGGAGAAAAAGAGTTGTTGAAGGTTTTACTCTGCCCCAGCATCTTGGCTGTGGAAAGATGCATAGAAGGATGCAAACCTGTTAGTCAAATTTTACTGAAAGTGAAGCAGATGAGTCATCTCCCTAAACCCTTTGGGCAGGGTACATGGTAAAACTATGTTCTAGCACAGGTTTTCACTGCACCCTTCACTGGTGTTGACCACTGTATTCTTACTCATGGGCAGTGACCAGTCTTACAACCATCCACTGTAAATGTTCAACAAGATTTTCTGAAAAATCCTTATATACATGTAGACTATGTAATAGTAGTGTTACAAATATGTAACATTGCATGTATATAGACATAGACTGTACCAAGCAGTAGCGGACAGCTCTCTTGTAATGTGGTTCAAGTAGATTTATATTTGGTTCAAGTATTTTAACAGATTATTACACAGATTTTTCTGAAGAGCTTGGGCCTCTCTAGAGGTATTGGCAACTTAGCGTTGTGGAATGAGAAAGGATAAGCAAGAAATCACCATGAAAATTGAATTCTAATGCGTGACAATACATTTCTAGAAGAAAAGTAAATCTTGGCAATAAGTCATCGTAAAAGCCACGCGGCACTTGGACTGTGTATACAACTCTGTCTCACCATCCCAATGTCCTAGTTACGGCTCTTATTGTTCCTTTGACACACACGCTGTACCAGAACTTCTGCACACATGGTGCACTGCTGTTACCTGTTCTGGCAGGATTTTATTACTCTTAGATTTGTCTATATGGCTAATTATTAACCAAATTCTGAATATCTTAACCCACTAATTCTGAACAGAACCCATGGATTTCTTGAGGGCTTTGGGGGGGCTCAGGAGATCACCTGTATCTTTGTGAACTGCAGCAAATAGGAACTTTATCTAAGGCTCTGGAGAGGCACCAAATGCTGCTTTCTGCACTTTCCAGTTATATTTCATCACTCTCAAAACCACCTTGACAGAACTTCACCCCACCGCGACTAAAGTGAATTGTTTACATATAGAAAGAAAACTAATATAGGGATAAGTTCAATCTCTTTATGGTTGTCTGTGTCTAGTGGGGCACAAATGGCAAACAGTAGTCCACCAATACACCATGCAGAACAAATATTTTGGACCTATGATACAGTTTATATTTATTACTTTTACTGAAATCACAGAATCAAATGTTTTAAGATTACAACTGGTAAATTATACATATGTAATAGTTTACAAAACAAAATATTGGCCTTCAATGTGTCATAGTACAGTGTAGACCTTGTACAGTTCAGTTCAAACGAATTTATAGTTTGCATAACATATTTATGATGTAAACTGGCTGACATAGTAGTGCTCTAAAAATGTTAACTCTTTTTGATTAGATACATACTAGGATGAAAAAAGTTTTTGTGACACGTCTTGTTTTTTTTCAAAGGGTACTGATATTTCAGCCAAGAGTTCCGTAATGCACAAAGTGACACTTTCCAGAATATGCTGACACCAGTAGAGTGTCAGCAGAGGCAAATGAAATTAAGCAAAACCAAACCTTGTGCTTTCCCTTTAGACTTCCCTACAATACCTCTCTCATTTCATGTTATATTAGGCAGATGACCTGGCAATAGAAATTAAATGGATTTATTGCTATACAGGAGTATTACACTGTCTCCAACTTACTTGAATTCATTATGTTATTTCCTATACCTGATGGGATTTTAACAATGCCTTTATGCTTGACTTTCAATGAGTATGTTTCATATGATAAACTATCTAAAAATTTCACAGTCCATATAATAAATTGTGTAAACTGGGTCCTATAAATTAAAAGACATATTATGTTAACACTTAAAGCGGTGCAAGTCTGATGCAGCTCCTGCAAAGCCAAATGATGTAATGAAGTTACTCTGAATTTACATAGGTATAACTAAACCCGATGTAACTATTTTGCCCTGTGAGTGGGAATAATGGAGACCGAAATATTTGTGTATATACATACCCGTGTATGTTTATATACACGGAAGTATACACATGCACACACAAAAAATATGCGTTTGCAGTTAAATTCTACATGTGCCCAGGTCTGTGTTTCAACATGGACTATGCAACGCTGGTGTATGTGGATATCATTTCAGTGTCCTTACAGTGACTGTGGGCCTTTACAGACAACTTGCAGGGTAAACGACATTGTGAGTTTTGTTTTCGACCTGCAACTCTGCGATGTGCAGAGCAGTGGGACAGTGTCAAGATGTTTGATAGGGTGTGTCTGGAGAGAAGTTCTTATGCCACTCACCTGGAAGACTAAGAATATGTTTGGGGCATTTCAAATTTTGTACGCCATCACTGACACTTGCATTTGTAATAAAATCTAAACCCTACATTTTGTGGTGCCAGCTGAGGATCTAATAATTTCTCTTATGTCAAGAGTCATTACTGATTCATGATAAAGCAGAAATATCTGCATTTGCAATGTTAGTCGAAACAAGAATGTTGAACTAGCTACACTATACAAGCTAGCATCAGTGTACCCACAGTAAAAAAACCCTTGTGAAAATGACACCAAATGAGAACTATGAATGCAGTGATGCACTCTGGCAACTTCGTAAAAAATAATCACTTAATTTAAAAAAGGAACAAAGCCCTCCAAACCAGAATACTTTTTTTTTCCTGGAAATTGCAGCCCATGCTCAGAGAATCTAATTTTGCCTCTTGACGTAGGCTCCATCTTCCTCAGTGACAAAGAACAGCACAGCATTCATTAGCACAAGGAGAAACACTCACCTAAACATATTGCAGAACCCCCACAATTATTAAAGTTTCATTTCCTGTTTAAAGCCAGCCCTAGAGATTGTCAGTCAAGGCTTATAGTAATTTCTTGGCTTTTTGGAGTACATTTTCAGCGAGGAAGCATCACCCACTGGCCACCACGATTGTGGTTGGCGCTGGGTCTTCAGTAGTGCCTGGATGGCAGCAGATACTGGGCAGAGAGGCTGAGATGGAATTTAACTTGTGTGAATGGGGGTATTGATAAGGAGTACCTATTTCAAACTGTTGAAAGTTACTATTTTCAGTCTGTATTGCTGAAGTGGCTACATAAGTCACTTGTATTATCAAATAAACTGACTGTACAAAAGCTGTAGGTTTGCTTATATTGCATTTTTTTTCTTTACACTGGGGCCAACACATGTTCCCTTGAGTTTAGCAGTAGTTGGACTGGATTAAAAGTGGAAGAAAAAACAGACATTGTTATTTTCAAAGAAACACCGGGAATGCGTGCTCGGCTGGCTTCTTTGCATCTAACTTTGCCTGATGTGGTGCAAAGATCTAGAATACAAGGAAGTACAACATTGCAAAGCTTTCCAAATTGGACTTTTTACTTTTTATAGTCATATATACATATTTATATATGTATATAAATGGAGGAAAGAGTGAAAAAGTGGCTTTTTTAATAATTCAGTCTTCCTAAACCAAATCATATTTTGTTTCATCTATATTTCTAAAGAGACACACAAGAGTTTCTCTGTGGTGTTTTCACTTAAACATAAGAAGCTGCATGACAGAAGACTCACTTGCCAATGTGGCAACTCAGAGATCTTTCATTCACATACAGAGGACTCACTTACTACAAGCCTGAATTTGCTCTCATTGAAGCAAAGGGTAAGTCTCCTGCCAGCTTCGGTGGTAAATCACTGAGGCACACAGCACGAATCATATGCACCTGCGTGAAGCAAGCCTGTTGTCTGACTTCTTTAGGGGCTGGTATGGGTGGGTTTGGGTCCACAGAGCACTGTGACTTGTTCATTGAGAGACTGTGGAAGTCAAGTGTAACAAGGAGCTTTGAGCATGAGGTGTCACGAAATTAAAAAATGACAACTTCGCAAAGAGAAAGATGGCAGCAGAAAAAGAGTATACATCTATACAGTGCGCACACATGTATACACATATACTCCCATTTCATGCAGAAAGCTTTCTGAATAAAAACATACAAAAAATAACCAGTGCCATACATTATGTAAACTCACAAGGCGTACTTTCAACACAAATTCAAAGCATAAATTAAAAGACAGTGAGAAAGAGAGACAGAGACGATAGCAAAACATTTTAAATATAGAATTTGCACAATTTGTATTTCTGTTAAATAAGAATAAATAAATTCATTACATCCATTCACATACCAGTTGTAAAAACAATAAATTATTTTATTTTTTCAGTGCTTTGTTGCCTCTTTTTTTTCTTTTCACAATTGTGATTAATCCACAAGATTATTCCCTCTCCCCCTTGTGATAAAACTGTTTCCACAGGAGGGCACGTAAATTTTTGTGTAGAGTCAAACCAAAGACGATAGGCTTTTTCCTAAGCGAGAATGTCTTATTTGCAAAGCAGATGCTCTTAACCCTACCGACACTTAGGGGTCTAACTCCAACTAAGGACATTGGTGATGTGTCCCAAAGAGTCAGCAGTGAATTGAACACTGAGCATTGCTGATTTCTATGCAGAGAGCAATACTCCAGGTTTCTATCCCCTAGATGTATTTTAGGAATCCCGTTTGGCAACACTCGGTAGTAATGTAAACAATGACATAACAGTGTGAGAGATAAGGAATTCAGTTGTGAAGCTGAAATGACAGTCACAAAACTTGCAGCAACTTTTCATTTATCAGCTACATGAATTAGCTATGACTAAGAAAAGCAGGGTTTGGAAATGGAGTCTGATTACATAGAACAGCTATAAAGCAACTGTTCACTAGAGCAAGTTGACCTAGTTCATCTTACACTTTCAGGGTTGCTTCCTTGGTCTGTCCCCTTTGCCCTCTCACCATATGAAGGCAACTGCTCTTTTAGCATCTTAATTTGCTTCATTACTATACTAGTGAAAAGTGAAAAATCACTACAGTGGTTTGTTCTCATACTTTTCTATTTTTTATAAATAAACTCTTTCTATGAAAAAGATACTCTTGATCTGAGGAAGCTTTATATTTATACCCGTGTGTGGAAATACTCTTCTGGAGCCTGAACAGCATCCAAAAACTTTACTCATCTTGTTGAATATATAATAAATTACTACTATGATGCAAACTTAAATACTTGCACATTCTGTCTCTATTATGATAAAACATAGGAAAAACAAATGCCACTTACTACAGCAGCTGTACGCAGAGACAAATGTTAAGTCTATGCTGTGACACACTGTCTCCTTATTTTTCCTCTCATGATGGTTTCTACTCGTCATGAACTTTTTTGAAAGGTTCTAGAACATGTATCATACATTTATGAGTATTTTGAAAGGAAAATAAGACACTTCAAAGTGATCTTATGTCAACAGGCAGAGAAGGCATCAATCTTACCTTTCCAGAGCTCTGCAAATATTCAGAGCCTTGATCTCTTCTTTTTAGAGTATGATCACAAATTTAGGTCGGGAATTTCACTCAAGATCCACAGTTTTTCATAGAAATGCTCCTAATAAGAAGGCCACATCACTTCTGAAGGCTGAAGATGACTAGTAACATCCATTGGCAATTCATTTTGGCAGAGAAGGAGGCCTTGCCCTTGTTACTGTTTATTTAGAACAGTGTACAAAAATAGATACTTCTCCAGGTTTCATACTTCTAGATGTAGCAATACTATGTTGTTTTGAAATTCACATGCTTTCTTAGAGTTCACATAAACATGCTACAGTTGCAAAAACATGTTTGTGTCAGCTTAGAGTGAGACCTGCCCTTCTTAATGCACATACCAGTTTTCTCTACTGATTTCATAATTGAGATTTTCAGAAGAGCCTGGAGTATTTCAGTGCTCGAGTACCACTGACTTACAGCTCTGAGCCTCGTCTGAAAATCCTCCTTCTGTCTCATACTCTTCAGTGTGGATGAATGAGGGAATAAAAACCAGATGGGATTCTATTTTTATTGGCATATTATAACTATTTCTTTTGGTATCTGTTATCCTAGGGCTTAATTCAGAGCCTGCTGATATAAAAGGAAACTGTTTTAACAGGATTGTTTATCAGGCCTCTACCAGTTAACCTGCATAAGGTAAAACACCCATCCTCAGTTACAGAACTTCTACTAGACAATAATGGGATCCAGAAGTTGTTGTCAAAGAGAACTATTACCAGCTACTGCCTGTACTGTGGAAACAGTCTTATTCATATTGGGCAAGTCCTCCACATCCTGATGTGGTTTGACTTCCTCGTGACCCCTCTTTCTCCCAAATGTGGTAGATACACAAAACATGAATGCCTTCTATAGCTTTAAAAAACCCTCAAAACACACAGAATACAATTAAAAAAGACAAATAGTTACAAACTTTTGCTGGTAAGATGAATACCAGAGTTAGATATGATGGACAAAACAGTGATAAAATAATAACTGCTTGCTGTGTTTTTTGACCTTTACAGCCTCTTCAAAAGATGTAGGTACATTACACATTGTTAGATTCAAGGTGGAAGCCATAGAGAAAATAACAGAGAAAGCAGTTGAACACAGCCTCAGAATATCTGAGTTAGAAGACACTTGATTATCTTACCTGTAATTTTTTGGTTCTCTAACTAGTTTCTACAAAATACAGTATGCCTTTTTTTTTTTTAATGAAAGAAGAAGCTAGCAGCTGTTGTTCACTGACCAGGACCCCAAGCTGTGACACAGCTGGAACTAGTGGAAGGTTCACAAGCATAGTGTACACAAATTCCTACTAGCAGCCGAATCCTCATTCTGTGTGTGTCTGACATACACATGGTGAGGAGTCACTGATGGTGCTGGTATTTGACCAGGGATCCCAAGCTGCTGCAATGCTCCTCTGAGAATTACTTGATGGAAACACAGTATTGTCATAGAATAATAATATTCTGTCAGGAAACTTCTAGCACAATAGTATGTTTCCTTCGGTCAAACCCAAAAGGTATTACTTTTTAAAACCAGCAGCAACCTCTTCATTTTCCAGTAAAACATCTGCAGTCCCTTCTGAAGAATGGACCAAGTGCACAAGGACTGCAGATAACTTTGGTCAATCACTTTGCTTATGTAGTTTGTCTTTTGAGTTTTTAGTAGAACCAAGTGATATAAAGTGACACACCAAATGAAAGATATTTACAAAACAGTATAAAATAAGCTACTGTGGTATCATGGGTACATGTGATCTTTTCTAAGGACATACTGTATTAGAGGTAGGTGAAAACGGGGAGATGATTCTGTAACCTTCAAATATCCCAGGATCTTCCATTGATTAGTTTTTCTTCTTTTGCATTATTTTATTTTAGACTTTTGCAGACACAGAGGGCTTATAACAACTTTAATGCTTAGTTTTTTGACATAGTCAGATCACCCTACTATTATTTAAAGCAGTGCACGTCTTCATTTGGTCCAAATAGGCAGATTCTGCCCATAATTTGAGACTGTATGTAAGTACATTGAAGCCTCTGCTTCTCTCTGTCTGGGCAGAACTAATACCAGTATGTCAACAATGGCTTAATGAAACCTCTTTTAAAGAAGATCGTAACCACAGGTTAACACTTTTTCAACAAGCACTGTTTAAATGCTGATGGTCTCTGAGACAGAAGACATCCCTTGGCTAATTTTCCATGCCCATCTTTGCACTGGACAGTCCTGGTGTGCCATCCTGTGTCGCATGTTCGAGAACAAGAAAGCCACGGCCCCGTAACCCAGCGGGGTTGCATGAGCTCTGGAGTTACTTTGCTGCTGTTGCTGCCACTGCTGGTGACAGAATTGGTCATTTGTCCTTGCTTCTTTGGCACAAAGAAACTATAGCGGACATCCACGGGTTGGGTTGGATCAGTTGCAAGTATCTGCACAATAAGAACCTCTTTTGTGGCAGAGTGTCCCATCGCATGCAAGAAATCATCTTTGTGACTCCAGCCGCTGTAGTTCATGACAGTCCCATTGATGTCAATGATTGTTTCTGAAGTGGAGATCATGTATTTTCCATTGACAAGGTACTCACCGTTTTTCTTTTTGAGGGCCAGGTAGGCAGTGAACCTGCTCTGGTCCTTAGTCTTGAACTGTCGAACTTTGATGTGGGTCGCCCCTTCTGGGATTTTCACTACATCTGTGTAGCCCTTGCTGAATGAAGGAGAAAAAGAAAGAGCGTTCAGTAGCTGAAATAAGCCTCAAGTTTACTGAAACACCTAATGAAGTCACTGGTATGACACATCTTGCTTCGTTTTAGTTCAGACCCTGCATCCATCTGGCTTGTGGCTCATCTAAGACTAATTTAACCAAGTTCCAGGAAATTTCTACTGCGCTTATTTCAAATTGCTTAATCTTTAACTTTAGTAATGATTTTACATGAGTCAGATACAAGAGGAATGAAAAATAACAGATAGCTCATATATTTCAGCAAAGGGTGGGAGATATGAAATACAATGCACGCTTTGCCTGCCAAGGAAAAGATAATGAGATATGCATTGGTTACAGCTGTTCCTTGCTGTCTTTGCTATAATGATGATAAAGGAAAGCATAAGCAGAGTAACAGCTGGGTAGTGGTACCTTGGGAACACTTAAAAATAATCTTGAACACTGAGAAAAAACTTGTTTACTTTGAAGATTAATTTTCAAGTGCCTAATATGAGGTGTACCCAAATGTTTAATTTGTATCATCACAGAGTTCTTTCTGTTGCCACTTATGAAGTATCTTGAGTCACATTTAGAAAAAGATAACTCTTCCACCCAAAGCTGCAGGTGTGCTGTAACTTACCACTATTTCGAGTATGTTATTTATTTTAACTTTACTGTTATATGGAAGAAATCTAAAGACTACATACAGCTATAAGCTACCAGCTGGATTTGTAGACATGTATTTTCATTTCTAAACCTGTGATAAAACCATTCTTCGAGTATCTTGTATCTTAAGAGTTTAGTGCTGAAATTTCTAGAAAAAAAGGAATACAGAAAATATACTAAAAATATATAAAAGTGAAACGGTCTCCTTTGGGATTGTTCAAAGAACAGACTGCTAATTTTGGGTATTTTTGGTTGCACGAGTAGAGACTGCACAGACAACGGATTAAATGCTTGGGCTACTCCCTTGCTATTTCCAGTAGTTATGGGACAACTACTGAAACTTTATTGATTTAGCACCTCCACAAAGCTGAAGGAATATGGTGTGAAAAACAGGGTGGGGGGAACAAATATTTTTACGTAACAGTTACCAAAATAACCCTGTTAAAACATGTTATTAAAGTTACAAAATCATTTGTTCAAAAACTAAAAGCAATGCTGAATTCAAGTCATCTGCACAATGAACTGTAACACTCCATGTACACAAAGAAGTATGTGCAGTCAATTCTGCGAATTTGGCTTTACAAGCTTTTAGAAAAGTTCTTAAGCAGCAAGTTTTCCAGAAGATTACATTTTAACTGTTTTTTTTAAAAAAAAAAGTACAAACAAATGTTGTTATGACAATTGTCTGCAATGGGAAACACTAGTTTCCCCTTGTACGTGTAATTGTTTCCCTGTACATTCAAAGTATGGATTGGTACAGTTTGGTTTATAATGGACAGCAATGCAGGAGCTGCTATTTGTCAGCAGAAAAAAGATGATTTTACCACAGCCACTGCATTTTCATATGTAAAAACAGTTTACAGACAATTAAGATTTCACTATTTTAATGAGAGGTTTACTTTAAAGTCAATTACTCACATAAGGGAATTGTTTCAAACAATATTTCCAGTAAAAAATAAATCCTTGTCATTCCAACATTCAATCAAAATCAAGGGAGAACATCCTTGTTACTTACAGGCTGACTATTACTGTCTTAATCGGTAACTTTTTGCATACATTAGGGTTGAATTACGATTTTACTCTCTAACCAGTCCCATTTCAGTTAAATGCACGATTTGAGGAGTAAGAAGGTAACTTCATAGGACTAACTATAATAGAAATTTTCCATTTCCAAGTATATCTGTGCTACAAACTGGCCTCACTGAAACTCATGGAATCCCTTTGACATTTTTGCTGGCGTCTGGATTCCATCACAAGGATCGTTACTGAATCACATGAAGTATATCTCTTACTGTTGTCTTAATTTAGACAGACATTTTGATATTTATAAGCTGGAAAAAACCTGGTTTATATAATTATTAATTTGGATGGAAAGTCATTCTTTTCAGCAGAGGTGCTTCTGGCATCCTTAGGTGAATAATCACTGGTTTACCAGGAAGAAGATTAATCATGTTTATTTTTAGAATAAATTCGCTCTCAAAGCCATTTTTGACTGCTATTAATCAGTATGTTGAAACGTATAGAAATAAAAGGTTTTGGCCGGAGTCAGATTTCAACTTCTGGTAGCTTTCAATATTCTATGTAAGAATTTGGAAGATATGAAACAAAAACAAGTTTCTGTACACTTTAAAAGATGGTGCACTAATGCAGTCACAGATACTGAATAGACACTGTCAATCAGAAGTTGCAAAGTATAGATCACTACAGCAGTCCAGTGAAAGCTTGGAATTTATACAAATTGTAATTCTGAATCCTCATGTTTCTATGAATCTTAAGACTTGAAGAGGGAGGAAAATGAGCTCAGACAGAAAGCAGACTTGCTTGACATTGGTATCCCAGTGCAAAGCTTACTGTTGCTCTCAATGTGCTCAGGGAAAACCATGGGGGCAGTTCCTTTTATTTTACTTGTACTAAGTTTTATTATAGCTAAAAGCCAAACTCTGACAGAAAAGTGTCTTATGGATAACTGCTATAAATATTTTGACTTAAAAACAATACATCTGGAGATTGATATGCCAATGGACATGAAGGGATATAGCAAATGCCATGCTTAAGCCTATGTTTACTTCTGACAGCTCATCTAGTCATCTAAGCTCCAAATATACTCAGCAGCGTGAAAAAGCATTTTTAGGGTATAATCCCTCTCAGCTATTAAGGAAGACTTATACAGCTGTGCTTTAATGCTGTCTGCTTCTCTCCACTAACTACACAAGGAAACCATGCCACTACACCAGGTGGGATGTCCTCATCATCATTCAAAGTTAGATGAGATGAAACACATTCTCAGCGTGCAACTTGCTAGCACAGCACCATCCGGGAAATACAGAGTTTCAGAGATACTGAGGTTATTCTGAACCCAAAGACCTTCTGGTTCACTCCTCTCTTCCCTTTCCTTTCTCCTCCAGAAACCACAAGCCATCCAACAGAGCAAGGTCAGCAAGCAGCACAAGATGCTATACCGTCTTCTAAGCAGACTTCCTATTAATGGGCTGCTTACCTGCATTACTGGCAATTTGTGTTCAGAAATGAACTGAGTACAATGTTTTGCCAGATTATTATTTGTCAGTTTTGGGGTAACATTAAGAGGTCAGATGTAAACATCTGGAAAGTGCAATAAAGCACAGGCAATGTACTTTTTTGGTCAATCTTCATATAAAAGTAAATTGCATTTAGAGACTGAAAGACAGCAAACACATAGCAGGGTTACTATTTGTACGTTTACTAATACTCAACATTAATACCTCTTTTTGGTGAAGGTTCCCATGACTTTTGTGCAGCTGGAATTGTCTCCTCCACACACCCCACATTTGTCATACTGGAGCTTTGAACCAATGATGCCATCACAACCGGTTCGGATGCATTTTCCCCGGACACAGACTGAATTACTGTACGGTCGACATTCGGTACCATCAGTTACCTAGAAAATCAAATGACCATTAGTAAACTACCACGCAAAAGATTTGCTTTTGTGAATCTGCCTGGCAAAACCCAATTACTTACTTTTATACTCCGAACAGAGTGCCGATCCTGACAGATCAGACTGAGTTTCTCTAAGATTCCCAGCAATGAAACAGATGAAATTTAGCAAAGTAATGGTAGATTTGAGACCCTGGTTTTGAGATTATGATCTCACAGCTTATTAATAATAATAATAATAATAACAGTACTTGTGACATAGCCCTGTGTTTGAGCTGTCTACATCTCAATGTTACCTTTGTAACATTTAGAGGCAGAAAACTGCAAGTGTGGAAGTGCGGAAGACATCTCAGTTCAAATTGCATCTGATGTAACAAACTGACCACAAATTACATCTATACTAATTGGCTAATTATTCTGTATTATTTTGCTCCGAAAGAGTTACTCTAGACTTCCTTAACATAACTCAGGGTAAAACTTATTATTTTACTCATAGTACTCATTCCACTCCAAAAACCCGGATGACTCACTGGGCAGACACACCTTTATCCACTACTGAAAACAAACTAGTGCAGAGCATACTAAGAGTCCTGTATTCTTCACAAATCCACATACTGATACGTGAAAAAACTTGTATCATTTTTAGAGGCCAATTACAAGCAGTGGATGAAACCATTAAATCTAATCACACAGTTAAATCTTTAAATCATATTATTAACTTCTTTTCTCTTGTTTTAGGGAAATATTTCACAGATCTATAAACTGGAATACGAAATCATGATTGGAGATGCCATTACCTTCTGAGAAAACACCACATAATAGCCAGTTCCTTTGGCTCGGCAGGTGAGCTTGCAGACGTCTCCGGGAAGTACTCCAGCATACTTGGGGACCCATTCAACAAATGTCTTGACACCCTTTGAGTCAGACTGATAGCCATTCCTTGCTTCACACTGCTCTTGTCGAAATGATTTAGCTGTAAAAATATTCACACAATTAGTGACTACTTCAGACCACGCTGCAAATACCATTATGTCCATCTATTATTCCAATTTCTTTTTTACATAATTTTTAAGTTACATCACTTCACCCCTTAGTGAGAACTGGCTTTGAAATCCTTCAACTGCTTTAGTTTGGAGATCTTCCCATGACATAAAAAGAATTAAAGGACTAAAGTTCGCATTATGGTTCATTTTCCAGGACTGAAATTACTTTTCATTCAAGTGTCTTTTCTATATGGCGTCAGGGTGGGCATGGGGGAAGAATTATGCTATTGTATTCGTGATGAATATCTTGCCTTAGTAAACACATTTTGTAGAAACTACAATGGACCTTTGTTGCTTCCTTGTAGATGTTCATTATTCACTACCTATGAACATACAGGCTGGAGCATGAAGGCACTTACCGTTTGCTGGGCAGGGTGTGACATTGCAGGAGCGGTAGATGGCCCTCTTGCCAGTGCAGTACCGGCCGTTGTTTCTAGGAGCTGGGTTATTGCAGTGACGATAAGCAAACTGAACTCCTCCGCCACATGTACGGGAGCACTGTCCCCAAGGTCCCCAGGACCCCCAGTTACCATGGCTTGATGCCTGAAATATACAGAACGGTGGGAGGTAAAGACATCATCCAAGTGTGAATAAAGATGCTACATCTCAAAGACACAGCTAATGTTTTCTTCAATTGACGGTGATTCCTTGGTCATTTCAATCAGGAACAACATGTCTTAGAAACCTTCTTTCTTCCAGCAGAATTAATTTCTGTCTTTTATCTGCACATTGATGACATCTCATGTGGCACTACGCAATCAAAGGCAACACGAGGCCTTGCTCTGCGCAGCCACCTTCAGCCTGTTTCATGGAAGACATCAATGCACCAGAAATAGCACCCATAGTCTCATGTGCTGCTCTCTCATTTTTTTGCTATTCCTACCAATAGGGCCCCTTAAACTACCTCAAGGGGATTTAGCTCCCAGAATACGTTCATAAGGCTAATCTATGATTAATTAAATGCAATTTTGTGATGTGTAGCTTTGAATTACTGGCAAGAGATGAAGTTATCAGATATAGTTTACAACTAAACTGGCTACCTAAGAAGAACAGGTATAAGGGCTGTAGTCTGATGTGAACCTCTCCTATATTTTGCAAAGTATCTTCACAAAGCTCTATAAATCCATACCTATTCTGTGGGTATAACAGAAGGGGCAGTACTACCGTCTACCCAGAAAATTCAGAAGTATCTGAACTGTACAGTTCACAGTTCTCAAGAACCTGGGGACTCCTCAGATGTAGCAAGTTGACAGAGAAGGCACTGTCACTTGGAGGTACGAACTTTTGTGCTCCATAAATGATATTCTGGGTGAGATTATTTCATCTTCCTCTTCAGTAGAGTTAGGGCCCTGGGACCTTTTGGACAAGGCCTGTAAATAAAATTTACGGATTTAATTTATCTCACACTTCTTTACCGAGAATTCAGGAAGCTACAAATAGGTCCTTGATAATCTTTCCACATGTCCTGAGACCTGACTGAACGGGAAAATCCTCTGCTCTAAGGGGATGCTCCTAGTTTTCCAGGAATTAAGTTTTCATACTTCAAGAAGAAAACATGCTTCCTGAAAGTCAGCAGCCTTTTTCCAATATCCCTCACCAGTAATACTCCAATTACATGTTAAAAAATAAGGCAGCTTTCATTCTGATTTGCACAAAGTCCCTTTCGCTTCCACAAAAATCAGCACATTTGAGGATCACGCCTTCTAGAATTCCCTAGGATCACAGCTGGTAACTTACTGAGTAGTATTTCTTCTTGGTTTTGTCCACACATTTTCCCTGGAGGCAGATCCTCCCTTTTCCACATGGTGTTCCCTCCACAGCAGGCAGCTTCTTAGTCAGACACACCATCTGACCTTGGCGAACAACTGCACACCAGAGGCGAGAGCACACATCCATACCGGGACACACTGTGTATTCGGGTCCAAACGCCAGTTTGCACTGACGAATGGCATCATAGGTTTGTCCTGGAAGCTCCTCTGGGCCCAAGATCTGCTTTCTCGGTTGGTCCAGCAAACAGTTACCTAGAAGAGAAAACCAACCTGTATTACTCATTTTCTAGTTTTCTTGCAGTGCTGCAAATTTGGCATTCAATATTCAACCGATAATAACAGTGAACCCCATCTGAAGGATGCTGACGTGAACAGAAGGGCTCTCTGAGGTGTGATGAAGTAATTGTTTTCTCACTGAGCAGCAGTTTATTTCCAGTTTATTTCCAGTCCAAGGGTGTCAATGACTTTTACTCAGGTACCTTTTGACTGTCATCCTGGTTTCCTTTACTTGAAATGACTCTGAAAACATTCCACTCTGCTTATCAACTTGTGATTTAAGGAATGATCAAGACTCACAGCGAAGTACAAAAAGTTATCATTTCCATTTTGAGATAGAATGTCAGAAATAGTATAGCTTCTAAAGGCATGCCAGAAAAATCACAACAAACAGACTTGTAGCCAATGAGGCACTTACTTAAGAAAAAAAGAAGAAAACCCCAACAGATCAAAGGAAAAATCTAAGCTGCACACCAAAACTAATGTTGGCAGTAAATCTGGACTGGGCTTTCCTTGCAAGGAATGATACTTGCCTGTTTCTGGAATTATTTTGAAGAGGGATATCAAATTTACACAAAACCATATAAATAACAGGAAAGGAAAGGAAAAAAATAACGTAAACATAAAAAGCTGAATACATGCTTTGAGATATATTGCAGGGGTCAAGAATTGCCTGGCACAGTAAAAATGAGAATTTCCACTTAGGATCTAGAAGATCTACTGTTTGTTTTTTTTTTTTTTTACTATTGAAAAACTGACTTGTTGACATGCAGTACTATTTATTCAGTGTAACCTCTTTTACACTTCATGAAAGGGATATGTGGTCTGGGCAAGCTTCACTTATCCTTGGCCAAAATAACTTACCACAATTTACCTCATTTTGGAACCTACACCAGTGTTCTTCAGTTGGATCATGGCTGAAAAAAGGCTATCTATAAAATTCTCACTATTTAGGATAGACTTTCAAGCAATAGTAATGAATTTAAACAAACCAAATACCCCAACTCTCACTGGCTTGTTTTTTTTTGTCTAGAACCCACACTGCAACTGTTCTTTTCTTCTTTTAAAGGCTAAGGCCAATTAGCAAAATCAGCCAAGAATTCTTTTTTGCATCATCACTTACTACCAACAAATGCTCTATCTCATTAAACTTGTTCCATTTGTCATTTGCTGACCCTGATTTACCCTGGCCTTATCTTTAATCTGAATTATGTAGACTTTTTAAATGAAGACAAGGTGTGCTAGTGCTGATGAGCTGAGTGCCATAAGGTAAAGATAACTGAAAGCACTCAAAAACTATTGTTGCAGTGTAAAATATTAAAGTCATTGTGAAGGGTAAGGAAGCTTTTTTTCCTGGGGTTTCTGAAAAGGGCATCATTGGCAAAAGTTGCTGCCAAAAATACACTCTGTAAAAGTTACATTTTAGTTAATATCTTTTTGATGTCTTTCACATGTGAATAACAAACACTTTTCACAAGTTTTTATAGCAAATATAGCATTTTTTTCCCTTCAGAATACAGAGGAACAGATACAAAATTCTCCTTAACTGGTACTGCTCTGAGGAAATGAGTGTAATGTCTGTAACACCAGGCGTTCCAGCTGATCTCATATGACAAATCCAAAACTGAAGATAAGAAAGAACCCTATGGCTTCCCCACAGGGACAAAAAAAGTTCTTTATATTTATAGATAGTAGCAGTGGTAATCTAAGTTTAGGTAAGTTGCAATGAAGTGCAGGTGTTTTCACTGGTCCAACCTACTACTTTTAATGGTCAGAAAAGACACAGTTCAGAAGTTAGAGAATGTTTGCCCTGGGCCCCCTGGTTGAGAGGGCAGAGAGGGCTTCAATTCACTACATTACATTGCAACATACAGAGCATGAAAATAATGCTACTCCCACTTTTTGTCCTGAGTACCAAAGAACATCTGCGTGCCCCGGAATAGAGCACACAGACATTGTTGTCTGATGGCAGTGTTAATTAAACCATCTCATTATCTCTCCTCAATGTGACGTGCCATATATCTTTGGAAAAAAAGGCAGAATAAGATCTGTGCAGGAAGCAGATAACCAGCATATAAATTAATTAAAATACAAATAGTCTTTGTTTCAGGTCACACAGAGCACCGAGCACTCTCACTAAATACAATAAATCACAAGCAACCATACCACAGCCTAGTGGTTGGCATGACAATAAAGGCAATTAGTACCTTAGGAGAGGGATGGCTAAAAGCAGATGGAAATAAATGTCACTGTCTTCTGGACACTAACTCAGCCTTTTCTTCCTAAATGTCACACGGCTGTATGAGGTCATCTTTTGAATGTAAAACAAATGGTGACATCATGACGATGATGTTTACAGTTCTCAGATTGGGCCTCAGGAGACAGGGAATCAGCACCTTGATCCTCTCCAGACTTCCTGGTTGACCTTGGACAAGACATTTATATTGATATTTATGTGGCTGATTGTAACTGAATGTAATGCTGCTGTCTGCAATTCAGTCAGCTGTCGGATGTTTCACTACACAGGCAAATGAGTTTATGATGTAATTCAGCATCGTTAATGCAACTCATGAAACCAGTCAAACAACGGATGACATTGATTAGACCCCTCTGCACTACAATGGGAACTTAAATATCCAGTTAAGGAGTAGCTACCTACACAGTAAATACCCACGTTTAATAGGATGAGTCTGCTCCTGAACATTGCTTTCCAAATTTAGAAAATAGGAACATCGGTACTTGATAAAATGATGTTAAGTAATGAAGAGAATCAAGACTGTGATGTTTGCTGTTACAGCAGTATGGGGTGAACATCTAAATCTTTATGGGAAACTATTCACAGATCCAAACTTCTGGACTTCATTATGCTTAGCTATAAGAAGCAGCAGCAGAAGCACTTTATTTATTTCCCCACACAACACTGCCATGCCCTGTTACAGAGCTATCAATTCACTGGTGGGAAGAAGAAAATAAAACTAGAAGTTCCCTTCCTAAAATAATGCATGACCTTTCAGCACAATAATTCGAAACTGCAATTTAAATCACTGACTTCCATTTTTACTTCATAGATAGTGTTTATGTTCTTTTATGACAAACCTTTACTTTAAAATAAATAACTGAAAAATTATGACCTTCAAAAGAAAATTATGACTGTTACTTACAAAAAGTCTCTGAGGCCCTAATCTATCGAGAAAAGAGATTCCCTAAACATTGTATATTTTAAAATCATACCAATAGCATCATTAATAAAATTAACTCCCAGAGGACTATGGACTTCTTTGACAAGAAGTTCACATTTTGGGTGAATTATTTAATCACATCGGTAACTCTTTGAGAGTACACACCTCAGTGATAACTACTCCCCAGTATTAGATGTACCCTAACCTTCCCATTAACAGACTGACAGATCCTAAGCCCATTACATGGAACAAAGAATACATGACTTTGTGAAGCGTGTCAGCAGGAGAGAACTGCTAACTTTTGTGTAAAGCAAAACAACACTCATGCTGAACAAGGAGACCATAATGCAGCTCTGAATGATGTGAAACCGACCTACTTTTACTGAAAAAATGGCAGAGTTCTATTCTTAGACCTGTAGGACTGATTGGTACAAGGTCCTCCTTACTTTCACATTGAGACCGAGTGTAGATCATGGGTAAGGATCCAGATGTCAAGCATCCCCCCACATACAAAAAAGCCAAAGGTGAGGTGGGTGGGAAAAATGCTCTCTTTGCTTTCTTTGTTGTTGGAGAAAGTAGCTAGCTGTATGCATAGTAAAGAGAAGTCTGGTCACACAAAAAGACAAAAAATGAGAACAAACTTTCTACTCGCCTGCAGCAGCAGAGGAACAGAAGAGACAATGTACTTCAGAGTTCCTTCTACTCTCTAAGAGGTCATTCATGGATGGTGATCCCTATTTTTTTTTCCTATTTTCATGATGGTGGTCCCTATTTTCCACCCCAGTGAACTGTACTATACCTTCTGTACTTCAGGAATTAAACTCAAAAGCAAAGTTCTCTTCATTTGTGGAAACTAACTTGGTAATGTTAAGTCAATCCCAGGGCAATATGGATCTTAAAACAGAACAGTGTAGATTAATGGATCTAATAAAATTAAAAGAAAAAATGAAGTCATAGTCCAGTAGAGGAAAATAGGAGAAAATACTTCACAGAGCATTGAAATTAGCCAACAAGATATTTAAAAGCAAAAAAACCCCTTTACATTCAGCAGACACACCATACTTTTTATGCATAAGCATTTTGGTTACCATAACAACTTGATCCATTCACTCAATTATGTCATTTTTATCTCAGCATTTTGGAATTTGAATGGTTTGTTTAAGGACTGAAGTTGCTTTGGGAGCACAATGAGGACTTTAAAATTCATTAAAGAGTGAAGACTATGCTTTTTATTACTGCTTTTGGAAAATGAAAGTTTTGCACTTAATTTCCATAGGTTAAATGACATATTTAACAAAATTTAGTTACGTGACTTGGAAAGTAAGCTCCTGGGGCAGAAGTAATCTTTTACAATATACAGTGCAGAGGTGTCTTAATTCTTCTTCCAGCCCCTCTACATAAATATAATATATACAATGACACTGTAAATTTAATAAATATGATGGCATTATAAACATTAGAAATGTCATTAATGGTAACAAGAACACATACAGTCTGTTAAATAGACCATGTCACCCATTGTAATTTATGTGACAAAAAAGCCATTTCCTTGTGTCCTCTGTTTAAAGTTCTCTCTGAGCTCCTATCTGTGGCATTTGAGAAGACAAGACTGATTTCATGCTTTTCATGCTTTTAAAAAACACCGTTCCATGTTCCAAACCAAATTATTTCCCACACACACTCCATCAACTCTTTCTTTACTCTTGCATTTGAACCTGCAAAGGAAGTCTTTTAGATCTTTGCCTTGTTTTGCAAGCACTTCCAAGATAGTCCTGAAGATGAGCAAGAAATTAACAAGCTGGTATGAAGTGTTCTTACTGAAAAAGAGAGATCACAGTAAAAACTAACATGTAACTGACACAAGATGTGATTACACATACCATGACCATCATCGAAAAATTCTGTTATAGTGGCTGAAGTGCATTTGGACCACGGTTTTGAAGCATCGATGCTAGTTAGAATGGAGGACATCAGGCGCTTGTCTTCCATAGAGCCAAAGTTCTCCTCACAAAATTTGGAGTCATCATGGGAAAGCCCAAGCAAGTGCCCTACAGAAATGAAACAAATAATTAAAGTGATATGACTATCCATAACAGAGTTTACTAGGCGGAGCTTACAGTCAAGGTAAAATGAATTATATAATTCATTCTCAAATTTTGAACAGTAGCCAAAAGCAGGCCACTTGAGACATGGTATCTCTGCTTGAAGACAAAAAACTGTGACAGTTTACACCATTACATATAGCAAGGAAGTAATGCCATCAGCTGGCGTGTCATTGAACTGAGGTAACTGAAAACTGATGAGAGACTAAAGTGAACTGTAGTCATTTAATAATTTCCTTCTTCCTGTTTTTTCCAAATCACCTTCAGCAAGAAAGACTAAAATTCCACTTTGTAAAGATGTTCTGCAACTATCTAGAAGGGGTTACAATATCTTTCTAAATGGACATAAATGCTAGTATTTATAGAACAACTAAACAAATGTATGTAAATTCTTAAAGGGCACTCCTTGCTGAAGTGTGAGTACCCTCTATGATATATCAAACAATCTGAATAGTGTCTTCAAATAATCTCTTCCACGTACACAGTCTTCTTTTGTGATACAGTGCTTTTTAGTATTATATGGTTAGGGCTTCAGTTTTCCTGAGTTTTATTTTTAACTATATATTGTATCGGATATGTATACTCCAGAACACAAAATTATGTGCACAGAAAGCAGCACATGATAGAACTTGCAAAAATCCTCAGTGTCTAGAAAAGTCCAGTCCAGTGCAAGGTGAGTTATTATAAGTTGAACAGCAATCTTTTCTGTAGATCAGTGATCACGATCTTCTATAGTTTCTGGGCCACAATAATAGATTGCAGGCAACAAACTTTGTTCCCTCTGTAAACAACAGGTTTAACTTTAATTTCATGCCTACACTGGACTACTTCACAGCCAACATACTATCCAAGAGGTAGAAGACTGAATGGGAACCAAAGCTGCAGGGAGCTGAAGCCAGAACTTTACACTCAGTCTTCAACCTAGGCCAGGAGATGATTAATCAATCGGGGTAGACCAAGAGCACTTCAATGATAAAGCCAAAGACTACCCACCAAAACCAATGTAGAGAAATAAACCTGATGCCCTCAAACAGGAGCTGAAGAGACACGTGGTATTATTCTAGAGTAACTGGTAGCCTTCTACTTAGGCTTTATTTTTTTGTATAACTTCTGTAGACTAGGTGTAAAGTGACAAAAGTAGGGAAACCAACAACAGGATATGGATACTATGGATATTCTGATATCCATAGTAATATAGGCATGACAATAGTAATAACAATACTTACAGTACAGGCTGGAAAAGAAGGAAATCAGCAAATTTTACCTACTTGCCTTCTATAAACTTTCTGTTATGTTGTTTTCATATGCTTTGGGGGTAAGCCAAGAGGAAAGAGATGGAGGCAGCACTGACTGCTTAGCAGGATCTGAAATTAGGAAAGTAGCTATCTGACCAGATAGCTGACCAGAAGGCTGTATTAAGGATGCAGGAGATCAGAAATCAGTGCTTCTGTCCTGTGAGAGAAGCCAACGTATCATCTGGCAGACTTACTTACATGCTGGATTCCTGACCTAAGGATAGAGCTACAGGTAATATGACAAGAGGACCTTCATCTGTCACTTCTAATTGTACCAGCAATGACTAAGAACAGCCAGTCTGTCTTCTGCCGCTACTGAATCCCCACTGGAGGGGAGGTGAGAAGGAGAACAAAGAGTGCATTTCTTTTTTTTACCTCTCTTCGCCTGATGTGTACACATTTACTGACATCACTCAAATACAGCTACTATTTGAATAAAAGGTCCTGTAGTATTACAAATACTAGTAAGAAGTTATTCAAGGAACCTGGGTTAACACTGATAAGAGTTCATACTCCTTTCCCTGTTACTACTATCGCTAATTGCTATTGCAATGCTATTTCACAAGCACATCGATGCAAAAACATAATGAATCAAACTTTCATATTGGAGGCACGTGTTTTATATGCAAGATGTGGGTTTAAATTTTTCCGATAGGTAAAACCGCTGTCCTTTGACAATACTTATTATATATGGGCCAGATTATGCTATTTTTATTCTGCACTGAAACACGGCTGAACATAAGTAGGTATATGTCAAGTTTCAATCTGATATAGCACTATATAAATACTTGTTCTGAAGAGATGGCAACATCTTCATTTTATTTAAGCCAAATACTAGTGTTGAGCAAAATAATTCACTAGTAACATTATTATTCCAAACAGAAGCATTTCTCTGACAGAGTAACTAAATAATCAGTGCCTCACTTCTAACCTGTAGAGCAAACTCTGCAGAATCATGGCAGGCTAAGCTTTTTAATGAATCAGCAGCTACTGTGCCAATCAGGACTACCTCTGACTTTGCCAAAGTCCTGGACACCACCAACACATGTCTTCAGGAAATGCAAAGATGATGTTATTTTTGGCTGCCATTCTCTACAGTATTATAGCTAAACTTATATTCATGCTAATGCATGGAATGGACTAGGTCACATCTCATGTCTGAGAACTACAAGCAGAGCTGACAGGTTAATGAACCTCAACACATGCCTAGTAGCAATATAACCAGAACCATTCTCTGCTGACATTAAATAACTCCTTGTAGCACTGTTTCATCAGTGTTCTGCTAACTTAAGCAAACATTTAATAGAGAGGGCTTTGGGTCTATCCTCTACCTTTTGCTGACAGACCCCTCAATATGTTGTGCAGCTCCCCATTTAAATCGGGACTGTGCACACTACGTTCTGCAGTGCTGTTCGGGAGTTTCAGACAGTTTCTTAAATTTGAATCTGTGTACTTGCATATGCATACAGTACCAATCAATTAAACAGAAATATTTGCAAAAATTAGCCCAGCAAGGAAGAAAACAAATGCTGCTTAGACCTAAGTCTTACTGTAGCAATCTTCTCTGAGACAAATTGTATGCTTAAAGGTTGCAGGAGGAATGCTTTTGTATTTAATGTCTCTAGACTGCTCAGAAAACTGCAAGAAATCACTCTAATGTAGCATGTTTGTGAAATAAGGTAATGAAGTTCTGTCAGCGGAAAAAAGTTTCACTTCTGAGTCACTGGACTTGGTACTGAACAGCTCTGGGTAAATAACAAAAACTGGAGAGTTGTTCTAAAAAGAAGTTCATCACATGGCACCCTATGCACTTCCAGTGTAGGTTACGAACGACAGTTAGGTGCAAACCAGCAATTTGAGAACTTAACTTTTTATATCACCATTCAGAACTACCCAAAACTCCATGATACAAAGCATTCAGTCTTGTAGGGCAGAATTCAAGTTTCTTAACCTTTGTACCCTCTGATATTGCTCTGCAACAGTCCACCTACTTAAGTTATAACTTTGCTATCTTTAAGAACCTCTTTTCTACATAACCTTTCGTAACTTTGTTCGTCTCACATGACAGACATTATGTACGAGCACGTAATGAAAGACTTAATACAGTGCAGATACACACAGGTTCTGTTGATGCTGATGCTTCTGGATGTGCAATTTGGATATCTCTGAGTTTCTCTGCTACCAATGACGTTCCTTTAACACAATTTTTGTATGCCTATGTACTTCCTTGCACCAACTTTATCAGTCCTGGCTTTGGAAATACCTCTTTGTCCTTCCTCTGTGTGTTTTTCACCCCTGACTCCTCCTGCAGTGCAATTTGTAAGCAACCTCAGCTTAGACTACCTACTGTCAGAGCAATGTGGCCACACCACATCAAAGGACAGAAATCCTACAGGCAAGCAATGCGAATGCTCCTGGAGTGCACCAGGGGGTATATTGTGCTTTTGCTTGCTCCTGACTTCCCTGCCAAAAGATGGTGTGGTTTCCCTCTTTCTCTACTCTTGAGAGACGCTGACTCTGCAGAGAATGTAACCACTGAACTGTGGACTAACGTTGTACATTTTCCTTTCTTTTTCCTCCTTCATATATAGAAAAAAAAATTCCTTCAGATATAAGAGAGCTTGCAGCCAAATTTCAAGCTCTTCATTTTGAGCAGAGTGACTGAACTTTTTTCTATAAAATGACTGTGAATTGGTTTCCCTCTTAGAAATGGATGGACAGTGTCAGTAGAGAAGTTCAGAGTAACTAAATAAAACGAAATGCTTCTCAGACGGCAATTGAGCACATTTCATCCCAAATACTTTGGCAAAAGCACAGAAAATTGAGACAGGGTCATTTTCTGGAAAGCACTGAGCTACTAGCTTCACCTTTAATTAGAGCAGAGCATAACTTCTGTATCACTTTACAGTGATAAATGAGGTCAACTGAGGACATACCTCATTAATAGTGTCTACTTTGTCATATTAAATCAGGCCATTGTTCCAATGCATGATGAGAACTAAACCAGTTACTCAGCAGACTTAAGGTTTTTGAGGAGAAGCTTCCCAAAGGATTTGTAAGTCTATTGTTATTTTTAAATTTTTAAAAAATAATTTGCATTTCATTACAAATAATCAAAATTCAAAATATCACAGCAATCTGTAAACTCTAAATACTGCCTAGCTAAGGTATGCTCTTTTTAGCAAAGAAGTGAGAACAGCAAAGTACTTCCACACCTGTACCTTTCATCCTTTTGCATGCAAGAATTAAAAAGACACTTCTCTTTCTACTTGAAAAGTATCCCCATGACCCCTTACATACACGAACATGCTGGTATTATCACATATTGCTCAGGACATTAGGGTGGTTTCTGGTGAGGTGCTTACTTCCATAAGAACCAAAGTGAAAAAGTTACAGGTGATCCTTCCAGTAACTCTATACGTAAGCAAATTTCAGAGAAAGCTTTGGGCAAAAGCAAAGACTTAAGGAATATCAATCTTACAGAGAAAGTTTTTAAAAACTATGCCAATTTTAGCACCACACCATTTTGTAGTACTATGAACTTCAAACCAGGTTATAGAAAAAAGAAAAAAAAAAAAGGCTCCCAGCAGCTGTGTAAAATGATGACTGCTTAAGAATGGTTTAGTAGATCATCTGATGTTTTCTACTTAATGAAGCGTCTTACTGGTGTTGACAGTTCCCACTGAGTGAAAATGACATAATATAATTTTACCAGCAGGATGGTGTTTTGTTAAGTTATGCTGTAGGAATGCACAAAATGGTAAAAGAAACAGATGGCGAGGAGGCAGGGTTTATTCTCGTGCAAGTGAAGAGCAGCTGGCCTTCTTGTAAATTAGTTCCTTCCCAAACAGCAAAAAGACCAACCACCTAAATGGACTGACAGCCTTTCCTCACAGCCTTCCTTCTCTCCTTGAGGTGAGACAAAGTGTGACTCCATGAGTAAACTGTTGAAAGCAGTATGAAAGCAACCTGCAGACTTCGGACCGTAGTACATTTTGGAACATCGTCAGCAAGGGCCTCTTGGCGCAGCCCAGTCTGTTTAGATCCTGAATCAAGAAATTAAGGAGTCAACAGCAGTCATCAGCCCCTGGATCCCACTTCACCTGCAACTGTCTGCATTCCTGGTAGTGCACTTTGCACAGCATCAGCTCCCAGACTTCCCCAACAACTACTGAAGGCCCACTGCAACCCAACAGGAAATAATACCCGCAATGGGTTCAAAAAGAATTCCTACACCTTGTAGGAATGGGGTGTATATTCCTAATACAAGGTGGGAATACTCCAAAGCGGTTACTATAAGTCAGCTAAAACTTACACTCTCTCTAAATGTCAGGACACACAGAGCCCTGCAGGTAAATCAGGAGCACATTAGAGTCATGTTGGATGTGTGGTGAAGTACATTGCATTGTAGCATTTTTTTTTTCCTGGGAAGTAAAACAGAAGTTTGGATAGTTCTGAATTTTTTTAAAATTCGTTGCCAGACTATCTGTGTAGGTTCTCTGAGTGAACAGCATGCAAAAATTACTCTAGTCTCATCTGTTTTCCACTGGTATCTCAAGCATAGGAATAAAGAAAACAAAAAGCTTCCTCAATGTATAACAAATAAACCCCAACATTTGCTGGAACAGAAATCATGGTGGCTCTTGCAGAAAAAAACCCTAACCTTGTCTAGGGACATACACAGATCTCTAGTGCTTGAACTGAACAGCACGTCAAAGTACAGCTCTTGCACTGTATTTGACCACAGGACACATGCAAAATGACACAGCATGCTAAAAAAATGCTGCAGGCCTTGTAATCTATTTTCTTAGAAAAGCTCAGCTCTGATGAAGCTTGTGTTGCTCAGTGAGGTCATGCCTTTCACCTAATTTTCAGTGGAGATGACTGGGGTGCAAAAGAAGGTCAAGTGATTTGCCCAAGGTTACCTAGTGAGTCACTGGCTCTCATGGGATCAGGATTCAGAGAGCTTGTGGCTCAACATTCCCTGGTCTAATCACCAGTCTATATCTTCTGAGTAAGCCTGTTGCGCTCTCCTTTGCTAAAAAAGGACTGCAAGTGGTAACTTCTTTAGAATGAAACCATTTCTTTCTGCCTGTATTGTTTTTCTACCTTGTGCTACTCATTAAGAACTGAGTACTGATACCACTCTGAAATCCTCTTGAGGTCATAGGAATTCTGCATAAAAAATGATGGACCTAAGCAATAACGATTAATAAAGTTTTTTTTTTTAATAAACCAGAAGTGTTTTGAATTACACAAGCTTACAAAAAGCTTGCATAGAATGTAAAATTGGCTATTCCTCTTTCTTCATACTTGATCTTTCCTTCCAATTTTCTTTTCTTTGACTGCTATCCATCGTTGACAAAAGAAAAAAGAGCAAAAAAAAAAAAAAATCACTCTTAAATCTCCAGCCTGAAGGCAGTTTTTAATATTTCCAGCTTAAAAGAGTTCATCAGACTGAATGAAACAATAGTCTGAAATGCAGCTTCTTTTCAGGAGCAGACATAAAAAAAAGCCACTATCAGACATTCATACACCAATCCTGCAGACTTTACACAAAACAAACTTCTGCTGAAACAGCTTGTTATAACAGACTTTTGTGGGAGATCACAGATACATTTCCCCTGTCAGACAGTCAATTTCCAGGCAAGATTCTGTTCAGGCAATGCGGACTAAGCAATCAGAAACAACTATGTCCAAATAGACTCAAATAATCATTAAAAAGATGTGGCCTTGGGGATCCCTGCTACTTCTGCCATCCCAATTAATGGGGCATGTTGAAGATAAATATTAATTTTAATGAAAAAGTGGGGCATGGTGACACCCATTTCACATTAGTTCAACTCAGAGTAAACCACAAAGAAAATAATTTATGGTAGCTCATGGTAAATGAATGAACTCTGGGAGAGTAGATAGCGTAAGAATGTGAAAATTGCACTGCCTGATGCTTGTTTATTGGGTAATTCCGCCTTTCTCTCTGTATTTGAAGTACCTTCTGCACAAAAACTACCTCAGCACATTGATAGTATTTACCTGCCAGGGAGGAAAGTAATCCTTACTTTCCCCTGCAATCTGGAAGACTGGTTCAGGCACACAAAGCTGAAGCAGACTTCTTTTAAAATCATAGAATCATTTAAATTAGAAAAGACCCTTAAGATCATTGAATCCATCCCTAAACCTAGCACTGAGAAGTCCAGCACTAAACCACGTCCCTAAAATTTTTTTCATAATGATTTGTTTTGAAACTTTAAGCAAATCACAGTTTCATTCTCAATACCCTTATGGTTGCAGATATATCGCTAGTTCACTTTATATAATCGGCTTTAAGTTTCGATGTTTCAAGACCTGTAGCAACTTTTCAGACCATAGTGGTTGTTTAATCTAATCCTTCATGAGCTTATACATACACGAAGATCAGCACAGATCGAGAAAACCTCTGAAAACTCAGGCAATGTTAGCACTGTGTCTTAGTAACTTCCTGAAGTCACTGGTTGAGAACTTGGCCCTCCATGTCCTCACTTCTGTCAGAATCACCTCACAGATGCTAAGAAGGCAAAAGATCCTCAGTCTACTTAAGTCTTAAAAGTATGTGTTTGATAAAGAAAAGATCAAGTATATTCAGAACCTCAGGACTGGGTTTTTCTACATTGCACCGATTTCCCTCTTCCACCTCTCCACTCTTCCAGACAACTGGCTCAGCTTTACTAAAAAAGGCTTGCTTTAAACACTATGTGTGCTGAAGGTGGAATAATTATATTTTACATATAATTCATAAGTTAATCAAAATATTTTGTGGCAAGCCAAGAATTTTTACCTCAAATTTTAACCTTTTGAACAGCTGATGTGTGTCTTTTGAAACATCAGTTACATTTTCTGTATCACCTCTTGTAAAGGCTTAGTTTTGGCTGCCCATCTTTTCTCTTAATCAAAGGGGATATGTTCATGAGGTCTTAATTGAAGAGCTTTTACAAGCAGAAATTTAGATAGAACCTTGAAAAAGGTTCAAAGAGAAGGATCAAGCAATTTTCCTGCTGTATGTCAGTAGAGAAGATTTGGATGAGTGTACTCTCTCTCTCTTTTGTTCTTTTAAGAAAGCAAATCTGCCTAATTATGATTACCTGGATATTTGCCTAAACTTCATCCGTCATGAAGGAAACATAATACAAAAGTCAGACAACCTTCAACCATATTTTTACGTGCCTATGAGATTCTCTGCCTTTGGCAACATATCCCCCTTGAAACTGAAAGGCTACAAAAGATTTGTACCTGTCAAGTCTGAAGCTTGTCTTTATCTGCTTTATCTTGACAGTCTTGAAATCAAAGGGCTGCATGTTCAGCAGTGGAAAACAAAAGATGACTCTGTATTTAATTACTTTGAGTGTATACAAAATGAGCACGTGGTAAAACATGAAATTAGAGAATTTTTTGACTCTTCTATGCACATTAAAAGCAAGACTATCATTTAAATGGAATACATATTGCTCTTGGTTTCAAATTTTTCTGAAGAAGGGTCAGAACCATATAGTTTCCCATAAAGGTTACATAGGTTAGACACGGTAGACTTGGCCCCCTTTCTATAGAGGGCTACAGTTCAAATCCAGGCTCAGGCTCGGAATACTTTCAATCCACTCAGAATTCAGCAACACGGTATTTTGATGTATTTCAGTGAACTGCCAGAGTAGGGATTCCAGGAGTGATACCTCAGTTCTAAAATGGCTTCTTTACATAAAATTATGCTCCCTAATAAAGCACTACACTTTGCTGACAGTGCTTGTGATGTTTTTGTCCTCAGTGATGGCAAATCCCACAGAGTGATGGCTTGCTGAAAAATATTTGGTATTAAACTAGCCAGAATAGCTGTGGAGAAAATTGTGTTAAGTTGGAGACCTTGAAAAACCATCTTGTGCACCCCTCCACCCTAGGGTAGGATCAGCGTCCCCTAAGCCACAGTTGTTTTAGCCAGCCAGCTCCTGTGAACCTCCAGTAATGGAGACTTTACAGCCTCCCCAAGCAATTCATTCCTGCCCTTAACTGTCCTTCTGGTTAGATGATTTTGGTTAATGCTTAAATTAAATCTCCCTTGCTGTAATTTAAGGGCATTACTCCTTACGCTGTCCCAGGTCGACATGGACTATGATTTATTACGTGAATTTTTGCAATGATTTTTTTAATATATTTAAAGATAGCTTTTATGTCCCCCCTTTGGCCTTCCTTTCTCTAAAGTTACATGTAAAAGATAATAGAAAACTAATGAACAGAAGTTTAATTATTTCCATTTAGCAATTTTTAAGCTATACTCTGAAAATAAAATACTTGGAAAGAACATCAGTAAGCCATATTACTCGGGAGGATAGAAAGAGTAATAGCATGCCAGTGTGGTTGCACAACAGAGAAACAGGAACTTTGCGAAAGGTCAAATGAACATTACCACTAAGCAAAAAGGGAATGCTTTCTCTGTGTCTTCTCTTAAAAAAAAAAGAAAAAAAGATCTTTAAGAGCGATGGAAAGAATAAAGATACATATAAGTTATTAGACCCATGGAACTCACTGAAATAAACTTGAGCTTTGTCTGCTTAAAGACTGCAGGAAGGATGTTTTTATACTTAAGGACTAGATTGAAACTCAAGAGGCAAGTTTAATCCTTGGTTTTCCTTGAGACTTCCTTTGTGATTTGGGGAAATTATCAATTAATAAAATAAGCAGTAGCTCCACTTATTTTCTCTTGAACTCTTTTTGATTTTTGTAGATCACAAACCCTATAGGATGGTGGGATGTCTGTACTGAAGCACGTGGGACTCCAGGACAGGAGAAGCCAAAGTCAGCAGACACTTCTGACTGCAACTGCACCACAAAATGTAACATGAGGCTATGAAACAATAAGTTGTCATGTACTGTATATCCCATCACAAGAGATGTTAAACATAACTTCAAATTGATTGACTATGCCTGTTGATAATGTTGGATCGTGCTTATCTTTACAGACTGCACAGGTTGGCTTATAATTCAACACTGTAAAAAACCCAAAATCTCCAACCCAAAAGTCCAGAGTATTAGAGTGAGAATTGAGTTATTTTTGTTTCCTGATGGTTATTTTAACAAGGGATTTATGCAGAAGCAATATGCTAGTGCTGACCTATGAAAAACATTAAATAAAAGATGAGATTATGAGCAATCACAGGTTATTTAATGCTTTTCTCTGGATGTCTCTGTGAAGCAGGGAAGTGCATGAAATAAAGAAAAATAATTTTTTTTTAAAGACAATAGGCTGATTACAACAAAGACTTGGAGATTGTCTACATACTTTGCTTAAGCTAGCTTATAGATCCCTGCGAAGCTATAAAAGCATAGCTGAAGGAGTTGCTTAAAGTCAAAAAAGACATCCATATGCCACAACATGAAGCTTAACTTATGATTTCAGGCAAGAATCCAGAAGACTATTTTTGTGACAGCAAAGCTACTATTGTCCAAACTGATAGCAGCATGTCCCCTGCTAAAAAATGACCATATATGGATATATCATTAGTGGCTGGATATCCTGACAGGCTATGATTTAAAAACATTTATGCTATTAGCACTGCTTCCTTTTATTCTAAGGAGAAACTGGATGATCATGTTCAGTTACGTGGTTTCCTTCTGTTTTTTTATTGCATTATCCTCTTTTCTGCATTTGACATTGAAGACAAATTATTCATTATTTTCCTACATACAAATAGGACAAGATTAAGGTTCCACCTCGTCGATTTTTATATATGGATCTCCATCTTCTATTGTCAGCTAATCAATCGTACTAAGAAATTGGCACCTCTATTTCTTTCTGTGCTCTCGTTTACAGCTCTTTGGAGATTTTACCTGTTATTCATACCCTCCCCCTGAAATAACAGTGGTCAAAGTCCATCTATTTCATCTAAAAGAAAGAAAATAAATGTCTAACAAATAATGTGGTAGAAAACCTGGCAACAGAGGTGGCAGGCTTTTTTTCTGTAGCAGGCTGCTTTTTCGTTTCCTGTGCATATATCCAGCCTGAGCCCCTGGGCTGTGCATAGCCCTGTTTGGTTGAGCTGTTGCTCCATTTACTTTGGTTGTCTTCCAGAGCAAGAATCCGATCCTTAAAAATGCTCTTGGTTCCTCCAGAAAGGAAACATGAGCATTCAGATCCCCTTGAAGTCAAAGTGAGGACACACAACCATTCTCTGGATCAAGTCCACGTTAATGATGCTGCATCTGCTACCCATGCACATACAGCAGGGTTATTTAAAAAACTGCAGATGGTGACTCTGATTCACTTAGCAGCTCACCTCACTCTTCCTACTGACAGAAAGGAGCATCTTAGCATCCTCACTGTCTTGCAGGGCATCTCCTATGCTGCCATGTGAACTCCACTGAAGAGCCACACTGCTGTAAAATTAAAGCTACCCACAGGATAAGGAGAACTACTAAGACATCTGAATTGTAGAAAGAAATCCGGTTTCCAAATAAAATAAAGGTTTTCCCCAAAGTGCTTAACTAAAGGGTATCCATGACATACCTTTATTTTTCATCCTTTTTTGACCCTTAATTTAATGTAAGTACTCAAGCAATTTTAACTGTGTTTTTTTCTCAACTTCTTCCACTTTAGGCCACACACACAAACAGCATTCTGTGACTTGACACCCCTCCTTTCTTAAAAACTTATGGTGAGGAGAAAAAAAATAGGATGTTATTTTAAAAAACCTCAAACTGGACGTTTTTTTGACCATTAGGGTACTTATTCATTTCAATTCATGCCGTTTTTACATTAAAAATTATAGTTTTTACAGATTCCTGTAAATGTCTAGGTATGAAAATGGCTCTTTTTCAAAAATGTTTTTCTAGATCACTAAAAATAAGTCACTTGTATTTACATTTTCTTTGTGTGGAATTCAAGGTAATAATATGTATATTTACTGCTTGTCCCTATCCTTATTGATCTATGTTTTTCCATTTTTAATCTATCTAAACATGTATTTATTAATGATAAAGTAGTAGTTGAAACACATTACTCATCTCTTCACACACCAGACATATCAGCACTGGCATTACAAGAAGCTCCCTCATCCAGCCTCATCATTGCCCACTAACCTCAGCAGTAATCATCACTTCTGATGCAAGATACAAGCAGTCCCTGTAGCAGACTGGCTTTTGAGTGACAGGCTAAGTCTGCCAACCTATTTACTTGCCCCAGTTCTAGACCAGGCTTGTGATGGGTCATTAGCTTCACAGCATCCAGGTTTGATGCCACTAAACTCATCTGATGTCAATCTGTATTTGATGTATTTTTTTATTTGTCTCCAAATGCTCTGAATTGGTGATTTCAGAGGGCTTTTTCTTTTATAATTATATCCTTGTTTATTAAAATAAAATTTCTGGTTTGGGGACTCATTCTGCTACTCATTTTATGTTTTTATGCAACACGACTTCTTCTCAAGCCTCTACTGATTCCATTTCTTTGTGGCACAGTAAGGGCAGCAGGGTTAGGTTCACTGACTGTTGAAGGGCTGGGTCACTAACACGCCAGCTGATCTTTCATACTTAGTGACCTCTGGGTGCTGAGCCAGGTATATAAGGCACACAACTGTTCAGCTCTACCTGCTAGCTACTTGAAAATTGAACTACTGCAATGATACTCCCAAAGCAAATTTACTTTGGTTTGGCACAAGGTATGAGGCTATTCAGAAATTGGCTCTCTCTGAAAGTTCTCCTTTCTTTGTTATTTCCTTCCAAGAATTTAAAAAAAATTCTTTACTTTTAAACTGTTATTCACTTACCAAAGTGAACAGCCCTCATAACAAATGTATTTCCAGTGAACACAGCTCACAGAACATTAGTAAATTAAAAGTAATCAAGATGGCAGCGGTGTCTCTGAAGGAATATACCATGACAGAGTTAATACCCCAGACTATGTACCTTCCTCTACCACTAATTCTATCTTAAATCCTTCTGAAGTGGAAACTGAAACAGTTCAACAGGTTTTTTGACCAAACCTTTATCACCTGAATATTATTTGACTGTTTTCAGGATTCGCATTAGTACCATATCTTACCATAGGGTGGAATTTCCAGACATTACAGGAACACAATACAGCTCTGGTTTTTTTCCACAAAGCCTTCCTCTGCTGCTAATACATTGTCCCAAGTTTCATAACAGTAGAGGATGCAAGTAGTTCAAAAAGGTGAGTTATTTTCCACTGTGTATGCAGTAAATGCAAGTGAATTACAATCAATGGGTCAAACGCTTTCTCAGAAGGGACATGTATTGACATCTTTGGACAGTAGCAGCAGCCTTTGAATTTTCACTTCAACTACTGCTTAGAAATGACACTGTCAGAAAGGAAACACCTACTGTGCGCCTTCACTTGCCTTCTGATCCCTTATTAGTTAACCCTGAAGTGCATATGTATACAGCCTTAATCCCCAAGTGAATATCTGGACCAGGGCAAATCTGGAATTAATTGCAAAGTATTTTGGTTACTAATGCAGCTGTTACAAGTGTTTGATTTGGCAAGCGAACAGAAAAGGCACTGCATACCAATTTCGTGAGCCACCGTAAAAGCTGCATGGAGGCCGTCATCTTCAATCACTGCACAGCTGCGTTCAGGAGAGCATATGGTCCCAACGTCTGCCATTCCCAGAGTATCACATGAATGATGCCCACATAAATCCTGCCCAAGAAGGAAAAAAAAAAAATCATTAAGATAAATTTTTAGACCCATAGGTAACAACAAGTTAAAGTAACCAGACCTTTGCAAACAGCTGAACCTGGATAAAAGCATTGATATATGCTCCTATCTAAAGATGTCAATGCAGTTTAAAAGCATGATGACCCAATCCTATCCCAGGTGAAGTCAGTGGGAAAATTTTCATTGCCTTTGGATACACTCTGTAGTTAATTGTTGTTTGTTTGTATTTCTGCATTGCATAGAGAAGCTCAAGCCTTCCTTGAGTTAGGTACTTAAAATATATACTGCAGAAGTGTTTCTTCATTGACAATAAAAATAGAATATTCTCTTTATTTATGCAAGGTGAACCAAGGCACAGAGAGAAAGCTTCAGACTCCTGATCAGTCCTTGAACCAGAGATCACCCTTCTTTTCAAAAGGCAAGTCTTATATTTGCACTTAAAGAAATAAGATTGTTATATTAAACTTCACACCTGTCAAGTAGTACAACGATTAATAATGTATTACCCAACATACCAAGTATTTAAGCAATTCTCAAAGGTTGCTTAAAGAGTCAATGATATGACAAAGTGTAAAATCCCCTCAATCCTAGCTTCCTTGACTGCATGCTTCCTACTTGTAGTTACGCAGTGTCTCCAAAAACCATGAAGGTAACGTTAGGTTTTTTCTTTTCATTTCAGGATTATAATGATCATGATCATGATAATGATGAAGGCAGCTTTGGTCAGACAGTGTTTTAATTATCAGATGTAACTTTTCAGTGCTGGTTCTCAAGCAGAGGAAAGAGTACTAATCTGAATGTACATATATCTATTTTTTTTTGTCTTGAGAAGGAAAAATGGGTACCATGCCATTTAGAATGCTCCTAGACATTTCATTGTGGTTGAATGAAAATGTAATTTTCAAGGAATGACAATATTATCAAATGTTATTATCAAAATGATCTGAAAGTACCTTTATCCCTTCATTTTTAAGACTCCTTCCCTTGAGATCTCCTATTATAATTACTTTGTTTCATGAAGCCTTTGATAATTAATCCATTTGAAGAACAGATATGCTATCTGAGACTCCTATTCACTGATTATGATAGGTTTATGTTAGTCTTAGTTGAAAATGTACAGGATTCAAATCCCACTGAAGTAAAAGAAAAACACAGATACTGTGAAAGAGCATATCTTCACAAAAAAAAAGTGTATTTTTTTTTCCCACAAAGATAAAATAAAGAAATATTCAAGCTAAAATTACATAGTAATATTACATATATAGAGCAAGAATTTCAGGATCAGTTCTTCTGACTTCCAGGTGTCTGGGATCTCTTTTTGGTAAGTGTACTCTTTTTGCTACTTAATGTCAAGATTTAAATGCTGCAATGAACGGAACAGTCTCACAAGAAGAGAAGGAATAAAGTTTGAAAGTATTTCAATTTCCAAATTTTCACAGATACAGTCCATGGTTTAAGAAAAACTTCCATTCTGTAGCAATGCAGATAATAGACATGGAATTTTCTCTCTACCCCTCCTGACTCCCACCCCTGACATCGGATTAGCTCCCCAGACTTTGCTTCTGGCTCTGCATGGGCTTCTGGAAGGTACATAATAAGGATGCTCATTTTCCAGTACCTTTTTCCACTTTTATTTAGGCAAATAAAATTCATATAATTTTCAGCATCTCTGGGCCAATCTTGGAAAAGGTCATTTATTATAGCGTCAAATATCTGTGGTATATTCAACAAGGAAGATACAACCCTTAAACTCCTATTACTTTTGCTTAACTTCATATCAGTTTAGGCCTTTATGCATCACTTCCGAACCAGGTCCCTTCAGTCTAAGGGCACATTTTACACAGGGTACATGCTATGTAAATGTAACCATAAGTGGTTTACCTACAGCAGCATGAGTAATAAAACTCAGAGAAAATTCATGTGCATAGTACCAATAAAAATACCTTCTCATGGTGATATAATTGGTCTAAATAAATGAGTGTAAGCTATATAGGAAGATACTTTTATAGTAATGCAATTTGATCTAAATCCACACAAGCATTTGAACTGAAATTCTTACACAAGAACCACAAAGCACGTAAATCAGATAGAATGCAGCCTACTGGAGGAGGTCTAAATTACTCTCAGGTTGACAGTGCCAAGGGTAGTACAAAATACATTAATCCAAGCCCTGTCTCCACATGCAGATTCTGTGTCATTTGGTCTTTTCTTGTATTTGGGTGCCATTATTACTTAGATATTTACATCAGCACTGCTTCCAGTATGGGCACAATTATATCAGCACACACATATCTTATGTGAGTACATGATTTATTTCTATTTGCATACAAGAAGAAGCTATGCCGGGCTATGAAGCTATACTAGCAGCTGAAATCAGACTTCACAATGATTCTCGGAATTTGATGACAAACGTATAATTAAAAGAATACAATCCTTCTAAGCGAGCAACGTCCTAAACTTTCTTACGTTACTTCTGATGGGATGTGTGGAGTATGGAAAATTACAACAGGGATGTTAACCATAAGCATGATTAACTGACTCCCAGCTGGTTAGTAATCCTAACCTCAAAATTTCCAAAGTTATGCATAGGATTACATTATGCCACCCTCATTAGACATCTAAAAAATAGCTATATACATACATAAGTGAAGAAGGACATAGCAATGCTTGGTTACTTTTCATATCTCATGTGTTACTGACATTTTACCATGCCGTATACCCAAATTTTCCCCAGAACTCATCACTTCATCAAACCACAGTTCCTGTTTCCATCATTCCCGGAGTATGACACATAACCATACATCTCAACATCCCACTAGCAGGTCTCAAAGCAGTGTTCATCTGCATAACAATGGTCTAGACAAAACAAAGTAAGCTTTATGCTTTCTTTACATAATACATTAATTTTTGGTCAGATAAAATGAAGGGCTATATTAGCTACAGGTTGTTCCTAGAAAATCAGTCCCACAGCAGAAGATAAGAGATTCTGAAAATCGCCTATCTGTAAAATTACCTATTTCTTCCAACACCCCACAGACAGCTGGAAAACAGCTGTCGTCAGATGGTGTGGGACCAATGATCCCTGTAAAGGAGAAGAGCAGAGAGTGACGGCACTGTGGTCAGAAAGCAGTGGACAGTGGAACAGTAAAGCCCCATTCCCTTCAGATAGCTCCTTGACCACATCCGTGCTGTCTCTCCAGCAGTCTGAATGAGGCAGTACGGGGAATCCTGCAGCTGCCTGCTGCATCCCAGCTGAGTAAGGATCTTGGAAACAAGGACAAGAAATATTTTCTGCCATTAGCTTCTTTGTACAAAGCTGTCATTAGAGGGATGTCTAGAGTACGGCATGCATCAGCTCTGCTTTGAACAGGAAGCATGCCCTGAGCCTTCTGGTTTTGTTGCAGTCTTCAGTCTTCAGTGATTCCACGAGAATGCATTTTTTAAGCTAATGCTGGAATTATCAATAATCACTTAGGCAGCTTATTGAAGCCTCAGCTCCATTATGTTCTCAACTCATATTCTCATTTCTTCTCTATTTCTCCTGCCTCTGCACTATTTGAACTTTATTTCTATTAATAGCATCACATAGTATACAATATACTCATAATTGAAGCCTATCAAGTGGCATCTCAGAGAAATATTCTGCAAATTTTGCTATCAAACCTGCTCCCCATTCCATAGCTGCATGGTCTTTCCCAATAGCATGATTTTTAGTGACATTATTGAAAATCACACCTGTATACACTTCCACTGATTTAAATTTTCATAGTAAACTTTCTCCTGACTTAAACCTCCTGTAGCTGTACTTAGAAAGCGATCTCAGAATTTTACCAAGTAAAGTTTCTGGGAGTACATTAAAAGTTTTTATTTCCTGTGAAAATAATTGTTTTTGTTAAAAACAGGCCTGATCCAATGATGCAATCTAAAAAAATCTGTGTGGGCCTCCTCAACTTTTCTTACTCCAGCTAAAGCACTAAGAAAGCGGGAACTCAACTGATACTTAAAAATTGTTTTCCCATGATTATTTTGCTCTGGTGTGTGGCTTCTATTTAAAAAGTTAATCACTTATTCATATCTGTACACTCATTTAATTGCCTCCAAAAAGCTTTGAAGAATAAGTGTTTCTTGATATTTCTAAGGAAAGAATGCAGAGTCTTGCCCTTGATCTGCACTACAGTAGTTTCAAAATAGAAGAATGACTAGGAAATGCATTTGCTACACAGGAGGCAACAGTTGCTAAGCCTTGAGCTTTGGCAAAGCAACGTCTTAGGAAAATTGAGCTGTACATCATAAGACTAGTAGTTAATTAGACAGCTTATTAAAGGCCAAGTTTCCTTGGCATTTGTAAGTACATCAAGAGCAGCTGGCTGTTTGCCATGTATACGTGGCATTGTTGTGAATGGAGATAACTGTTGTGGCTCCCTGCTGAAGTAGTTAATTTATTTTACCTGAAACTCTTTGATTTGAGCAGTAGGCTTAAAAAAAAGAATAAACTGTTTCATGAAACCTGGTATTAGGCCAGAGCCCGTGGACTGGATCCAAAACAGGATTTAAGCACCAATGCAGACAGTTTGGTGGAATGCAAGGGCAGAAGAACAAAATTGGCTCACGTCCTCTGGTCTTTTGAGTTATTTACTCTTCACAGGTCTTGCATTTTGTGAACTTATGGGCCCGAAAGTGCAACAGTTTTACAGTTCTAAACAGCTTAGCACTTAGATTATATTAAAGCTTGATTGGGGCTGATGTTTCTCAAATCTTTGCCCCTGAGGGTACCCAAGCCTACAGAAGCTCTCAGATTAGATGTATGAGAAACCAACAGAATTAGGCTTTCTATTGGGCTCAGCTGCACATCAGCTTCTTTTAAAGCACAGCTTTATATCTCTGTGGGTTTGTTTGCTTGGTTTCTTTACAACTTAACAGTCAAAGCCTTTTCCCAATAAGAAGGTGATCCACCCTCAAATTCCTTTGAGGGAAGAGGATACTTAGAAGCAAGTTCCACAGGATAGTGCCCTCTGGTCTATGGTCTACAGTCTACATCAGACTGTGGTCTACAATTAAGGTTTGCATGCGTCCGTGCGTGCAGGGAGTTGTCCTCCTCTTGCAGCCCATGTGCCAAAGGTTTCCCTGGATCTGACTGCAGTTAGTGCTTATAGCGCTTGGTGAAGAGACCTTATTTTTGGTCCCTGTTCCTCAGCCTGCTTCTGTATTTTACACTAAGCAGTCCTTCGGCAAATTATAAAACAGTCTTCTCTCTGTGCTTTGGGAAATCAGGCTGCCTTGCTCTAAGCACTGCGCTCCAGGCAGCAGCTTCAGGTCACAATTTCTCTCCTTCTCACCATATGACTCTTAAATTACTGGCTAAACAGTGACATAGCTTTGGTCAGAGGGGTGGAAAGTTTCCTTAACACCTGGAAAAGCTTACAACCTACTGGTTAAGTACCCCTCCTGGGAGCTGGGCGATACAGACCTAAAATCCCTCAAGCAGAGGAAGGAATTAAATATGATTTCTGACTTCCTGTAGCGGCATTCCCACCACAGCCCAATGAAGGGAGGGTGGGGTTAGGTGGTATTTGGGACCCACGCATCCACCTTCCTGCGCCCTGCTCCTTCACTGCAATGAATAATGGCACATGTGGAGGAGAATAAGGTCCACCCAAACAGAATGTGTTATGGGTATCACTCAAGGAAGGCATGATGTCTGGAAGTCAACAGGAGCACAAGATCTAAAAGACCACAAAAGGTATTGAAAATAAGGGCTAACTGGTTAACAAAATAATTAGGGAATCATCTATTTTACCGCTCAACTGACACTGTGACGCTTAAAAAGTGAGACTTTACAAGAAAAATGGTGAAAGGCTGCCCTGGAGGAAGACTGCTGTGAAAAATCCTCTTCCTGAGACACTGGTGAGTCTCGCTCATGGTGATGTCCACGTTACGGCACCAAGGAGAGGGCTTGGTCATTGCTCTGAAGTAAGAAAGGACTCCTGCCAAACTCTGGGTTACTGCTTTGTCTTCCCATGTCTGTATTTTGAAAGAAAAGATCAAAGAAACCCTGGTTGCCTTTCCAGGAAACAGGAGTAGTGGTGCCTGCCATACTGACCAAAATGAAAATCACGTATTTTCCTCCAGTAGTTTAACTTAAAAATTGAGGTCATCTTCCTTTCAGATTAATATGCTAAACTCAGTATTGAGTTTTGGGCATTGGAATCTCAAATGTACAGAGCTATCTTTCTGAATTCTAGGTAAGGTGAAATTCAAGAAAACCCAATGTATGTGTGATGCACCTACATGCGACATTTGCTGGCTTCAGAAGCTACCTCCTTATCAGACTGCGTGTTTAGTCATGTTCTTACTCTCCTCTTAGATGGTACGGGAACCCTAGGCACTTGTCATTCCAGGACACACTGCAACAACCTGTTAAGAATCTAAACTGGATTAAGTTTTTATGCCCTGAATATACGTATTAACAAATTTTCTTATTTTTCTAAAGCACGTATAAGGAAATGCATCATTATGCAAACAACAGATTATTTAAAAATATTGACAAAAATGCATAAAGCTTTTGGACTCTACATGGGGAGGGGAAGGGCAAACAAAGATTCAGTCATGGAACTGGTGATCAGTGAACAAGGAGAAATGTGTGATTTAACTTGCCTAACCCATAGTTTTTCTGTGGAGAAATTTTAGGCCATTTCTGTAGATTAGTGTGAATCAGGTTACTTCTGTACAAATTATATTCCACTTTATTTTCCCCAGGGATATTATCTATATATATTAGATTTACAACAAAGTTGGTGAAAACACTACAAAACTAGTAGACATACAACATTATAACTTCTTCAATGTAATAATAATGAAACAGTAGTGAAATTATAATATATTTACCATTTACCATTGGTACAGTGTTCTGTTTTACTAATATGTTATAATACTTGTGCAAAGGTGATAATATAGAAAAGAAGAAAAGAAGGAACTAGAGCCAAAGAAAGCATTTGCTCCATGTAGTAAAATTATCATCAATAGAGCTGAGATAATCCAAAGCTTGCTGTTAAATTTCAACAGGGCTGTCAGATTGACAGTTAAACTAAATCACACAAGACCCATACAATTACTGTGTGGAAAAAGGGAAGACAGTGGCCTTTGGTCTTAATACGAACTTTTTGTTAGAGCCAGGCATGACAGTGTTATCATGGATGATGCTAACAAGCACTCAGGAAAGTATTTTCTCTTTCTCTTGTTGCCTGTATCTACTGTGAGAATTATCTATTTTAGTTTTCACATGATTCAGAATTGGAGGGAAAGGAAAGGAAGGGAACTGGATTTTGTCCAAATGTATTCAGTAGTTCACTTGCAATTTAACTAAGGGTCACTAATGAAATAGGCTGGATGAATACTAGAGGATAATTGCAGAGCAGGCTAGAACTCAGAAAAGAACAGCCCGAGTTCAAGTGCAGTTTGCAAGTCACATCTGATATGTTTTTTCTACTGTGACAAATAATCTGGCAAGTATTTTGTTGCACCCACAAAAACATGAAGACTGAAGATAACCTGTTTCCAACTTCCAAGAACTGTTCACAATAAAAAAGCCCAAAGCAGACTAAATTCTAAATTTGTTGTTGACTCACTGCCAGCTAATCTCCAGGGGAAGAGCCTTTAAGCACATGGCCCGTTTCTCTACCTCTCACAGGGTGAAGGACTCACCTGGCCATCAGATGATCAAATACTTGCATTATTGTATTCCATGAAGGATGCTCTTGCACACGGCCCCAAAAAATTTACACCTGCTGTCAAGGACTCAACTACAAAGTAGCTGAACAGCAGGGGACCCATGTATTTTCTAAGGCTGTTAAGGCCAAGCTGCCTTAATGAGAGCACTCACAAGACTTACTAGAAATGATGACTTTTTGGTACTGACAAGTCAGACTTGTCTCAAGCTTGATATTGGCTATCGTGGGTCAAAACGAGAGACTGAGACCACTGGGAAGATATACATCTCCTTATTAAATTTTGAAAATTTAAATAATCACTGTGGAACCTTACAAAGTTTTTGCAATAATTAGCAATAGATAATTTCTGTGTCTACTGAAGGCTTTCACAATCTCCTACACAGGTAAAAATAATGACCAGACATGTTACTGTAGTTTTCCCTGCAGTTAGAGACTAAATATGGGATTCCTGGCGGCTAATGGATAGTTACACAGTCTTTGCCATCACTAAAAAGCAATACTGAGCCTTAGAAAAGCTTTAACATGTTGTCTGTATCAGCCAAAACTGAACTATGTTCATATTTATTTACTGTATTCGCTATGCTCTGCAGCACGATTGCTTTAAAGCTCTAATCAAGTTAAATACAGTTTATGACCAAAAATGAGTGGATGTTTTACTGCACCAATTCTCTTTCTAAAAATTTTTGCACAGGAATTCGCTCCTAGAATGAATGATGACCATCATCATAATTTGAACTGCCAGTACTAACTTTATAATAAGGGAGAACTGCCAGCACACTCTTAGTCTATCAATGGTTATTAATTTATATTTAAGCAAGTAATGACAACAGAAAAGGAGGATGAGATGATGCGGAATTCTGATAGTATTCTTCCTTTACAAGGAACTCAAGTAAAGCTACTGCATTTTCAGAGAGCCTCTTTTGGTGTCAAAAATAACAAGCATGCGTAATTTAGATTCCAACTACACATAAACAGAGATACAGCTGAGGACATGCGTTCAGCTGACAAACGATTTGCAAATATTATTCTGTTGACGCAGAAACACAAAGTTCGTGGCGGCCTCAGTTAGTAAACAAAGACGAAAAATGTACCTCACACATTTATCCCATGCCTACCACCCAAGCCATTTAGAAGAAGACATCTGGATGTTCAGAAATTAGCATGATGGTATTCAGAGGCCAACAAAACATGCAGCCATGGCTTGGCGTCTAGTAGCTAAGCAACGTACTTCATACATTCAAAACATAGTTTGTAAAAGTTGGATCCTCCTGCCAATTGCTGCCACTCTCATTGAAAAGCTAAACTGGAAAAAATCTCTCTTTAATTCAAACTGCGGTTGTTTTCTCTAGGAAACATCTCTACTGCTTTTTCATCCTTTAACCCTTTTCATGTTTACATTCCAAGAGAAGTAAACAGATTCATGTTGACATTTGAAGTGTAAGCATATAAAAATCTTGTGGACTCACACACACTCCCTCCAAAGAACATCACAAACACATGTAGCAAGCAACTACAGTCTTGTTCTTACTGATTCAAAAACTGAAATATAATGGCAAGCAATGTAGTTGTGCACACAGCAAATCATTAAAGCAGATTAAATTATACTGCTGAACTGCACTGAGGAGCTAATTCCATAGTTAAATGCGTTCAAATGTAAACCAAGAAAACGGAAGTCTGTGCTTTCTGCTTGCAAAGCGTTTACATCCCTCAGTAACAGTGCAAGCAATATTGACATCTTAAGAGGGGAAGGAGACCACAGGAACAGCGTGATTTTGTTTAGTTTATGTACTACTAACATCCAAATAAAGTAACTCTACACACAGAGGATGTATTGCTCCAGGAGTCTTTGAAAGTGAATTACTGATTAGCAATGCACTTTGATTCTGGCAGGAGGGCACCCATGCAAAGAATTACAGACAAGCATCTGTAAAGCGAATGCATTTTAAATTCACATCCTATCTCAATCCAAATTAACTTAATAATTTATGTTAAGACTCACAGTTTGTCATCCTAAGAGTGTCTGAATTGTAATAAATTCCAGGGAAATAAATGGGAATACTGGCAGAGGAAAACACTCTTTAGTTGAAAGTGATGGATTTTTGCCCAGGCTTAATTAACAAGCCATTAGAAAGGATGTTTACAGCAAATACAGAAGCTTTTGAACTCAGCCTAGGTAGCCTACTTTCATTCAGATTATGATAAAAACCTGAAAGTTTGCAGGCTGGACCGATGGGCTTTAAACTGCTAAAAAAGGCTCCTGCTGTACAAGTGATGCCTGACTGACATAGAAGCTAATGTCTAAACTATTTACAGCTAAAAAAGCAAGCCAGGCGCGTTTTTTTCCCCTTTTGGAGCAACTCCTTCCACAAACCATGCAAAGCATCCTTTTTGGCAGGCTCCTATGATGGAGAAAAGCAGAACTCAAACGAACGGAAAGTCATGCAGTTATTTTCTTCATACTTGGGGAAGGGAAAAAAAGAAAACACCAAACCCAAACCGCTGAAGGGATATTCTTACAGAAGAACTTCATTGCATAAACTCAGCCACATGTCTACTAGGGCAATGTCCCTTAACGACCTCTGGCAATGCAATTAATTAGCAACTGGGCAGGGATCAAAGCACAGCTCTGCATGGGTAACACCAGCTGGATCCAACCAACCCACAGCTGAGCAGGGCACCCATTTTTCACTTGGGAAACGAGACAGAGACTGCATCCCCTTACCACCAGCCCAACTCACTTGACTTCTGCAGCTCTTTTTACCTATGGTTTGCATTTACGTCCTATCCTTGAACCACAAGCACTGCCAGCTTCCAGTGTGGTAGAGCTATTCTTGCTGGAAACAGAATCTCAACTCACTCAACGAGGAAGTGGCATGTACTTTTAAGGTGTTCTCCACCATTTTCACAAGCAAGTTTATTTGGGGACTAATTTAGGCTAGGGAGTACTATCAGGCCTTTTTGCCTGGACCACTTTCCCAGAGAGAGAGAGGCCGCGTGTGAAATATCTCACTGGGAAAGATGGAACAACGCCTCTCAAGCAGAGATAAGTTAGGTGGTCTCAGCTGAGCCGTCCAGTCAGGCACAATAACCGCCTCTCCACCCTTGCAGGAGTCCCAGCACTGCCCTGGCAGTTATGACTGTGTACCTACAGTGGGGATGACCTCCCAGAGTAGAGGGCACACACAAATGCATACGCAGTTTGTTGGGTTTTCAATGTCTCTTCCATCCCTGGCAATTGTGCACAGGAATGCCAGTCCCCAAGACGCAGTGCAACAGAACAGAACAGCTGAAGTGTGAGTGGGGAAGCAACCATCAGGCAAAGCACAGCAATGTGGATGGAGGGTTGCAAAGGTGGCCTCACTGCAGCCCAGTCAACCCACGACACATCATTTCATAGAATCATAGAATTGTCTGGTTGGAAAAGACCTCTCAGATCATCAAGTCCAACTGTACCTGTCCACTACTAAACGACATCCCTGAACACTTCATCTTTCAAACACCTCCATGGATGGTGACTCAGCCACCACCCTGGGCAGCTGTGCCAGTGCCTGACAATCTTTTTGGAGAAGAAATTTTCCTGATGTCTAATCTGAACTTTCCCTGGCGCAACTTGAGGCCACTTCCTCTTGTCCTATTGCCTGCCACTTGGGAGAAAAGGCCAACATCCACCTTGCTATAACCTCCTTTCAGGCAGTTGTTGACAGTGATAAGGTCTCCCCTCGGCTTTTCTCCAGGCTAAACAACCCCAGTTCCCTCAGCTGCTTCTCAAAAGACTTGTTTTCCAGGCCCTTCAAGCAGCTTTGTTGCTCTTCTCTGCACGTGTTCCAGCACCTCAATGCCTACTTGTAGTGACGGGAGCAAAACTGAATACCATATTCACGATGTGGCCTCATCAATGCTGAGTACACAGGCACAACCACCTCCCTGGTCCTGCTGGCCATGCTAACACCAAGCTGCCACCAGCCGGAGTGATGCCTACCTCGCGGGTGAAGAGGATGGCGGCATCGTAGTGCTCCTCGTGGTCATCGTCGAGGCGGTTGTGCTGGTGCTGCCACTTGCAGAAGTTCTTGAGAGTGGTGGCGGCATTCCTGTTGACCTCCAGTCCCTTCTCCTTCTCGCCCAAGGCCACCACCTTCACCACGGCCAGCCGGACGTGGTTCTCCAGGCTGGCGTGGGCGTAGAGCCGCGAGGCGATGGAGGACAAAGTGAGCAGGTAGTGCTGCAGCCCCTTCCCGTACTTGCGGACCATGGAGGCGTCGGCCACCAGCAGGAGCTCCACCTGCCGGGCCCGGGAGACGGAGCGACGCCTCCGCCGCCTCCTGTCGCCCCGCGCCGCCGCTGCCGCTACCGCCGCGTCGCGTGTCTCGCAGCTGGTGCGCGCGGGCACCGTCTCGAAGCTGAAGCGCTCCCTGCGGAAGATGTGCGGTGTGCGAACCGGTCCCTCCCCGTAGATACGCATCTCGCTGTCCTCCTCCTCCCCTTCTCTTCCTCCCCGCCGCCGCGCCGGGCGGACGGTGTAGCGGGAGCGTCCGACGGCGAAGAAGCCGTCGAGGCCGCCGCAGAGGTTAAAGAGGGCGAGGGAGCGCGCGCTGCCGTCCACTGTGCCGCGGTAGTAGCAGCGCGCCGGCGCGCCCGCGCGCGCCCCAGCGCGCGCCTCCCCGCCACCGCCGCCGCGCTCCAGGTCGAGGAGGAAGCGGCGGCCGCCGGCGTAAAGTACGTATCCCGCCCTGCCGCCCCCCGCGTAGGTCGGGTCGAGGCGCTGCACGACGCCGCCGCTGGCCCCCAGGGGATGGGGTGGTGGTGGTGGCGGCGCTCCGTGGTCGGCAGGTGCCGGCTGGGGCAGGGCGAGGTGCAGCTCGGCAGCCAGCAGCAGGGAGAGCAGCTTGAGGAGCATCGCCGTCAGCAGCGGTGGTGGTAATTAATAGTAGTAATAGTAATAATAATAATAATAATAATAATAACAGAAGTTGGGGAGGGGAGTGGTGGTGGTGGAAAGAGCCGGTCGGCGGAGTGCAGCAACGGAAGGAGAGAAGTGGGAAGGAGAAGGGAGAAAAAAAGGAAAAAAGAAAAAAAAAGTTCTCCCTCCCAAAGTCAAGTGTGAGTGGGAGAATCAAAAATGTCAACAAAAGCCGCTCGCGTGTGAACTTTGTGTTTCTCTGCAAGGAAGAGCCGGGAGCACATGGAAGGAGAGAAAGAGGCAAAAAAAAATCCCAAATCGCTGCTGCTGGGGAGGCAAAGTGGGGTGGATAGCGAAACGGGGGGAGAGGAGGCTTGGAGTCGGCAAGTAGAGAAGTTTTGAGCACTTCCCACTCCTCTGCTGTAGTCACCGGATCATCGCCAGCAGTAGCAGCAGCAGGGCAGGGGGCAGGTCTGCTGCTACTCGGGACTTTTTCGGGCTTCGGTGGTCTCCCTTTACTTCTTTTGCCCCCTTTTGTTTTGAAGAGAAGGAGGAGAAGGGGAGAGAAGAATTTCAGGCATCAAAAACCACCTCGATCGTCTCCGGTGAGATGGTTAAAAAGGGGGAAAAAAAAAAGACAAAAAAAAAAAGAAGCGAAAAACGTCCTGGATTTTTGTAAAAGCCCCCTCCCCGTGTCTTTTCTGTTGTTGTTATCCCCAGTCCGTCGATGTGAACAAGAGGAGAAGGGAGAGAAATGTGAAGATGAGAGGAGGTGGAACAATGAATTTATAGCGGAATGCCATCCTGCAATGGCAATTTCAACAATTCGTCACTGCAGGCTGCCTCTTAAAGGGAGAGCTTCAAAACCACCACTCCCACACTTCTCATTTAATCAGACAGAGGGAGAAACTTGAGGGGAGGGGGAAAGAGGGGGGGAGCTGCGGGGGGAGGAGAAAAGGAGGGAGAGGGAGCGGGAGAGAGGGAGGCAGGAGAGGGGAAGAGAGGGAGGAAGCCGGGGAGGGGAGAGAGACCGTGATGAAAAAACTGTTTGTGTAGGAAAAACGCAAGATTTCCCTTGAATCGCTTAAAGCCACAGAGTCGCCGGGGACTTGAGGTGTCACCGCTGGCCGGGGCCGGGGAAGCTGCGCTTACCTCGCGTCCTGCCCGCTTCCCCCTCTCTCCTGCCTGACGCCGCCGCTCGTTTTGCAATGTTACACGGAGGAGGCAGGTTTTGCTCCTGGCTCTTGGAAGGGAAAGGAAGCGGTCGGGGCTTTTGCAAGAGCGCCGGTGATGTGAGGCGCCCGGAGCGGGTGTGTGTGTGTGTTGCGCCCCCACCGTGGCCCCCTCCGGTCCTGTTCCGGCTCGTCCCCTGCCCCTGCACCCTTCTGGGGTCGGCGACAGCACCAAACTTCCTCCCTTTGTCTGGGCGGCCGCGGCTGGTCTGCACCCAGCCTGTCATTAAGTCCTGGCAAGCTGTCATCTACTTTGAGAGGTCTGTGATTTCCCCCGAGCCCCCGAGGAGGAGAGAGAGCAGGGAAGAGTTAATGCTTGCTTTGACTTTTCGAATGACTTCAGATACTTCGATCATCCCCCCCCCCCCCCCCCCCGCCCTCCCCCGCTGACAGACACACATATCCACTCACCCTGTCCCCTCGTCTTTCCCCAGCTTCGTGCTTGACACCACAAAGGGCAGGTGTCTGCATTTACTTTGTCAACTGCCCTTTCCACTTTAACACTGGAGGCGGTTGGCAAACAGCTCACTTTCTGCCGAGATCAAGGGCTGGAAGGCAACCTGGGCTCCGGGAAGGTGAGCGGGACCCTGGAGCACTCTGATTGTGCTGGCTTCCCTCCTGCAGAGAGCTACGTGACCCAGTATCATCACCAGGTGCTGTACACTGAGTCAAGCATGGATACATGGGAAAGAAAAGTACTTATCCTCTCTTCTTTCCTCTCCACGTCCCAAGATGGATGCTAGGAACAGGTGCTCTCTAGCTGCAGGACTCCAAAAGGAATGTGGCATTCCAGTCTCGTCCTAACCTGCAAACCTGGCCACTCCATCTGCAAGGGAACAATGTGCACATCTGTAACACTTTGCAGGATCAGGACCATGGTGGTGGGCTTTGGAGAGGATGGCAGACCATTGTCTGCCTCTCTGGCTTCCAGAGGCTGCTTCAAGACTCTTAACACTACTATACAGAACAGGTTAACTAATGCTACGAACTTTTAAAAAATTAATACTCCTATGTAAATGATTACATTAACATAACCTTGAGGTTATGCTTATGAAATAATTAACTCACTGAAGTTTTGCATGTGTTCTTTTTTCCTTTTTCCATTTTTCCAGAAGTGGTGATACCTGCAACCAAAAGTTAATTTCTCAACCTCCTTGTATTTCGTTTCCTACATTATAGTATTTTATCATCACCAAAAATCCTTGACTGGAATCAGTAAGTTTCAAAATCAAGAGTTATATATCAGGAAAGGTCACACAATGTTTTCGGGGCATTTGTCCAGGACTATTCAATGGTTTAAAATTGAAACATTTACTCAGTTCCTTTAGACTAGTTATAAATTTAAGACAGTAGAAAAAAATAAAGGGAGGGAGGGAGAAGGTGGGATATTTTGATTAAAAAAAGAACCTGTAATTTGTCTCCCACTTTTACTTGGAGGGCTTTTACTTTTCATTTGAACCTAATGGATAACTGTTCAGTGCCAGCAATATATTTATTGATGTCACTGGGACCTGATCAAGCCCTGCATTCATGCATTTGTCTAGGTCCAAACTCCCAGATGCCTTTGGGAGAGGTGCTAAAGATGAGATCTGGGATAAGGAATGTTGTTTGGATAACAGTCTCTGAAATTCTCATTAAAAAAGTGTTAGTTTGTCAATAAAAAGGCATATGGTATCCAAGAGGTCGATATAACATTCTCCCATGCTAAAGCATGTATCCAACTGTCCAGTCACGTAGCCTAGGTAAACCGGGAATGCTTAGAAGGCTTAGCAGTAGTTAAATGGCTTGTCTCTCTACTTGTCTCTTGTGTTGTCTTTGATTTCGCAAATGGCAGAAAAAGTTGGCTAAGCTTTCAAAATGCCCTGTTTCACCAAGAAAAGATCTAGGCTTTCCAGGAAGGTACAAATTAGCCCGTGCAAATTACCCCATAGGTTATGGAGGCTTTCCTATTTACATTTCAAGACTGTAATAACTCAGCAGTGCAATAATGGAAAGATAGGTCAGTCATGCCTCATACAACAAGAGGAACCCTCTTCTACTCGGAGAGTCTTGAAGCGTAGGGATAAATCACCTAAACAAATCATCCTCTTTCTCCTCCCAGTTTTGCCGTCTTAGCCTCTTTTTACAGTTTTTACATTTTTACATTGCCTTTGAACAAGACAGCCTGTTAGCATGTCCAAGTTGTGGATGACACTAAATTCTTGTCAAACAGTTTTGACCCGGAAGTCTCAAAGCTGACCTTTTCAAACTGAGAGATAGAGAGCCACAAATCCTGATTTAGCTTTAAGGCACAATGTAGGTTTTGTACACTTTGGACTAAATTCAATCCTGCTGTAAAAAGACACAGTCCTCTCGAGCCTTTGGGAGCTGCAAGCTGCTTTCATTAAGGTTGTATTTCACACCCTGGATTTGTCCATGAAACTCTTCAAGTAACAGCCTTGGTAGCTGGGGATTCCTGATTATGTAGTATTTTAACTACATAAGAAATAGTGCTCTATATATTACAAACAGTCAGGTGAAGGAATAGCTTGAGAGAAATGGAGATGCCAACAAAATTGCGTATCGTTTTATCCTCTTGCCCTTCGAACTCTCTTATAGATGGGTTCTGTTTTACAACTCCTCTTTTTCAATTCTCAGTCAAAGTGCTAGGAAATAGAAAACCATGATTCCAACATGCCAACAAATTAGTCCCATCTGCCTACAGCCCCCTGATAGTAGTCAAGGCCTAGGTGCGATTTGTTACCCCGCACAGTGTATCTTTCACTGTTAGCTTAACTCTTCCTTCTTGGGAATTAAATAAAATTCTATTTAGTTTTTATTGTTCTGGTGCTAAGAGTGTTTTCCATTTTTATGTAATTGTACAGGGGAGATAGGAATTACTATTGGGATATTATTTTTTCAATAAAATTATAGGAAGATCCAATCAAATCCAAGAAATTTTCCGGCTCAGCATGTTCTAAAGCAATATCAACCACACAGCTTTTAATAAGTTTGAGATCAACACAGGCCTGTGGCTGGGAACTGGACCCAGGTTTGTGTCAGTTGTTATCCAAGCAGCTACCTGTAGCACACACTTCTTAACGTGGGACAGCTTTGTCTTTCTTGAGAATCAAAAGCCTCTGTTAACTTTATGGGACATTGTTAATATGCATATAGCAAGATCAAGCTTGTCTACAATAGGAGACTGAATCTTTATCTTCTAGAAATATGCTGCCTCTCAATCTACCATGGTTTATTGATCTTGTCAGCAGTTTTAACAGTCCAAATGTTATGATTATAATATTCAAGTCTTTTAGTTTTAAAGGTTTCATATGTTGATGTATTAAAACCACTGAAGACATTTATTTCTAAAGTGCTCATTATTAAATAAAATACTCATTATAGGTAATTTTGCAAAGAATTCTTAAAGATGAATATTTTTGGTTAGTGTTCCGGAAAGGACTGGATATAATGACATTTGGAATAAGTTATACAGCCTTTGACCTCCACACTAGGACAGTGCCATAGTCAACATTGTCCCTTATTTGGAATATGTGTTTTTACGTGGCTTGAATGCTATGAAAATCCATTCAGATGGAGACCTTCTGGCTGTTATTTTGACTGACTCTTACTTGCTTGTTGATATTGAAATGGGTTTGTGGTTGATAAATAAGCCAGCATAACCATTCTTGATGTATCTTCTTGCCAGTCTTACCAGATGTGTTGGGAATTGAGTGCTTCTGGAGACTGACCTAACGTCTTCATCCTTCTCATGTTGCATGTGGCAAAGGCAGTAGCGGGAAGTTTGCTGTGGGCTGCACGTTCTCTCATTTCCATGGCTGGCATTTCCTCCACACACAGCTGGCACTTCTAAGGAGTCCAGTCCAAAGTTTTTGTAGGCCCTAAAATATTTATTTAAAGTTCAAGCGATGTCTACCTCAGAAACCCCAAACAATTAAAAAGTATTTTCACAGCAAAAGCACAGGCTGGTGTTTCTCAGTGCATGTGTTCCTGGATGGCATTAGTCAGGTTGTACCTATATGCCTCTCACAAGCCACCACTGCATATGATCATCACCTGTAGTTGCTGCAGTAGGCCAGTTTCATAAAAAAATGTCTTCAATTACTATAAAATCATGAACTTAAAGTAGTCATATTTGGTAAGAAATGCAAGTTGTTTTGGTGTGAATTGCTGTAGCTTTAAGCCAAAATGTTTTACTTGCTTCTTTATGGTCAATGACATCTTCTTCAACTACAGACATGTGGGAATGAAGGAGACGCCTTTGGCTTGGGGTTTATGTTTTTATAAGTGGCATGTGTAAATAATGTATCAAGTATATAACAGTTCCAGCAGGCTGAAAATACTACATTTGACATCAGCTTCATTTTTCTGTAAGAGCTAAGGAGGCAGCCGTAAGGGGTGTAGTGTTAAAGCTGGGTTGGGCACTGTTTAAATAGCTGTATTGTTTTAGTGTAACAACATAAGAATATTGTGAATTTATGGGTACCATATCAAATTAAAATAAGGAAAGTGTCTGAGGCCTGGCTAGAAATCAAATTGTTAGGATATCTGCTTATGGAGGAGGAAAATTTCTGCAAGATTAATCATATGTAAAAATATATCACATAATAAAAGTATACCTCTTGCCCACATAGAAGGATCCAGAGGAAGGATGAGTTCACTGATCAAAAGAAGCTATGATATTATCCATTCAGGAGGAAAGGGAGGCAAAAATGACAAATTATATTTGCTAGGTATTGACCTAGAGAATAGACTGGAATGGGGTCCTCACCTTCCCATAACTGTTGCAAGAAATTAACTCACATAAACCATAACATAAGTGAATGATTGTGACCATTGAACCTACTCTGAATTTTGTTTAAAAACACATGTTGGGTGGAGGCAGTGTTCTGCAGGAAGTATTAGATGTTAGTATAGTAAGTATCAGACCCTTATCCTTTTATTTCTGAACAGCAGCAAGATAATCAGAGGAAGGATAAGTTGTTAAACTTTCCTTACAAAAAAAAATGACACTTGTTATAAAAATACATTTTAAGAGTGCAAGATATGTGCATGATGTATTCTACAGCTGTTCTTTCTGAAGACTAGAAAGTCTGAAAAACTCTGGAGTCTAGTTTGTATGGGGAGCAGCAGACATTTAATTAATCTCAGTCCTAGAATTTTACAGCCAATATGTGGTCTCTGGACATCTCTGCTCTAGTTAGCAGAACATCTGTAGTAGAAAACCAGAACTAGAATAAATTCAAGTATTCTTGTACACCTCCAAGCTTTACCGCTTTTATCATTATTTCTTTAAATATTTTTCCAAAGATTTGTATGTTCAGCTTCTACCTGTCCTCCCAGCTCCATTCATGAATCTACCCTTTCAGGCAGCAGTGTGCCTTGAAATTTTTAATGAGCCACATAAAAAAAGAAATCCCCAATCCTAATTCAATACTGATTTATCAGGCAAATAGCCTCCCCTCACTTCTACCTAAATCTTGTTTGTTCTTTTTTGCACATAGACCTGTGCCTAGTTCTTGCATATATTCTGAAATAGCTGGATCTGAAATGCTGGGGCAGTTATAATAAATGTCTCAAATGTTCTTTTTTTTCAGTTGGGTTCTCAGTTGATGCAAATTGGGGTAGTTCCATGGGGGCAAACTGTTAGAGGCATAGCTTTATGAATTTACACATCTATAAATGATATTCCAGTTCTGTTGGTGGAATATCTTTTTTCCATGTCATCTGAGGCATAAACCAGAAAATGTACTTCCCTAAACTTCAAAGTTAAAACTGTAAGAGTGATTAAAGAGAAATTTAAAAGAAACATTCACTTGCCAGATCTCACCTGGCATTAATACACATGCTACACCACTTAAGATATCAAGTTCTGGTTGCTGTGTGGACAGGTTTTTCCATTTGAATCCTGGTTGCCCTGAAACTCGGGAGAGAGAACTTTGGAGGTCCTCTGAGGCAGGAGCTGGAAGGAGTGCTGTCAGGTGGTATCACTGCTGGACACAAAGCTTCATCTGACTTCTCCTCACTTGAAATAGAAATCTCTGTCATGAAAGGGAAATGTGGAGACCCTGCAACTTGCTCTCCCCACAGATAATTCTGTAACATTAATATGCAAGTAGAAGTATTTTGTGAGCACTTCTTTATCTTTGTGTTCTCTAAGAAGGCATGTAGGTGTGCACAGGGTGCATATAGGGTAGGATCATGAATGTGATTTTGGAGTGACTTTCCCTATCATCTCTACTTACTGTGCTTTGGTTTGCACCAGGTAGGAGTTATGGAGCACATAAATGGGATTTCTTTGGAATGAAACTAAACCAGAAGATATGCCCCAATGGGTATACAAGACACAGGACTAGACTAGAGATGGACCATTTAAATCCACCTAAAGGCATACTGAGTCAATGTCACATCCTTAGCATCAACTGTTCTGCTGTCCAGATCTCCTCCTATCCAGCTACACTGCTTTCTAGAGTGGACACTCCTGCTACTACTCTTGAGGAACCTCTGAAGGACACAAACAGGCTGCAAAGTCAGCTGAAGCCTACACAACATTCCTTTTCAGATGCAAGTGTTTTAGGCACTTTTGCAGGCTAGGATGCTCTATGAAGAAATGGTAAGAAAATGCGTATAAGACAGGGAGGTAGTTTTCTGAATGTATTTTACTGTCCTTAACAGTGGAAAGCATACATTTTAATGATTATCACGTATCTTGTAATATGTGCACTTCCATCAGTAGGGTCAGGTGGTCCATGTAACATTTGAACACTATGTTAGTCTTATTTTAAGGGCTTAAATGGATTTCAAATGGTGCGTAAGGCTTATGCTGGCCTTGGGCATTAGGGTACAATTCAACCTGAAAAAGAGACCAAACATACGTCTCATCACAGCTGCAATATTCATTTCTGGAATTCACCCAGCAGGTCTTATCCAAGCCACTACAGACAGGCAGTTTGAGTTTTTCCAGTTCCTAATGATTACACAGTATCCTGGAGTCAGTTGGACAGTTTCCACCAAGAGTGAAACTCTTTGTATTCAATATCCCCCTAAAATAAAAGTGGTATAAGAAAAGGGCCTCAGTCTTTTTCTCATTTTATTGCTCATTTTCAAAAGGTTTAGTCCACAGGGACTGGAGCACTGGGCAAAATTACAAAATATGCAGTACATCCTGTTACACCAACATGGGCAGATCCTCTCCCATAACAACCAGCCTGGTACAATGAAAGACTTTGTCTGGTTTTTCTGACCATACGGTACTATAGTGGGCATGGCATTTCACTATGGTTTCCATTTCAGGAAGTTAAATGGTTGAAATCTCTAAGTAGCATGACTCTATTTTCACTATTGTTCTGGGAGTGGGTACGTTATAAAGGAACTGGTAAGCCCCACTGAAGCTCTTTTACGTGATACTGCAACATACCACAGGAAATTATTTCCCTCTTTCCTCGACACCCAGAATATCATCAAATGAAACTTTTCAGCAGCCATGTAGCAAAGAAATTTGGAAAGACATAAACAAATGAAGTGCCTAGCCAATATAGCATATGGACAGAGCAGTGAATAGCTTGATCTTAAGTTGAACTGAACAAAAATTAATCTTTCATGATCTTTCAAAATTCAGCTATCGAGATCTTCAGCAGGAGACAAACCCGAGCAGGTCCACTAGACAACAGTCCTACCTCCACTATGCTTCATGTTACAAATTGCCATTCTTATCTCTTGTGACCTGGAATAGATTTACAAGCAATATACAAAACCCACACACCCATGGAGACAGCCTACTTTTCAAGGTGTTAAGAGAACAGGACAAGAAACCTCTGAATGAACCCAAACTTTAGCTCTCCTATGTATTCTGAGTGACAGATTTCGTCATAGCCTGAAGGCGGTTTCCCAAATTACCTACCTTCTCTCAGTTCCCTTCCGCTTCTCTGCTCCCTTGTCTGTAATATTTTCAGAGTTTTTTCTCCCAAGAGGACATTTTGAAATGTGCACGTCATGGTGCAGATCATAACCACACCAGGCAACCTTCTTTCCTCCCTGATGTTTACTGAGTTTTATATCCTACAATATGAACTGAAAAATGTGTGTATTCAAACCCTTGCCAATGAGCAGCATGACTTTCCGTGGTTCATAAAAAATCACCCATCTCCTGTGCTGAAAAACCATTCTCTTTTGCACAGAGCAGGAGTTCACTACTTCAAAACATGGAAACCATATGGTGACAAGTTTTAAAAGAAAATGTAACACAACCATGTCCCACCCATGACTCTTCCCAACAAAACCCCACCCTTTTTATGCGGAAAAACTGGCCAGTGCAATCACCTGGTGTGAGGAAGGATGAATATTAGCACCGTGTTTGTGTTTGGCAGCTGTAATCAGCCTGTTGTCAGCCTTGCCACCTTCTTCTTTAGTCACTAACTTATGCCCAAGGCAGAGGGATGGCAGAAGACATTAAGGGGTAGTTTGTGCTTGAACCTCTTCCTTTGCTGTGGCTGGGATGCTCTCAAACCTGGGCCTCTAAGCATATGTACAGGAGTGTGCACATAAAGTTTGGGGTCAATATATGTTTGTGCTTGAGAAGGAACATACGTTTACACACAAAATACTCAGCTTAACTTACTTGACACATTAAAACCAAGATTTTGATATTTTGAGGGAAGAAATGGCAGCCTTTGTTAAGGTGTTCTAATGCTTATTAACCTTAAGTGTTAAAAAGTTGCATCCGACTTCTAATTTGAGTTTATTTAGCTGTAGTGCCCAGCCATCACGCCTTGTTAAACTTTTGCCTGGTATTCTGAAGAATCTGCTGCTTCATTTTCCTAGTTAGTAAAATTATAGATAATAGCCATGTCACTCTGACATTTTCTTTGGGAAGCTAAAATACAAAAAGGACCTGTGGCTATGCGTATATTGCATATATATGCACATATATGCATATAGATATTTTTCAATATTTCAGTCATTCTCAGGGTCCTTGTCTTAGCCTCCTTCAATTTATCAAAATTCTCTCTAACCTGTGGCTATTGCAGCTGGTCAAAGCAATGCTGCTCATGCTGGTGCAGAATACATGTACAACTTGACTTGCCTTAACGCTGTTGGGCAGAGCACCACACCGGGAACTCACAGTATAGCTGATTAACAGCAGCGGCTCCTCGGTTTGCTTTTGCAGACTCCCTGCTTCTCTGGAGAGAATATTCCTCTTCTAAGGTCATGTTTTACAATCTTTATTTCCAGATGGACTGCTCCGCTCAATACTTACTCTTCAGGTTCCTAAATTCTTCATGTCAGTGTCCAGCCTATTTTAAAGCTTAGGCTGCACCCCAACTTGTTTTATGATTTTATGTCTACTTCCAGTTCACTGATAAAAATATTAAATTGTGTTGTGGCAAGAATTGCATTCTTTGGTATGGAGCAGAAAAGTTTTGCTTGATAGTGAGTGCTTCTTTGTAATCACATGTTAAGGTCTGTCCATTTCCAATGCAGTCAACGTTTGCTGCATATTTTATTTGCCTAGGCAAATCCACATGAACCACACCGAGCAACTACACTGTAATAAGGCTGAATAATAGTTCTCTGTCATATAGTTACTTCCTTCTTATTATCCTCTGTCTGCTGGAGTGTTTGTCATTCAGGCGCAGGGCTGCCATCTAAACATCACTGCTGGGGTCCCACAGAGTGAAATCAGGCTTCCTGAGTGGCACTGACAAAGACGTGATCTCATTCCAGCTCTGTTTTGTCTGCTGGTGCGCGCTTCTACTTACACAGATAGCACCTCCCTCCCTCACTTCAAAAAGACAGCAGAACCCTGCCTTTTCCTGTTAGCGTTTTCTGAAGAACTCTTCTTGGTAAAGTCTCTTTGCAAGTTGTTTTTCCTCTCACTTTTAGAACATGTCTACACTTTAACTCTCCACTCCACTCATTAGTCCAGTTCAGACCAATTTCTGGTGAAGAGCGATGTTGCTCACTTACTGTTGGTTTTAAGTATTAAGGAGAAAACATTTAGTGGGTGAGGAAAACCTGCATATTCTTGACAAAAAGTCTTAAAGCATATCATTGTGCATAAGCTGTACTTTTCTTTGGGAAGTAAAGGCTGAGTGAGGCCCTATATTCTGTTAGAGTTTTTTTTAATCTGTATGTTCAATTACAGTGATATGGAGTAGTCTCCATTATAACTGACCAAGGAATTATGATGCAACAAAGTCTTGCTGCCAGTGTGCACATGAGGAAATTAATGATGGCAATGGCGTATTAGACTGTCGGTTCTCTGTGGTATCTGCAGTCTTCGTGGACCTTTCTCCTCTCTCTTTTAGCTAAACCTGTTTTAACAAGCACCTGGAATGGCTTGGCTCAGATATTCCTGCTGTTCCTGCTCTGTAAACCCAGAGTGACTCCTTTACTTATCTTTCTTGAAGCAGTGATTCACATGGGGCAGAGGCAAAATTCCAAAACAAAACTTGCAGATGCTGTGGGTCTGTGAAAGCCACATAAAGTTGGAGCTCTGATGGCTTTCATTATATTGTGGTGTGAGTACCCTCCGTTCGCATGACCTGATGAATTTCAGTAAATTCTGCCATTATTTTGAATCTCAGACTCTTTCTGAAGATTTGAAGGCACTGTGTGTGCATGTATGTTTGCCTAGACATGGCAGGGATTTTATTTTCTAAGGGCAGAAAACAAACCACTTTCATTTTCCAGTATCTTTACTTACACTTTGGTAAGCTACCAGGGAAACAGTAGGAGAGTTATCGGTCAATAGCTCTTATAGTAAAAGTTAGTAATGTTTCCCAGTAGTAAATGTTGTGGGAAAGACGTTAATTCCTTTCAAGTTCTGAATCAGATTCTTTTTCTCCTTTAACCCATTCCTCAAATCTGGGGAATTCCAAAAAGAACGGTTTTCATACTGAAACCAAACCCATCTATATTGTTCATGGAACTGTCAAACTGCTGTTTTTACAATGTGTGATTCAGAGAACTCAGCCACCCACATGCTAACTCTAACCACAAGAGGCAACACTTCAGAGCATCCTATCTTAAGAATCCATCTATACGGACTTTTCAGACAAACCTGAGGCTCCTTTGTTTATGCTTCGAACTGCCTGGATGTGAGCCAACTCTAATTTAGAAGTCCTGCAGACATGTTAGCTCAGTTCTGTGTTTGAGCTAATATCAAAGCCCTGGGTTGGGGTGATGCCTTGTAGGTAAACATCAGTCCTCAGGTGATTCAGAGGTGTGTTGCCTCCATGGGTGTAAGAAGAAAACCATGTAAGGGAGTACATGGTTTTCTGCTTTCTGTTATGCATGTGGTATAACACTTGCTCCTGCAGATTTTTCTGCAGAACCGATTCTTACTCTGCAGCCAGTTTCAGGGTTTCAGGGAGCCTCCTTGCACCCAGCAGCCTTCTCTGTGAACATGAAGGAGTTCACTGAACCACTGCCCCCCTCCTCTAGCTAGGCTTTCTCTTTCTTCCTTTGTACCCACTCAGGCGACCAAAGTCCCATCCTCAGCCAAGGCCTGTAGGACTCCTTTTCTACTGCGCATGCTTTACAGATAAAAAGCAAGAGGTGCATTAGAAAGAAAACAACCAGAAACCCCTTGCCTGCAGTCACGTGTCACACACAGAAGCAATAGCAAGGGTTCTTGGCTTTCAGTCCAGGCAGACAACAAGTTTGCACCTGAATCATTTGGAAGCAAAATCTTTACAGGAAAAAGGCATCCGGTCCAAAATATAGCATCAATTACTTTGTTTAGTTTAGCTGGATCCCATGGTTTTGCATTTTCATCCTTCAATCCTCCCTACCAGAGAAACAAATCTCCAGTAATTTGAACGCATGTATACTCTTCACTAACTCCTAGCACTGGTAACTTGTTCCATATTCTCAGTACCATTTGCATTAAACAGTTCAGCCATGTTTCCTCCTTGCTCCAAATGCAGAGGAACAGATGGGTAAACGAAGCAAAGAATGGCAACATCTCACTGCACTTGATTTTTTCTTTTAAATCTATGCAAACTTTGGGACTAATTAGGTAACTTTAAAATAAGGGAAAATCCTGTAAAACCTTTTTTCATTTCTTCAAACAAAATGAAACATGGAAGTATTCTGGATTACAGCATGTAAACTGATACGGAGATAAGATAGGCTTTGTTTTGTCTGAGACTCAGAAAGATACTTTAGGTAAAGTTCCTTGTTGTTGGCATCCTACTTACCTTACTGAAATGTAATTTAAAGTTATAATTCACCAACTTCTTTTCACAGCATTTTTACAGGAAGTCTTTCTGTGGGAGGTTTGCTGAATGATTATGAAAATTTTGTTGCACTGGCAAAACAGTGCAGAATTACTGTTCTGCTGTTTTTTTTCTAAAAAGTCAGACCCTTGGATGACTGTCTTTCACAGATTGACGTTGTCTGTCTATATACCTTAGAAAAATCCACCGAAGTATGAAAACATAAGTAATGAAACCTCTCTTCTGTAAAAGGGTGTACTCCAAAAGATTCTTAGGTAGTGTTTTAACCTGGGGCTGAGACATCTGGTATTTTACTGACTCAGACTGTGAATGTTCAACCTGTGTTTGCTTTGCTCTCTGTTTTCACTCTGACTGTCTCCACTAAAGAGGCAAGAAAACCCTTCTGAAAGGCTGGAAGATCTTTTTGCAAAACCTTTACAGAAAGGCTGGGAGATCTTTGTGACCTTTCAATGCATTCATTATACTCTGCCCTTTCCAGCTGGCAGCTGTTTTCTTAAAATGTCACTAACAGGTGCTGGCTTTGGATTACTGTTTCTTTCTATCGCAGATACATAGTGTCCCCTGTTCAGGCAGCACAGGTAGCATGGCCTCCTGCCCCCCTGTCTGTGTGGGTCAGTTGGTTCTTTCCACCTCTTTCCAGTGCTCAAGACACTCTTAGCCTCCAGTAGTGTCCCTCAGGGAAGTATGTGTTTGACTTGTTGTTGGTACCTGGAAGCCCTTCACTGCAGTGGAGGGAGCAGGGATGAGATGGGACCTGCTTCTTTTTGGGAAGCAGCAGATCAATTTCTGAAAAAATCAGTTCACAAAATAAAGAAGTTGCCTTCAGCTTAAAGGCTACAGGTTATTTTTTTTTCTTGAGGGATGGATCATTTCCTTGTTGTTTAGCATGACGAGCAAAAGTTCCTCAATTGAAAATAGCTTTGGTACCTGAAAACGCTAATTTCTGCTTCCAAGGATTTAAGACTGCAGCTCGTGATCAGAGGTGTTCTGGAAACCAGACAACTCGCCAAACTGAAGGCCCACAGCAAAGTTGTCTTGAAATATCCAGTGCCTCATATATACATAAAAATCTGTAGACATGCTGGTTTTAGCCCTGTGCCTCATAAATAAGCTTTTTCAAAAGGTAGCTTTTTATAACCTTCCACTGCTATGCTTTTTTATTGCCAAATTCTCCGCTCCTTCTTTGGCCACCAAGTAGTCACAGCAGGAAGTTATGCAAATTCACTAGATAAACATGAAATCAAGCTAATAACAGGTGAAATTCTTCATAAAGGAACTTACACCAGGCCAGGAGCCTGGGCAGCACCTATTTCTGCAAGGCCCTCTTTGTCACAGGACTGGAGACTCCTGCAGTCATTAGCTGCATGGCACTGCAGCACAGGGAAATTCATTTCACTCTTCTTTCCAAGCCAGGCAGCTGAGAGAAGCTGATATTGTAACATCAGGTGTCCTGGCTGGAGTCACAAGGAGAGCCTGGGCTGAAGGAACAAACCCCTTGAGCCTGGGTGAGCCCAGTAAGGAAGCTGTTTTCATTTCAACAGGGACAGAGAATTACCTCTGTGAATAGCCAAGGTCAGATATATCAGACTGACTTGGGAACACAGTGACCCCCATTATAATGAACTGTTTCCTCTGAGACCTACTGATGGCCTGTAAAATGACAGAAGACTGGGCTGCAGTCCCAGACATGGCAGGTGTGATTGCTGAGGGGGCTGTCCTGGAGACTGGGACTGACAAGGAGCTGCTTTCACCCCTCCACCTCCTCCAACCACCCTGCTCGCTGCACAGACACTGCAGCACCGCAGGGGCAGATGCAGGGCAGCTGCCTGTCAGTAGGAAGGAGGCAATCTTGATACCTCTAAGGATCTTCTGCCTCATTCATTAACCACTGATTGAATCCCTCAGTTGCTTCATATACCTCAGGGCCTTATTCTGCTCTTTTTTTCCCCTGCTGTTTGGAGTCAGGTTTTTGGGCTTTTGTCTTGCAGAGTCATTGATGATCAAAGCACACAGAAGGAAGGGAGCAGACAGGCTGGTGTCATGTCAGCTGCACATCCTGGCTGGACCATAGTACCCTGAAAGGCCTTGAAATGAGGAATCTTTTATAACTCAGAATTTCTTTTGGTTTGTTTGGTTCTTGTGCTTATTCAGGATGTGTTGAATATGGCAGACCCTTATCCAAACTCCATTAGCATCTAAACTTTCAACGAGCTGGAGTTGGAGTACCTACAAATTACTTATATGAAAGCCTTTGGGAAATGGCAGCAAATCCTCCTCAAGTTCTTACACTGAGATTCCAGAGGAGTGCCTGAGGCCTTTCTGGAAACCCTAAATGCCATTGAAAGTGCACTGAAATGGCTATGGAGTTTTCTAAAATCTAAAATAATTTAGGAATCGGTTTAGTAATCCCTTGAAACTATATGCTTTGAAAAATACCAGCAATGTGTGTTTGTCATTCCAAATCAGAGATGATTGTGGAAAACAATCCTTTGAAAAGGCAAGTCTTTTTAGTTGTCCTCAGCTAGTATATTTTATCTTCTTCACCTGCATCTCCACCTCAATTTGTTCTCAAGTCTTTGAACAAAAGAGCTCTTTGGTACCCAACCAATTCAACAACAGTTTTCTTACATATGAAATTACATATCTGAAAGCATGTGCCTCTTGAATCTCTTAATGTTATTGATATGATATTGAAAAAGATCTATTATTTCATGCATTTTATATGAGGACTATGCTGACAGATCTACAGCTTTGCCTAATAACAGTACTTGGAAAAGCAATTTTCACTAAGCATTAATTTTACGGGATACAATTTTATTTTTATCGTTCTGTTTGCCTAAACAAAAGCAAACTTACCTTGCATAATTTTTCCTTTACTGATGTTAGTTGTACAAATATTTACTGACTCACCTAAGCCAAGGTTTCAACTAAAATAGTTTTTATCCAGCTGAATCAAGTAATTTAAAAGGTCATATACCATTAAAAATAAGAATTTTCACAGACTTTAAAACATGTTTTACTTTTTGTGCAGAGAGGGTAATTTGCTACATTCAGACTTGAACTATGCTTGCTCTTACAATGCAGTAAATAAATTTGTTTTGCTAACTATCAACTCAAACTCAGTCGAAATGGCATTGCTATATCATCAGCCTGTTCAGAACCTCACTCTGCTGTTTTTGTTCAGAGTAAAACGATGAATAAAATGTCTCTAAAGGATGTTTTGTCTAGGCTGACATTGCAAAATGGGTGTCCTGGGTTTTTGTTCATTTGTTTGTTTATTTTACTGGAGGTGTGGATTTGCATCTAGATTCCCAAATAGTGCAAAAATACAATCTCATCAGTGCAAAGATGCACAGCATACAGCAGTCTTTCAACAGCAACCAGAGAAACTGGAGGAGATCCATCCTACAGGAGGAAGGGATAAGGGAGGTATTCGTTGTACAGACTGTCTGAGAGGCCACAAGCATAATGTAAGGTCTATTTGTAAGGATTTTTGTTCTCTCATTTTAGCTTTGGTTTAAAAAATAAAATAAAAAGGTATAATGCCATTACTCACAGCTTTGTAAGAAGGTAGCTAGCACTAAATCTTTCTTCTTCCTAGGCCGCGCTTTATATTTTGATGTCATAAAAATTGGGGTCTGAATATAGATTGCTCCATTGCTTCTTCTGACCTTCTTTTCTATTTTTCTTTAAATGTTTAGTTTAAACATAGCTCTTATTGTCTGTTTCTAAGGCTATGATTAACGAGAGCAGCCCATGTCCTTAACAAAATAGAGAATGCATCCTTGATATTTACCAAGTCTCAACCAGATACAACATTCCCTAAACTGTAGAGGAGTCATCCAACTGACCTCAGTGGTTTTGAGGCCAGACCACAGGTGTATGTTGAAATGTGTAGAAGAGAGGATCTGGATCAAATTCCCCTTTATTTTCTATTTTATAGAGGAAGGAACTGGCTGCTCGGCCTTCCCACCTCAGGTCTCAGTGCTCAATCATTTCATCATCCAAGAAAGGGAAGAGAGTTGTGAAGAGTCTCTAACTGCTGTTTTCAAAAGGAATGCCTTTCTCATGTCTTTGCACTAAAAGCATCTGTTCTTATTTTTGAAGTTTTCCATATATAAGAGGATATCACACATTTCATTCTGGAGCCCTTATTCCCGATAGGAAAAAAAAAACAACAAGAAAACCAAAACAATGCACGAAAGGAAATAAAATCTTACACCATGGAAATGTCTCCAGTGAAAGGGAAACTGGGTGCCTGATTCCTTGGTGAGGCAGTGTCACCCAGGCTGGCCCTGGTTCAGTAAATTGCTCAAGTGCATCCGTAAGCCTCATTCACTCTAGTTGGCCATTAAGCCTCTACCTAGATTAGACTTTATGTAGCAGCTGGTGAACAAACTTATAGTACTGCTTCCCCCACAATGACGCAGTGAGAAACCTGATTAAAGCTGATGTAAGAGACTACTAGCAAAAGCCAAATGCTCTGTGCAACAGCAAGTTTTATTGATCTCGTAAAGCTCAGGAAGTCTTCTGTTATCCAGCCACCTATTTTTAACTGCCATATACAAACAACTCATCTATTATTCACATATCTAAAGACATGGAGCACTCTTGCAATAAGTCCCAGCATTTAAAGTACTCCATAAAAGAAACATCAGGGCTCTCCTCACTCGTGCAGCTACATAATTCTTGTCTCATATTTAGATTTAGGCTGCCAAAGGTTACTCTGGCTGCTGATTGCCTGGTGCTGTTGCACCATATAGCTGTAGTAGAAAGGTTGGAGAGCCTCCGCAAGTGGTTACAGTGCTCACTGCAACCTTAAATCATCATGACAAACTACTCTCTGCATTGCCACTAACCACTCTTACATAACTCCCTAATAGTTGAACAGTGAATGAACCATTGGAAGTTTTAAAGTTGTGTTGCTTTTTGAAGAGTATTCAGGCATATAAGATTTCTGAGTTGGCAGTATGGAGAAATACAAAGTGACCTAGAATGGTGGAGTGAAAAAGGATGAAGTAGGGAAGTCCAGTTCTGGTATGTCTCCCATTTAATTCACCATTGTTACCTATATATTTATATTTATTTGTTTACAGAGTGACTCAAATTTATTTCATTGCTGTTGTCCTGTTTGTGTAGAGGGCTAGCTAGTTTCTTGTACCGACAGGTTTCAACTTCAATTGAAATCAGATGCTAAAGGAAATGAGTTGTATTTACGTGTGTGTAGAAGGATTGCTAAGGCAGGATCTATGTTTATTAAAGCACTGTCTGACAATTCTCATAGGGTGTCTTTGTAACTTGTAAACCTTTTATACAAAAGGAAATTCAAAATACAATCAAGAATTCAACAGAGTTTACAGGTTCATGCAGTTATCCATCTCCAATCCTATAATCCATCCTTATGTGGTGACTTGCATGATCCCGGCCTGATTCTACAACCATATTCATATGGAAATGTCTATGTTCCTATGAAGAACTGTTTAAAATCAATGGTGTTTTATTACATGGTTTATACATTTCAGTATCAGAACTTTGGAGAAAAAGACAGTATTGTTTGTGGACAAAATTGTCAAGACAGCAAAGTATTACTTATGCTCAAATGACTGAATGGGAGACTATATATGATTTTCTCTCATATGAGGAACACAGTGCAAATATATATTTCTAAGTAGAATACTTTTAAAAAATTGCTCACTTCAGTTTAGAGGCATAAAAATAAATGGTCATCTAGTCCATGTCTGTGTTGAGGACTGGCATGTAATGAGACAATGAAAGAACTTTGGTGTTAGTTAAGTTTATTAACATAGAATGCACTTTTACTAGTTGGTCATCAGTTTTCACATTCTTTTAAAAGAAAAAATCAGATCTGTTACTATATGGCCAATAAAGGATGTCATGAGGATATGATTTCATGAATATATTTTTTTTCCAGTATATACAATACTTTTCTGTTTCTGAACCAAAGATAGTTTCTGTTGAGTGGGTATCCTAGTATGAAAAAGTTATAGTGGGCAGGTTATTATATTTTAATGTGTTTAATTTCTATTATTTATTCTATTAAAAAAGATATTCTTTGAATATGTTAGAGTCCCTCACTCAGCAATGGTATCAGTTATTCAGAGCAGATAATTTATAAGCAAACACAGATGACATTTGAGATGAAAAAAATGTAGATCTGTATATAATAACATGCCTTTGTTGAAGAAAAAGTAATTTGGAATTAGTAACCTTAAATACAAATTTATTTCTGATACCAATAAAACCTTTTCCCTAGGAAGAGCTTATTCTATGGCAATCAGCTTTTCTTCTGAGCCTTGAAAGACAAACAGTTTCTCACTCCCACTAAACTGAATCCCAAAACAGAATTTTCACCTTCCCACCATTGCTGATACAGTCACTGGAATAAATTAAACCATAGAAACTTTAACTAGGAAGGGCTCAGAATGCCTGAGCCTGCTTAGTGAATTGCTTGAAACAACAGATTCTTGGCACCAAAAATTATTTGAGACACTCTTTCCATTGCGAAAGGATTAATAATAACCAAATATCGCTAGTTAATTTCTCCAGAGTCCTTAAAGGGTGGAAACTGTGTAGATGAGGTAGAACCCTTCACTACTCTCAGTATTCACAGCCCTGCTGGGTACTCCTAGACTTTGAAATGTCTGCTTTTAGTTATGCACACTACCTTTCTGCCAGATAGCAGGTGAAATAGGTTTCAATTGAAATGGAAGATAATATAAACTCCTCAGCAAAGCCTCTTCAAGAGGATTCTCTTTCAAGGCTGTCCGTATCAAGCTGAGAAACTAGACATTCACAAGAGAATATTATTCTTTCAGTTAATTGCACAAGAAGTAAGGTTTTGTGCTATGTATAAAATTCAGTAAAACCTGAACTTCCCTTTCTCCTCTGTTGTCTGTCTACTAGCTAGCTCTGTGGCTGCACTGCACTTTGGTGAAATAACACTATCTCTTTGTATACAACCTGGAATAACTAATGTAGACCTGCCGTTTGTTCTCATTCATTCTCATCTTCAATTGAATCTGTCAGGGAAACTTTTTCCCTTTTTATGGCAATTTTTTCCAGGTTTTCCCTGCATTGTCTATGGACAGAATGAGCACAGCTGCATATGCAGGCATGACTGAGCTTTCAAACTCCCTATTTCCTTACAACTTTGCACGTGCCAAAGGGATTTTGTGCACAGGCTACTTGTTGACAGACATAAGGAGGTAGAGGTTTGAAAATTCCCAGAGATATTATTACACTATACCAAGAATATCTGTCGAGAATCAGGAGAAATCCTACAGACTCAGGATCTGATGACTCTCAGCACTTCCGTAAAGTTTAGTTAAAGAGGACACAGTTGATTACAGACTAAAAGACATTATTTTTTAAAGTCCTGATTCAAGAAAAGATGGGCCCTGAGTATGTATCTGATTGCTTTTTTGAATAAGTGTAAATTGAAATAAAACCCCAGCCAAATGAAAATGGCATAATAGCCACAACCTCCCATATGCCTCTCATCCTCTTGGTTTCATCTACAATTAGTTCAGCTGGTGTGGGTGGGAGAGGGAAGCTTGTGAGATGGCATGTGCCTAGCTCAGCTACAGCTCTAAAAAGTGTTCATATTTGTCTTGAAAATGAAAAATACAGCATAGTGTCACTCAGTAACTGGATTTTACCATGAAAGCTACAATCAGCAATTGTACTTTTGTCATGTTGACTCCATTGTCAAGTACAGCCCAGGAATTTTTCCAGTTCAAGGTCATGGTTTTGCAAGCAAAGCAGGAACAACTCTGAAGGGCAGGTCTATAAAAGCAACAGACACTCCACACCACCGACTCATTTTTTCTTCAAGCAGAAGTGTTCCCCAGAAAGGATGAGTCTTCTGGTGTTACGAGGTGGTAATTAAGAATAATGAACTCAAGAACTTAACTGTCTCTGGGAGCAGTCTGTAGCATAAGCAGAATAGCAAATGTAAGTGGAGGTGGGACTAGCAAAAGTGAGAGGGAAGGAGGCTATGTGGGTTTTGTTCAACAACAAGGCTACTTTGAAAAAAATGTAATAACATTTTTTTAACTTCAGTGCCCCAGAGGTTATTACATTTCTTTCCCAAATTCTTAAAAAGTCAGTTTCTTTTACAGGTATTAGCATTTCTCAGCTCAAGTGACCCACTCCCCTGCTATTGTACAGAAATGTCACTGTCAGTTTTTGCTAGTTGGAGGTATAGGCAAAAAAATCAAAGTAGGGCTTAAGTGGGCTTTAAGATGGGTATAAGCTCTTTTCAAAGTCTGAGGAACAGCTGGCATGCAATATAAGTGTTGTTCAACCAGCATATAACAATTCTGTGGCTGCTCCCCTTACATGAACACTCTCCTGACGAGTCTGTTAATCCCTGCTGTGACACTGAGCACCATAAACAGCATGAGCACCATAAACAGGGTAACTGAAGTGTCCACAGGACTATGAAAACACTTACATGTGATAGCGAAACCTAGGAAACTGTAAAAAAAAAATCCACCCCAAAACCATGTGAAGTAGAATAGTAGGGGTGGTTCCACTGCTGTTAAAGGTCCTCTCTATCTTCAGCACTGTGATGATATATGGTAAGATGGTAAGACTTTGCCAAAGGCAGGCTTGACTCTAATGCGTTTTGTGCACAAGACACTTCATATAGAGACTATGTCCATTTAAGTAGTTATTAAAAACAGTGTATAACTATTGAAGAAAAATATCATTTAAATATCTGAAAAGAAAATCAGACCAGGTATACGCAGCAGTTACGATGACAGACAATATTTCTTGAGGATCGTGGTTTACTGCCATTTCAGAAATCATCTGTTACTATGGTACCTGAACATTCAATACAGGATACTGATGTAAACAATTAAGGAAGAGTACTATACGCCCAGATAGTTCCTAAGCAAGTTTCAATGCAGAGGTTTTTCACATGTATCCATCTCATACTTTAATAACAAGAGGGAAGAAGTTATTTGCTATGCAAAACCCAGTTGAACACAACTCACAAATTTAAAGGAATTATTTGAACTTGAAACAATCTTCAACCAAGCCCATGAATTGCTCCCATATCTCACCTCTTATACTGAAGTTGTCTGTTAAGAGCATATAGTGATAAAATATCTGCTGCTTTCCTTAAACACTGATCTAGTAGAAGCAGAGATAAAGTTTTAATGTAGTAAGATTAAATTTTTTTTCCTGTGTTAGTTTAAGTCAGAACAAATGGCACTTGACCTTTTTTTTTAAGACATATAATGGTGCAAATGATAAAGCTGAACACTGGCAAAAGGCATAGTGGAAGGAATGTGCTTCACTTCTCACCTGTCTTTCCCAAAATGCGCTGGCAGCCAAGTATGATATTTGAGAGAGTTTCAAAAGAATGCTTTTCTTCTCAAATAAAAGGAAGCTTTATTCACATACTCTTTTTAATTCCAAAGTCCAAAAGAGGTCACGCACTTAACAGGCTCAGAAGCTGGGCTGGATTGAGATTGAAATATTGGAGCCAGCACATGTGTTGCTCTCTCTTTTGGATCTATAATTTTTTTTTTAGTATCATTATTAAATCCTCTAAAGGGTTCAGTTTTGCATGGTCCTCAGTGACTTGAACTCCAAGAAAGCAATAAAGTTAAGAGTGCTCAGCCTTCTGGGAATCACCATATGGTACCTGACCAGCACACGGCTTCCTGACATCTGCTGAAGCACCAGTACCTATGAAGCCATTACATTGCTTGAAGTACTGGGAGAGTGCTGGAATCCAACTCTTTAAATATGAACATCACAAATATCCCAATATATCAAGTAAATCCTGACACCTTAAACAGGAAAACTGCTTAATATTGCAGTACAGGGTAAGAACAAGCACAGAAATTTCAATTACTTCAAATTTAAGTGGAAAAAGGCATGAGTATATATCTTGTTCAAATTTACCCTCCAAATTTCTACTCATTGTAGTGGGTTGCAAACAAATCTGTCACTCTTGCAAGAAGCCATTCAAGACTGAAGAATAAGTCCTGACATAATATTTAATCTGAATCAGAAATTACTTCCTTAAGCTTTTTTTCCAGGGGAAAAAGTGTAGCAAATGCATCTAATGTAGTTACAAAAGTGTATAAGATAACATTTACATAGGTCACTGAGAAATTTCTCAGAATTTACCAGTGCATCCTTTTGGGTTTGGTTTCCCACACATCAGAAGATTGGGAGTTTTCATAAACACACTCAGGCCCTGTGAATATGTGCTTTCCTTTTAAAAGGATAACAAAAATTTATTTGAAAAAAAATGAGGACTTTCCGCTGAGAACTAGTTTTTTTCAGTTGTTGACGTTTTCTTTATGGCTGCCAGCATCTTGTTTTTACTTCTTTTTCAAACCTTAAATTTCATTTTATAATTAAAATCTAACATTAAAAATTTACTATTTTCTTGTGAACATCAGTAGCTTTCAGCAGAAAGTGAAAGTTTTCTCTCCTGCCCTGCTTATATCTGTTCCGTATTTATTGTTCTCTTTCCCAGTGGAAAGAAGAAGGGGGAATTAAGGAGAACCAGAATCAGTCCAGTTAGAATGGCTTTGCCACATCCCAGCTTCTCACCCAGTCCCTCTAGTGAAGTGCCTGTCACCTCATGGCTTTCCTCTCTGTCACATTATTATCACACCTTTATTTCCACAGCAGGTTCCATGGCTTGTTTGTACCAGTACCCAGTGTAAGAGCAGAGCTCCAAGCGGTCCTGTCCATGTCCCAAGGCAACAAGACACAAGCATTATCCTGAATACCTTATGCTATTGTAACAATTTGCATGGCTCTTTCCCCAGATCATTCATAATCTAAATTGGATCACACTCAAACTTTAAGATATTTGGCAAAGAAAAGGAAGAAAGTATTTTGTACAGCTCTGTGTTGGTTCGGAGCAGCAGCACATTTTGAAGCAAACCCTACTGCTTGTCCCCACTTGCTGTGCTTCGTTTCTGTTCTCAAGGTGGTTTCAGTACCTGTGAAAAGGTTTTATTTCAGAGGCACCTAAGGCAGATGATCTGTTTTAGTTGAGCACCAAATGCATTCCAGCTCCTAATAGAGAAAACAACCTGGAGCAACAATGTGCCCTTCTGTCAGATTCAGATGTGATGGGGTAATCAGTTCAGCAGCCCAGACTAAATTTAGTCCAAGGTAAAACCATTATGTTGCATGCAATATACATACATGGAACTGAGCACCATCTTTCCTTACAGTGTCAAATTAATGCAAAGTAACCAGAAAATGTTAAATGTGTATTTGCAGAACTGGCCAAGTAATTTGTTCTCTGCTGGGGAGGAAAAGATTTCAATTTAAAACATGCTAAAACATTTACTATCAATGACATGATTACTATTAATAAACCTCCATTATTTTTATTTTAATTTTGCTACTAAACAGTTACTACCCTATAAAGCACTTTCATAGTTATAACTAAACAATTTGTCAACAAGTGCATTTTACTATGTACTAACCTTCTCTCCTTTCACTACATTAATTTCATTCGCACATTTTCTTGATGCATTTTTTTGACACCAGGCATCCAATGACTGAGAAGGAAGCTTTGCTTTGGTTTATACTTTCCTGAGCAGCCTAAGGAGTGAGTAGTTTCTCTGGCATTACCTCTCTAGCTTTTGGAAGCCTTTCCTCTCACCACTTCTTCCAGCTCCCAGTGTTCTTCTTTGTTATTCCTTGCCTTTTCCTTCTTTTTTTTCTATGGATTTCTACACAGTTACACTCTCCACCAGTGAAGTAAATCTATAATGTCATTGAAGGCTTCCTTTCGATGGACAGTGACCAACACTAGCCACTGTCTGAGCGAGGTTTACTGGCTCAGGGAAACAAGGTCATACAGAACTCCTCCTTCCAAGCTTCTTCTCCCACAGAAGTCCCCAGAATAACAATGTAAACCAGAAGAATCAAATATCTGGAAGCTATGTGCAAGTTGCTGTTTAAATTCACACAACAATTAATGACACTCAAAAAAGCCTTTAGGAGTACCTGCCTCAATTCCTGAGTACGTGCAGTCACTGTGCAAGGTTTATGTTTCTGTACTTTCCTAAAGAAGTTCATGAAAAGCTTTCAGAAATGTCAATAAAATAGAGATATTTTTTTCTTTTAGGACAGATCAGCTGTGTTTTGGTGAGTCAAATCTCTTAAACTGCTTCCTTCCTCACCAATAAAACCTTTACATTTCTTTTCCTCATGCGGTTCTTTGTAAATAAGGATTTATGTAGCTTATATCACACTTAATCCTTTATTGTCTACACATTTCTTCATTTTAAAGATCTTCTATTAATTCTTTTAACCACTCAAGGTCACGGAGAGCTTTTTACTTGTAGCTTTTTACTGTAGACAGGTGATCTGCATAAAGAAAACCTCAAAACTCAAAAACTAGAAAAGCTAAAAGCAACTCCACTCTTACTTGCTGATTACAACACCAACTCAGAAGGTTTGATGCTGTGCAGAGGCAGCCCAAGCCACCAGGATTCAATTGCCTAAACATAAGCATGCTGTGTCGTTAGAAATGCCTGCTGTGACATCCACGCAGGGCTGGCAGCACTGGCAGAGGTCCTATGGGAAACTTGTGTCCTTCTGGATCAGCAGTTAGAGGCCAGGTGGGATCCCTAGGGCATCTCAAATGTCCCTAAACACCTGTGTTTTGGCAACTGAAGTAGTACTGAAAGGCAGGATTTCCATTCCAGGAAGCATGATTCTGATTAAACTTACACTGATGCCACTTCTGATAGAGTTAATGAGATAAGGACCAGTTTTTCGACTCCACAGGCTGAAAAGAATTACTCTGAAAAGTGAATCTGTAAATCATGTTGATGTCTCACCAGATTTTTAAACATATAAATCAAATTCCTTTCTTCTTCAAAATCATTATACTTTATAAAAAGCTGTTCCCAGTCTTGTTCTGTTTTCTCATTTTTTGTTTTTAAGGTATTAAGACATTCCTACTCTTTGTCAGCTTCCCTCTATAATTATAAAGGTTTGGAAACTTTTTTCATTTTTGATGTTCCAGGACATATGTGGTTTTAGGAAAGACAAGTTTAAAAAAGAAAAAATATAAAACTTGCAATATGAAGTATTACCCCCCCATGTCTTTGTAACACTGCAAATAACACTGCTATACTGATTAAACATAACTTTATATAGCTTAAGATTTAGAAGAACTGGATGCACTACAATATGGGTTTATGGAAAGTTTGCATGTTTTATGGAAGTTTTATTAAAACTTTTATGCTCTATATGCATTCTAGGTTTTATTTCCTGTTAATAAAGTGTAAATGAGTAACTCTAGTGGAGTGAAAGTAGCTCTAGTTCCGCATCACTTCTCATTGTGATTCGGTTATTTCAAGAAGGTGCAGAATAATTTGCAGAAGTCTTGGTTTGGTAACATCATTTTTGAATTGGAATTTACTACCTTTATGACTTAAATACGAAGGATATTTATGAAGCTGGTAAGTCAGAGAACAAATTCTCATTCTAAAAAAGCTGAGAGAATATTTGTTTTTCAATGAGGAAAAATTTAAAAAGTTAATAAAATTTACTGGTTACTAACATCTCCTTTCTTGTATGATTTTAATTCATTGAAAGAAGTAGAATAAATAAAAAAGTCTTAACTTGTGTACCTTTGTGGTAGTAAAAAGTATTTTCTAGATGCAGGTCATCTAGTTCTCAAAAGGAGTCACTCTGTTTTAACCTTGAGAACCCCTGCTTTTTGGTTAGATCTCGAATCACTGCCTTCTGGGGGACAGTGAGAGCAATCAGAATTAGTAACACTGAAAACCTAGATGACTTACAAGCTTTATGGAAGCTGCAAGGGGTTAGGCAATAAGGCCCAGTAACTCCCTCGCTTTATAACTTCTGCCTTGCTACCAGCACCAGTAGCAAGAACTCATTTTATCAAGCAGGTGGCCCTGGCAAGGAAGGGTCACTTGATGGTAATCTAATACCTGAAAGAGAGAGGGTTTTCAATTACAGGGAAGATGAGAATTATTCAAAAACCCTCTCAGTGAGAAAATTAAATAGGGGTCAAAAAAAATCTGTTTAAAACTAATTATAAGCCAAACTAAATAATGGGTAGAATCAGTTTTCCCTTAAAATGCTGTGTGAAACTGCATTGGAAACAGTGATAACAGTTTAAAAAATAACTTTTATTAAAATTAATTTCTCAAGTTGCCAACCTTCCTTATTAAATACTGACTAACTCCAAGAAGAGATTAAGTTACCAGAATTGCCTTACTTGTTGTCAGCTTTTGTATTGCAGAAAATATTATTCCTTTTGACTGTGCTGCTTTCCATGGACAGCTTAGGAACAGTGGCAAAGAGAAATCTTGGTTGGTGTAGGGTGTGGGATTCCACAAACACAATAGGCTGGGAAAGCCAGTAGCATTTGTTATCTGTCTGGTTGCACCTACCACCAGTGAACCACATTTTTGACCAATATAAAAAAGTTAAATCGTAGTATCTGCAAGGTCTTACTCTATCTTCAGACATTGTTCACTTGTCTTCAGCATAGACAGAGGCTTAAGAGCATGAATCTAAAGATTACATCTAAGAAATTTGCTAAAGACACGAGAGACCCTATTTAGTGTGTTATTTTAAAGCTCCATTACTACATTTTTGCAGAGTATTATGCCACCTTGCTGTTGCATCTCTCAGTTATTTTACACACACTTAGTCTAACATGCGGCAGAGCAGTTGTAAGAAAAGAAACATATTACTGTCTATGAATTGGTTATAGCAGAGAAGCCTAACTCTAATGCCATGTAACTGTGAACACAGTAATATTCTGTTTGCTAGAAAAAGAGTATGTTCACTGTTCATATATGCCTTTTTCCTGATTTTCATTTGCTTAGAAGAGATATTTTGTTTTGGTCGGCTACAAACTTCTTCTGTTTCTCAAAGTTAAAGCTTTAAGCTTTCCACATGTAATTAACAATAATGTCTTTAACACTGACTAGGGCACATATTCAAAGCAGAAATCTGGGAAAATGGTAGCTGGTAAGGCAGTTAGCTCGGTTAAAGTGGAAAGCCTGGAAGTATCTGGAAGTATGCTTTAGCTGTCTTTATTTTCTTCTTTTCCCCGCAAGTATCATTTTTTACAGCTGCTTTATTTCAGAATTTCATGTTAGGGTGTCCAGTGGACCCCATGGTGCAGAGGTAACCAGTCTGGCAACTCTAGTCACCCATCACAGCTCCCTGCTCTGCAGAAGAATAATCTGGGTCCTAACAGCAAGTTGACTGAAACAAAGTTTCCTGAGAAAGGTCTCATTTCCTTCTTAGCTTTCTTTGTCAGGAACAGCACTGTCATCTTCTGAGGAAAAGAACTGTGCTGTGAGAGAGTGTAATTCATTCCCCAACAATGGCAAATTAATTCTATTCTTTATGCGAATATACGTATTTTTCATATTTGATGATTTTCTGGCAGATTGTAGGTGCATTTGAAGAAGACACTGGTTATTAGACATTAAAGCACATAACTCCCTCTCACAGTGACTCTCTGGACCTTTTGTGAAACATATGTAGCATAATTAATTTCATTACTGAAAATTGACCAAAATTTCTTTACCAAAAGAGTGGTCAAGCAGTGGAACAGGCTGCCCAGGGTAGTGGTTGAATACCCATCCCTGAAGGTGTTCAAAAAGTATTTAGGTGTGACACTTAAGGACATGGTTTAGTAGGCATGGTAGTGTCAGGCTGACGGTTGGACTTGATGGTCTTAGAGGTCTTTTCAAACCATAATGGTTTTATGATTCTATGATCATTAATTGTTCCAATAGCATGCTCTGTGAAGGACTGCCTGGATTCTTTTATCCCTCCACCTCTAGAGGTTTATGTGACTTATTTTGGATGGGTCTCTTGGATGTACTCTGCTGTGTGTGGGCATTGAATGCCTGACAAGGGCGTACAGGCAGCCCCATCATTGCCCCGCTGTGCTGACAGCCTCATGCTGCCTGCCATGCCACAGCTCCTTTTGTCCTGACAGGGGGTCTGCATATGCAAGATGATATTCTGGTTCCTTTTGAAGGGGGTATTGTTACCAGGGAGCAGTAAGAGAGGGCTGCTCCCCAAGGGAGGGCAGCTAGGAGTGACCCCAGTGCCAGCAGGGACTGTCCTTCCTGACCATATGAACAGAATGAACCTGGAGGTGGTGGCTAGATACGATCAGGAGTCCAGACCATAAAGCAATATCATGGTGATGAGGCAGGTCTGGGGTCAAGCTGGGAAGTCGATCCAAAGGTCAGGGACAAGGTCAGGTCTAAAGACTGATGTGAATTGGCTGGGATGTGGGCCTGTGCAAGAGCCTGGCTAAGCTTGGCCCATGGACAGTCAGGGCAGGGCAGTGGGGAGCTGGAGACCAGCCCTGCTGGGACATTGCTGGGGCAAAGGCTCATGGCCCTGGGGGCTGAGATGGGGGCCTGGGCCCTGGGCAAGGTGAGGGGAACCCGAGGGGGCTGGGCAGGGACAGTCAGTGTCCTGAGGGTCTGAACAATTACATATATGTGGTCAGAGCATCCTTGGAAACTAATGGAGGGACCAGACAAACAATAGCTGAACTACACGTGCTGGAGAAACTTGGGAGAGAAAGAGGGTATCTCAGGACTCCTTGTTTTCTCAGTTTTTCCTATGATTATTCTGCTGAGAAGTCTGTGTTTAAGGGTCTTTATTATTGTATATTCCTCCTTCTTTGTATTGATACCTCTTTCTCAATAGCTGAAAGGTGGGGAAGTTTTCTGTTTGAGAGATCATCTGGACAATATAGCATTTATACCACAAGGAATGGAAAGTAACATAGAGGGAAACAGCATTAACAAAAGAACGTGGTACAACAAAATTAATTAGTGTGGAAGCTGGAGAAAAGAATGTTCCTTTTCGTTTTACCTATCATTTCTGTTCTCAGAACGCTCAGAATAAAGTAATGATAACTTCACTTGACAGTGAGATATACCCAAACCCTACAGTGACAATTAAAAAAAACCTTGCAACTTTATGGGATTTAGTGTGTTTATGTTAATTCAGAATAAGTTTTATACTTAAAAAAATAAAAATAATTAAAAATAGGATCTGAAATTAATCTAAAACAATTGATAACAGTAATTCTTCCGGAGTTTGCAGCAGTTTCTCAGTTGAGTTCACTGGACTTTAAATCACTGAAACTCATCTGCCCCAAACCCGTTTTGCTATTTTGCCATTTTGCTATTTTGCTATTTTACTATTTTGCTATTTTTTCAGTGTACTCAATGCATTTTAAATGTGTTTTCCTTTTTCTTGACAGTCTTGTGGAAACCAAAATGGGAAAACTTTGTACCTGTAGACTTTTCTACAATCTCTCTTCTATAAATCTACTCTGACTGCAGAACTTACGAACTCTTTTCTATTCTATTTTACTCTTAGAAGAAGTAGTTGGGGACAGGTCTCCAAATGTTAAAGCAGAAGAAATTGTTATTTTATTAACAAAGAGTAAGAGTCAAACAAAGAATTAAATTAAAGATAACCAAAAAACATTTTTTCCTATCTTTCAATTACACCAGTGTTGCATGTAACTCTTAAGAATCTAGCCTTTGTTTTAAAATAATGCTTTATCTTTAAAGAAAATTACCTTCTAGTATGTTCAGAAAATTCAAGATAATTTACATCCTGGTTTAGATCATCTTTTAATGCTGTAAGATGAGAAGAAAATAGAGTCTGGCATCACAGCTACACAGAGGTCTATCTAAAAGTCTTTGCATTTGTTCTCATATAATAGTCATTGTAAAATGATATCTCTGCTCATGGCTGAAAAGTTCTGAAGGATTAAGTAGTCTTCATCTAGCAGAATGCAAAACCCAATTTTCCTCCTTCTCAAGGCCTCCTGCACTGTATACTTACTACAAAATCCAACTTGCAGCAATGCTTTGTGAAAGTATAATAAAAGGATTCAGAATAGCCCTTTTAAGTCAATTGCTTTGCATGATTTACCGTAGTTTGTTGGAAGGCATTTCTCATTTTACTGTGTTTTATCATAGCTATTAACATTATCAGTCTGTACTTGATATAAAGATTACTCTTGTATATTGAACTTGATGAAAGACCTGTTTGTGTGTCTCATCTCCAGCACACTGGAGACCTCTTGCAAATTAATTACCTTTATGAAAACAGCTTGCAAATACAAAGCACTCTAAAAACCCAAGCTCATATTTCTTGCTTCATATGGAAATACAGTCAAACCTAACCCTAAATGAACTACGCTTTAATTTACACCTAAATGTATACCAAGAATAACTTCTCCAGCTCCGGTGCAACTTTGTACAATCCTAGGGATCTTCCCGAACAGATGTAATTGAGAGGCTGAGGGCTTTATTTGTTAACTCAGCATCACCAACATGCTAGTGAGTCATCTGGTGACTGTTACAGACCTAAAATTACACATAACTAGGGAAACCTTTCTTACTCATCTTGATCCCATACTACCACAATCTGATGGATTCTGATATAAATTAGGAGAAGTTTTAGACCAGAAATGTCATGACAACATCTAGGCAAGACCTGTTTTACATGAGGAAAAATGTACAATGAACAGCTGACATTATTTGTTCTCTGAAGTAAGTCCAAAGTAATTTAACACAACACTGTAAGTATAATTTATGATGAAGTAATGTCATTGTCCAGGTTTAAAAATCCTTGTTTCAAATGAAAACATATAGTCTTTCAGGAGTTTTGGATTTACAAAATAAACTCCAAAGGTAATAAATCCATGCCTAGCCTAAAGACAATTAACTAATGGAAAGTTTACTCTCTGACCTGTGCTCACTCTAGAGTCATGGTTTTCTCTCTCAAGAATTGCATCTCTTTTCTTTACCTTAGCTACCTGTAGTAGATAATGCACAACAATAACTACAACAGCAAAGTAAAAGGACAATACTTTCAAGATCAAGGTACCAAATGTGTAGCAACAGTGAAGAGGAGGACTGGAAAAGGCCCATGAGTAAAGTAAAGGTGTTAACCATTTGAGTTAAGTAATGGTGAGTTAGTACGTTCACTGAATGGTGTCACGGTATTGACTGAAAAATATGTACTCTTCAAAACATAGAAAATTATTTAATTAATAGACCAGATATTGTTAGTATCCGTCAAACTAATATTCAGTCCCTTTAGAGAAGGACAAGAACATGGCTTTTGTACAGTAGCATAAAAATATTATCCTGTGCGTAGGAGCACAGCATCGATGGCAACAGCTGAGCCAGTGCAAGGCATAGATAAAAGGGCAGCCTGCATGCCTGGCAAGGGGGGAATCAATGGGAGCAGGGCATGAAGGCAGAGCTGAGAGGCCTTATTGGCTTTCAGAAAGTACTTGAGCAGATTAGGTAGTTAAACGGAAGGCAATGAAGGGCCTGAGGAAGCAGGTTTGACAGGCAGAATGAGCAGCTATGAAGATGATTTTGACAGAAAGTGCACGTGCACTCATGCATTCAAGAAGAAAGAAGGCTCTGATGCGGACAGATGAGAGAAGAGAGAAAAGCTGTTTGGGAAATGGAACAGTGTCTTGGAAATTGCTTGAGATGAGAGTGGAGAACAGCAAGATGTGTGAGGTGATTGAGAAAGCAGTCACAGATGACAGCTTTTTTTCTAATTCAGTAGGGTAGAGGGCAGTAATACTTCTAGCAGTGACAGAAGGTAGGAGGGCAAAATGGGCTAGGACCTTGGCCACAGTGTATGTAGGATGAACTCTTGCACTGATTTTGACTGGGTAGAGTTAATGTTTTTCATAGGATCTAGTATGGGGCTATATTTTGGATTTGTGCTGGAAACATGTTAATAATTCAGGGATATTTTAGATATTGCTGAGCAGTGCTTCCACAGAGCCAAGGCCTTTTCTGCTTCTCACCCCACCTCACCAGCAAGTAGACTGGGGGTGCACAAGAAAGCTGGGAGGGGAAACAGCTGGGACAGCTGACCCCAACTGATCAAAGGGATGTCCCATACAATATGAAGTCATGCTCAGTTAGAGACTGAAGAAACTATACAGCTAGGGGAAGAAGAAGGAAGGGGTCAACGTTCAATGTTAAGGTGTATGTCTTCTGAAGTAACCATTACATGTGACGGAGCCCTGTTTTCTTGGAGGCGGCTGAAGACCTACCTGTTGATGGGAAGTAGTGAATGAATTCCTTGTTTTGCTTTGCTTGCATGCATGGCTTTTGCTTTACCTACTAAACTATCTTTATCTCAACCCACTAACTCCCTCACTTTTACTTTTTTTAATTCTGTCCCCCATCCCACCAGGGGAGAATGAGCTAGTGGCTGTGTGGAGCTTAGTTGCTGGCTGGGTTTAAACCACAAGAACTCTGTCAGAAATGCAGTGACGTAGGAGATGATGAAGGGATGAAGCCTGAGTTAAAAAAGCAATTCTAGGGTAAAGTGGGTCTCTTCTGTTCTTGGATCTATTTCCTTCAATTCCAAGAAGGTATGCAAGTATTGTATTTTACATATTCAATCATAAAATCACTATTTTTTCCCTCATTAACTTGAGGAAGGAGGAGAAAGACACAGAATGAGCAGTTTTGTGACAAAGGCACTCAAACTGTAGCCCTTCAATAAATAGGTTTATTATACCTGTCCCATGTATCCTGCACTGCACATTTTCACATTTTGTGTTCAGCCAGGCAGGATTTTATTTTCATTGTCTCATGTTGGACCATGCTTCAGCTATGTACAGATACACAGCACAAGAATTTCCTTCTTACTGTCAACTAAAAGCACACGTGGCCGTTCACATAGCTTGTGAAAGCAAGTCAGAACTCATTACAAATTAAAGGTTGGCCATATACTGTTTTCTTTAGGAACTCAATTAAAGGCAGGTGTCTGGCCCCTCATCAGTAGTAGGTGGTCTTTTCCTCTTGGATTGTTTTTCTTTTCTTTTCTTGGTGGTGACTCAAGTGCTTTCTTCACTTTCGAAATCTGTAAAACAGCGCCATGACCGTTTTGTAATATTCCCTCTAGTTACATGTGCAAAAGTTTCCAAGTAACAGTCATTTTTCTGTAGTACCATTTTACTGTTAAGTAATTTTTCTTATTTCTTCTTCTAGGTATACGTTTATTCCAGATTCCTAATCGTGCTTAGTGATCTCAAAAGAAATGGAATAACAGATGCACTAGTGTAGATGGCAGACATGCCAATTTTCCATTGATTAGTTCAGAGGACACTATAAATTATACCTCCTGCCAGAAGACCCCAGAAATGGAGCAGTCAATCAAAGGATTCCCGCTTTGTTTATCCTACAATTTTGGTACTTGAAATTTAACCCCTCTCTCTGTCTCTCTCAACAGAAAAGCTGAGAAAGCATCACATGTTTGGATTTAGCTGCTTTTGGATAATTGAACGAAATTCACATTGACTCTGGGATCATTGCCAGGGTACATGCTGACTGAAGACAGCATAGACCTTGGTTTGATAATGAACTTTTCTTCAGTCATCAATATTTCATATTAAATAGTATAATCATAGAGTGACACTGTTAGCCTGAGGGTCAAGGACTGCTGAGATCTAAGCTTGGCCCTTGCTTAGTGCAAAAAGATCAGAAAATGCTCACAAGGTTATATGACTGGGCTCATTTGCTGTAAGGAATTGTTAATTTTAAATGGACCATTTATCCATATTGGCTTATTAGAAATAAGCTCCCTCCTTTGAAAAAACTTTCAAGAAACAGCCGTTCACTTACAGTTGAACCACATCACACTTATCTTAAATAAAAAAAAACACAAACACCTGCTCCAGCAGCCTACTGTTTATTTTGAGCGACGGTGAAGAAGTAAGTTTTGCCCAGTCTTTATACAGCTGTGCCTTAGTAAGAAATGGTGCATGGAACTGTTTCCTTAAACTTGCTTGGCTCCCTTGTGTGCCAAGATCATGGGTCCTCCATGCTCTGGAATTGGAGAGTTCACCCCTCCAAAGCTTCCTCAAAACACAGATAACCAAAAGAAATTAGGCTGGGAAGGAGTAGAGGGGGTAGGAAAAAGAGTCTTGCTGGGTGTCAGGGGGTTTCCAGATGGCAGGCAGGCCAGCTGGGGCAATAGCTGAAACCAGGCTGCCTGACACCCCGAAGTCCAGGACAAATGGCTTCTGCATGTGCACAGTATGCTCAGAATGCATTAGATTTGTCATGCATGTGCAGGCCATCTGTGAAGCAAATGCTCAGTAGTCTCAGTGAGCTGAGATGGAAATATGAGGGCCCCTGCAGAGCACAACTGTCACTGGAAAGTGGCTCCCTCGTAAACTGGATGAGGAAGGACTCTGTCCCTCTGTGGTGGCCATACTGTATTTTGGCATCAGACAACCAGCATTAAAGGTTTTTTCAGTGACAGCACGACCATGAGAATATTACACACAATCGTGGAATAAGATAGATGTTAAATTGTGCCCACAAAATATATTTCTTTTTATAAGTGGGAAACTGCACGTGCCAACAGCTCATTTAGGCAAACTGAAGTAACCATTCACGTTCACGATTTTTTGTACAATGTCAGCTGCTGGCAGTAAAATACTAAAATACTAACCTTTCTTGCCCTCCCTCTATTACATGGCATTGTTTGAGTGTAAGGAAAGCACACCCAGTAGTCTGTTTGTGATTTGGTCTATACCTACTGCTACTTTGAATTCTTCAGGAACCGATTTTAATGAGATGTAGAAAACAATAAGGATGAGATGGATCTCTGGAGGCTCTTTAGTCTAAACTCCAGTTAAAGTAAGGCTAAATGCAGACTTACCCAGGGCTTTTTTCAGCAGAATTTTGAAAATCTCCGAGGATGGAGACTCTACAGCCTCCCTTGGCACCAGTGTCATTGCTTTTACACTCTCGTAGGGAAGAAATCTTTCCTTATGCCCAGGCAGGACTCCTTCATTGTAAGTCATGACTATTGCCTCTTACCCCTTTCACTGTGGACCTTGAGAGTAGTTTAGTTCTATCTTCTCCATAACTCCCCTTGAAATAGAAAGGGAAGAATTTTCAGTGACATCTCTATCCTGCTAGTATTTCTCAACTTAAATCCTTATATATTATTTGTTCATTATTTCACAATCATTGATGGATTGGTACATGATTGCATTTAGCATTTTGTACACAGGCCTATTTCTTCACCATACTAAAGTAAGATCATTATCAGGAAACATGAATAGAGAACTATGCCTAAGTATTAGAACAAAAGACAAGTTTAAGACTTTTAAGTGATGACTTTTGAGGTGATAATATCTGTATAGTCTGAGCAAATCCCTGCACTGCCATCTCTTTTTTCTCTTTTTGTGTGACATTGGACTGATGTGTTATTACTCTCACTTTTTACCTTGGATTTATAGACAGGAAAATGGGACCTTTTCTTAAGTAGGTCTTTTCCTACCTCACAAGGAAATAATGAATATAAATGCAAAGATTACATACCTCAGAGAAAATTGTGCCTTAATGAAATATTTTGTACATTTTTTAGAAATATAGTAACTTTTCAGAACACAGTCAGGAAAATTTTTGAAGAGACAAAATTATCACTGGAAATTACACAACTATTAGTCATTGGTCTCTGAAAATCTTAATTCCCTAGTTAATATCCTGTTTTAATTGGTCTGAATCCATTGCTGGTGGCAGAGTGGGATGGATATCTTTCTATAATTCTTACAAAAATTTGCTACTCCTTTAATTCAAATTAGCCTCCTCAGTGGTGTAGGTTTCGAGACATGACAATTGCTGCATCATGATACAATACACATGAATCAAAAGTCTTGTCCTTTCTAGTCAGTTTGTTAAGATCAACAGTACAAGATGATCTTAACTTGACATCAGGAATGCAAAGACGGAAATGAAGCCATATTAAACACGGTTTTATCCTGTTAAAAAAAATTGCACAAATGCCTTGCAGCTTGCCTTCAGCAAACACTAGTTTTTCTTCCCTTATATAGAACCTACATACATATCCCATGTGTATGGAAAGCGCAGATCCCATGGAGATCCTCGCAGTTGCCCTCTGGTACTGCATTCCTGTGTTTTCTCTCTGCTTGAAATACCCCGCTAACATTTAGTTTGTCTTTCAATGAATTGCTATAATTTTGATTATTTTCTAATTTACTAATTTTTCTTTTCTAAAAGAATCTTCAAGCATATACCTGGCTTTCTAAAGGTAAAGATATGTGGTATAGGAAATCTTCAATAAACAGCCTCTGAAAGAAAAATGTGTCAGATTTCTTTCTCTCTCTGTCATGTATTCATGACAAATAGTCTGTCTTGTCTTACAAAGGTCGCAATGAAGAAATTGCTCACAGAACACTACCACAAGATGAGACAAAAGTTTCTATTTTTTATGTGGTCTTCCATTAGTAATCATTGTAACACAGGTATAACACCCACAATAAAATGCAGACATCCCCCAGTTTATTGGAAATGTTTTAAGTAGGAACAAATGTAGGAACCAGGTAAACAGGGACTGTCTATGCTCTGCTGGAGACAAGTAATAAGGCTGTAATGGACAGCTATACAGGTAGTGCCATAGTGACTAAGGAAAAGAAATAGGAAAAAGCAATTGGAAAATTTTCTTCCTTATTCCTTCTATGAAAAATAAGTAGGGAAAACACTATGCTAACTGGAAAAAATGCAAACCGTGAAGGTGTCTGATATCTTTCCTGTTATGTTAAAAGAAATAGGGATTTGGAAGCAAGCAAGAGGGAAAAAAAATCCAAAACAAATAATCGGCTTGTTTATGAGGAAGGTCACAGCAGCTGGATGAGCAGCAGGAACGGAATGGGATGGGACAGGACGGTCTGGCCCAAGCCCACGCTTCCCAACATGTACAGCCTCCTCACAGGAGTGACAGTATCCCCAGCCAATTACCTCTTAGACAAAAATATAACTGCAGTACTCCTGCCACAGACTGATGAGTAAAGCCGAGCACAGGGCCACGCAGCTTCTGAGATGGGATTAACTGTCTTGTGGGTTTCCTTTTCTGTTTTCCCTTTTGTTTTCAGATTTTCTACTTCTTATCATATAGTTAAATCCTCCCCATGCAATCCTGTACTTTCTGGTTCCTAAATCAGCAATGATTGAGCCATATGTCCCAGCACAAGGGCGCATCTAACATGTGATTATGGCTGGGACTGTACTTCCTGGAGGAGTATCAGAGCCCACAAGGGTGCTGCTAGCCACACTGACGGAAGAACTTTGTGAGAAGCCTGAAAACCTTTCAGGCATTTTGTCTGCTCCAAAAAAAAGATGCTGGGTGATTTATTTTGCTTGCTTTGTATCCATTTCCCTTTGAATTTTTCTCTTTTGTTTTCCTCCATTGTCTCTTTTTTCCCTTTTTGCTTTCCATGCCCACTATCTATTTGCTTGTTCCATGCTCACTATAGTGCTACTATCCCTCTTTACTTTCCTCTCTTCACCTCATTGTACTCTTTCTCACTTTCTCTTTTTATCTCCCTTTTGCTTTATTTCTTCACCTCTGTTACAATTCCTCCTGTTCCCTCTTTTCAGTTATCCTCACCTCATTTCTGTGCTTCTTTTATTTTTTTGCAAAGTTACCCTGTAATAGCTCTGTTTTTTTTTCAAATTCACTCTTTATGAGTACATACAGCAAAATACTAGTAGAAACACTCGCATGTTACGTAAAGAGTCAGACCTGAGAAGGCCCTGGCTCACATCAACCCTATGGTAACTACTGATGAGATGAAAATTATGGACAATTGGTCACAGTGGCCTCCACCATCTGCCCTCCCATGTGCGTTGTCCTCTTCTGCTGGCTGCGTTGGAGTGCTGAAGTGGTCACAGCACAAAAACAGTGCATGCAGCTCACAGTGAATGAGTGTGGTAAAGCCCCTGATGACACCAGGGTAGTTCAGTGCTTGGATACTCAGCAGCCGAGTCAGGAAGGCAAAAGTTCAAAGAAGGGCAGCATCTGCAATCAGAAACATGTTTTGGGCCTGAGGAGTAGAAGAGTTAAAAATAGAAAAAAAAAAGGGCTAGAAAAAGGAACTATCTGGGAAATTTAGCAACAGTTGATCAACCAGAGTAAAACAAACGAGGTCAGATACTCATCCTGGAAGAGGTCTGAATCATGTATTAGATGATCCACACTCTGCATGGAAATGAATTGCATGGGGGTCTGAAAACATGAGAAGTACACTTTACAAGATGCTTCTTGCATAGAAAGAACTGGGATTAACTTTGTTATTGTAGAAGCTGAACAGGCACAAAGACTGTAACAGCCTCCAACACCCATAAAATACAAAATCTGCTCTTAGAGACCTGCCTGAACTTTAAGCAACCTAGTTCCTGCCCTGTCTCTCAGGTCCTCACAATCTTACTCCTCATGAGCTATGGAGTGTAGAATTGGATGGATTCTCCTTAGTGGTTTAATGAAATATATCCTTTAGCAGTACTAAGACTTTAGTGTCATATTCAACTGTATTTGCTCTGTTGGAATATAATGCATTATCTGCTATAGCATATACATATACAACTGCTCCTAGACATAAAACCTCTAATCAATACAATAAAAATTGATAGCAGTTGTACTACAATTTGAAAATGCATTGGCTTCATAGTAGCAGACTGCAGCCATAATACTTTAGACATGGGCCAAAATCCTGCCTAAGGATTTGGATTTCTTGACCCAATTTTTTTTGCCCATTCTGAACGGCTTCCATACTTGGACAGATGATAGAAGATTGTCTCAGCTATAAACATATAAGGTCTATCAGAGTAAAATAGTGGCCAAAGCAAACGTAGAACTTACTGGAACAGTAACTGCTACTTTTCTTTCTTGCTCTGATTTCAGCAGGGTATGTTTAAATGTCCATTAGGCTCTATGCACTAGTCCAGGTACAGCATATTGTCTCCTGTGGACAATAAAGAATGCTAAGAAACAGGTTGAAAAGAGCTTTTTTAATATCCAAAGGAACATTTGACAGAATCTTTCCTCTTTCCTCCCCGAGGTATTACTGAAATGACAATTTCTTTTCATTTCCAAGAAAAGAAAGTTTCCAAAAATATTTTCTTGCTTAACCTCAATATTCTACTAACACGTAAAGTTCTTTTCTGAAAAATCTCAGAGTTTTATTTCTCCTTCTTTTATGTAGTGCTGTTCTGCAAAGATTGATCTCCAGTGCCTAAATGTGGAAAGGCTGATAATTTACACTGGAAGTAGCATTTGGGGAACTTCTATAGCTAGAGAGCTGGTATGAAAAGAAATTGTGAAAATGCATTAAAGAGGAAAATCAGCTGCCAGAATTAGACTGGCACACTTAAGGATTTTAAATGCCAAGCTTACTGCCCAATGGACAGATTAGTTACATGTAAACTCATTACTGAAATGCAGTTAATGCTGGTGTTCTTCAAAACTATGCAAAGATAAAAAATGGAGCAAAAATTTGAATGCATAGACTTAAGCTTTAGGGTATTCTTTTAAAATATATAGTGTGTTCAGTGTTATAAAGTACCGGACAAGTTTAGACAGCACTCTACTGGGAGGGTAGCTGAATATTCTCTTCAGTTTCACCTCAGGGAACGGCTCTTGGTTTCAGCTTACCTCTTCCCCAACGGCTGTGGAGTTCAACTTCGTTTCAGTGGGAACATGTTCACTATCAAGTTGGGAGTTTTATTTCCCTGTACTTCTAACACAGTTTTGAATTTCAGTTCAGTCCTTGATAACAAGGGTACCACAAGGAAGTTTGTTGTACAAACTCTTAACTAAAACACTGCTTCAGTTGCTGCCTTGGTAGGCTGGATGGAAACTTACAGTAAGGAAACTAAAAGCTCAAGAAACCATTCTGAATTCAGCAAAGAGCTGTACGAGGCTAAGACTTTTTGCTTCTCCAGGTATCTCTCCATCACCTCCATCTGAAACTCCGTCTTTATCACTGCTAAAAATCAATATCCTAGATTATGAATTGGGTGTGTGTAGATAGGACTATGTACAGATAGGACTATAGCCACATGTTTCTTCGTTGCTAACTCTGCAATACAAATGGATCTATGGGAGGAGTCCATGGACAGCGGAGTGACTGTACCTATCAGCAGGGCAGCAAGGCTTGCCTGAGTCCTGCAGTGAGGATTCCCAGTTCCTTCCTTGATGGATCTCACAGGCAGTAGTTCAAGCAAGGAGAGGATTTCATTGTGTTAAAGACAAGCTTATCCAGTTTTTACGCAGATTCTCCATTTGGCCATTAATCACAAAATTTCACATGCAAAACTCTTCAAGGGAGAAAATTCAGAACATATGGCTTCAACTTTCCCCTGTACTGTGTGTGGGTCCTTCCTGGCTCTGCTGCAAATACCCGCCTTTGACTTAAAGAGGGCAGTAATAGAAATTCCATGCTCACACGTGCTGGAGTTTCATTTCAGTGACATAATTTATCAGCTTGACTTTGCCAAAAGGAGGAAGTTCACGTTATAGGATTCAAAAACAGCATTTAGAATGAAATCAGTTAGAAAGATCTCAGATTTCAAAAGGACATGTGCCATGCATGGACCCTTACTCTACTCATTTGGGTTCGTTTCTTGAGATCTGTATTTTAACCAAAACTTTCTAAAGTAATGAATTGCAACCTTGAAAAGCACTTAGAAAATGAAAACACATTCCAGGCATAGAAAAAAGGACCATGTTAAAAAAACTCATATTATTTTTTGGAAAGGCATAAAGAGAATTTAGGGAGATTTCATGCAGATTCAATAGTGAAAAGGCATGCCAGATAAAAAAAAAACTTAATCTTGTTAGCTCTTTAGAAGACAAAAGGAGAAACACACTTTATGTATGTCAACTTATAAAAATCCTGTAACTCCATAGAAGTGTTCTTGTAATTTAATAGGCACTGTAGTTTATTTTTAGTTCCTGGGATATGCTTTCTGATATTAATTTTTGGTTTTCATCTTGCTGTTTAAAAGCTGTAAAAAAAAACAATGAATCAAACGCACAAACACAGGTGACTAATCTAGCTGTGTCTTGGAAATGCCTGCAATTAACTGTGTGAATAGTATATAAAACAATTGACCTAATTTAGGAATGAAGTGAACGGGATATCCAACAGAGGTGAATTCTCTTGTTTCAAGCGTTGGCTATAGATACTATGAATGAAAGACAGAAAATAAAATTGGAATGTGAGAATCTCTTTTTAGCAGCACATTCTCTTCTCAGCTGATATTACATTTCTCTCTGATTGTGCCACTTATGTTTTCAATACCCTATTGTGCTCACTTGCATCCACTTAGACAGCTTGCTTATGTGCATTTGACAGCAATAAGAGCAAGTGAGCAGACCAGGGAGTGACAAGGAAAGGAAGTTAGAGAGTAGCAGATGGCACAGTTCTTCTTGGTGCTAGTATCCCTAAAAGGCTCATTTAAATACCAACCATGAAACAAGGAATCCCATATGATTTTCAGATCATTATCTCTAAATGTTACTAAAAAGAAGTTGTTTATTACTTTAAAAGAACTGTATTAGAAGACTGAACATTGTGAAATCAGCTGATTATAAAACATTGTACAGGATGAGAAAGGGGTCAATTTACTTGATTTAGACATTTTCCCTGCATGCAAATGTCACCATTTGGAGCAGTTATCTTACGTAATAATCGCCTTTCTAGATGACAACAGATCTTTGTCCAAAATTCTATCTTTGGTTTTGGCCTATGTGTAGGAAAGAACATAAGAATGGGTGTGTATGACTCTCTTTCAGCCACTAGCAATTTGTAACTGAGAGATTGCCTAACACTTCACTAACGTTCTTATGCTTAATGACTTTCAGTGGGCTTTTTATACCAGGACTACACTCAGTTGCTTTTTGAACCCATATAAATTCATAGGATCCACAGCTCAGCTAGGTGTATATACAAAGAAATATAAGATTTTTTTGTTCTTCTGTGGTTTATTTGGTTTTAATTTGAATCTGCTACTGGTAAGTTTAGGTCAGTTCTCCTACAACAAGTGAACTTAAGCAAGCAGAGTTTTCCACTGAAGGGCCTCAAAAGGCAACTCTTGATGGTTTAATGAACTTTATTCAGAACTGCTGCTTTGCTTCATGACCAAAGCTGAGATATAAATGAGATGCTTATGCCAGGGAGCCTATATAGCAGCCAGAATAATTTCCTACTTGTGTGCAATGTTCTGGACCCTGTTAGGGCTGAGACAGTGGTTCGCATGACCCCTGCATTTTCTGTGTGTTACAAAGTAAAAAGAAATGCCAGTGCTGATGATGTACAGTAGATATACAGAGAAGATACCATAAACAGTGGCAGTTTACTGAAGAACACGTATGCTGAATGCAATATGTTGTGTTCAAGCAAAGCCTGAATTATTATAATCGAAGCATCAGAACTTGTTTTGTGAGACAGCACACATACTGTAATTCTTGGGAGTGTAAGTCACTCCATCTCTTGTTCTGTCTGGTTTCCTTAAAACTGTCTGGAGAATGGACTTTCAGAGCAAATGCCTCTATGCGCTTAAGTCAATGGAGAATTTGTATGAACTGGGGTTTATGAGATGATACAGAGTAACAGAATCCATGATAGTCACAGCTAGAGGTAGTTAGGCAAAGACTTCAGAAAGATGTTTCTACTGTCATTTTGACTTGGGGATGGGTGGAAGCACAGAACAGTCTTATCTATTCCTTACCTCTCCTTTTTGTACTACTTTTGAGTTTTTGGTAAATGTTCTGGGTTTGGACTCCACAATGGGTCTGTCTTTTCCATACTGATGAGAACATAGAAAGAAAGTTGGTATTCTTCTTCAGTACTGATGGGAAAATGAAGACAAGAATGTTATTAAATTATAATATAGACTTAGTAAAAAATAGAGGATGATGAAAAATACTGACAGACTAGATGGCCTTTAATGAAGGATAACATTTTCCGTTACAGGAACTGTAAAGCACTGGAAAACATTTTGAAGAACTATCATTTAAAGTTTTGGGTTTGGTGGGAAATATCGCTGCTCAAATTGTATTCATGATACAATCTCATAAATATGGGAACATAAGATTCCTTTGCAGTTTTGGCTTTTCTTCAGCATATTTTTTTTTATTCCTTTATATTGTGTTAACTTTTTGTTTGCTTTGAAGAGAAAAACACACTCCTCTCTGTTTCTGTTCCCCTCCCAATTCTCTTCTTTTAATGAGATGTTTTACTCAAATAATATCCTCTGTTTTACCTTCCTAATTTTTTCTGCTCTCTCTGTTCTTTTTTTCTGGCAACATCAGAGTCTACTTTCTCACTTCTATAGCCAAAAGGCTTTCTTGAACCCAACAATTCTTAAATCAGCACCTAAATTTTAATTTCTGTTGCCTTTAAATCTCTTGAGCATATATTCTTTTTCATTTCTGTCACCTCAGTTTTCATGAATTATTTCCTGATTGTTCAGTTTCATGTAGTCTATTCTTCTGCTGTTTCTCTCCATAGATGCAAAGATTATAGCCAGTAAATACCATTAAGCTGTTTATGTCATCAGCCTATTAGTGCTGATAGAATAAATGTGTTTCTTTCTCACAGACTCTCCCAAAGACCCTTTTTCAGAGATACCTCAGGTTATGTTTAGTCTTATTTTAGGCAAATACCTAGGCAACGAATTTCAGTGTTTCTTGTATTGACCATATACAAGTTCAGGCTCTTAAATGTGGACACATCCTTTTTAAGTTCTAAATGAAAGAAATGTTGCTATGATATCTCCTGTTTTCAATTTCCATTTTGATTCTCTCTTTGTCTCTCTAGATATTCCTTCAGAATACCCACCCATATGTCCCTATCTTCAATCTCTAATTGACTTCTCTAGTTTATTTTTAGCAATAATGCTAATTTCTCAGGTTGTGAGTTTTACTTCTGTAATCCTACTGCTGCTCCTGCAATTTTCTATGACTGAAGTTGGCTTCTTTCTGCGGCTTGAAGGCTACTTTCAGCTACGACAGATTCTATTTCTTTGGACTTCCCAAAGCGGACAAATACTATCTTCTGTACATCATCTGCTGAGGACTGAACTATATTTTATATACAAATGCAACTTTCCTGTTAGAGCTGCAAGCTTTTGATAGAAAAGCTAGTTTATGAAGAAATCTGCTTTCCAAAGGAATGTTCTTTAAAGAAAACGAAAAATGTTAACATTTGTCCTAAGTGGTGATATATGGTTCAGATATTCTGATTTAATTCCAATTCAGCTACCAAATGTAGACTTTTTTGTGAGTATAAACCTTGATAAATATTTTTTTTAAATTAAACTCTTCCAATGTATTAATTCCTGAATTAAAAGGGAGGTTTTTGTACCATTGAAGATGCATTTTGTGCTGAACATTAACCAGAAAGAGGATAGGAATCATCCAAATTACAACACTGAGAAATTTGGCATCAGTAGTTTCCAGTTTGAATTCCTTAGTTTCTTGTCAAAGTCAAACTCATCCTGAGAAGAAGAGGAGGCAAAAATTAATAAAACAGATTACCAAAGCAACTCCATATATTCTGTTTGTTGATAAGATTAAATGTACAGCTCCCTCACAAAAAAGATGACTCAGTTCATGTTGAGAAGGTTTTAATTAAGAATTACATTGTTTGGATCAAACTGTTACCATCAAAACAGGTGAGGATGATGTTAATGTCCATGCAAGGTTCACATAGCACATTGCATATTCTAGTCATGAAAAATAAGGAACCTTTTTTGTTGTTGTTGTTGTATAGCTGAGAGCTCTGTGGCTCTACCAGAAAACTAGTTCTCTATTCCCAGCTCTAACCAGCGATATCTACGAGATTCTGAAAAACTTCTTAGCTTTGTTTTTCTAGAATTTCATTACTGGGGATGGGAGGGAATGTTTGCTGTCTTACTGCAAAATTTAGAATTATATACACACAAAAGTACGTAACTGTGCAAAGATCCTTAAGCTAGTGGAAATCTGAGCCAGTAATTCCATGTCATATGGTGAATAGCCCTGTGTGACAGGGAGCAGTCTAAGTACAATGAAATGGCACTTCCCCAGCGGATGGGTCTGTTCCCCTGACAATGGCAACGACTATCTTAGATTAAGCCTTTTGGTCTTGTAGAGGTTGCATTGCCCCAGCATACACGGGCTGTACAAGACCACCTCTGAAGCTGTGCTGTAAATTTTGTCTTGGTCTGTTACAGGTAAACTCCAAAGTTTACACAAAGTCAGTGGATATAGCCCATATATCTGACTATTTTCTCCCACCAGCTCCAGCTGAAACATGATATACACTATCCTTGTTACTCCTAATCTTGTCATAATTATTATTATTATATCTTTTAAAAGGCAAAACCTACATAAGTTCAATGGTACAGAACCTACACAGGCTCAGTTGGTCCAAAAGTTCATTCTTTCAGATCAGAATTACCTGTACATGCTTCACAAGATGAAAAACAAACTTTCAATTACCTGTCAGATTCAAAAGTATTTGAGGTAAGACTCTAAATTTTCTGAAATTTGCTCAATAAAAATTCAGGATTTTTGTCTCTCCACTGTGAGCATAGTACAATCTTGACAAAAAGTCATTCCTAAAAGCTTAGCAGTTACTGCAGTTTTTGCACAAGCTTGAAATTGGTGAAACTTAAAAATCCACTTAAATGAGAAATTAAATTTCAAATTGACTAAATGAAATGCTGCAGAGAGTACTTGCTTCTTTCTCTTAGCAATCACAAAATTGCACAAGTATGTCAAGCAGCTTGACATCTGTATTACATAAGCAGAGAGACATTCAGCTGCTTGGAGAGTATAAAAAACAACTTTGACCTAACACTGGAGCCATGCTTCAAAAGCCTGATTATTCGTATGAGGAAAATTGCTCAAAAACAACTGCTTGAAAATATTCTCCGAAAGAAAATAGATAGATTGTTCCAAGGCTATAATATAATTATGATATAAAAAACTGGATCTTTTTTTATTCCTAGGGCTTTTTATTTTTCACAATAAGTGTTTCATCTGCTAGTATGTGAAATATTTTATCTTTCAAAATGTTTCCCTTGTTTGTTCAGCATATTTGTTAGCTTGCTTGAATGTAGTTCTTCAAGAAGACTGGGAGTTGCAAGCCAGTCTTCTCTAGCTGCTAGTGAAAGAGTTTCAAGCCTCTTGCTTGTTGCCTCTTGCTATGTGAGGTCAGAAACCATGTGACTGTAGGGTTAAAGAAGCATTCTCTTTGTAAAAAATAGTGTAAAAGTATCCATAGGAGAAATACTATGATTCAATAAATTTTCAGAATATTACTGATGTCATACAAAGTGACATAATTAACGGATTTATTTTAAAGTAGTAGTTTGTCTCTGAAAAGGGGAGGCCTGGTTGTCCTCTTGAGGGGCTGAATGGGAGTTCAGGAAAACTGGGTTCAATTAATAACATTGCAACCGATTTCTTCTGTGGTGCTAGGTGGACAGCTTAGGCCCCATTCCTGAAAGCACTTCCTTGAACTCACTTCACTGCTGTGAGCAGTCCTGGGATTTCAACAGATCAGACTGTAACCGAATGAAAATTTAAAGACTGAGGGTAGGACTCCTCTGCTCTTCTCTGTTAACTGTGGACACCTGTCATTCACTTTGTCCCACTCGTTTCCATCTTGCCAACTTATTTTGCTAAGTCTGTGGATCCGGGATGGGTTTTAGTCTTCCCTGTAGGGGCAAATTAAGCTATCTTAACCTTGTCAATGCTCTTGAAGTACCCAAAGTGTATTCAGTTGTTACAGTATAACAATTATGTGGTCTCCACCCTTCACTCCATTCTCTGAGGGAAGCTGTGGTGAAAAGCCAAAAAACCCCCACCACAGATTTCCAGAGAGATCTTGTGGGGACTTTCAGTGTTTGTGCAGCTCCTGGCATGGCAGAACATGCACTGTCAACATGACTGTCTATGCACTAACAGCCATGCATCTTTTGCATCTTATGGTAAAATGCCTTGGCACCAATATAGACGTGGAAGCAAAAGGACAGTTATTTCATTTTATTTACAAGCCAGCAGACATACTGTAACAATTAACATTTATGTGCTGAATTTCTTGCATCTGTTTGGTATGGATTATTTTATGTACTATAATGTATATATATATAAATGTTTTCTGCAGAGTACTACTTCAGTAGCAGAATCCATCTCCATAGTCTGAGAGTTGCAAAATCCAAGGACTGTCCGTCTCCACGTGAGGAACCCATCAACAGGCAGAATACTTGAGGCCAGGAAATGAACAAACAACAATATTCAAGTCAGTATTTATCTTAAATGTTCTGGTCTGTGTCAGTGAACTCCCAGGAACCTGCTGCATCATCAAGCTAAGCTCCAGTCCATAAGCACATCCTGTGGCTTGGGTTATAGGATCTGGTTCATACCGAAGTATCGGGGTTCAATTATTCTTCATATCCTCCTTCATGGTACTATGATCATAATTCCTTCCTAGCAGTATTGTTTTTTTTATATAGTTTATTAACCAAGTCAAACTAAAAATTTGCCTTTTATTTACATGAGAGGTATCTGGAGTTTTTGCTTGTGAAGGAAGCCAGAGATTTCAAATGAAACTGAGTAAAAACACCAAACCAAAACAACCCAAATCAGAAAACAGTTTTCTCTAAGCTGCCTGTAATTCACCTCAGTGAAAACATTTTAAACAAGTGGTTTCCCTCAGGCTTCAGTGATCTGGTCACATAGCTCTGGAAAGTGACATGCCATTCTCTCACACTTTAAACTGATTTTAAAAGGTAATTCACTTGGTGCTTTTGACACGTATCCTAATTGTATTGACACAGAGACACAGTTCAATGAGCAAGCTCTTGTCAAACTTGAACTATTCTTTCTCTATCTTCCATTCTTCAAATATATTTAAATCCAGGGAAGGAATTTCACACCACCAATCAAAATAAACCAGTCAGCAGAATTGTTTAAATTTCCAGCTTTTAATAAATCACACAGAGTTAAATCAGATTCATGAATTCCAAAGTAGTTATGCATTTATGTTCTCAATTTTCATAATGGAAGTTGCAACCCAACAGGAAAATCTGAACTCCATAGTAGTCACCTGCTGCATTTCAATTCATGCAGAACTTTTGGTTTATGCCTATTAGTCTCTCAGTGAAAAAAGTTAAACTTAATACAATATTAACACAAGTCTACTCCCTTATCTACTTGCCTTTATTTTGAGCTACAAAACCAAAAAAATCCCTACCCCTAAATTTAACATTGGTCTCTCTTTATTGCATGTGGCATGCCCCTACTAACAGAGATCAAGAAAGGACCATAAAAAAATATCCCACCTATTGGCTTATGAAAGCAAAGTGTATGACTTTAAATCTTCTTGAAAACTTTTTTCCATCAAGAGACACACAATGTCACTGTGTATGTAAGACATGCAACATGACCTCTTGTTTGTGCTAGTCATCATCTCCCCATTTTATGTTAGCTCTTCTTCTCATTAACTTGATTATTTAACATGCATTTTCATAATCACTGTTCTTCTTCTTGAAAGACTGACACTGCTAGGACCTTCTCCCCAGAGCCAAAAGGAAGACTGCTCCAAGAGGTCTTTGCCAGGGATGCTGAAAGTGAAGCAATGGAGTCACACCCTTCCCCTGTGCTAAGTAGGGGGCTGAGGAATCCAGATTGATTCATTCCACAGCTGAGGTCTCCAAGTTCACAGCATAATGTGCTGCAGTCATGTCCCTAAACTGGCTTCCTATTAGACTTCTAAATGAAACATTATGCTTTTTCTCTTCAATGCTAACTTTGCCAGAAAGGAGTTTTTGATTTTAAAAACAAAAGTGTGTGTGAAGATAGAAATACTGGAAAAAAATAACACCTGTACCCTGATACCTACATGTCATAGATGATTATTGTGACTGAGGGTGCGTAAATACATATAGCAATTAATTCAGCTCCTTCCTGGTTACAGGCATCAACATTTTATTTTTCTTATGTTGTTTGAAAATGTTGCGTGATTACTTTTAATCCAAAAGCAATAAATTTGTACCGACTGCTTAATCTGATCTGTAAACTGAGCTTTTTGGTTTCATCAGTCACTGATTTATTGCATTTTTGAGAGAAAACAGCCAATGTTCTATACTACTTGGTTTTAATGTACTGCATCTTTTTCAGTTCTTAATTTGACTGTGTTTCTGTTTACTTAAATTCTTTCTGCAGACGAATTAAAACCAATAATGGCCATCTTTGAAGTTCCAAATCTATTTCTTCCAAATTTCTTTCTTCTCCCCCCACCTCCAGGTTTTCCACTCAGATGCATATACAGTACCAAAGACATTTCAGATTGTGCAGCACTAGCTGAATCTCAGAATGTGTTTAAACTCTTTCAGTTCTTATATGGGCCAAATTCAACCTTTCACTCTGCCAGAAAGTTCCAGGTGGTAACAGAGAATAATTTTAGGTACTTTCTTAACTGTACACCGAATGATGATAACACAAATGATAATATCATACAAGTATTAACTTGTCTCTAATCTCTGCTTCCACATGCTATAGAGGCAGAACGCCATTCATATTAGGTGCTTTCCATGTATTGTGCTGTATAGAAAAGATATTCCAGCAAAAGCTTGTCCCTGGATTTTCCTGGAAGCGCCATGGTTGGAATTCTCCAATGACAATTGAAAAGGCAATGGAAAAAGATCTATTATTAATGTTTTGTGCCATGAATTAAAATGAATCACATCAAGAACCTCACAGTTTTCTTTCACTCAGTAGCTTTAACAGAGCCTCTTTGTTCTCATGTAGTTTATAGTTTCAGTTGTGTTCTCCTGCTTTTCCAGATACTAAACCACAATACCCATGTTAGATCATGGTACTGGGAAATCCCCTACTTGGCTGATTTGCTCAAGTTTGCATTGGAACTGGTGTAAGGATGACTTGGGAGAACTGAGAGAGAGAGTCATTTTTGATGGCTGACTTATCATCTAGTGCCCACTATATTAGTATAATTAATAATTGAAGTTCTGTTAGATTAGGTTAGCTAAAGGTATGGTCCAGTATCTCACTCCACATATGTCTCCAGTCTAAGGCACCATTTCTCTGAAGGAAATTAAAGGAGTGAGTGAGTTTTAAGGGGCTTGTGCATTACTCTTTCAACGGAACGTGGCATATATCAATAGTGCGATTAAAGATTGTATCTTTATTTAAGACTTACTTGTCTAGAGGGGTATTTGTAAATTACTTAGCTCTGAAACATCACAGAAAACAATTAAAACAAACCCATAAAACAATTATCTAAAAAGAAAGCAAAACCAAATTCTTCCTCTCTTCAGCTTCCAACAAGAGGAAGAATTTGGAGATTTCTGTAGAAATGGATAAAACACAGGTGTCTTCTGTCTTAATTTCCCCTGCACATTTCTATGTTCTGACATTTTCTATCCCTCAGCAAAATAACACTGGAAATTGTGGGCTCTCCATGCTGCATTTCATGTCATAAGAATGATTACTGTATACCTCAGAAATAGTGTTGAAACAACATCATCCAGATGGCAGAATCAGTGTGGTTTGCTTATAGTTTAAATATAAGAGTGATCCATTCCAAACGTTCTGGAGAAATATTTTGTTGTTCAGCCCGCTCTTCCTTCCCCTCAGCTCCTGCTTCAGGCTTCCTCACGTTATTTCTAGTTTGCTTTTAATGGAAATTCCTTCTGACCCCAATCTGGTGCTTGATGAATTCAACCTTTTGCTTGTATCAATCATACTAGACTTTAATCCAGCTTATGGAGGGCTGGGGAGAACAGAGAGAAACAAATATATGGAGATCAGTAGAATCAGAACAGCATGATCAAGATCCACATCCAAATGAGAGTCTTTATAATATCTTACTGCTTCTTACCTGAGTTTGAGCCAATGTTCAGGATCTTCTAGACTCATCAAATTACGGTTTATAGTTCTGCTTCCAAAGCCTGCCTGGCAATTTCTCTGCAGTGTTTGTGTAGCCAAGGTCTCATAGGTATAAAAGGCCTCTGGCTGATCTCTTCCTGAGTATGCATAGTTTGCATGCCTGACTGCATAAGAAGTCCTCATGTCTGATCTCCATCATAGCCAAATAATGTGTCCAGAGAGACAGCCATCAGCACCATCTTGTGGTGTTGGCGTCACCAAACCTTATAATGTTATAGCACAAAAGCCGGAAAACGAGACCTTAAAATATTAGACAACACTTAACAATAACACTCTGAATCTGAAACTAACTTTGACCTACAACCACGTTAATGCTATGTCACATGAGTTATTTACATAAAACCACTTATATGTTTCAAAATAATAAAAGGTTCACTATACCAATAAAAAAAATTCATTTGGCATTTTCCCTCATAACTATCTGATCCTTCATTCCATTTATTTCTGCTATCAGATATTCATTTATTTTTGCGTAATTCTGCTACACAATTCAGAGGATGAGTGTGCTAATTGCCATTGATTTGCATTCAGAATTCAAAAGCATTGGCCTCCTGTCTGCCTAAGCATGGGATTTGTAACGTCTTCTGTGGGGTCAAGTGTTCTGCAGGATATGTGTCCTCTAAGCTTGACATTTTTATCAGTAAACAATATTATAATATTTGTGAGGTTTATTTCAATCTTTTGGATCAGCCTCAAGGCATGGAATGGTGAAAATGAAGTATCAGTGTATCTATGCTCATAAAAAGCTTTGTGATTACCTGTCCACAGTTTCATACCGATAACTCTTTTTAGAGGGAGTGGAACTAGTGGAAAACAGGTACTAGCACAGCACTGGAATCAGACAGCAATTTCAGGAATAGTGTTTAACACAAAGCATTGTGTCAAAATCCCTACTGAATTTGTATTTTAAACCTGTACGTAGCAGTTCCACGAGTTCCTCACAGCAGTGGAAAAATCCTTAAATGTTGTGTGAAAAGAAAGTAGATGGAGAAGAAAAAGAATAAATGTGATGTGAGAAATCTTAATGAAACATTCTAGGACACTGGTTTCTCCCAGCTCAGTGTATTCTTGCAAAACATGATCCAGTAAGATGTGGGTTTCACCCATATATTGCAAGTGTTAAGGAGGAAACCTGTCTCCTCCAATATCCCAGCAAGATGATGTGTGCCATCTACATATAGTTTCTTTAACATTAAATCAGCAGAAACTGTGTAGCATCTCTGCTGATTTCACCTGAAATGAAATCTCTTACAAAACTCCAGATTGATGCAGGAAGCACAGACCAGCACAGACCAGCACAATCCAGTTCAGGAGAGTTTAAATTCCATGGCCAAAAGAAACATACATTTTTTAAGGTCACAGAAACCTCACACCACTCAGTATGCCATATGGCAGCCTGCATGACTCATTTTCACTGATTCAATAACAATTCTTGTCATTTGAGAAGGGCCCAAGATTTTGTAGAGGATTTCCCTGTCTAGAGCCATTTGAAAAGAAGCAAAACCTTTTATCTGGCTCTCTGGACCAACAGTTAACTGATCAGCTGCTTTCCTTGCTCTTGCACTTGCTTTACTCTATTTTCTTGAAAAAGAAAAATACCCTTCAAGATGATGACTGAGACAAACTCATAACTCCCACTTTTATGAGATGTAACTCATTATACTGCCAGACTTCTTGTTAAAATGAAGGACCTCTATTTTCACCCTCTTCACCTGCTCATAATTATTTTAATCTCTAAAAGGAAGGGGGAAAGTGTTTGTTTCCAAAACAAGTAAAGTGGAACAGGAAAACTAACTGGAGTAACTGTAGCAGTGTTCCTCAGCAATAACTTCAGCATAGCCCCGCCCCCATGGGAACACTATATCATAGAACATATATTACTTTATTCCAGAATAATTAGTGTGCTTTCAAAACAAAGTAGTTCTTGGGGGGAATAAGGGAGAGGGAAGGAGTACAAGCCACTTTTATTCTGTGTTAGAATTCCCCAGCAGCTGTTCCATGATGCTCAACAGAGGAAAGAAACCTGGACAAAACCATGCTTTTCTGGGATTCAGAGAGGTCAAAGTCTTATTGTTAAAGAAGCTGGATAAGAAGCAGTTGAAAATGAAAAAAACCTCAACCACTCAACCTCCAAATAAATCATACATTGTCCTCATACAAAGATTTCTAGATAGCCTAGTACCAGCTGTTGTGCAAAATAAGTACTATTCCTTTATCAATAATCCCAAACTGTAAGACCAACTTAAACTCCTTTAGAAAAGAAACATGTATTATGTAAGGCTCAGATTACATACTAGTGCTTAATTTGAGCCAATGCAGGTTTCTGAAGTGTGTGCAAAACCAGAGATGCTAACAAAATACGTTAAAGCACTTCCCTTTCTGTTAGGTTTTAACTGAATCTTTTACACAGATATTTTCTCAAGATATTGTTTAATCTTAGTTAAAATTGTAGGTAAGAAAATTAATGAATGTAATAATATTAATAAATATTTTGTGAAAAGTTTTGAGGAATATTTATTTTCCCCTCTTCTTCTTCCCACTAAAAGCTACAGTAACCCCACACCCTCTCAACCTGTGAAGTCATGAAAAAGACTGCTGTGAAAAGCTTTGATTGATTTTATCAATTGAGTAAAATTTGCAGATACATTGCAAGAATCCTAATTTCTGTGCAGGAGTGAGACTTGAAGGGAATGGTCCATCAAATGTATTTTCTCGCTCTTCTTGATTCATTCATGACTTCGAAACTCAAAACTAATTTTAGTTTTATCCCATGATAGAGATTAATTTTCATTGTCCCTCACAGGAGTACATTATTAACTACAGGTTAAAGTTCAAGGAGTGGTAAACCAATCTCTCTCAAGAGTCTGTCCCTTCCAGGAGTAAGAAGACTGCACAAACATTGAGATGTTAAGAGAAACACCATTATTAACCATTGGGGACAGGATACTAATCAGATTATATTGTCTGATCCCGTTTTCTAATCACAAGAAATTGTGATGGGAAGAAAACCAGATCACATATTATAATTCTTACACACAGAAGTTGCTGTGGGAGTCATTGAAACAAGACAAAATATGACCAGATACAAAATGATCTGGAATTAAAGGGTTGATGTGAAGTGTAAGAAATGAATAGAGAATATAGTGGAAACATCTTAAGTATTTTATTTCCAGCACTCTCCTCTTCTTTGGAAGGAAAAGGTAGTGGTTGTGATGGTGGTTGTGGTGAGAGAGAAGTAAATTAAAAATGGAAGGAGACCCTTCTAAAGCAGAATTTATTTATCAAATATTCAAATAGCCTGTCTATTTTAATCATTAGTAAGCTACATTTGAAAGGTGGTATTTTTCCTGTTGATTATCTTGAAAGTTTTCTTATGAAGAACAAGGATTTGCCGAGGTGCATGTAGTTTCTTGAAGATAGCAATTGTGGAGATATGTCTTCCTTCAAATATACTATTTTGTAAAACATCTCAGCTGCCTATAACTCCAAGACTGTCGAGTTCCACACTGCAGGTGTGATGAGTACATTTATATTCTCCCCAATTTTTAAAACCTGCTTTCTCAGCATAACATTCAACTGACATTGCACTAGCTTAACACAGCCAGCCACTTGGTAATAAACTTACCACTGCCAACAATTTATACGGTCAAATCTGAAGAATTTTTTTACTGTGTACTTAAAACAAAGCCATGCCAAAAGGGAAGTAAGGAAGCTGAAGCTGGCCATCAGTATTACAGACTGCTTCACATGTAGGATCTAAAACATGTTATAAAGCAAGTCAGCTCAGATGTTCTTACTAAGTGGGCCCCATATGGCCTAATGTTAACTCTCTTGTCCCCACTAATGAATGCATAGTATATTTGGGAAGATATTAGAAGAATAATCATGAGAAAAAGTTACTTTCTGCATGATATATAAAACATGTTGTAGGAAAAATATAGTTCCCACAGCAAGAATTTCAGCGTTAGTGTGCTACCTGAAACAGATCTTCCTCCATGGAAAGGTGGCTGTGTAGCTATGCTGTGCCAGAAAAACACAAGTTGCTCACAACTCAAGCTTGAAGGAATAGCTATGCGAAGAAGACACGTCACTGCTTATAGCCCTATGCAGAGACAGCATTTAATGCCTTTCCAGGTGCTCGTCTGACAATGTGAACATGCTAAGAATCATATCCTTCATCTAGAAAAAAATTCTTCTAAAGGGAGGAAAATTTATACTAAAACAATAGCGTCCTGTTGCATGAATGTGTGTGGGAGAGAAAAAGGACTCAAAAGAATCCTACTTAACCAAGTCCTGGTATATACACAAAACAATAAGTACCAAAGGGAGTGTCTACCTTCTTCCCGCTGTTATAGGATTTTACAGATGAATTGCACTGGCCTAAACCAAAACCAATATTTTATAAATTGTACAATGTAAATCTGCAGACTTAGGTAAGTTCATCAACTAGGTGTAGTTAGGAACCTTAACAAGTCCATGAAAAAAGGAGCTCTGTATCACTTCTTGTGTCTGATGGCTGGCCAAGTGAGCACATGGAGTGATGTGCTATTACAGGCTTATTCTGTTTTTCACTTAGGAGAACAGGTCCAAGAACTGTCATCTATCTTCTCTATTTGTCACTGCAATGGCTTATTCACTATATGCCTACAAAATAGGCTGTGAAAGCGTGAGGAGTTGCCTTGCTTCAGTCTTCTGTATTTCCTACTGTCCTCCTGCTGCTGTGAAAGGTGTCCTTATCTACTGCTGTCATGTTAGCAGTAAAAAGCCTTTCTGTGATGCATATTTCTTTTCTGCCCTCAGCCTAGGTTGTGCATGTCTTAGCAACTGGTATGCTTCAAGTCTCAGTTCCTGTGCTCAGAATTTTTTACCCAAATTCTTATCTCACAGATGTTGGTTTTATATCAATGTAACTCAACTGTGTTACAACTCACAGCACCTAAGATACCTTTGCCATCAGATGAACTACCCTTTGGCTTTGGTTGGTTAACTGCCTTCCAAAACCTTAAGTTAGGCAGTGAACCCAATTGCAAGGGAATTTACAGAAGCCCCTGGTGAGAGTAGTATCTTCACTTCAGATACTAACTGGCTCACAGCTGATGAAAAGGTCACAGGAGTGAATGTTCTCAGTGGAGATTATTCACTAGGCATTTGCTCAGGCCTCAGTTATTTATTACTGCACAGCACAGTGCCATAATATCTGGAGATGTCGTTCATTACCCGCTGTTCATTTGAACAAGCTGGAAATGTTTCTGTTCTCTGCCATTGTGCCTGGAAGTGCAATTAACCAACACAGCTTCACCAAAGTAGTTAGTTCAAGTGGCTCTGATGCAGTGGTGTTTCTGGAAGCACTGTTCTCATTCTCACTTCTCACAGATAACAGCAAAGCTAATCATTATTTGGAAAGATCATCAACATTAAACCCACACATTTGGTCTTGGCTACAGTTTTCCAAAACCTATGCAGGCTTCCTGAAAATGAAATCCCCATAAGCTCCCTTCCCCTTCCATGGCTTTTTCCCTATGTTCTTCCATAGTTTTACCATCTTTGGTAAAGTACGCAGCATGGTAATGACTTACATCCCACAATTTCAGGAAGAGTTTTGCCCAGTTTTTGACAGTTTGAGTGTCTCTCATGATGGTAAGATGATCCTGAAATACCCTCAGATAGTTGGCTTTAAATATCATGTACAGGATTATATAGTAAGTAATATCCTTCTCATTTTATTAATCCACAGTTAGGCATATAATGCCAGAAGCAGTACTTCAGCAAGAACACAATACTTCACTGCTGCATCATTTAATTAAAACACAACCGCTTTAGAAATCTCACATACAAATCCTGGCCTACCTGTCTTTACTGCATCAGATATAATTCTTTAATGATGTTATAATGGTTTTGCACCATTTGATATCTTAATTTACTTTCACAACTACTATCATCTCAGGAATTCTTTATCAGGAATTCTTTACCCAGAAATAGTTTTACGTTTATTCATTATATATGCATACAAAAACACACATAGGGTGAACATGAGGACATTTTGACTAAAACATCCAGGACAACAAGCACAATCTCGACTTTGATGGTTGGTCTAGGATAGGAGAACAAAGGGGTCCTGAAACAGAGGAAATACCCATTTTGGAACAGATTACAAAGAAACTTTTGCATAACAGGAGGGTTGCTACCTTCTGAAGTTTATTTTATCCAGGCCATACTGATTTTCTTGGTAGAGTTATACAATGTTTTCTAGACATAAGTCAAGCAGAGGAGAACTTGAAAAACTTTTACTGGATAAATTCTCAAAGGTTTCTCTATCAACATCATACTTCTCAGATCAAGTGGCAATGCACAATCACTTATATGGAGCCTACAAAACCATCTTGAGAAGACACATATTTAAGCTTGGTCAGTGTTAATACTTGACGACATTACAGACAAGTTTCAAACATCTGCCCCATTGGGTGGTTTTAGTACACAGCTAGTATAGGATGACTGTAAGTGATTTTCTTTTCCCTGGGGGTCACGAAAAAGAAACTTTAAATGTGGTCAGTTCCTAAATTCTTACTGCCAAATTAATGTTGATTATTTGAAGAAGTGCTCTTCGTGCTGTAGCCTACATTCTTTGTCAGTCAGAAAACCTGACGTCACTGTCATTTGCCACAAATGGATTCTGTGTTGAAATGTTTGGAATGAAAGTGGGTGCTGCAGAGCTGCTGCTTTACTCTAGAAGAATAGAACCCCTAGAGCCCATTTAGTTGCACAAAGGTGAAAAGATTTTTGTGTGAAGGCGTAGAGGTGCTCACAGTGGGAGCTGAATCTTCCTTTAGGGGCAACTATGCACCTCCCTATGCTGGCTCCATGGCTCGTCCTCTCCAGATGGACTCTTGGTGTGTGTAATTTGCTTTTGACATTCAATGGCTGAGTGTAACTATTATGATTCTGCACACATACACACCCTCTCTCCCTCCTTTCTGAAGGAGAGGTAAGGCTTTAGTGTTCCCTATGGTTACATCCAGACAGGGCAACTTGTTTAGCCTTACGTTTTTTCTTGTGCTATAAACAGACTTATGACTTCTGTTTTTCTTTAAAGGAAGTCCTGGAAAAAGAATAAGAAATAGTAATAATAATAATAATAAGAAGAAGAAGAAGAAGAAGGAGAAGGAGAAGGAGAAGGAGAAGGAGAAGGAGAAGGAGAAGGAGAAGGAGAAGGAGAAGGAGAAGGAGAAGGAGAAGGAGAAGGAGAAGGAGAAGGAGAAGGAGAAGGAGAAGGAGAAGGAGAAGGAGAAGGAGAAGGAGAAGGAGAAGGAGAAGGAGAAGGAGAAGGAGAAGGAGGAGAAGAAAAAGAAGAAAATAATAAGAATAAGAATAAGAATATATGAATAGGAATATAGCAAGAACTATATTCCTAAAGCTGCACTATACCCCATATCTGTATCTAACTGCTAACATATATATCGTTACGTAGAAACTTTATGTCAACGTGTTGTTAACTTCACATTTGGCTATAAAGGTCCAGATTATGCATCCTTGATAGCTTTTAAAAGTTGTTATTAATTTCTGTATTTTTCTTCTTTATCCTAAAATAGGGATAAAAACATCTTGCATTCTTTCATCTTTGGCTTGCAGGGCACCTCTAAGAAAGTTTCTGCTGTTTTCTGAGCAAGTGTAAAGCATTTGCTTTCACAGTTCCCAGTACCAGCCTACAGACTTCTGTTTCCCCCAGTCAGAGGATTCTTGGTGAATTATTATACTGCTGCTTTTGGTAATACTTTCTATCTTGCAGGATGTTCCATATTAATGGATGAAGAAAGGTGTTGAAAGGCAGCTAACTAACATACGCATTTTCAAGAGTGAATCCTACCACTTCAAGCAGTCAGACTCTAGACATCTGACCTTAGGGGCAAGTTTCTATGAAGTTAATACAACCCTTCATACATAAGAAAGTTTCTTCCACCCAGCTTAGTGCTCAGGAATGTCTGTTTCAGTCTAAGTAGGCATGCCCTTAACCATAAATATTTTCAGGATACTTTATAACTTTTTAAATTGGACAACCAAAAATGAAGATATGAAAAGTAAAATGCCCACTGAATGACCAAGATTTTGAGAAGCATCGCTGTCTGTGCATTTACGTAGTGTTCATCGTCCTTATATCAATCATCAGCTGTGAGTTGGTGTACTGACTCATTCCCTCTTGGGTAGTTTTTCTCTTTTTGTAGGAAAAGCAAAACTAACTCTCAGTTACAAGTTGCTTTTCAAATGGAAAAGAGGTCCTACAGAACAAACTGCAGCATCAATGAACATGAAGTCCTGCAGGCAAGCCTCCTTGAGTGTTGGACTTGAATGAATAATATTATTTCATTTACAAGTAACTACACTTTTCAGCAGATTGATTCTTATGAATCTGTAAAACCTACTGCATGAAAAATATACAAACCAAATATTTTCCCCCTCCTCATTTTAAAGGGAACAGTTTCTCTTGGCAATGACATACATCTTTCCTTCTTAATGTCTTACCCTGCTTTCAAACTTAATATTAACAGTGTAGAACCATAAAGAGGGATGGGAATCATATAGCTAACAGGATTTTTGGAGACTGTGGCTAATATGAAACTGCTAGTATCCAGTGCCTATTGGATTGTTGCTGAATGTTATCTCAGGCTGGTGAATTTTTTTTCGTCCTTATAAATATACTACAACAGCTCTCTCTCTCAGCTGAGATTATATAGCATGCATAACTTGTGCAGAGGCCTCACTTCACCCTCACCAACTTGCTGCTTGGCTACAGAAAAAAAATAGCTTGAACATATAGCATTTTAGGTAATACCAAGCTTTTCTTGTTCCAAGTTGGACATTGTGCAAAACATGGAAGCTTATTAATCTTTAACCTGCTACTACTGAGCAGTATGATTTTGCACTAAATAAATACTTTATTGCCATGTAGAGAGTGGGAAAGAGTAGAAACAGAAAAGTATGAGAATGCAGACTGAATTATGACGGGGTGTATTATTTTATAGAAGATTCATGTTGGAGAATGAGCAAAGGTCATTGCTCCATTATGGTCTTCCACCTCAGAAAGAAGACTGAGTCATGAGCTAAAACTGCTTCTAACAGGATACAGATGCAACTCAACTGAAAGAAATTAAAATGGCAGATAATAATTATGTAGGTCACCAATGCAACCTGGGAGGTGTTTGAAGGGCCTTTGTTGTACAAAAACATGCAGAGCGGTGAAAATACCTCTGTCTCAGCTCCTGTTTTATCTACAAGTTGCAAAGAAGAAAGGTGTGTATTTTCCACACCTTAATAGGTATTTCTGGAGACACTAACATGGCAGAAAATGGCTATGTTCTTAGCACAACCCCGAGACATACTGGTCTGAGGACCTAGAGTAAATGATTTCTTCTCTTTGGAGTCAAAGTTGCCTCTCTGTACTGCTAGAGCTTGGCTTTCCTGTGTCTTATTATGATGTCTCAAAGAGAGAACATGTTTTAGTAACGGAAAATAATCTGTAAGTCATTAGTAATAGCCAAGTCTGCTGAATTACAGTTTTGCCAGTCTGTTTTCATAAGAGGAACTGACATATGAAAGTAGAAGTACTAAATCTCACTCAGGAATCTATAGTTCAAGTAAAAAGCCAAGGAGTTGGATTTTCACCTAGAGTTTTAAGTGTCACAGGTAGAAGAAGCAACTGTAGAAGCATTGTTGTCATCCATGATTGAATCTTTATATAAAGGAAAAGACAGGTAGCTTTTCTAGAGAGCTGAGGACTAGGTGTTTCCCCCCCCATTTAAGTGTGGCACAGCATCAGTGTGATAGGAATTCATAGTCATAGTATCATAGTATCACAGTATCACAAGGTTGGAAAGGACCTCTGAGATCATCAAGTCCAACCTATAATCCAACACTAACACCAACCATCATCTAAACCATGGCACTCGGTGCCTCATCCAGTCTCCCCTTAAACACCTCCAGGGTTGGCGACTCCACCACCTCCCTGGGCAGCACATTCCAATAGCCAATCACTCTTTCAGTGAATAACTTTTTCCTAAAATCAAGCCTAAACCTCCCCTGACGAAGTTTGAGTCCATGCCTTCTAGTTCTGTCACTGGTCACCTGAGAGAAGAGACCAACCCCTGCCTAACTACAACTTCTTTTTAGGTAGTTGTAGAGAGCAATTAGGTCTCCCCTGAGCCTCCTCTTCTTCAGACTAAACATCCCCAGCTCCCTCAGTCGCTCCTCGTAGGGCTTGTGCTCCAGCCCCTTCACCATCTTCGTTGCCCTGCTCTGGACACACTCCAGCATCCTGACATCTTTCCCAAACTGAGGGGCCCAGAACTGTACACAATATTCAAGATGAGGCCTGACCAGTGCCGAGTACAGGGGGACGATAACTTCTCTGGTCCTGCTCGCCACACTATTCCTGATGCAGGCCAGAATGCCATTGGCCTTCTTGGCCACCTGGGCACACTGCTGGCTCTTGTTGAGCTTCCTGTCAACCAACACTCCCAGGTTCCATTCTGCCTGACTACTCTCCAGTCACTCTGTCCCCAGTCTATAGCTATTCATGGGATTGTTGTGTCCAAAATGAAGTACCCGACATTAAATATAATCCCATTAGAATCGGCCCATCTCTCCAGTCTGTCCAGGTCCCTCTGTAGGGCCATCCTACCCTGTAACAGATCAACCCTTCCTCCCAGCTTGGTATCATCTGCAAACTTGCTGATGATGGACTCAATCCCCTCATCCAAATCATCAATAAAGATATTAAACAGGACGGGACCCAACACGGATCCCTGGGGGACACCATTAGTGACTGGCCGCCAGCTGGATGAAACACCATTCACCACCACTCTCTGGGCTCAGCAATCCAACCAATTCCTAACCCAGCACAGAGTGCTTCCGTGTAAGCCATGGGCTGCCAGCTTCTCTAGGAGTCTACTGTGGGAGACAGTGTCAAAGGCCTTGCTGAAGTCCAGGTATACCACATCCACAGCCTTCCACTCATCCACCAGGCGAGTCACATGGTCATAAAAGGAGATCACGTCGGTCAGGCAGGACCTGCCCTTCCTAACCCATGCTGGCTGGGCCTGATCTCTTGGCCGTTCTGCAGGTGCTGCATGATTGCACCCAGTCCTGTAACAGTTCACAGCTTCTAAATAGAGCCTCATGACTTTGCCTTAGTAAATGTGTGTCAGTGGCAGTATTTGTATTACAAACTCTTCCATTAATTTATTTAGTGTAGAGTATAGATGTCCTATTGATTATGCTTTCTGGCATGTTCCAGCAGCTTAGCAAAGAAGGTTGAGTAATGGTAGAAGGAAAAGCTGGAGCTAATCCTGTGATAGACCTTCTAAATTCTCAGTTTGGTACTGTCATGGTTTAGCCCTGACTCGGCTAATTTTGGCAGCTAAAACCATGCAGCTGGGCTCACGAATTCTCTTCTCCCCACTCCCAGGGAAAGGGGAGAGGAAAAGGGCTTGCAGTTTGGTAACTAAAACTACAGTTTTAATGAAATAATAATGATGATGATGAAATAATTAGAAAGTAATCCAAATATCTGAGACCGCACCCCCATCCCACCCCTCAAGGACTATACATCACCATAAATGCTGTAGAGCAGATAAGAGGAAAAGGGTCCACGGCTAGGAGGGAGGTGAACTCAGAAACTGGATTCAGGGGTGCACAGGTCTGGGAATCAGGAGCAGTCAAACAGATGAGGTCCCCACTGGATGTCGGCCATCACAGAAGAGAACGAGACCCTCATGATCTCTTGATTTTATACTGAGAATGATATATATGGGATGGAATACTCTGTTGGTCAGTTTGGGGTACCCTATCCTGTCCGCCCCTCCCTGTAGGTGTGGACTTTTCTTTTCCAGCTTGAGGATGCCCTTGATTACTAGAGGAATAAGTGTAAACATTGATCTTTCTGCGTATCAATGTCCCATGTTATGACTGCTAGAGAGAAACTGTCTGAAAAACATACAGTTAGCTTTCAGAAAATGGAGTTACTTAGAATGAGACTGAGTTAGAGAAACTGACTCTAATTTAACTGGACCCACAACAAATACAAAAATTGTTAAGAGACTGAAGTATTGCACAGTGAGACCTGTAGAATATAATATTTAAGATAGCAATATGTTATGAAAGAACTGTTTTTTGAATGACTTTCTCAAGTTTCTCCTTAATGAAGTCTGTGCTTTGTAATTGTAAAGGGAAAGGTGGGGACAGCTGTACGTACACTCTTTCACTTTACGTATCCGTGGTTAAGTCTATCCTGAAACTTAGGCCAAGTGCCAGAACTTTTCAAGAAAAATTATGCGAAACAATGTGTCACATGTTTTAACATGGTGTGAATAGTTCCTAATCCACTTTCAAGAGGCATTATCAAACAATTTCTAAATAAACAAGCTTTTTGTATCACAGTGCACCAACTGTGGGCAGTAGATGAGGTAGCAAGTAGCATCTGCTATAACTGTGCTGGATAGGAGAAGCACAGATAGAGGAGCCTGGGACCAAGGGAAAAACTGCAATTTCATTCACACTAAAAAAGAGGGAAGGTGGAAATACAAGGCCTGCACCATAGGCTGGCTGTTGTTCCCCCGTTCTTCCTGCTCCTTCTAACTCGTCCTTCCATGCCCTTTCATGCTCTGGTTTTTGCTGTTGCAAAGCACTTCAGATTAGTTCTTCATCACCTCCTTCCCTGTCTCCAAACTATCAATTGGTGTAGAACATAGTCAGAAGGGGACATCTTCCTTCAGAAAACCTATTTGGAACTTGTCAGGAGTGTCATGTCCCTTTTGGCCCAACACCCATGGTGGGAATGAATGTGACCCTGATGCAATATGCCATGCCACACCATATCATGTGACAGAGGACCCTCTCTTGTGGCCAAGCAGGACAGGGAACCAGGCACAGCCAGAACTGTGTGGGTAGTACCAGCACAAATCTGGTGTTTTCCACTGAGCTGCTTCTGAGGAAGAGTTCATCAAGCTGAATAACACCACTAGCTTGCCAACTCAGCAGCAAGCCACTGCTCTTCCATTGTAACTGCTTGCAGAGGCACAGTCACTGAACTGAGATGCTGACAGGTCTGTCTGAATTCTCTCCTGTTTTGAAATCTATTCAGCACAAAAAGGTGGGTAGAGAGAGGGAGTGAGAACTCTGATTCTATAGCAGCAGCTGCTGTGGTCTTGGCTCTGAGGTAGGCATGCGTCAAACTCGATGACTGTCTTAGAGATCTGTCAAGATCTTTCTTAAAGTGCTGCCAAGCTGTTTTGTCTTTCAGAATAGAAAAAGTGCTTGTGTTTCTAAATCTTCAACTCATTCGCAAATGTGATCAAAGTAATCATCAGTTGAACTGTAAGAGATTTTATGGGCATTTGTTTGACACAACTGGTAGAACCCGTAAGCCTCTCTGTTCCAAGCATAAGTAACTGAGATCCACATGGAAAAAAAATGAAAAATACCATATAATTTCTTCAATTGTATGGGAATATTTTTCATTTCTAAACCAGAAATAGATATCTGGGCCATTCTGTCTCTAGATCAAGGTGTGATTGCCACAAGCCCTAGTGCAAAGAAGGCTTCTGTCCAGTCAACTACAAAACAGAGGTGTTAATAAATTCAGAGGCCCTAATAGAGCTGCTCTCTCTGCACTTTTAAAAGTTATATCCAAAGGTCTCATTTTGTCTGGTTTTCTCTGTGCTTAAATACTTCCAGTTTCTCTCTCATGACAACGATCTCATATGTTTACATGCCCAACTTCCACGGCAAGCAGGACAAAGGAGTCTGTTATAAATGCAGGCCCAGCTAGATCTTGCTTGCAGGCCTCACACCTATATTTCTTCCATAAATCTCAGTCAAATCTCTATTCTAAGAGGCAACCGCTGAGTTGGCTGCTGGCCCTTGAAACCGCATTTTCAAATAAATTCAACAGAGGAGAAAAGAAAACTACTTTTCTTCTTAAGAACAACAAAACAAACCTAAATACTGCTGAATAAAAGGAAGGATTTCAAGCAATGGAATAGAAAAAAATAAAGTGAGAAAATGCTTCTGAAAAAAGGTTCCTACTTAAAGGTTGATGGATGAGAGCCTCAAGTGGTATAAAATGGGAGTTCCTTGAAGTTAATGGATTCCTATTTATTCCAGAGGTGAATCAATGTCTGTTTTCAGGAGATTCACCTCCATACATGTGAGTTGTAGCAAGAGGGGAAGAGTCCTTACACTGCAGCTTCCTCCTCACAGTCTCATGTTTTGATTGATTTAGCCGCCACTTGGGCTGACAGAAACAGAATGAGAAATATTTAAGTAACATTGCAGGAAATGCTCCAAATATGCTTGGAAGTAGCCTGGATTGCATTAACATGTCAGTAAATATTTCATAGATTCACAATCCTTTCAATTTAGACTTTTAATGTTATTTTTTTATTTTTAAAATCACAGATATGTATAAAGGTTAACAAGAGACCACTAATTTCATGCTTGGAAGTATCAGATTCTCAGGGGTCCAGCAATCCTCAGATGCATTGCTTCAAAGTTTACTATCTAGGGCTGGAAAGAATCCCTGATATTTGGCCTCTACATCATGTTATGTAAATATGTCTAATGAACAGGAAAAAAGCAGCAAAGGAAATGGAAATAGAGCAGCAAAGGAAATGTTTGAACCCTGTTTTTTGTGAAAGAAGACAAACTCACTACCTCATTGGTAGAAAAAATTAATCTGTTGTGTTGAATCATGAGTCTGAATCAACAAATCCATATAAAAGCAACATTCAAGATGGAAGAAACTGAGAATTTTCTTTGTACCTGACAGCTTCTCTTAAAAAAAGCACATTATCCTTCTAAATTCTTTTCAAGATCTTTTCAGCTTTTCTAAATTGAAACAAAAGCAAAATCTCCAAATGTAGCACTCTGACAAGAAAAAGATTGTCTTACAGTGTGAACAGCTCCTGTTTAAATGCGTCTTTTGTTAGTCTGTATTTCCACCTAATTGTAAAGGCTCCACTGCTAATTAGCACCGTTGAATTTTACATTCAATATTTTTTATGGGCCTAGAAAAAATTTAGAGGAGCCTAATTATTCAATAACTGCAATCAAAGAAAGAAAGAATACGGCACTGTTACAGAAGACTGAAACAGTGCTCATGGCATATTAGATAATATTGACCCAACAGCCAAGCAAGGTTATTTTAGTCATTCAAAGTGCTGAAATAGTTACCTAGTACTCAATGCAGAGCAGAACAAACCCAATGGAAGAAATAAAATGTTTCTGTGCTAAAACTGATATGATTCTTAACTCTGTTCTTATCACAATCTAGTGCCTGCAGGAACAGTTATAACTAACTCTGAGGAAAAACACATGGACACATCATACCAACACCTACTTTTATGATACTTTTTCCTGAGGAAAAGTTAAATCAGTTCACTCCATAAAGTCAGCTGAAAGGTACACAAATTTTCATTGTGCATATGGGCTGCACGTGAAATAAAATATTAAATCAATCTGCAGTGGAATGGGAAAACAGACATGGTATGAACTCTACAAATAAAACATTGGAATTACATTGCTTTCCAACTGATACAACACACAGATGCCTCAGTTTTTCAAATAACCCATGTTTGGCATCTGGAAAATCTCCCTCAAAGATAATTTTTGTTTTTGTTAAAGCTGGCCACAATAATACTACTATATTTCTTGGAAATATACAAAGTTTGGGCTTTGCTACTGATTTGGAAACTCTGTTAAGAAATTATTTTGAATGTTTCCTTAAGTGCTTCACAGAAGAAGTTGCTTCATGAAAGTAACTCTAGCTACCAAGATGTAGAGATAAGAGGAATCACTGTGTAGGTGCAGCAACCATTGGGCACTGAAGTGGCTCAGCAGTTTCATGTGTGGGAGATTACATCCAGGCTCTAATATAGAGCCAGCATTTGAGATTGATGGTTATGGTTATATCAGAAATCACAGATGAGTTACTTCAGGCTCTATCAGCTGCAGAAGCAACAAAGAGATATATTCCACACTTGTTTCTCTATTGGGTAGGACTTTTTATACCCCTTGATACTTTTGCTAGATTTTACTACAGTATGGTTCAACCTGGTGAGAGAATCTTATGTTTTCCTTAATTATAGAACAAGAGTAGTAATTTTTTTTTTTTTGAGAAAGGGGGAGCTGTGAGCTTTGACCCAGCAGCCTGAGGAAGCTTTAAACACCTTTGCCAACGGATGAAGGTTCTGTTGCCAAGGCTGTGATCTGCTTTTCAAGGGCCAAATAAAACTCAAAGTGAGTAGGTTCTCGAAGAACTACAGGACTGAAGAAGCTGTTCCTTTTTCAGAAAGAGTAACAAAGATATCTTTATATACACTATTCATTTAAGTGGAGCTGTGGGAAGAGAAGGAGGAGTAATAGCAGAACAAGAGATTTCCGCAGTTTGACCAAGCGTTAGTTAGAGGAGGAAAGAAACTACAGCTCTTGTGGGTGAGTTCAAAGCAGCAGCTGACAATGTCCAGGCTGTTCAAACAGGCTTGCAGTGCTTTAAGGGACTTTCTGAAATTCTGAGAGTTCTTTTTTGTACCTTAAACTAAATGGCAAAAAAATAAATTGGGAGTATTTTAAAGCTTGAGAAACAATTCCTGAACTGTGGCCTGTAGATATCTTCATGACCCATACCCTTTGGTGAAAATTTTTAGAGACCTTGCTAGTGAAATATGATGCTGGTTTTCCCTTGTTTCCAACTCCAAAAATGGGCTGTTGGGCCTAAAAAGTATGTCAAAGAACTCTTTGATACTGCATTTCTGTGGGAGGCCACCCCGAAGGATGTTATCATTAGTGGGAAGGGAATGAGTACCTGAATGTGACTTGAAGCAACCTCTGTATTAAGTGCTGTTTGGACTCTTACAACCTGCCCTGAAGTATCATTCCAAGAAAAAGGAAAAAATGACATTTTTTAGGTGAGTGGCTCACTTGGTTTTTTCTTCTGTCCTTACAATCACATGAAACCATCATAACTTCAATCTTTTTGAGAAGCATTAAATCAGATCTTTTTCTTTCTCCTTTATGTATCTCCACTCTAAAAATCGGGAAACAGCCTTTAAAACTCTATCTCCAAATTACATGAAGGCCTCATGCATAGAAAGAACACCTAATATATGACACTAATTAGCCAGTAATCCAGAGTTTAAAGCCAGCTAAATGCATGCGCATACATGACATGACAAGCTGTGATACAGAAGACAATCCTGCTATACAAGAATCAAAGAGTTTACTAGGAAGGCAAGTTTTGTTCAGCACATTGTTCCATCTTGGTTTGGTAAGAATGAATATGCTTATTTAGAACTAATGTACAATGATTTATACTTACAATTTTTTTCGTATAGTCACTAAGTTAAGAAATCAGAAAATGTGCATCTGGTCAAAAATTTTACCTGACAAACAACAGATATTTCTAAAGTGAAATGGAAGACAATATTTCATAAAAGATTATGCCATTTCAGTAAATACCATGGAAAAGTTTAACTGACTTTTTTTTTCAAAAAAAAAATTTATCTTCCCCCTTTATTTAGGAAAAGGTTATTTCAATAAGAAATATCAAGCAATTTTTGAATAAAATATTTGTGAAATAGTAAATTCAAGGGAGTGTAAATGAAAGTGTGTGCATGAGTATTCATGTGTTTAAAGACTTGTTCTGAACAGGAGTATAGGGCTTGTTTTCAGGATTATGTATTTTCATTTTTCAGTGTAGAACAGTGAAATAAACACCTTTCGCAAGGTAAAGAAGCACAATGTATTTTGCACCAAATTCATATGTTACATATTTTAGCACTTTGTCCTGAAATATGTGTGTATTACAACTAAAAATGAAAATCTGAAATTTTCTTATGTTGAGTAGGCTTGAAATTTACAATATCTACATCTGTTGAACAGTAACAATTTTCACAGTTATAACTTTTCATTGGTGGCATATATATTCTAAGCTATCAGCAATAAAGAGGCACTGTTAACATTTCTGACCTGCCATCATGTCTTTCAGCATTTTTCTCTTAAGTATATAATACATTGATTAGCTATCTAATATTTCCTGATTATATCTGTTTATTCTTTTGTGTCTATTTTCTTAGTTGATTATGCACAGATAGCCTTTGTCATTTTAGTTTTGCTTTTTCCTCTGAATTGAGCAAAATCTTTGCAGATTATGTCATAAGTGGAACTGGTAAAGCATTCTTTTGCTGAGAACATTCAATTCCTAACCCACTAATTTAAGAGTAGAACTATTTCTGGAAATGTTATGAGCCTCTGTGCTGAAGAACCTTGTATTCCATGAGTGAAAAGGCACTAACACTTTGATACAAATGATCTGTCTTCAGATGTTTTCCATACACTTGGTGAATTGGATTTATTAGAATTTTTCAAAAAAAATTATCTCTTATTAAGTTTGCATGCTGATTTTGACATCCAATTTTCAAATGTGGTCAAGGAGAAGTATATAAAAATACTTTATCTTTTTACATCTTATTCAAGAATGGATAATACCTACTTCTTCAAGCCCATAAGTATCGTGAATGTCAGAGGACTTGGTCTATGTTTCTATGATTTAAAGGGAAAGAATAGAGCAGTGGCAAGAAGTTTGGAGCCTATGAAGCAGCATGTGCCATTTCTTTCTCCTCCAAGGTAGAAACAGAACTGCAATGATTTTAGAAAGAAATTATGCTCCTGACTCAGGAGTCTGAGGGAAGACCTCATCACTGTCTACAACTACCTGAAAGGAGGTTGTGGTGAGGTGGGTGCTGATCTCTTCTCGCAAGTGACAGATGACGAGAGGAATTGGTTGTAAGTTGCGTCAGAGCACGTTCAGACTAGACATCAGGGAAAACTTCTTCACTGAAAGTGTGGTCAGGCATTGGAACAGCTGCCCAGGGAGGTGGTGGAGTCACCATCCCTGGGGATGTTTAAAAGGTGGGTAGATGAATTTCTTAGGGACACGGTTTAGTAAGGGGACAGGTACGGTTGGACTTCATGATCTCAGACCAGATGATTCTATGATTCTGTGATTGTATAGGAGAGCAAATACCCCAGGACACAAGGACAGGTCACTGAAAGAGACTCTCTGAAACAGTGAGATGAGAGATGAGGAAAGGAGGTAGAAACTGCAGGTAGAGTATTCCTACAGAAATGCTGTTGTCAAATTACTTTTTCTCTACAAGGAGGGAAGATTTAGATTAGCTGTTAAGAAGAAATTTTTTTACTGTGAGGGTGGTGAGGCTGTAGAATTGTTGCCCAGAGAAGTCGTGGATGCCCTGTCCCTGGAAGTTTTCAAGACCAGGTTGAATTAGACTTTGAGAAAACTGTTCTAATGGAAGATGTTTTTACCTGTGGCAGGGGGGTTGGAACTAGATGATCTTTAAGGTCCCTTCCAACCCAAGCCATTTTATGATTCTATGGTTCTAGAATCACTCTCATCTTACTCTAACGTGGTTCAGAAAGAAAAAGATTGTGGCTGAGCAGAGAAGAATTCAGTTAGCAGAAGAAGTATACGCAGTCTTTGGACAACATTTCACCTTATTTACTTTAGAACTTGCCTGAAAAAAAATCCCAAACTTGTCTTTTCTTTAAAGTTTTAAACAATATAGTATAAAGAACGGAGTGGTGTTAGTAAAATAGCTGTACAGCACAATCTCCTCGGGGTTCTTGTCTGACAGTGCTTGATATCTTGGCATTATTCTCTATATCTCGACTTTCCACATTTTAAATGAGGATTTAATGTCTGTGAAAGGTGTTAGGCTGACAGCCCAAGAAACATAGAATTGACTTCAAATAGCGCACGCATCACGCCCTGCATAAAAATATCACAGCATGCTATAAAGTTAAATTAGAGTTCTGGCTTTGCCCACAGTTCAAATACACCACAAGGCAGCGGAATGCAGGGGATTTTTTCCTCCGCTACCCTCCATAAGTGTTTTGACATCAACTTTTACTTCCTCAAAGGCTGTGGCTAATCCCTTTCCATCTCCAGACCTCTTTAATTCAGCCTGAAAAGAATTGTGTGTGCTCATAGCCAGTACAAGTTAAGCTGGTGTTTTCTGTGATGCAAACACCTAATGGGAATTGGTTTAGTTTTTTCCTCTCGACGCTGAGGAATAGTCTAAATGGTGCCACAAATCATGTGTGATTCAAAAATTTTTGCATTTGAACCAAAGGTCCAAAAGGCAAAAAAAGGCACCCCAAGGGATAACCTGTGGCTTTATCTGAAGAGTCACAGTCAGACTGACTCTGAGGAAAATATTTAGGCGATTTTTACGTTGCCCAGAGCTTCAGACATAATTATAAAGGGAGAACGGTAACGTGAGCAAACAATGGGTTTTTTTTATTTTTCTCAAAGAAAAATCAGAGATAATACACAACACTTTAGTTTACAGTGAAAAAAAGAAAGCCACAGGTGGATAGGATAAACTGTTATGTTTTAAAAATGGAACAATCAGACTCCAGGGGCTGTCACTATGGGGAAGGAATTAGCTACAGCGTAGCAAAGTAACTACCCTGATTAAAATATTTATGCTCCTATTAAAACATTTACACTCCTATTTTTGTTTATAGACTTTAAATATATTTTAGCGTCTGGTATACTCTGGCAATACCCTCACAGGGAAGTAGACAGAAGGCAGAAACCTTAAAACATGCTGTGGTCTAGCCCTAACCAGGAACATAACTTTGCGCACTAATATCCTTGCCAATTCTCACTCGGCATCTCACCTCTCTTTTATTGGAACAAGGTTTTATATCCTCAAATTCCTTGGACCCCAATCAGTCAGACCACAGACTGGGTCAGAGCACAAAAACAGCATTACTTGACTTCATCTACAAGCTCCCTGGGGCAAAGAGAGACCAAACTGTTTTGATGGTACTGCCTGGCCTTGCACTGACCTTTCTTTCCAGCCCATTGCTATTGACTCAGCTCTGGATTCTCCTTTGGCTGAACAGGAACCACCACTGGGTGAATCTCCTTCTTGCTCTCAGGAGGAGCCAAGGGACCAGAGCTGAGCCCTGGGGCACCTGGTTCCCCAAGGCTCTCCACTGCTTTGACTGAGGTGATTTCAGCCCCTAGCTCTCCTTGCCTCCAACATCAGTTGTGTTGAGAGTTTGAGGAGGGACTTTGAGGTGTGCTGGGCATTCATTCTTATAATTTCCTTTTTGTTAGACCTAGATGTATCAGATCCAGGTTTACCAAACTTTGGATTTCCCTAATGACTGTCTGAGATTAGTTGCTGAATTTAAACTATGAAGACTCTCATCAATCTAAATAAAATTAAAGTGATGTGATGTTCTTTTGCAGGAAGAAAATTTTCAGTTGCCTATTTGGTTGACTGTTTGACTTTTGATGACAGATTTTGTTTCAGCTGTTGTCCAAAAGGTGTTGAAGCTCTCAACAATGAGTCTAGAAATGAAATACTGGTCCACAAGTGAAAATTTTTGCTCATGCATTTTTGTTTGACATAGAATTTGTAACACTGCTGACTTATACAGGTTTGGTATTCATTGCCTTTGTACTTTTTAATTAGAGTACCTCAGTGCGTTCATGGACTAAGAATCCTTAATGAACACCACTATTAAATGCTGAATTGCTTACATTAATGAAAGAGAGCGTATTGTGTGAAAAAAAAGGAAAACAAGAGACAATAGATTTCTGTGAAGAAATGCTCAAAGTTTGATGGAAAAGAATAGCTTAAGCTTTCATTTTATTAGGAAACCTTGTAATTTTCTCCTGATGTTCTTTTCACTAGGAAAGATGGGGAAAAAAACAGGAAGAGGAAAAGGAAAAAATAAGGAATGAATCAAATAATATGTTTTTGTTTGAATCTAACCGAACTTACCATTTATTTGTAGAAATATGAAGAAAACACATTAAGAATGTACAGAATGTACATTTTTCCCTTTGAACAAAATATTGGAATTATTTTGATTAGCTCTACATAAAATTATTTATGATCCAAGGATGTATAACAATTATCAAGAACAACTTTATAGACAGTATCAAAAGACACATAATTCTCTACGGAAACGAGCAAAATAAGTGTGTTGAATGTGTACTTTCAAAGTACCCTATCTAGAGAGACAACTGTGTTGTCAATGCAACTATACAAAGTATGGGATTTTTTCAATAAAATGACAACTACTCTCATGTATTTATTAAATGAACATATTCATGCATTTCAGTCTTACCGCATCTTGTCTAATTGGCACAGTGATTAGACAAGATACAGATGACTCAAAAAATATGGTATCCATTATGTCATGCCTTAAGAGATGCAGAATGGCCTGTTTAATCTGGTTATTACCCGATTAACTAAATTTTTTGTGAAATCCATCCAAGATGCAAATGACTTTTTCACATGAGCTCAAAATTATTTTACTGTTGCAAGCGAGCAACCTAATTCCCAGTGAAGGGAGTGGTCTGGAAAGCAATATGGAAACAAGCCTTTCCCTTCTGGGGAGCCAGTGGTCACATTCTCCTAATAAAAAACAAACCTGTAATTGTGGTGGAAAAGACATTTAATAAGAGAAAGCTGCTTAAGTAAAAAAGTACAAGAAATGATCTTTCTATGTATTTTGATCAGGGAATTTCGTACTGGCTCAGCACAAATCAAAGGACAAGAGCTGTCTACTTTTCTACTTCATGAAAAAATCTTCATTAACAAGTCAGGCTACATCAGTTATGCCATTGTATTATATATCAGCACAAAGTTATCATTCCTACAAACAGTTCTCTGAGTATGGGTAAGGTAGTTAGCAAGACTGGAGATATAGCTGGAGGTCTCTGTATCAATCTGTTAAGGTTATATATACACCCTAAATTTTTATTTAAGAATCACCACTGTTGTGAGAGGAATGGCTAATGTGCTTAAAATTTAAACACTCTTATATAATATTGGTTCCAGTCTGTTTTTTTAGACAATGTATTTTCCATTTTAAGGCTAGAAGTATGTAAAAATCAAGGAAATAAAGTAGGAAGACATCTCACTGAGTTGTAGTGAATAGTATATAAGAAATACGAACTACTGAACAGAAAGCATTGTTACTGTTGGTGTCTTCCCAGCTGGATTCAGTAATAAGGAATCACATGATATTTCTCTCACCAAAGATTAAAATTAATTAATTTTTTTTTAAATAGATAACATGGTAAAAAAAATGCTAATTACAAGGCAAAAAAACCTTAGATGAATACCACTCATTATTATAGCTATAAAACTTGTGGTTATCTAGGGCAAATCACAAGAAAATCAACAACTCTTAACATAGTAACCATGCAGTTTTAAATACGTCAAGAAAAAGAAAAAGACAATGGAAAATTCTATTTTAGATTGAAGCACATGAAATGTAGGGCAAATCCTCCTGAAGGTGAGAAAGCAGTAGAATATTTGCTGCTGTAGCACTGGAATTCCATTCTGACCAAAATGGCCAAATGCATGAGACAACAGACGATACCAGGGCTTCTCAGAATTTAAAGTCAGTTTTATGTTAATATGTTAAAATGTTTTATGTATCATAAACTTGTGAAGGATGACAGTATAGCCTACAGAACTTCAGCTTTATTTGTAAACCATTGTTCACTACCCTATTGCTACACTAGATTGCTTTGTTGAAACAGAAGTAAAAAAGGGCTATTTTAAAGAATTTAAATTTCACAGTTTTTAGTGGCAGGAAATGCAGAGTTTCTAGGAGGTTAAAGGAGTAGGATATTAATGGAACTTCAGCCACCAAAGTTACCTTATCTGTAAAAAAGCTGTTTCTTCTGGAAAAAGAGGAAGACAAAGATACCTAGCACTAGGCCTTGAATTTTTCAGGTCAGAAGGAGTCTGCCTGTGCATTTCAGGGGAAGTTCAATGAAGCTGTATATTTTTTATGAGCAAGCTAACAACCTGCTATATATACTAACCCTGCAGATCTTTAGCAAGAAGAAGAGAAAATCCTTCTCCATTGACAAAGGAGTGTTTTGGAAAAAAAAAATTATGAAAATACTGGACTATCACAAGAAAAAAAAGCTTCCATTGATGTTGTCTTCTGTCCTGTTCCTTTACAATCATTTAAATCAGAGAAATATAGATGTGAAATATCAGATCAGAACAGTTCTTTGCTCTGACTTCAAAAAGGTCGAATTGTTGAACTAAAGAACCAAACCCAGATCTCTATTTTCTCATTTCAAATAAATCGCATTCATTATTCAGCTATGGATATGGTACTTTCTTTTTCCATTACAGGGCTGACCGGGTTGGCAGAATAACAGTTCACTACTTAATGCTCCTTTCAAAACATTTTGTCTTTGTCAGTGTATGCAAGCTATCCATAAAATATGTTTGTATATCAACTCATAAGCAATTAAAAAAATCTGGGTTTGATGATCTTAAGACCTGCTTTAGCAAGTTTTTTTTTTTTTTTTTCTTATATTGGTAAGATTAATTTTAAGCAAATTCTGAAGTATTTTGCTACTCTAGGGTTAAATACAATAGTACTTTTAACAAATTTTTGAAGGAAAAACAAAAAGAATGCTTCCAAGGCAAGGCTTGAGTAATCCAAATAAATGTGGAGTACATTGCTGGAAAGCAAAAGGCTTAAATTTTTGGAGAGTAGGGACTCATAAAGGAAGAGCATCAGTGATAAGGAATTCAATTCCTCTGTGAATTTATGTTAACAATTACAAACCATGCCAATATACAGCCAGCATAGTGGAATCTGTCATGTTCTGTAATTAAGCTGTTCTATCAGAAAATACAATCATCCGCTTATGAAGTTTGACACCAGCTATTTACCATAAGTAGCTGAACTATAAAGACAATAACATAGAAGGGAACTATAATACATTTTTCAGAACTGAGTTATACTTTGGAGAAAATCCACTCTCTAATCCCAACAGTTGAAACATGCTTTAGCAGGTCAGTAGTTTATACATATGTATTTAGACCCTTTTGGAATAACTTAATTTTCCTTCCTATCTCTACCACTGTTATTAGAAAAATGCCTTCATCTATTAAATCAATACATTGCTTGACATTGTCTATAAAGATGGAGGAGGTGTCACGTGTGGTTTTTAGTGTTTTTGGATTTGTTTTCCAAAGCTCTGACTTCAGTGAAAATGACCAAGTCATGGACATACACAGAGATAGTGAAGCATACAGGTTCAGTCTTTATAACTCCTAGCCCTATAAAAACACAGAGAGCTTAAAAAAAACCCTCCAAACATTTCCCAGCTTAGAAAGGGGGATTTTTTTTTTTCAAGGAAAGCCTAGAAGGTTAATAAGAAAGCTTTCAGTCCTTGTGAGCTGGACCATGGTCTGTCAAGCAAAGGCTGTGGAAAGGAAAATGCTCCTTTACCCTGGGGCCAGGTCAGGTTGCTGCACTGGACTTGCTGTTCCTCTTCTCTTCAGCTGCTGTGTCAGGAGATCCCAGGGTGGGGATGAGCTTCCAAGGGGCATAGATCATTTCCCATCCCTGCTGTTTGTTCTGAGGGGAGGGAGGCGTGTTCTGCTCCAGGCTTCCAGGCTTTGCATAGAAGGACAGGGCTGACCGGGTTGGCAGAATAACAGTTCACTACTTAATGCTCCTTTCAAAACATTTTGTCTTTGTCAGTGTATGCAAGCTATCCATAAAATATGTTTGTATATCAACTCATAAGCAATTAAAAAAATCTGGGTTTGATGATCTTAATCTGGGTTTGGTGAACCTTGAAAACACAGTGTTCGTAATGGTTTTGCAACATGGAGACAGGTAGCAGAGATAGTATTAAACACTCCTTTGGCTCCATTTTCTTGAAGTGGGTAGCAGGCACTGCGGTCAGCAGTTAAATGACCACACAAATCCGTTTTCTTATAGAGGATGTTCAGGAAAAAAAATCCACACCACTGTATTTCTCTCACCCTTCACAAATTATTTGTAGGATCCTGAAACAAGTGCTAGTATTGAATCTGTAACATATGAAAAATAACAAAGCTGTGTGAGTATTGCCCTGGAAAGTTATGTTAAATGGCACTCTATAAACAAACTTAACTCAAGGAAAAAGAAAAGTGTATTTCCTTTGATCTGCTGAATTTTTCAGGTGAAAATTTTTTTTACTGGCAATCCAATTGAGAAAAATATGGCTTCATAAATGATTGGGGTATCCATTATGATGCCTATTTTCTGTTATTGGCAAATAGTTGTTTTCCTCACAAACCAGTTCAATTCTTTTACTTGTTTCCTCTATTTTGAGCCCAAAAAGAGAGGATACTTGCTTTGCTCAATAACACTGAATGTTTACTTAGTCCTTGTAAGTTAGTGTGAGCTATTGTTGATGCCTGCCGTGAAATTATGAGATGCATGGCACTCGTGTGCAGATTGTATATTGTGCTTGCATGTGAGTATGCTGTGTTTAGGTAGCCACATGGTTCTGCTGGTAAACCGCGAACAAGAAAAAACTCTGATTCCAGACAAGGACCTGAGAATGTTGTTCCCCAACATACTCTTACATATTACACATAGAAAAGGCAGTTATCCAAGACTTCTCTAGTTCATACAAAATATTCTGGGGTAATATAATCAGAGAATTGTTTTCTGGCCATTATACCAAACACTGGTTGGGTAAGAAATTCATCTTCTTACTCATACAGAATGCAATTTCATCGCCAAAGATTCTTTCTGTAACATGGAGACTTATGAATACACAGCAAATTATACCTTTAAAAAAATTAAATAAGTATGGCTTACTTAACTTGTTATCTATATGAAATTAAGCATGTAATGTTTGTATTTTCAACAGGTGACTTGTCCACCATCAGTTACATGTTTCTTAGCTTTCACAGCAGCAGTTGGAGGCAATCATCATACTAATGAGCTCGATGCCTAAGGCTTCAGGGCAGTGAATGTAAAGAAGATCATAAAACATGAAAATTCATAGTACAGCTTTGATGTTACAACAGCAAAAGTTGCTGAAATGTTTTATTTCCAACTTTGTATCAAATACCTACAGAACTGCCTCCAACACATGCTGTGCATCTGTCAGCCAATGGGACAGCGCATGAAGACAAGCCTTAGACAAGGAGATGTCTACAACCCTGGTTTTCCGAACCAACAGAGCTCTTTCATTTGAAAATCTGCCCCTTTATAATATAGATTACAGGTTATAGATGCTGTTGAGCAATTTGGGAGGTCTGGTTCCAGGTGTCGCAGAGGACATTAAATTTGTCCAATCTGCTACCGATCGTTCAATATAATCATTCCCTCTGGTTGCCTTCTGGTGACTATTGGAGATGCCACAGCTTAGGCATATGGGTTAGGGAGATACTTGTGGACGTGCTCTTGGGGAAAAGAAAGACTTGTGCTGTTGTAGTAAGTATCTCAGTAAGAGGATGCACAAGCCACGAAGTGTGCAGATCCGGCTTTATTGAGGGTATTGGAAGTGGCTGCAACAGGCGTCCTGAAGTCCAGCTCAAGTTACATATAGTCACTGTGGCTCACTTTGGTACTATTGATAAATGATGTACCACAACTCAGAGAATCTTGAGTGGTGTCTAAAGATGTGCATGAGCTTATGCTAAGTATTTAAAGACTGCCAGATGGACATAGAGAAAGGATTTGGACCACTGGAACACATCTCCTTGATCTGTTAAGCTCTGTGGTACGCCATCTGTGAAGGACTTGTATAACCATATCCTCATTATTTTATTGACTGCAAGGAGGAGAAAACTTTTCCCTAATACCACCAGGCTTAAGTAGCAGGGTGAAAATCACTACCTCAGTCTTTCCACTGGAATCTTCTCATGGTTTCTGTCTCCCACTGTACACAGTTTTCAGCCTTACTAGTAATTCATACTTTATTTCTGGAAATATTTCATACTTTATACGGGTTGCATTCATTTAAAAGTAAAAAACACTTTTACAGAGAAGATATGTTAGGGCATCAAAAATCAAATGTCTTAGGGTACTGTACTTAAGTAGTAGATACTAAGGATTTAAAAGATTTTAGTAATATTTTCTGATTATGTCAGCCTCCTGCATGGAAGAGTTTCATTGTTGCAGCATCAACCCCTCCTTGAGTGCTGTCCAGTGAAAGGGAATGCATACCATTTCTATCACTGTTTATTTTTTTTCTGTAACAAGTGTATTAGATTGATGTATGGAGACAGGGTATCTGTTAGTCCCACTGTGTGAACTTCAGTATCTCAGAACTATAGGAGAAAACAGAAACTTTTTTCAACCAACTTTAATCTCAGAATACTGGTATGTAGCTCTCAGGAGGGTTAAGTATTCCTTAGTTCCTTGCATTTTCCTGTTCTCCTTGTAATCTAGTTGAAGTAGTTGGAATAGCCTCAGCGCTGAACTGAGTCCCTTTGACTGAATTTATTTGCTGAAAGTATTCCTCATCCACTTCCTCTGAGGTGTCTGAGTGCCTACAGGCATGGGTTTTGCAGTGGGTGGTGAAAAGCCCTCTTAAAGCCATATGATGCTGCAGCAGCATCCAGACTACCTGAAAGGGCTGAAGAGCAACTTCTATGTTTTTTATTTGCAGATTTATTATTAAATATTAATAAAATGACTGGGCTGAAAAGAAAAAGAAGAAAAATTTCATGTGCTGGTGTGCCCCAGTGAAGCTGAGAATGCTGAAATCACAGCATATGTTTTCTCTCTTCTGAAAGACTGTAGATTATTACAGGCAGACTTTATTGTGGGCTATAATTTTGGTTTTCTACTTCTGACTATGCCAAAGAGCATTTTTTGTTTTGTTCAAACAGCAATTGAGAATGGTATGTTATCAAGCCACAGTACTGTGACCTTTTTGGATTTAAAGTGAACATTGTAGCTACTTGGAGCCAATACATATATTAAATTCTAAGGTTGGAGGAAGGGTGAAAAACAGAGGACATATTTTTTAAGATGTCTTGCAACCCTGAGGCTGAGTTCTTCATTTCTGCTCAAGATTTATTGATTTTGGTGCATGACTACAAATTTTACAGGGATGATATACCAAGGGCATTCCATTTATTTTGGTCAATGGCCAGACAGTTAAATTTCTAAACAGCTGTTTGGAACTGGGAGAACATATGGACTCAATGTGTCTTAAAATAAAGAAATAATAATAAATTTAATGCTCTTTCTTCCAGTATAGGTATGGTATAAGTAAACAAATAAAATATTTTAGGTTTTTTTACATGCTTAGGGAAGAAATTGAGAAACTGTGAATGAAGTGTGTTTCTGAAAGAGAATGGTAAGTCCAGCCTTCAGGATAATTAAAAGCTTCAGCCTAATAGTTGATTTCCTGCCCAGGAGAACGCCTAACAGTGTTGAAGAACTTTCATACAAAATGTCTAATCAGTTTATTTGAATAAACAAAAAAAACACTGAAAAAAATCTTTGATTCTTAAATATGCTGTAACCTGCCGCCCTCTCTGCCATCCTTATTGCAATAAAAGAAAAAAGTAATAGTCTCGCTTCTTTTTCTCCTAAAATGCTTCCTATTTATTTAACTGCATTAGGTGGAGGTTATCTCGTTAGGATATCTCATTAGGTTTGGTACATGGCATTTTTTTTTCTGTTCTCCTTGGAAGTAATATATCTGGGAAGTACTACCAACATCATTATGTAGCTTCTAATTCTTAACATCCTGATAACATTCAAGGTGAGTGAAGCACTGGAACTTTTCAAGCTATCAGAAAGCAGCGAGAAATTTTAAGGAAACAGAGATCAATGCAGTTTTTCACACTGAGTACATAGCTGAGGTCCACAAGTGCTATTTTAAAGGTAAATTGGAATGGGATTTGACCCAAGAAGGCTGAAGCAGTCATCGAACAAGTAATTTTGGTGGCAGGATGGGCAAACAGTTCACATCTCTCTAGCTCATGCTATCTGTCACCAGCCAGCATAATAATTTCTTTTTTTTTTTTTTTTTTGAGCAGGAGGAAATGAGGGGATAGATTGAACTATGTTTCACTCAGATTAATTTCCCATTACAACCCTCTGGGTACTAGTACAAGAATTTGCTGAAGAATAATCTAAGGGATAATGTAGAAAAGGATACATGGCTAGGGAGATTGCTTAAACAGGAGTCTAAGAACCACACACACACATACACACACAAATACAGGTCAGTAAAGGCTTTACAGATTCCAGAACCAACACTTCTAATTGGAACTACAGAAGAGGCAGTGTGCAATTAAAAAAACCTTCGAACTAAATCTGTTCTTACGAGTATGGCTGACTGCATGTCTCTGTGAAGCTTGGCAGCTATCAATTCTATTACAGTCACATCTGAGGAAAAAAGTAAAAGTTTTCCTCTCTATGACAACATAATCAAAATGCTTCTGGTTCTCGCTACAGTGAATCTGTAGAGAGGCACCTCTCAAAGGCTGATTTTGAGGACCTAAGGTTTAAGTCACTGCCTGTAGTTGCTTATTAAGAGCATTTATTTAAAAGTTTACATTTTGTTGCCATTCATAGAATTCATTACTTTGACACTGTTCCTAAATTATGTACAACATATGAACCAAACCAGGTAATTCCAGACTACAAGTTTGTTCCTCTCCTTGACGGAGAGGAAAAATATTCAGAGTAACATTTGTTGTCATTTTTTTCCCAAGTGCAGATCACTGTTTTGAGCATGACCCAATACTGAAGGACATAAACCTACAATGAGAGATAAGCAAGAAGACAACTTACTGAAGGTCATACAAATTCTTGTAAGTATAGTAGTGAATTTTACGCAGCTAACTAATCCTTCTGGCTTTTGAAGTATTCCTGTGGGGATTATAAAACCCTTTGTGGTATATCCCTGTGCTGGTTGTTGAGACTAGTCAACAAATAAAGGTTTCAGTGCCAATTGTGACAGGGGTTTTGAGAAATGTGATATTAATGAATATTTATGTATATAGATTCACCCCTTGTAATGAGAAGATCAGATTTTTCAGATGTGAAGTGAGCTTTAGCCTATATTGTTATCCGATTTTAGTTTAGGACTGAAATCTATGCATGTGAAACTTCAATGCTTGGAAATTAAAGTACAGATTTCTGTACTATAATCACAGAAATGTATAGAGAAAAGTTTTCATTAATTCCTGATCTGCCTGTTTTGACAGCAGCTTAGTTGTCTGATAAAGCAACGAGACAAATTAAATCCTACTTCAGGCAGTACACAGACCACATTGCTCAAAAAGAAAAATTAAAAGCTGTGGAACATCTGTTATTACTGTGAATTTAATCTGTGGAACAACTTCATTATTTTACTTCACATATTTAACTTTATTATTGAGGAAAACCAGAATATCTTGTGTTTAGAACATTGCTCTTTTGGAAAAAAATCACTTATTTATTCTATTAGCCAGTGATTCCTGAGCAACTTTATTCAAATAAATGTGTATCTTTCTACTCCAGCAATCCTGTGAGCAAAACAGGAACATTATTATTGCTCACCTCATGAGGTGCTGCAAATATTAATTAGTTCAAAATTTGCCCCATCTGGAAATGGCACAAAAAATACTTCCCTCCTGAAAAGGACTTTGAGACTAATAAATTACGAGTACAGCGTATGGAGCCAAGCATTATTACATTTTTGATTGTAGAGCATTATTAAGTTTTTGATGCTAGAGAGAATAGTTGTAGCAGAACCTTAAAATGTGACAAAATCATATTACATATTTCACTGACCTGGATAATGTTTCTTTTAACTGTAAGATATTTAAGCACCAACTTAATTTAAATAATGCAAATAATACAAAGTGGCTCAGCTTTATGGAATATTCTGAACATGAATGATAAGTTCATTGATATCGGAACATGGTTTCTGCAGTATTACCCGTGGTTTACTTTTCTCAATAAATGATATTCATACTGAAAACTAACAGTGGCACAACACAAAGAAATTTAATATATGTTTCAAGACTTCTTTTTTGTCATTTACCCCACAAAACCAGCGTTGATTTTTTGTGGTCTTGATCACACAAAACTCTGAGGATGAGTGAGACTCACTGAGGAACAAGGCTTATTAGCATATGTATAGCTCTGCAGTGGTGCTCTATATTGTTATTGAGCTCGCTCTAATGTGTTTACACAGTGTTCTGCAAAGATGAATTGAGACATCATTTAAAGTTAGCACTAGTTGCAGTGTTTCTGTACCATGTGTCATTGGATGTTGTGGACAAATTCCCCCAAGAATTCCACGGGAAAGGAGCAAAGCAGTACAGTTGCATGGCATGAAAAGGAGGAATAACTTCAAATGAAATCACACAAAATCTTATAATGGCTCTTTTAAGTCACTAAACACCATCTCCACCATGGACACAATGCACACAAATATGCTATTTATTGACACATTTCTTCTGAGTGCCAATGAGCTAAAGCTGAGCAGCAAACTTGAGAGGATTATCATAAAGTACACTATTTCAGCGCAGTTAAATGGAGTTAGACTATTACTTCTGTTATGGTTTGAGTTAATTAGGGTGCTTTTGCCTCTGGATCAGCCTCAGTCTTAAGTAACTGCATTTTTTGAAAAAATTAACTGCATGTTTTTCAGACAGTTTCTCTCTAGCAGTGACAACATGGAACACCGGTATGCAGAGGGGTCAATGTTTATGCTTATTCCTCTAGTAACCAAGGCCAACCCAGCAAATAAATGGCCGCACCTGCAGGGAGGGGCGAACAGGACAGGTGACCCCAAACTGACCAACAGAGTATTCCATCCCATACACGTATACTCAGTATAAAATTGAGAAATCATGAGAGTCTCGCTCTCTTCTGCGATGGCCGACATCCAATAAGGATCTTGTCTGTCTGATTGTTCCTGATCCCAGACCCATGCATCCCTGAATCCAGTTCCTAAGTTCAATGCCCTCCTAGCTGTGAACCCATTCCCTCGTGTCTGCTCTACAGCATTTGTGGTGATGTGTAGTCATCGATGGGTGGGGTAGGGGTGCAATCTTGGATATTTGTATATATTTTCATTACTTTCTGATTTTCTAAATTATTATGACTATTATTATCATCATTTCATTAAAGCTGTAGCTTTTGTTTCCAATCCACAAGCCTCTTTCCTCTCATTTTCCTCTCCCTTCCCCTGGGGATAGGGGGTGAAATCTGGAAGTCCAACTACATGAGTTTATCTGAAAATTTAGCCAGGTCAAGGCTAAACTGTGACAATTCCATATTGTATAAAAAATGTTTAGTCCCATTATTGTAGATTGAATCCACCCATAGGTACTAATCAGAAAATGGAACTATTTGCAAAAAAACCAGGAGACATTCCAATGGTGTAAAGGGAAAAAAAGAAGACATAAATATGAAGGAGAGAAAAAAGAAAACTAGCATTTAGGAACTGGTATAAAAATAATAGTGCACAGTTGTAACATGAAGGGAGGATAAGACTCTGTCTTGATTGAGAGTAGAAATCTGATGTACATCTTCTAACTGAATTCTTGAAAGCATTTGTTTGAATTGGCTTGATATGATTAAATCAAGCTCTGTCTAACATAGAGTATAGACATGTTAGCAAAATAATATAAATGTCAATAAATGGGAATCTGGTTTGAAAGATGGCAGACACAAAGACTGTGACTTAATCAGAATGACAGCAAGCAAATTTAAATAATCTGTTCAGTAAAAAGCGCAGTAATGATATAAATAATTTTATATGTCATATGAGAAAAAGCTATAAATGATATTGCAAAATAAGGGATACAGATATTAATAGACAAGACAGCTTTCTACTCCATGTATTAGCTATTCAATCATGCATAATAGTCCAAATGAAACGAGTAGAAAGGTTATTATAGATACCTACACAATGAGATTTGGCCTTGTAAGAAACAGTAGATGTCTTTCAAGAGAAATGATCTTTCATAAATCTTGAGGATAGGTCCTGTTCGTCCCTCCCTGAATGATGCTTGTATTTTGCACCCACAGTGTACAGCAACTGGCTAACCATGATGGCCTATTCCTTCAGCATCTCCTCCTTTGGGAGCATCATGTAGCGATTGTTGCTAGTGCAAACCAGTTATTAACCTATTGATGCTATGAGCAGTTTCTCCCTCTCTTGATACTGTGGCAGGAACCGTTCAGAGCCAATGAGTATGTTAGGATGATGAAGCGGAATCCTGAAGAGCACAAGAGGGGCTGTAGATAGAACATACATAGGCACCCACTGCCAACAACCTCTCCTGGCCTGGATTTTTAGTGTAAGCAGGCTCTGGTTAAGAGATAAATCTGTGTGCTGTTTGCCTATGTAAGAATTAGAAGGGACATACTTTGTACTGATATTCTATTTCACACCATGAAATAACAATAATAAAAAAAGCATTTGTTAAAATAATAACATTTTCTAGGCTCTGTGACAGTTTCTGACTAGTTTTATTCCGAGACAATATAAAGTTGCCTTGCTAGAAAATGACTAGCTGTGGTAACTGGCAGGGAATGGATAGTTTTTTCTATGCATTGCAAGAAGTGACTGTACACCTTACAAAAACAATGTTTATGTAGTTAAACAATTTTTCTCTCTACTATCTTTCTTTCTTTGATTCTCCAGGAATTATAAAGCACTATTTTGATAATGAAGCTTTGAGTTGTTCACCGGTGTTTATGTCCAGGAATGTTTTAAGTTGACCTCCAGCTATGACTGAAGCTCTAGAAATATTTCAATGGACAATAATATTTTTCTTTAACTCCTTAACTGTAGTATTTTACTAAAATGCTTTAGCAAAATGTGTTTAAATCCTTGAAGTGTGCTATTGTTTATACCTGAACAAAAGATCGTGGCTTTTAGACTAAATAGTATGGAAACTTTTCTGGAGTTAAAGAGGTAAAGATGAGTAAGGAAATATCAGCTTACTTATACTGTGGGCCAAATTTCAAATAACAGAGGAGTCAGTTATTCCCTTTTAGAGAAACATGGTACAAATATATAGGAGGAAATTAAAGAAATTGGTGATGACAATAAATGTCAACACATGGAAAATAAAAAAGGTATAATATTTCAATAGAAATTCTTTCTGATGTAGACTCCAGGCAGATATTTCTATTCAATGGTTGCCACATCAAAGCTATGGAATCAGTTTTGCTTCCATGAAAATTTTTTGTAGATCTATGAAACCAATTCTTTCCTGCCTAAGATAGAAGTATTTTACTACCATTCAGAATCCTTTTTGGAGGCACGGATATTTTCTTTGTGTTTGTCAAACTCCTTTGTAGTTCTGATTAAGTGTTTCCACCCACTATATGTCACAGTATATAGCAAGATATTCCTCCCTCTGTTTTCACTTGTTGCACACCCTTCTCTGAATATAATCTGTTTTGATATAATTAACTCCAAAAGCGTTACCACAGCAAGTCATACAAAGGAGCAATGGATTGTTAAAAAAGATGCTAGACAAGTTCTGATGTATGTGCTTCCAAACAGTAACTCTACATCAAATCTTGTATAATTATGATAAAACAGGGATATATCATTCACCGCTATTATATTTTTTAGCTGTGCCATCAACTTAAAATTACAATGAGCCCTGTTTTCAACCCTGTGCAACACATTCAGTATTCCATATGAAAAAGAAAAGGAGCATTTGGGCATTTACAAGAGATAAATAAGTTACTCTAATTGAGTATTCAAGGAATAACACTGCCTCACAGAACAAAAAAGATTTTTCCCCCTTTGCCAGATTACTGCAGAACACATCTTTAAACAGCCATCAAATAAATGAACATCGTCTAGCATTCCTTCAAGTTCCTCAGAATGTTTCCAACTTGGACCCAGTTAACTGAAATTTACCTCTTGAAAAAGAATTACTCTTTCGTCTTAAATGTCTTTGCCATGAATCACAGGGGATATTCACAACTGTTATTTGTTTTGAAAGCAGAGAATGTTTCTCTACTGAGCTTTGTCAAGTAGTTCAAATAATGTCTAATATGAGCTACATGTAAGTTAATTTGCTACTGCAGGCCAGACTCCTAAATTACCAGGGCTTTGCAGATGTAGGAAACCCTGTGTTCTTCAAGGTCAGCCAAAGAAATCAGTTTAAACATATCAGCATACTTACTTGATGTTCTCCCTTCTTTCCCTCATTATTTGTTTTAAACATAAGGTTAAATGTTCATTAAAAAAAATTTATAGGATGTAGGCCCAAATGCTTGTAAATATATTTTGTAATTATGAGTAAGTGAAGTACAATTCCTACTGAATACCTTCAGATGAAAAAAAAGGGGAGGAAAATCTCTGTAGGTAAAAAGGCATGAGAATCAACCTTACTGAAATAGTAGACAGAGAAAATCCCTGAACCAATCCCAAGAAAGTGATCGGTTTTTTTTTGATCCATCAGATCATAGTTCACTTTGTCTTGAAGTGTGGAGATTGGGATATATTTCTGCAAGATATGGTGTAGCTCGTCCAATAGTTACGGGCTGAACATACTGTGGAGTTCACATGAAGTGAGTTTATAACATTTTTTTGTGTCAAAGATTATATTTTTTTGACCTTCTTGGTCTTAATATTTCTGTAGTTGTAAAGACAACTGCCTTTCAAAAGACACAACTGTCTAAACTAAAATTTTAGTTGGTAGCTTTCATGACTTTCTGCAGAATACTCTTTTATAGCCAAAAGGAAACCTGCATATAATCTGCAGTCCATTTTACAAATTAGAAGGCTGGCTTTACTACTAAAAGCCTCCCTAAATGAACAACTGAAGAGCATTTGGGTCAATTATGGTGACTGCTAATTAATCAATAAAGAGGTTGAAGCTTTTGTGGTAGGATTTTTTTTGGTTATTGTTTTTGTTTGGTTGGTTGTTTTTTGTTGTTTTGTTTGGTTTTGTTTTAAAAAGCCCTGTGAGCATAAAAAAGTCTAAACCCATACCACTGTCCTAATCTTTCATGAAATTTACTTGCATTGAAAACACTTGCTTTTGCACTCCTATCTATATACAGGTGAACTCATTTACCCTTTTCTGTCCATGATTTTCATGAAACTATCTGTAAGCAATCAAAGAGCAGTAGAACTTCTGGGCCATAGTAGGACTAGATTTGCTCCCCCAAAAAGGATAATAATGGGTGCTGCCCGTTTCCAAAGAACTTTTTCCTTGCAAAAGGTTTATCTCTTTCTCTGTATACTTCGGTTTTTTTCTCTGTCTTGCCAGAAATAAAAACAAATACACCTGGTATGCAAGAAGTTATGTATAAATACAGGAAAAAAGGGATACCCCTTGGCAGTTCATAAGGAAGGTCAGACTCAGGCTAAATAAACAGGATACTCTTCCACTCAAAACATGAATTCCTAAGTGTGTTATGCCTTAATCAAATTAAGGAATGAATTCTGCATTAGTCCCTAAACACCCTAATTCCAGAAAGTTTCTTTTCTCCTGGGGTTCTCATCAGTTCATCCAGTTGAAGCACTACAAATAAACCCATCCTTCTAGGACATTCTTTTCAGTGTTATTACTCATGCTATTCAGCTTTCCACGTATTACTGTTTCCTCAATTACTAAACCAAGGTGAATCATAGCCCTTTTTAAGAAAGGTAACATTCCCCTCCTCTTGGTTGGATGGGGGAAGAAGGAACCTTTTAAAATGTGAGTTACAAGCATCTGAAAATTATGAGAAAAAGGAGAATAGTTTACAAATTTTATTTTAGAAATCTCTACTTTAAACTGCTATTAATGGCTGAGATCTGGATCATGATGTCTACATGGTCAGCACTGGTTGTAGGAGTAGGCTAAATCTCATCCTGAGCCTTGCAGGGATGGAGTTAGCTTTCTTCATAGCAATCTATGTAGTGCTTTGGTTTAGATTTGCGAACTTAAACAATGTTGATACACCAGTGTTTGGCTATCAGTACTTGTATAGTACCAAGGTTTTGATCATCAAAGCTGCTCCATCAGTGTATGGGCCATAGAATGGGGATGGGAAAAGAGATTGGCAGCAGACACAAGTCAGACGGCCAACCTGAACTGACCAAAGAGATGTTCCATTCTGTATGATATCATGCTTAAAAATCAAAGCTCAAGGAAGGAAGGGGGAGGCAAGGATGTTTGTGGTATTAGTATTTGTCTTCCCAAGTGACTTGTGTGCTTGAGGCCAGTCTTTCAGGAAAGTGGCCAGACATTTACCTGTCAATAGGAAACAGTGAATAAATTCCTCTTTGTTTTGCTTACATGCTCAGCTTTTGTTTCACTTATTAAACTGTCTTTATCTTGCTCCATAATTTTCTCACTTTTGGTATTCAATCCACTTTGCCACTGAGGCACAGAAAAAGAGTGAGCGAGTGGATCTGTGAGTTCCTTGCAGCTGGCCAGGGTCAACCAACCACAGCCCACACTTTGATTCAGCTGAAGCAAGGTGCTCTGTTATCATAGCTGTCCCCTCAAATAGACCGGCTCTAAACAAAATCTCACTCTGCTATTGGTTATTTTCTCTTCCCTTAAATCAGGCTGAATCATAAGCAATTGTTGCATTGAGTCAAACCTATCTCATCTAGGATCTGCAAACTAGCTGCAAATTCACAGCCCTGCTGCCATTTCAGGTGTGTTCTTCGACACAGCTGATCTCTTATAAGCCAGACCGCATCAAATGTTCCTAATTCATTTAGAGGGAGTGCACAAGGAAGCAATGGAGTTCCAGTTCTGACTACTTTCATTAGTCTCGAAACTGCTCTGCACAAACTTTGTCCCTTGACTTTAACCAAATGTTGCTTTTAGAAAACCACTTTTACAATAATGTTAAATTACAATTGTTTGGTTTTGAGGAAGAGTATGATTGATTGAAATTAAATCAATTTTAATTTCTTCTAAGAATGTTCTATGTAATTATGAGCAGTATATTACTCCTGAAATTATTTGGTGTCTTTGGACTCTTTCTTTCTCCTATATTTGCAATGTCCATTTAATACTTAAATACAGAGAATATTGTATAAAATATTTGTATATTTTCTATTGGATATAGTTGCAAAAAAGAATGATATAAAGGAGAAGGTGATAAACATTAGTAACACAAGGAATTTCAGAAATGCGAAATGAAAGAACAGTTTTAAAGAAAATGTTTTATTGTGTTTTATTAAAAAAACTATCTTCAGTTCTTTCCTTTGATCAGATTACATATATAGACATAAAGCACTCTGCTCTGGTTTGGTACGTTTTAAACTTTGAGGACCTGAGAGCTGGAAAAACAGAAAATTAAGTGATTTACTGAGGTGATTTTAGTGTTCTTAGGTCAGATCATCATGTTCCTGGCTATTCTCTTGCTTTTCTGCGTAGATATGCAGAGTTCAAATTTGTGACAAGTAGTGTGTAATAACTTGCACCTGTCTGCTTTTGCTAATCCGGAAAGTTCTAGCTGCAGTTTGGTTAAAAAACTCAGTGGTTTAAACCACACAAGACATTCTTATATTTTGTTTATGAAGTGAAGCAATATGCAAAGCATGGCATGTATTTTTGATTTCTGAAGTCATCACTTCTGTCATGTTCTCTGGGGCAGCTGGCAGCATCCAAAATTTGCTTAGAAAACTGCAAGTCGTGCACTGGAGTCCAGCAAAATTAACCTTCTTGGTCAAACTTGTATTGACCTTTCGTTAGTCCTTAGTTCTATAAAGAGATCCAACTCCTAAAATGAGAAATACAGTGAAAAGAATGTAGTTTTTAACTAGGAGGAGAGGATAGGAAACATTGCAATCACATACTTAATAATCAAGGAGGATTTAGTAGAAACTACGGAAAGAAGATCACAGGCTGCACAATTGCAGGAAACTAAGAAATACCTTGAAGTCTTTCACAGCGGTTAGAACAAATGTGACTCATTCATCATTGCATTTCCCCTCTAATTTAAGGGCTTACATATGCAAAATTGAAATCGATTGGTGGTATCATCTCATGTCCATTATCTTACTTAAGTCATAAAATTATGTTTTTTTCTGAATTGGCAACAGTTGTCACTTTGTTGTCTATATTGTTGATCTGATTAAAAAAGTCATGTGAATAAGGCAAATGTTTCAGAGGAACTACATACCGAAATGTGCAGTTGCTCCTTCTTCAGTTATCCCAATTGCACTCATAGATTTTCATAGCATGTTTGTTTTATTTCTCAGTTTTCCCTCCTAAATCAACAGAATGGAAATAGTCACTGTTTTTATTTTGTGACATCTTCTGGTTTTCATGTTTCAGAAAACAGCAAACAACCTTATGACTGAAGAGCGCTGACACACAGTAATTGCTCAATAGAGACACTTTTGATGTGGAGAGAATTTATTTTTTAAGGCAGTGGGAGAAAGACTGTGCAAATACCGCTTGTGCTTGGTGGGATTTCTAGTGGTTGACTTCCTACTGGACATTGCTGACACCATCAAAGCCACTGAGACACACTAGTCACTTCCCCAAAGAAATAGAGGTAATTCATACCTACTTTTCACAATAATCTTTTGAGGTGGGATTTAACTCAAGAAAAGTTGTTTAAGGAAATTTTGGTCAGCTTGGGGGAAATGCCAATATTCTTATGCACATCAAACAACCTTAGTGAATCTAGAGGGACTTTTTTTTTTTGTGGGAACATGCTTTACTCTATGCTGAGCTTATTAGAGAATTAAAGCCAAATGACATAAATCTTTATATACCACAAGCTACAGCTCCAGGGGCAGCCCCACCTAAGTCAGCAGGGCTGGTTTTCATATAAGAGTTCTTAAGAGTAAATATTTGTCAAAACACCTTGTTTTTGATGAACTCTGTTCACCAGAACTCCTTTGGCTTCAACCACTACAAGCAGGCACTGCTCTCTTACCACTGGTAAAACTTGTAGCTACAAATAAGATACAAAAATACTAGCTGGAAAGTACACTTTTGCAGATCGAGCCAGATACAGTCTTTCTAAAGTTCATTAATTTGATTTTTCCCATCTGACAGAGCACTCTTGCCTTTTCCCCTCTATCAGTTGAATAAACATAAAAACGAGGGAAAATTAAAATCTACTGTAACATGAAACGCATCAGCCAGTGATGTGACACTGAAACAGTTGGAAATATGGTCTCACATTTATCGTAGATGTAGTTATCTTGTTCCACTAACTCTATTAATGAAAGGAATAGGATCAACAAGGTAAGGATTATCCTTATAGCATACTTTGAGAGAGATGAAAAAAAAGAGTGCTTCTTAATAATGCTATTATAATAAACAAAAATCAGAATGAAAATGAGTGACATGCTTTTCAAGTGAGAAAAATAGTTTGGTGCCAAGCAAGCATGGATAAAATCTGACTTTTTACAGCAGCACCCTTTCTGGTATAAAAGAAACCAACTTAACTGAGATATTTGATTGTTTAAAAAAAGGCCATAAATACTTCAGCACTGGATCCTATATTGTACTTCATATGTATTTGGGCATTATTCTTTCATTCTTGTTTCCTAATTCTTCCATTCTAAATATGCTTCCTAATTATTAACCAACAACATGATTGCATTCAGAATACTTGAGTGTTATTCATTATAGACAGATAATACTTGTATTGGTTCGTTTCTTAATAGGATTCAAGACAATACTTGTGGGGTTTTTTTGTAGATCTATACTTTAAATTAGATATTAGCTCCATGAAGAAGGCTCAACTAAAAGTAACCTTGTGGTAATAGACTTATACTAAATTTGTGGGGGACTCACCTAGGTGTTTTTTATACACTGTGGCTGTCTACTGACATAAGCCTTTAGGGTAACTAGTAATAGCCTGGAGAGCGAAGATGCATAAGTCAAATGAAAATCAGATACACATGTAGGTCAAATAAAGTTCCATTGTGGAAGGCATATTAGTGATGTATACCTACCTTGGAACTTCTCCTGTTCTTCTGTAATTTTAGCAACTGCCCCTTCCATTTCACTTAATGTGAAACCTGTAGGATTCCTTGATGTTTAACTTTGCCTCTTGAACGTTCACATCAGGCCATTGAAGATAACTATACAAAGTATTTGGAGTTGACTGTAAAAATAGGAATTAAGATTGTTATTTGTAGGCTCAGCTTCCTACTGAATTTCTTTACTCATCTGGATTTGGCAGATCTGGAATTTGTTAGCAGCAAGTGGGGACAGCAAGCAGTACTGTAGGTCTGTGTTTAGAAGGGGATCCATTATTTGCATGCAGGCTGAAACCAGTTTGTAAAATGAAGTGCTCACTGAATGGGAAAGGACATTTCAACCTGTCAAAAAAAGAATGAGATATCATTGAGGGACCATACACTAATATCTTTCATTTTTTTAGTTAGTTTTTAGTTACATATTCCACAAACCTACATTTTTCTTCTACAAAATATATCATATGGTCATCAAAAGTACTTATTCTGCGTTTTGACAACTACAAAAATGGCTAAGTACTGGATGATCTTCCCACTGGAGGACCAAGAAATGTGAGGCAGCAAACTCAGTTGACATGAGATGCAGTATTTCACTTCTGCAGAATGCTGCCTCCTGGGAGACTGGCACGGCTATGTCTTGAATCCACAGACATTGCCAGTTAAAAAACAACAGGTGATATTTCAACTAAAGAAAGGCAACACAATACTGGGACTAGTGCTCCTATCTTTCATTCTTTCCCATGGGATAAGTAACACCTGGCCTTCTGCCTTCAAAGACATCAAAATATTCCTAATGTATCTTAAAAAAAATTCAGGATCAAAGGTAAGTTAAATCCAGTGTGGTTTAATGTTTGTGAAACTCTGGAACTTCTCTAGAGTTCACAAAGCTTGTTTTAACTTGCGAAATATTTTTCCCTTAATTAAAACCCTTATTTCCCAGACAGGGTGATTCGATTTTATACTCAGCTAAAATGAGAGTACTATGTGTTAACATAATCAAAAACACTCACAGCTGAATGGGGACAGAAAACTGGATACTAAAAATGTCTTCAGATGTAAAAAAACAAATTACGTATTAGTAAGCAAAATAACTATAAAGGCAGAATAAGACTAGACTACTCTTGCAAAAAATCATGAAGCAGATGTATGAAGTCATTAACCTCCTTCAATAAACAGCGTTGTCATATTTAGGTGCTGATGCTCAACCAGAGGAAATTGGCATAGACTTTTATAGACTCATATAAGTTTACATCTGCTGAAAGCCTCTCATGGAAACACTGGGTTCAGTTCTGGAATTTTTGTTTTTGGGGGAAGGCAAGTAAACAGATTTCAGAGGGGTGAAATGAAAAAGAGAAGTGAGGGATTAACTCACAAAAGTAAATAAGCAATGGCATGCTTAAGTGACACAGAGCTGACTGGAGTAATGTGGTAAATTAAGAAAAAAGAAAACCCAGTCAGAATATTCTTAATGAGAGATGTGACCATTTGTTACATCCTGTCCTCTGGTTCACTCCAAGAACTTATGCTTACGTCCCAGTCAGACTTGAAACTTCCCGTTTAGATCATCATTCCATGGACCTCACACTTTACTCAGCTGACTTCATTGTCTTCCTCTTATAGGAAGAACAGAAGCTGGATACAATTCCTTGTTGACTTTGTTAAAAATATTCTCATATATATGTCAAAATTATTATTTAGTTTACCTGGATAACTGATAGCTAAGTGAAATTTGATAGGAAAAACAAGAAATGTGAATAATTTTGTCAGACAGTACATATTAAGAAGAAGAGATTTGGAATTGATCAGATTTATAACTGTAAAGAATAATAATTTGAGTCAATGAACTCTTTGGTCTAGATTCTCTTGCCAAGTAGAACAGTGACTAACAACAAAAATCAGGGAAAATAACAGGCTATAATACCATCCAAGGCTACCTCTGGAAATAGAAAAAATATTGTCCAGACTGTCCAAACTGCTTTTGACAGGTCAGAAAAGTCCACCTGGAGTAACAGATTTCTTACTGTGAAAAGTCAGCATAAGAGAGAGTGAGAGCCGAAAAGTCTAAGAGATGACCAGTCACAGAAGTATGAGTGTGAGAAAACTGGGAAAGTTTTGGGAGCATTCGATGGCTCTATAGGTATACTGACCGAATACTGCAAATCTGACTAGATAGATTATACTTGGCAGTGGGAAAAAAAATGTTCTGCAGTCTACTTCAGATATAAGAAAGGCAAAAACTTTGACTATTTTAGATTTTCTATTACACGTTTAAGCTCTAAGTTGACCTTAAAACAGAGAAGAAAAAAGAAACAGACAGAAATCTGCCTTTCTTAGTGAAAATTTACCTTGGATGCTGCCCTAGGAAGTGTCATGAAGAGTACCCTGTAAAGTACTTCACTTTGGTGTTTCGAAAACTTTTTGTTGGCTTATACTATTTTTTGCAGACCACACTGAACTCTTACCATCAGTCTTTGAACTATTATTCTTTACTTTGTGAGTTTCAGAGTATGAATTATCCATAAAGCTATGAAAACTACAGCTGGGCCAATGTTTGGAGAACTTAGCTTTGTTTCACTGGTGTCCATGGGAATTTTCACAGTTGCTCCTTTCTTAACAAAAGGAGTTACCATGGAGTAGAACGGTAATGTCTCTACTACTGGAGTAAAACAGTCTTTCTTCAGCATCATTCTGTCCATTGCCAAACCACTAACTTTCCTTGTTTATTTTAAAAACTTATTTAGAAATCTGATTCTGGATTGGGATAGGAAAGTAAAGTCAACATTACGTATGGAAACAGCATTTGAGTTACTTGGCTTGCATTAGGTTCACCCTTATTTCTTATTACTAAATTAACTCTGGGATGGAAATAGAAGAAAGCTATAATAAGTTGCTTTTAACTTAGACTTAAAATTGTAGTCAAAGTTACTTAACATTACGGATTCCTTCACCTAATTGCATCCCCACAATGACAACTACACTTAAAGAAATACAAATAAGTTGAGAGTGTGGAAAAACATTCTTTCCATGGCAGTAAGCATGCAAAAAACTGCAAGCACTTGCTATTAGATTTAAAGATAGTTCTTGGGGTATTTTTTTGTGGTTTGTTTTTTTTTTTAAATGTAATATATTCATTTTAAGGAGTGAAAGTTTCTCAGCTTTCCTGTGGTACATTGTCTTAAAGTGCATCAGAACATCTTTGAATATTAAGGTGTCCTTATTCCTGCAGCACAATTGGTTATTTCTTAATTTTTTTCTAGGTGCTATCAGACAAAAATTCCCAAGACTCTTTGAAAAATTTGCTGTAAAATTTGGTTGCCAGTTGGCTTCTTGCTACCTGGTTTCTGAGGCATAGGACCTTTGGAAGATCAGGTTATTTTATGTCCCTATAGTCTCCTCCAAGGTCACCAGGTACCAGGAACAAGTCTTCCAATGTAAAGTGTCATTGGTTTCATGAGGGAAAACAAATCTGTTTCCTTGCTATTAGAATTACAGTTGTACTGAAGTCCTTTCACAGAGATAAGGCCAATTAGGCTTTATCCAATAAAGAGTCCTGTTCATGGCTCTCCTGTTGGCTGTTTCTCTGCTCTCAAGACTCAACTTTAACATGAAGTGTTTTTATTTCTGGTCAGCACATAACATTTTATCTCTTCTGAAATGTTGGCTTAGATTGGTCAAAATGCTCAGCTTTTTCTTAAATGTTTATATTTCCTGTAACAGTAATGACCACAGACACAGACTATGCAACACACATCTACAATACTTTACTTTGACATGCCATTCCAGTAAAGATATTAAGACACAGAACTTGCTTGACACAGCACAATTAGTAATCTTACTTGTATATTTAGCTTCACTTTACTGCTAAGAAAGCTAGCTATAAAAACCAGATTATTTTTACTGGAAGAAATAACAAATCTGAATCTCAAGTTTCCCATCATCTGCACTGTACTAAGATAACGTGGTAGCTCCACAACAGTTTTCCTACTGAGATATTCTGCTGGCTGGATGCCCAATTTCTTCTTTCTTGTTCTTTAAATGTATGTAGATTTAATATTTTTAAAAAAGAGGGAAAAGGAAAAAAAAACGCAACTCTTCATTTTCAAAGTTTAAGGACATATATTGTCAGGTCCCATTTGGGTACTTCTCCAGGGCAAAGATGAAGGCAGCGCAAAGCATTTTCCCGACTCACATTGCTTTGAGACAGTGCTAACTAGGATCATATTCATTGCTCCCCCTAGAAATGATCATCTGCTCCAATTTAGAACCAAGGTGGAGAGAAGCTGGGTGGAGGTTCTGTTATGTTTGTGCCTCTGTGCTGGTTAGTACTGTTAGGAGAGACTGACGATGTGTCCTAGCATTTTAAAAGTTAATAGCAGAATCTCATTGTGAAGTTGCTTATAATTTTGGAAATTATTCTTTCAGACACTTTCCTGCAACAAGAATCCTCCCCTTACATAACATAGTGTAAGGATGAAGTCAGAGGTGTTACTGAAAGCCCAAACTTTACTGAAGATGTGATTGAAAACTCAGCAGCATTAGGAAAATGGATTGCCATGAAACAGTTTGTGATGACCTTCTTGGTACTATTGCTTGAAGTGGAGCAAAATAGGTCCCTGTGTTACAGGATAAAGAAGACATTCTCCTGAAAAAATACAAGCAAGGAACATTTCAGGGGCTGTGCTTGTATACAGTTAAGGATGGATCCAGCCCTGACAGGAAATAGACAGCTTTTCTTGGGTGCTCGTTACTCTTTATCTTTTCCTATGGTAAATACACATCCCTAAGTGGAAGATTCCTTGCATGTGAGAATAACTGCTTGCAAATCTGGTTTGAAAATGTAGCTTTAAATCCATAGATGTAAAAACAGAGACTTTGTTTATGTCAAGAACCTGTTGAATGCTGCGTTATCCATCTGCCCATGTGTAATTTAATCTGGCACCATTTCCAGTGATATCATGCCTGGAACGTCCAGCCCTTGTGGAGAGATACTTGTCGGAAGAGAGCTGCTGCATGAGGTGGAGAGATGAGCAGATGTGGTAATTCACTCTTGGAATGGAATTCATATCAAGTTGCATATTTGAGTAAAGTTAGTTTCTGTTCTTTAAACCACGTAGTTGGGAAGCAGGCATATGTTCAAAAGACAGGTAGGTGGTGAATTCGATAGCCAGTTCTTCTGGTTGAATATTGTAATTTTAAGGAAAAATTGTTCCATTATGTGATTTCATTTCATGTCATTTCTCGGCAGCTGGCTTTGCAACTGCGGCATAAGGGGTGCCTGGCAAAATCTGTTTCACGTAGATAAAGTTCTGCTGCATTATGAGTCTTCCTCTACTCCAGTTAAGCACAAATGAGGTCAGTTTTAGTACCCTGTGTATCTAGATGGCACAGTCATCACTCAAGTGATAATGGGTGATAGTGGTTATTGACTGCCTATTAGCCAAAATCTCCCTAATAGGTGATGGTCAGTCTGCAACGAATTTTGACAAACTTCAATGCAAATATGTTTGTAAAGACGTTTGCATGAGTTAAATTCCTGGGGCTACAGTTTCACAGCAGACCCAGTTCTGGTATCTTTACCAGTGTTGCCTAATACTTTGCTTTGTGAATTAGCTTACTAAGGAAAAAAACACCAAAGCAGAGTCAGGCAGTAGTCAATATAAATTACAGTGTTTTAATCTTATGGTTTGTCATATGAACACAGCCAGATGGTATGGTCACTCATTCTTTACAGGGAAATTCAGTTTGTACAGGGGCTGTATAGGAAGAAGGTATAGATTTTAATGGAGACCTGTGGAATAACTCAGATTCCATGCTAGAAAGACACAGAATGCAAACTGCAGTTCATCTGCTACTACCTGGCAGCTTCTTTAGAGATCTCTTCTTAGTCTGTGCTCTTCCCAGGATAGCTCTGAGTTTACTAATCATGAGAGTGGGTTACCATGACCCCACACGTGCCCATCAAGACGATAAATACAGCTGGAGATACCGGCCAGCTATCTCCTTTTTTCTTCAGGGGCTTACTTACAGTTTATAGCTGTCACTTTTTGACAGAAGGTTTGTGAAAAGTGTGATAGGCTCTCTATGCAGCAGAGAACCATTAGAATATCAGCAGTCAGCAGCTACGATTTGGTTCCCTTTGTGAGCTCAGTCATCTAGCAGCAGCTGGGTAAAACAAACACTGCACAAGAAAAAAGGCAGTCTTTCCTTTCTCCTCCTCTCCAGCATTAATGTAGCATTCATGCTCTTTATTATGCTTGGGGTTTAAAAATAAGAGGTACTACTTCGTTCTTATGCAACATCATCAAAGTCTTTCTCTTTTAATCTAGGAAACTACTAAATCTGTTCACTCAATTGATCTAAAGCACTAGGTTATTTTTACTCAATATTACAAAATCAATGTTGTTTTAATTCAATATTACTGGCATCAGTAAAGAAATTCAAGTCATTGCAAGTCACTCTTATCCAGGTCCCTAAATAAATTCACTGTTTGCCAAGGCAGATTCTGCTATGACCCAAACCTATAAAGTAGATCAAATCAGAAAGTTTTTAGACTCTTTTTTTTAAAACTTTTTTTTTCTCTCCTGTCAAAAGTCTTCACAGGTGAGGCTGGACAACTATTTTAGTCTGATAAAAGCCTATACAGAAGAATAGCGTGTTTGAAAGTGCTTTCCACATAAAGGATTCCCAAAGACTGAGTCTGAACCAAAGAGTAAGTACTAACAACAGGTCACCTGTTAGGTTTAAGTTCTGAGTGGAGCATATTCCAGACCACATCCTGTCTGATCTATGTTCACAGGACAAGTTAAAGCACAGTTCTTGACTTGAGTGTTTAAAAACATTTCTGGCTCCATATAGACAAAGCCAAAATTCCGTTCACAGATTATTCTCCCAAAAGCAAGACCTCACACTGAAACTGTCAGAAAAATATTGATTTGTAATGCAACAAGAGGAAAGCCTCAATGAAGAGCTCACTTTCCAGATTTCATCCATGGGCTTTAGAGGTACAAATATTCTGTGGGCTGCAATTCTATATTTCCTGTACTGTTTGAAAATCATGCAGCAAACTGATAGTAATTATTGATTACCTCTTAAGATCTGTAACTTACACTGAAAGAAGAAACAGAACCATCATGATAGTAAAAGAGATCAGTATCTCCCCTCATCAGTTAACTTGCCTTAAATAGTAGAAGTTGGCAAATAATTTAGAGAGCATCAAAAACATCAAAACCCACTTAATTAATAATACTTATCTAGTAGTATTATATTTCTTCTTTACTTTACCTTGTCATTTCTTAATCTCTGTGTTCTGTGTAGACTCAGCCTTAATTACATGGAAGCATTAGGCGTCTACTCTACATGCAAATATCTAGTCATCATGCGAGTGGATATGCAAACCCAAGTTAGCACTAATTTCACCTCTAGGTTCTGAGTGAAGCATAATCAATGTAGAAGACACTTAAGTACTCAGCCAACATTGCTGCTAAGCATACATTGTGAAGTCTGTTTTTAAAACGTACTGCTGTTTCGTTGAAAAATTAGCTCAAGGACACACTTGACATGTCCTTTACCTCAGAAGGAGAATAAGTGGTAATTTATTATTTAATTATATTTAAAAGTTGGTGGAGAAAGGCAGAAGTCTCAATGTCTTTCTCTTCATCTTGTTCAGAAAAAAAAAGAATCATAGAGAAATTATACTGGAATTCTTATACATAAAAGCAATGACTTGCAATAACTGTCTGTTAAATAAAGAAATATAAAATTTTAGACTCATGTTAAGGAGGAGTGTTTATTACAACTGAAACATTCATTGAATGGAAGTGGACTATCTACGTATTTCTACCAAACTTCTACTAGAAAATATGAATTTGTTCACATTTGCAAATGGAATTTGAAGCTATAGTTCAGGATTACCTCTCAATATTTGGAATAGTCAGAGAAATCTAACTGAGAATAGCTGAAAGATCAGCTAACATGTATGCATCTTTGGATGCTTTCCATTAGGAAGCATTAGGAAGAACCTTTGTAGACTGGATTTATTTGTCCTGACTTCCCTTAAGATGTTGGTGCAGAGCTGTTCATTTGTAACCTGGAAGCCAATGAAGAGTGCAGTCTGTTAAAAACCAGCTGATTTCTCATAAAAATTTCATTTTCAATGGCCTCTACATTGGTCATAGTGTAAGCTTTCTCAGAAAAAAAAATTTGGGAAAAGTTTATACATATTTAAGTGCTACAAATAGAACATACTTATTATCACTGTAGAGTCTGCTCAAACCACCACCTTGTTCCTGTTCAATATTATGAATGAAATCACTTGCTTCGTGCCTGTTCCTGACATGTTGCATTGCAGAATCTGGAGTCCTGATTAGTCCTGCAGTACTAGCAGTACGCAAATTTCCTGGTCCAGATTTTTTTTGGAGAATATCGGGAAAAATATACTTTTCAGATTATATTTGATACAAAACAGATTCCAGAGGCCTGCTTTGGAAATCTGAGACATTGTCCTAGCCATGTTAGATTGCTTAGACTCCCTGCCGGCATTCCTAGAAGACCTGTGTCAAAAAAAAACCTGGAAAGATGAACAGAACATGACCTCCACCATCTCCCACATTCTTGTGTCTGCTTGAAAAATGAAACAGTCCATATTATTGAGTCCCACCAGTGCGAAGTGGTACCTCATGCCTGACTCACAAATAGTGGACTCCGGTTTCTAGCTAACAGGGTTTTACTACAACCAACTAGCTACTTGAAGTCATTGTGGGTAATCAAAACTCTGATGCAGCATGCAATTCAAATGCTGTAGTTACCTGGTTGTCGATGATCAGAGAACACAAAACACAGATGTTGATATCAGTTGTGTCTTTATTCAAGGGTGCTTGTTTTCCATACATTTTAAGAGATAAACCTTACTGATAAATATTTGTTTCAAGTGTAGTTACAGACAAAATAACGAGTTTGGAAAAAACAGAAATGTTTAACATTTGTATTCTGCAAAGCCTCCCATATTAAGAGTAATTGGATTAGAAAAAGATGGCAAACAAGCTACTGAATGCAATGTAGAGCCTTAATAACATACATTTGCATTCTTAGTTCATACTGCTGATAGAATGTTTTATTACAGAATACTGTGAAGACAAAAACCATTTCATCAAATTTGTTGTTTGAGATTTGAATTCACAGATCCAAAGAAAGACTTTTGTTTGACAATATACCATCAAAGTTCACCCCTCTTTATGATTTAGCTGAAAGTGATTTTTGAGGTCATCATACCATGTCCTCTAAAGGCAGGTATTGGTTATGGTGTAATATGAACTTGAACAAGTTTTTAATAAGGAAATCTAAAAAATCAGGCTATCAATAATAATATAATTTGCTCTGACTTTTGACTAACCTTGTAACACATCTGAATATGTGGAAGTATGTATATATAATGTGGATATGTCTGTATCACAGTATCACAGTATCATAAGGTTGGAAAGGACCTCCGAGATCATCGAGTCCAACCTATATCCCAACACTAACACTTCCCTGATGAAGCTTGAGTATATTCTAACTCAACAATTTCTCTGCTAGACTTTACACCAATCTTCCTGCGTTAGTAGGAGCCACAGAGATATCCAATGGCTAAATGCTTGATTAGTAGAGCCAAGTTCAAATACCATAAGATGAGTTAACTGTAAGGATTTAGTCATAAGAAATTAGAGGAATTCTCATCTGCCTTAAGTTTTCATTCAGGTCATTGACGTTACTTAATTTACCATACCAAGAACTAAAGACAAAAATAGTATCCATGTGGGAAGAGGCCCAAAAAAAGGTTTTGCTTTTCTAGATCAAGTCAGTGAAAAACTCCATCCATCAACCTAGTTATACACCTCAGGGTGGGGTTTTTTTTGGTTTATTTTTTTTTTAAAGTTGTAGAGTGGAAGATACTGAGTGCTGCTTTTAGCAAGAAAATGAGGAAAAGAAAAAGCTCTTGATAGCAAATGCTTAGGTTTGAGAAGTCTTCTGGAATGCTAATGTAGATAAGCTAAATGGCAGACAAGCACTTGGTGTTTATAATTACTTTCTTTTTTTATGTGAGAACTTTTGATTTTGTGGCATTTGAATCCACAACTGTGAAATGGATTCAGATGTTGAAAAAATGTGTGAAATTTTACAGACCATAAAACTAATTGTCTCTAGCATAGAAAACTGCTATTTTTGTTACACAGAATACACAAAAATCAGTGTTAGACTAGCAGTAAATAAAATTACAGTCATAAAGAGTCTGTTCCCTTTATTAGGTTTTATGCCATGTTTTGTGTAAGAAGTTCGAACGACGCCTCTCCCCCCCAAACAGGAAAAAGTTCTGAAATTTCTTCTTATGTAAATAACTTTATTCAACTGTGGCAAAATATTTTGGAATGCAAGGAAGGAAACCTTATGTCAATTGTGTAGTTTCTTCTGAGTATGATTTTTCAAAGGGTTAGAGAATACCTGCAGTATCCTATCTTGCAGACAATATGTGTTTAAGTGATTAGTTCATTCAGCAGAAAGGTCTGCTGACCACGAAAATCCAGAAAGAATATAAACCTATCACCTTCCATGACTTGCCAGTTGAAAACCTATTTGGAATGCAGAGATTTGTTTCCCAAGGTATTGTCAGATTTTGTTTCTTTTTAAACATTCAATCCATAGTTGAAAAATGTACGTGTTCTGTAGTCAGAAGACCTTTTCTCTGGGATGGAAGCCGCCAGAGAGAGATAGGGATCAGCAGCATTTTCTTTCATATTCTTAGTCCTTCACTCTAGACATGAAAAGTTAGCAGGGGATAGTTTGCAAGGAAAAGGTGTATCTATGCCTTTATCCTAATCTTTAAGGTTTATTATATGTTTTAACCTGTACTTCAGTTCTCTTTTTGAAGATCAGCCAGAAGCTTCTCACGATTTACCTTTTATTGTAGTATATTACCCTTCCTCCCGAACTCTCAAATCAGAGTAAAAAAAAAAGAGCAAAATTCTAAAGTAGTCCCCACCCAAAAAAACCTTTGAGCCTTGCAAAAATCTTGTACAGAACAAAAATATCTTTCACTACCTTTTTCTACTATAGGACTGACACTCTGTCACATAAGTTTAGAAATTTTTATGTAATGGGGCTGATTCAGAAAAGCCAGAGTGCTCCACAAAAAACCACGTGACCGAGGCTGTGTAGTTGTTCTTAACTCATATTGGGTGAATGAAGAAATGTTCATGAAGAGAAGTCCCTGGAGAGCAAATAGGTTAATGCTGCAAGAAATGAGACTGTAAGAAGTGAGAATTTATGTTTGGTACAGAGTTGCTTGATGAAGTGTGGACCACTGTTTCTTTGTACAGCAGTAAAGATATGATTAAAGGAAGACACCTTGAGCTGCTGTCAAAAATTAAAAACCCTACAGTTCATTCACCAGAAATATCAGGTGCATCGCATTCTGCCAGTTTCATATCACCTTCTGGTTTCAAGCCCTTTCCTTTGCTAAGACCTTCTACCAAGAGGCAGATTTGACACCAAAAGCACAAACAGCCCTTCTCTGATATGGATGCACAACTTGTTCACACTCCCCCGACATGCAGGTTTTTGTAGTTCTTTTTCCCAAAGAGAAGGAACCTCTATCTCCTATCACTTTCTCCACCAAGCACCAGGCTGACAGGTCACATGAATTTAATGAATAGTCCTGCTTAGTTCAAATTCTAACAGCCTCACTATAAAGCAAAATCTAATTCGAAGGGCATGCCTGCAAGGTTTGTGCTGGCTATGTCAATCTTGTTATACCCATACCCTGAGCCAACCTAAAGCCATGTAGCTGTAATTAACTCCTTGCCAAGTCTAAGCTATGAATTTCTCTTGAGAATGTGAAATGCACTAGCTTAGAGATGGTATTACCTAACACAAATACATGAAGTTGATTTGTCTACAAAAGCTTGTGTAGATAGGTCTTGAGTAGATATTTCTCTTAAGATCTTACTCAAACTGAACAGTTTCAAGTTTTATATTGTGGATAGATTGAAGTGATTTTCCAATTTTCACCTCCAACTTTCCACAGATGGTGCTCAGAAACACTTAGACTAATCCTTGTATTTATAGGCAAATTTAACATCTTGACGCATGTACTTCTATCTACTGAATGTGCTTTTAAATGCTATTGCCTTCTGAATCTTGGAAAAGCAGTAGAAAAATATCAACTGCAGCAACAGAAGAGGTGCAAATTCTGATATCTTCTGACTGCTGTGGGATTTCTTTTCTTAGGTCTGGTTTTCCCAAACCTAAGCTCCCACTGCTGGAGGCATTCACTCAGTTTCTTTACGTTCAAGGTAGACTTCAAGCCAGCCACTGGAATAGCTAGTCTGCACCTATATGTATAGTTTGCTGCCGCTGATTGCAGCAAGTAGAAGAATGACCCTACTAGTCCGCTACTGCAGGTCGAGTAAAGTCTTAACAAATCAGAGAGACTGGGAGGATTGATTAGACAGAAATAATTAACGTGCTTAAAAAGTTTATGGAATATACTGGCCTGAATCTTATCTTCCTGTTTCTGTGCTTTCCCCCGTGACTTTGTATAAATATATTAGTAATGAATTAATTTTATATAGACTAAGGTGTGGCTGAAGGTGCAGTGGAGGTAACTGTCTATGAAGAAAAAAAAAGTAAAAAGTAAAAGCTGAAAGGCAAAATTGATTACATTTCAAGCAGAGCACCTTCATTTCCAGCAAGATCTCTGCTCTTTCTCGCAGTTTTGGAAAGATTTTCTGATGACAGAATGGATTGTTTTTCCTGTTGCAGTCTTTCCTTCAGCCTGTCTACAAGCAGTTGTTGAAAAAGATTTAACTGTGCAAATGGTATTTTGAATAGAGTCTGGAAACTGTAACACATCAGAAATGACAAACAAAAAACTCTTTAAAATGGGAAAGAATGCAATACAGAACAAGTGGCCATGCCAGTTATGGGAAGAATTAAAAAGCTCCTTCTGAAGCTTGGTGTAGAAAAAATTTAGTTCTGCTAGAACTTCAGTAGACATTTATGCTTAGTGGCGGTTCTATATCACTCATTAATATTTTTTCAGTGACAATGGTACAAATGTGTCTTCCAGGTTTTCAAGACAGCAAACACAAATCTTGAGAGTAAAACCACCCTCTGTTGTAGTTCAACTGATGCATACTTCTGAATGGAGAATTTTTGTCCCTGAATATGTTGATTATCCAATTTAGCAGGTTGTAATGTTTTTCAAAATTAATAAAGCCTTCAAAAAAGGTCACCACAATACAAATATGAGGTAATTCACTGATATCTGTATGAAAGTAATACAGGATGAATCCACTCTCCCTATGCCTCCAGAAACCTCTCCAAACAATTCCCCAAAATTATTCAGCTACCCAAAAATTTAAGGGTTTTTTACTCTTCCAACTACACCAACTCTTACCTACAATGTGTCTGCAAAACTTCCTTGTCTGACTAGATCTGCTCCTTCCCTAGCTTATGCATCAGCTGCCCTGAAGACAACATTACAGAGACTTCATACCTAACCTCCAAACCAGTTACTGGAGATCAACACTATTCCTCTTTTCCCATCTGGATGAACGCTAAGACAGTCAAAAACCATGTAGACTGTCATCTCCTAGATTGGCTGAATATGGAGAAAAGTTAGACTTCCTTTGTATAGACATAATAGCTTTGTGGATGACATAAAATTCATTTTTTTTATGCTTTTCTGTAGAGAAAGCAAGCAAGTAATTTTCAGTCAAACTCATGAAGGCTTCTGTTAAGAAGACACTATCATACAGACTTTGTGCTGGATTTTATTCAACTATCTCACCAGTCTTAGACAGTTAGATCAAGAATTAATTTCTCTGGAACAGCAGGGAACATTAAGACTGGCACCTCTGGTTTCTTTAATGGGGAGAAAAATCTGAGCGTATCATCAAAGAAGAATTCATGGGGCTCTGACTTCTCTGTAACTGAGGTTCAACTGACTGTTCACATTGCCTAATTTCCTTATGGAGGTACTTAACATTATGTACTGAAAATCAGAGCTTCTGAACAACAGAGGTTTGGATAGACAACACTCAGTATTGAAGGTCTGCCTGGAGAAATAAAATTCTAGCCAGAACCTCATTCACTGCATCCTCACAAACAAGAATACAGAGGGGAGAAAGTGAGGAGCTGTGTGATGAAAATTAAAAACATCAGTATCTTCAAAAGGAAACAAAGAGTTCCCTCAGTAGCCCTTTCCTCACTACAAATATGATGTTAGTAAATTCTTCTAAACTAAAGAAAACAATTATATTTGCCACAAGGGGACATTGAACTTTTCCAACATAATTGTTTCACTTTGCTGCTGTACATCGCTGATAAAATAATCACTACATTGTAATTAACTAATTTTAACAATATTTGCTGTAAACAACTGTAGTAAGGACTCAGCTTTAGCAGAGAGCCACTGTACACTGGCATGTCTGGCTGTTCCAGAACCTGTCCTGAAAATGCACACAGACTCTGACAAACTGACTAACTGTTTTTCATAACTGCTAAAGTTGAAATATTCTTCATAGCCTTTCAAGCTTCTGTCTACACAGCATGTGCATACCCTTGCCTCAAATCTAGGGCAGATAGCTGGACGTACTTTTTCATCAGTCATGTGTTTCCCCTGAAGCCTGAACATTCTTCTACTCTCTCCTTAGACACATGCTTCTGAATAGTTGTTCTTTTTAGGGTTTCAGTAATACCCACCGTTGTTAATTCAACAAAGATGTAACAGAAAAAGTGTCCTTATAAGAAAGGAAGATCCACATTAAAGCTACCTGCTCACTCCTAAATGGCTTCGTTAAACAAAATGCTTGGCCTATACACTTATGAAACAGGAGCAACAAAAAAAATTCCAGAAGGCTGTCTTGAGTCATTTATGTCACAGGCTTCAGATCTGTTTCAAGGGTTCTCTCTACCATTTGCAGTTTATCCAGAATGTCGGAATCTTGATAAAGTGCTTGAGCTGGAATTACAGGTACCAACAATATCCCTCAACAAATACCCCTGCCATTAAAAGAAAAGAATATATAAACACCACTTTTCTCCCACAGTTCTTTAGGAAAGAAATAAACATTTCAGCCAACACATGTCCCCTCGGCCCCTAATAAAGGAAACCAAACCCACAAAAACCCCAACCCAAACTGCAATATTAATAATATTTTCTTGTTACTCTAAAACTAATTAAATTAGAAGTACATGGAAAAATATGTGACATGTTTGTGACATCTGTGAGGCACTGTTTGTGATATGTATGTATAAACAGGTAGTGTATGAAACAAGAATCACTCATCTGTGAAATTTCATCTGATGTTGACTTTTGACTGTTAGGAAGTGTCTCCTCTCTCTGCTCTCAAGGTGACAGAGTGGCTGTTCATCTAACTCTGGAAAGGGGAAGCATATCTTTCCCCCTGCTCCCAAGAGAATGATGTTGCCCTCCCTGCTGCCAAGCAAGGATCAGTGTTACAGGTTCATGTTTGTGCTAACCATCTTCCTCCTCTCTCCATGAAGAAAGCAGAGACAATTTGGTATTCTTGCACCTAGCATTGTACTTAGAAGGCTTGGTAAAGCATAGAAGAAATAAAGTGTTGTGAGACTCATGTAGGTGCAGAATATGCCATGTCTGAGGCTACATAAATCGCATTGTTGACATTTTCAAAGTGAAGAGCAATAGTTTTCAAGCTTCCTGAGCTTTCATAATATTTTACAGGCTTTGTCTCCTCAATAAATTATTATTTTTAAGAGGACAGGCCACCTGTTTTGGCCTCTCTAAATCAAGTCACCAACACAGTCAGTCAGCCTCCATCAGACCTTATGTTTTTCAAGGCAGCACTCACATATTGGAAGTTGTCTATCTGTCTAAAGAGTGGTCTTTCACTACTCTGCAGCATAACAAATGTTGAGCCAGAGATGGCTAATAAGGTTCTTTTGGATTATACATGCGACTTTGCTTACTTAGGGAACTTGTTTGAAACTATTCATACCTTTCCAATCATATTTATTAATCTAAAATATTTTATATTCTTTTTTTTTTTTTTGGCTGAACTTTACAGTGCCTTGTTTGGAATAGACTAAATATTTTAATTTAGTGAATATAAAGGTCTGCAGGACAAAATTCTAAGTACTAGATTAATCTAAAGAGGAAATCTATCCAAATTCAGTGATTGTAGTGGAAAATGGAAGGACTCAACTCACAGATTATATGCCACTTAAAATAAATTCTGTATTATGCATTTAAAAAACCCCTCTTTTTTAAGAGACTTTAAAGTTACTATTTTTATTTTTAAAATAGTTAAGTTAGTAAGAAAACTGATTTTATTCCAATGTACATCAAATGAAATACCCTATAGTTCTTTTCTTTAGCATTCCAAGTATTAATTCCATTCAGCTATTTAGCATTTCAAATTGTTTCCACAGATAATTTACATTAAAAATACGGACCAAGGATAAACCACGTTTACAAAAAAAAACCCAAACTAACCAACAAAACCCCCCAAATCTGGCAAGATTGTTGGTTCTGAAGTTGAACTGAATTTGTTGATACTGAAGTAATTAATATGGAGGTAGATTAGTTGCCATTTCCATAAGCCAAGCACAAACAGTGTACCTGTTAGCATTGTTAAAAAGTTCACAAATGTAAAAGTTTGAAGGGTGGGCCTTTCAAAGACACATTTTATACAAGAATGTAAGCACTGGGAATTGCTTTCGATAGGAGAGTTGCACTGCTTAAAATTGTGTAGCAAATCCAAAATTCCTAAGAAAATCCCACTATGAAGGCTTTGTTTTCAATGGTCTCCATGTATCTTGAAGCAATAAAAGAAACCGTATGCATACTAGGCCATAATTTATTGCTTGAATTGTTTCCATAAAACTTTCCTGCCATTAAGATGTAAATGTGGGAAATAAAAGGTGGAAGCTGAAAACATTACAGAAGTAGTTATCCTTAAAGAAAGAATTAGAGTTGCGTTCTAACCACCTGTGAGATATTAGCAGCAAGTTGTGAATAGATCTGATAAAATTAGTGCGTATTAGGAGGATAATGCAGCTGTTGCAACGTAACTTTTGGCTTACACAAGGCTTATTCATAATCTATTTTTATGATTTTCAAAATCCAGCAAAAGAAAAAAGGACCACTGTCTAATTGTTACCATACTGTTCATTCAAAAGCTATTTGCAGTACACTAAAGGAGCAATTCCCTCTTCTTTCCTCCCCCTTTGTAGCCCTCCTTCCTCCAGCCATTGAGTGCTTCTAGTTATAGCATTTGATTTCTAAAATTAAGCTTAGGTCCATCTTGAAACTCATAGTTAAGAGAATCTGGAAAAATTAAATGCTATTTAAAACAACCTGATGCCATCCCTTCCCTGTGCAATTCCTTTCCTTCCTATACTCTAACTCTTCGTCTAAATGTTTAACCAAAGCAGCATTTACTTTTATGCTTTTCTTATTTATGTTACTTTTAAAAATTCATACTCATATTCATTATTTTCTTATTGTTCTGCATATACTAGAAAGCACAAGTGAATTCTACATATTACTATGAATGTTCAATGCACGCTGATGTGACTTGTAGTGAAAAATACATTCGCAGCTAAATACGACAAATGGACACAGAACTTTTACAATTACTTTACTATAAGATGATCAAAATAGACCAATGGAATTCCTGTTGACACTAAAATAACCAAAAAGATTACACAAAGGGTTCAAAGTAGATTAAATTTCTAAGATTTCTTGCATATTCTCAAAGTAATTGTAAAATTCCCATTTATGACTTGAAGTGAATTTGTGTCTTAAGTAATTCCAGAACTAATTTGACCATTTTCTCATATCTATTTGATTTACCTACTAATTCACACTTGGATAATTTTACTGACAAACAAAGATCTTCTTAGATATCTTTTTACTCACTATTCTTTCTGTTAGATCCCTGGCATACGTCTAGGCTCAACAGGCACCATTAAAAAAATCATAAACCATGTGTTAAGAAGGTATTCTACATTTGGCTCACGTCTGAATTGTAGCCACCTAGATGTCAAAGCCTCCTTCTCTTTTTAATTCCACCCTAAGAAAATAGTGGGTACTTCACATGAAATATCTGTATGGTCTATAATTTAATTGACAGATACCATATGCCGTTTTATCACAGGGTATATTTATTTTGTATATTTACCTCACCATTTTTATATACATACACATAAATCTTAACACACACTGAAATCTAAATCAGAGAAAATTACTGTCTTCTGGGTTGATATGACAGCTGAAAACTCTCTCACAGTCTTACAAGTTTCATAAGCAAAGCACCCAAGAATCACATATTTTCTATGTCGTTCATGTCATATGGGAAACCACCTGAACCTGGTCTCTCCTGACCTGCATGTTTACAAACCTGAAGAAGCAGCTATATGAACTAGTTAAGAAGAAATAGAAAGACAAATGCCGGTCCATTTCATGGAAGTACTCCAGGGAAATTGCAAGCAAATATTGTAGTAGTTTCAACTGTTTCCAAATGCTTATACTGTTCTATTTTTGTCTAACTAAAATACTTAATTTCCTCTCCAGAGTCATCTGTTAAATTCCTTTTTGATCTCCTTGGTCCCTTTTTGGGTAATTTGTGTATTCCAATGTCTGTGTCCTATTTAGTTACTTGTACAGTGCATTGTTTTGCAGTTACATTAACACTCACAGTCTAAAAATATAAAGTCTGTTCACCAGCTTTCTTGAGCCTTTGCCCAAAGCTATTTCTTGTACAACAGTAGGCAAACTTACCACAAGACAAGGTTTCTTTGTCCCACTTTTTGTCTCAGTTTGGGTAACCAAAAAATAAGATCTATTGTGAGGGCTGATCTTTCTTAGAAATAGTCAAATAAGCCTTAACAAACACTACATAAATTAACGTCGTATGGAGAACTAAATACAATTAAATATACAACATGTGACTGCTTTAATTGCTATGAATTTTTAGTATCAGAAAAATATTTATGAGATATTGACTGCGATAATTCTTTAACAGATATCTTTATTCTCGATCTCTAGGTGTTTCAGGTGTTGAATTTTTGTATATATTTCTTTCCAGCGGTCTAGGGTCAATGACTTTTCATTTTGAACTAAACATAGCACTTCACTGAAACTAAGATTTTGAATTCACTTCCATTGAAAAATAAATATAACTGCTGACTAATTAAAAAATTAAATGTATATTCTACAGATATTAGTTGGAATTAAATGTTTTCAATTACATACTGCATTCAACGATTGAAAACTTTGCAATGATCTTGTCTTATTGCTGTGAATGAACGTGGAAAAGAAGTTCCATCTTGATTGCTTATTTAGTTATAAAAACACATTTTACTTTTACACAGAAGAGTGTCCATGTCAAAAGTGCTGCTGAATCTCCAGTGAATATGAAGAAATATTGTATACTTTTCTACTGACACACTTCCTACTAATCACTGAGAAAGAGACTGAAGTTCAATCATAATATTTCAAAAACTGAACCAAATAATATGGCATTAATCTGAGGAAATCACAACTGAGTGAAGAAAAGCAGAGTCCATGTATGCAGAATAAATTATTCATCACTCAGAGCTCAGCATTAAGGTATATTTTACCTCACTCTTATAAAGGAATGTCACTACATACATAAAGGCCTAATCCAACAATCATCAGTAATTGACTTCAAGCCCTTAACATTTCCTTGTCCAACAAATCACATAACTATATTTGCATTTGAGACACAGATAGCTTTTGGGTTCCATTGAACTTAGTAAGATACTCCTAAGCTGAAGCTAAGCAGATGCTCATGTTTTGATAGGCTCAAACCGATTTGCAGTACTAAAAGAAAACTAAATGAATGAAATATCTCTTGTTTATCAAGCAGCAAAACTCTTGACTGGAAATTCTGTGAGAGTAATTCCCTTGTAAGAAGCTTTCATATTGGCAATACTTTAGAAACAGCTTGTTAGAAGATGGGATGTGGAAATGTTCAAATCAGAAAATTTTAGACAACAGATTTTTAGCTAAAATACATGACACATAAGAACTTTGCATGTACCCCAAGACTAAAATTACTTTGCTACATGGCATGCTGTTTTTATCATGCAATGATTTTTGATGAGTTGTTCTTTAATACACAAGAAGGATTAAGCTCGTGAGTACCTCACCTAGCCCAGTACTTCCAAATTTCAGTTTCCCTTTGTTGCAATACTCCCAGGTGAACCTTCATAGCTTAGAAAGGGAAGTGGAGAAATGGTTATGGAATGGTTTGAATTCTCTTCAGGTTAGTAACAAAAAGGGAGTTTAGTCTTGTTAGAATGCAAGATTTTGAGGGAGGTAAGGTTAGGATCCTTATTTTGCACTAGAGCCTTTTTCCAACACCTATCAGGATTGGAAAGAGAACTTAAAGACATCTGAGCCTTCCTGTCTCTTTGAGCTATGATTTCTGTGCTTTGCTTCACAGAAGTGTGAAACAGATTTCCCAAATAAGAAAACTTTATTTTTACAGTGCTTTCTGTAAAATTTAACAGCATTTACTAATTGAGATTTGTGGAGCTACGTCAGCTGAAAGTTACAGATTACACCTCAGGCCATAAATTTTGGTTGTGTGTCATCTTAACGCTTTGCAAGAGTTAACAAACACACGTTACAAACAGCCTGTATTTTAACAGCTCTGAATATACTGCCAAATGTGGAAACAATGAGAGAAAAGTAAGAAAAAATGTTATGATTAACTCCTTGATTATTTGGGAAATTTTTTGATGCCTTCAATACTTAGCAAAAGTTTTGGTAGCATTCGCATCAAAGGTAGATGAAGCTTTCAAGCAGCATTCGAAAACTAAGGCCTCCCACATCAGCCACCTCCGAAAATTTTAACCCAAAACATTTTACTTGGCTATAGAGCACAGAATGCATTCAACTCCTGAGACTATGTTAAGGTCAAAGTGCACTGAAAATTGTGATTAAGGACTGATGTTCATCAGCTCTGCTTGCACAGAAAGAACAATTTCTAAGAACGCTAATTTCTCCCTCTGACTTGTACTTTGGCTTCTCTGTTGGTAATGACTGTAAATATCCTTTGAACTCTAGTTCAAGCAGCCACACACACAAAAAAAAGGATGACTGATGAGTCCAAAAAATATATACAGAAAATATAGAAAAAACTTGGCATATATAAACCAACGTGGCCTGTATTTGAATCCCTATGTTACGATGAATTAGCATCACAGAAACCTGTTATGACTACCTTCCCATAAAAAATCCTTCCTTTTGGCAGATATTATGAGAGTATAGACCTTACTTGTTTTTTTTTCTTCTTTAAAAATACTTTCAGAAGGAGTTTGAGAACAAATGGTGAGTTTGATTTTATGTAGAAGAAACAAAATACTTCTAAATTTTACGACAATTGAACCCACAACTCTGGTATATTAGTAAAATGAAAATATTAATCTTTTTTGGTGAACTTTTCTGTAGGAACAATTAGTTTTAGGATAACATTTGGATGTCAGATTGCAAATTCTGTTCTTTGACTTCAGGCATATTTGCTCACCTTTTGTGGTTTATCTTTTCCACCTGGTGGCTGAGACAATAAAGATTTCTGAGAGTTTGAGCATGATAGTAGTTCAATGTTTTAAAATGAGCTGTTTAAAACAATATACACTTTACATTTCTTTATTTGCTTTCTACAGAATAATATATATTAATTTGCCATGATTCTCAAATTCCTGGGCCTAAGCAAATTCAGAAATCTGTCTTACACAGCTAATACATAAAGCTGAGTAAAGTATTCCTGTAAAATACAAGATATGCAAGTTTCTCGGCAACTGATAGAAGATTATTCTAGAAAATATTTCTTTTATATATATGAGAGATAAGAAACAAATATATAGTCTTATTTATACACAGATATAAATAAAACAGAGTGTAAAATAATGTGCTTTTATTTGTCACATGCACATTACATACAGGACAGCAAACTAATATGCCTGTTTTTAACAATTTATTAATGTGGAAATTCTGGAGACAGATAAATACTAAGCTTTTATAAGCCACAACTTTTGACTAAACATTAGTATTTATGACCATACTTTGCACTGAGGGGTTACTGTTAATGATGATTTAAAAGCATAGCTTTTGTAAAATTAAGTTTGAACTACGTATTCTGAAAAAATTGGAAAATCATCCATGTTAAGCCACTCTTGGCACTGTGCAGCGATAATACGTATGTGCTTTCCGATAGCTCACTTGCAGATTATTTCTTGTAAACAAAAAAAGAGTTTATTTAGAAAGGAGTGCCTTTTATATAAAGAAATGGAAGATGTATTGCACTTTTCTGTCTTACCAGTACTTGCAATGTATGTTCATAATAAAAAACTGATCAACGCATACCAATTTTTCCATCCATCAGAAAGACTTTTTTTTCATCCCACCTTTGCAGAAGGAAGTATTGAGTTCAAAAAACCCACTTTGTCTTTTGAACTCTGCATTATCTTAATTTCATGAAACTTTCAGTTAAAAATAATTATAACAATCAAAGTTTGTACCAACTGCTGGATTTTGAACATTTTTTTGTCTTCTGATTTAGAAAGAAACAAACTTACCAATGTGAATAAAAAAGCATCAGAGCAGATCTGGTGAGTCTGTGATAAATTTAATTCATTTTTTCTACAGGAAATAACAATAATTTCTGTTCTGACAAATTTGACAGTTGTGAATCTCGATCGATAGAGTGCTCTTCAATGCATACAAGAGTAAATGAGATAAGACTCAATTCCTTAAAGGTTCAAGCAAATCCCAGTAAGAATCTCACAAGTTCTCACAATTTAAATTGTGCCTTTACATAAGAGGATATGCAGAACTCCAAGAAGTGCTGTTATCTCAATTTTCAATTTTTAATTTCTTCACTATATTGACACAAATGCAACTCTAAGTTGGTAGTTCATCTTGTAGCCCTTTCCAGTGTGCCATTTACTACTGGGTAATGCCTGTGTGCCTGCAGATTCAAGTTGAAAGTTACAGTCTCTTAAGTTTTCTCATGTCCCTTCTGTTAAGAAATCACATATACGACCCCTTCACTCTCTGTATTTGCTCCACTTTATGAACTTGATGCAGTACAGGTCCAGAAGAGGGGACAACTATGTCTCCACAGAAGTCTCCAGTACTTTCCTGTGTTCTCTGCAGAAACCACCTCTATGAATCAGCGTTTGAAGCTTCACTTCTGAGACTCTAAAAGCTAGAAATATAAAAATAGATGTACTTTGTTAAAAATCAACTTTCTGAAATGATTTGTGGCTCCTGGAGATCGAAGGGTTCTTGGGACTCTCACTTGAAGGTCACTGAGATTAAAGGGAAAAACTCCTTTCCATTTTGAAGGACTTCATCTACTTGGTTGTAGCTGCTTTAAAGTTCACAAAGAACTCATTTTCAGAAAGATACCTGCCAAAATGGCCTAGTTTATTCTGATTGATTATAAAGGAAATAGGAGTTCAAATCACAATTTCTCTCTCAGGTTTCTGTCACTGTTTTATTTCCAGGCATTAACAGCCAATTTTTATGGTCAGAGCTGGGCACATAAAAAATAGCAGCAGAAAAATATGTTCAGGCTGTGGAGGGGAGAAGCTTCAGCCAGCATTCTTGTTTCTCTATATTCCTTCCACAATGATGTCTTCAGCTTCCTTGAGAGATCTCTGTAGTGACAAAGGCTTTACCTACTCAAGGAGTAGGCTCATGCCGCATGTCCTAGATAAATGTCATGCAATCACTTAGAACACCTGAAGGAAGCCATTTACAAGCAATACACAAATAGAATCATACAATCATAGAATCATAGAATTATCTGGGTTGGAAGAGACCTCCAAGATCATCAAGTCCAACCCTTAATCCAACACTATCATGATTGCTAGATCATGGCACTAAGTGCCACATCCAGTCTTATTTTAAAAACCTCCAGGGATGGTGAATCCACCACCTCTTTGGGCAGGCCATTCCAATGCCTGATTACTCGTTCTGTGAAGAACTTTTATCTGATATCCAGACTAAACCTTCCATGATAGAGTCTAAGCTTGTGCCCTCTTGTTCTGTTGCTGATTGCCTGGGAGAAGAGTCTGACCCCCACCTGACTACAACCTCCTTTCAGATAGTTGTAGAGAGTGATGAGGTAACCCCTGAGCCTCCTCTTCTCCAGGCTAAACAACCCCAGCTCCCTCAGCCTCTCTTCATAGGACTTGTGCTCAAGTCCCTTCACCAGTTTTGTTGCTCTTCTCTGGACCCACTCCAGCACCTCAATATCTTCCTTGAACTGAGGGGCCCAGAACTGAACACAATACTCAAGGTGTGGCCTCACCAACGCCGAGTACAGGGGAAGGATCACTTCCCTCGTCCTGCTGGCCACACTATTCTTGATACAGGCCAGGATGCCATTGGCCTTCTTGGCCACCTGGGCACACTGCTGGCTCATGTTTTGCCTCCTGTCAATCAGTACCCCCAGGTCCCTTTCCACCTGACTGCTCTCCAGCCACTCTGTCCCCAGCCTGTAGAGCTGCATGGGGTTGTTGTGGCCAAAGTGCAGGACCTGGCACTTGGCCTTGTTGAACTTCATCCCGTTGGACTCAACCCATCTCTCCAGCCTATCAAGGTCCCTCTGCAGAGCCCTCCTGCCTTCCGACAGGTCGACACTCCCTCCCAACTTGGTGTCATTGGCAAATCTACTCATGATGGACTCAATCCCCTCATCTGAATCATTGATGAAGATGTTTAACAGAACTGGACCCAATACTGATCCCTGAGGGACACCACTGGTGACCGGTTGCCAGCTGGACGCAGCCCCATTCACCAACACTCTCTGGGCCTGGCCGTCCAGCCAGTTCTTAACCCAGCTGAGAGTACACCTGTCCAAGCCATGGGCTACCAGTTTATCCAGGAGTATGCTGTGGGAGACAGTGTCAAAGGCTTTGCTCAAGTCCAGATAGACTACATCCACAGGCTTCCCTTCATCCACCAGGTGGGTTACCTGATCATAAAAGGAGATCAGGTTGGTCAGACAGGACCTGCCACTCACAAAGCCATGCTGGCTGGGTCAGATCCCATGTTCATCCTGAAGGCGCTGTGTGATTACACTCAGGGTGATCTCTTCCATAACCTTGCCAGACACTGAGGTCAGGCTGACAGGCCTATAGTTGCCTGGATCCTCCTTGCAGCCCTTTTTGTGGATTGGTGTGACATTTGCCAATTTCCAATCATCTGAAACCTCCCCAGAGAGCCAGGACTGTTGGTAGATGATGGAGAGTGGCTCGGCAAGCTCTTCTGCCAACTCCCTCATCGCCCTAGGACGGAATCCATCAGGTCCCATTGATTTGTGTGGATCCAGGTGGCTCAGTAATTCATAGACTATTTCCTCCTGGAGCACAGGGGAGCCATTGGGTTTCCTGTCTCTATCTGTGAGCTCCGGAGGCCAGTTATCGTGAGGGCCACCTCTCCTACTTGTGAAGACTGAGGTAAAGTAGGTATTGAGTACCTCAGCCTTCTCCTCATCCCTGGTAACTATGTTACCCCCCAGGGCCAACAAGGAATGGAGGTTTTCCTTGCCCCTCCTTTTGTTATTAATGTATTTATAGAAGCGCTTTTTGTTATCCTTAACAGAAGTAGCCAAATTAATTTCAAATTGCGCTTTTGTTTCTCTGATTTTCCTTCTGCATGTTCTAACTATAGTCCTGTACTCTTCCTGAGTAATCAGCCCAGCCTTCCACAGTTGGTAGGCTCTATTTTTATATCTGATTTCCTTCAGTATCTCCCTATTCAACCAAGGTGGTCGTCTTCCCCGCCAGCTTGCCTTTTGGCTAATTGGTATAGCCTGTTCCTGTGCACTCAGGACTTTTTTCTTGAAGCACATCCATCCCTCCTGTACACCCCTGTTTTTGAGGAGTGTGTTCCAGGGTGTGCTCTGGACCAGTCTTCTGAACAGGTCAAAATCTGTCCTCTGGAAGCCCAGCATAGAGATTTGATTGGTGGTCCTCCTTACATCCCTGAATATTGAAAACTGTATTATTTCATGGTCACTGGTGCCCCAGTTGGCCTCTGACCACTACATCTCCCACCGGTCCCTCTCTGTTTGTAAACAGCAGATCTAGTGGGGCCCCACTCCTGGGGAGTCCAAAACCACTTTTTGTGTGAAATCTGGTCTAGTGTGTAAGCTCAGTTTGCTGGAAAACATACATATATGCATATATACAAGCACACAGTCATACATATCAAATATATTTCATGAGTACTATCATCTAAATGTGTCCTGTTTAACATTGTTATATATACAGAGCAGTGGTAGGAGGAAAAAGCAGTCTTTCCCTTTAACTAAGCAACCCGTGAGCTATAGAAAGATGCCATCACCTAGGTAACTTCAAGGAAACAAGTTCTGAAGACATGCAAAAATTTAATAATACAGAAATGCTGAAGAACTATTTTTAAAAGAAAAATAAACTATTGGTGCAAATTTTTTTTCAGAAAAAATGTGGCTTGAATTTAATGTAACTTCCCTCTGCATAATAAAAAGTGCTAGCATATGTATTCTGGGAATTTGCAGGAAGGGAGGGGTTTTTTAAAAGCAAAATAGAGTTTGCATGATATCTAGAAAACATATTCTATTTAATAAATAATTAAATATTACCAAACAGTCCAAGTTTCCAACTGATTTCTTCTATTTTGTCCATTTAAATGTTAATCTCAAATATAGAGAAGTTCAGAACAAAATACTTCATTGAGAGAGTAATATTTCATTTAGATTATTCCTCCAATTTCTAAAAAGCATTGGCTATGACTTTTGTTAAATTAGATTTTCAGTACTCATGATATGGGGAGAAATTATAAGAGGTGGGCGGATATATATTTACCTATACCAGATAACAGTACAAATTCACAATGTATTTCCTGGCAGTGAATTTCATGCCTATTTATTGCTGAAGAATGACTAAAATGTCTCGACTGTTTCAAGATTAAATCAAAGAACTAGGGGCCCCAAAAGGAATTTTGAGAATGTTACAGACTTCTATTTCCTTTAGGAGCTTCCTCCAAGAGCTACATACAAGTGCGCAATAACCCAGCTCTCATGAAATCTGATTACTTTGTTTTCTGCAAAAGAAAACACTTAGGTAAGGAATATCGTCAGAATAAATTTCAAAGATCAAAAATAGACAAGGCGAGAGCTTGGATGAAGTTTGCTACTGCAAATATGTTAGTGACACTTAGTTAAAGGAAATCAAGCTACAGTAGACGATATTATTTCTGTTAGGAATTAGAACGTTTGTGTAAAAATATCTGTACAACGTTGAATGAATCTGTATGCATAGGTCCACTGCAGTCCTGTGCACATACTGAATCCCTGTGTTACATTTCAGTGGCATAGCAACACTGTTCATGTACAAACATTTCTCATTACAAATTGATCACTTCTGGGATTTATAATGACAATGTATTAAACATTTTGCTGTGACCTGGAACACATATGCTTTCCTTATGTCATCTGTTTTTTCACCAACATTGAGAATGTGTAATTTGTTATTATTGCTATCACTTGAATTATTGAGGTGGTCATGATCCCTAGTTATGGATTTTGGCCCCATTGTACTAGGTACTGTTAAAAGTAAAGTTAAAAAGGAGCTCCCAAATTCCTTAAAATTTAGAAACAGAAATATAGGCTGGACACATACAACAGGTTGTACAGGCAAGGAAGACTGGTCAGCTTACCTAATGACTTAATTTCACCGGTAGTCTATATGTTGTTAGATTTAGTTGTTGACATCAGAAGCAAGTGAAAGATTTTGTTAATTTAAAAAAATATATATTTTTTTAACTGCATGAGTCTTCAGAGTTGGCAACACTATTAGTTCCAGAACATAGTCCTGCATGGAATATACACAGTTTCTGTCTTACCCCCTACTCTTTCCAGATGAGACAGTGCTTAAAATGTCTCGCAACAAGCAAGGTAAAAAAGCGAGTAGGTATATGGTCTGATCTGTGTGTTTATTGTTGGATATTTCATGGCAGTAAAATCTGGGATTTGGCATTTTAATCACACTAGGATTTTCTAAGCTTGTGGGGTTGAAAGTAGACCTTTTATTATCATAAGAAAACCACGGAAAGAGTAGAGAAGGAATATTTGCAAAAAAGCATTTTTGGAGTTATTCCTGATCAAAGTCAGCAGCTGAGCAAAATAAAATTGCTGTTTCCCCAGCTATCAGTCGCATTCTACTATTAGAGTGGAACACCTGTCTTTGTACCTAGGTGATCTCGACTGAGTCTTTTTCCTTTAACTCTCTGTTTCACAGAAAACGTTAAGACTTGCAAACTTTATGATTAAGGAAGGAAATCTTGATACAGCACATCATCTGTGTACACATGACCAAAGTAAAGATTCTCAGAAATTATACATGTGTGTTTGTTTGTGTTATGCATGTGTATGCATGCATGTGAATATGTGTCTCCATTTGTTTTTTCCTGTTCCTGACATAAAGACCTGTAAAACCCTGCTTCCCTTGGTGTGAGTTCAAGCCAGGGAAAACAAAAGTCTTTAGACTGTGTAGTAGATATATGTTTTACAAGATAAGACAGAGTTTTGTTATCAGTTTAAAGCACAGGAAATAGATGTTCTTGCAATTCTACGTACTTGTGCTTAATATATTTAAGATATATGTGTATATAACTTAAGATCCTTCTTGCATCACCATGTAGAATGGTTACCAGGCAGAGTTTTCGTTAAGCTATTAACACTGTCCTTAGAAGAATATTTCTGAGAATACCTTGGTGAAGTATTTTCTCATCTTTAGTAACTTCACTTGTACCTGTGATACTCTGAGGTGGTTAAGTAGGAAAGCATGATTCCACCATTGGTTAGACTAATTTTAAATAGTTTTGTTGGAACTGCTGAGTGTCTTAAAAAATATGAGTGCTTGGTGCATTAGGTTATATTTCACAGCCGTAGGCACCTCTCTTATATGCAAAGTGCCAAAGCACTCGAGGTCTTTATGATTCTGCTGATTGTCTATCAGGTTTAAATAAGATGAGATATTCTTTTGTTCTTTCAACTTATTGTATATAATAAAATGGCAATATTTCCATGGCTGGTTCCAAAATCCCTGATTTGCTCGCTTCTGGCTGACTCTCAGAAGTTCAAATAACAGGCTAGTAATGGTTCTCTTCCTCCACCTCTGCTAATATTCTCTACTCTTTACTGCCTATTCATCTCACTTAAGCAGAACTTTAAGAGGCTATTGAGGACTACTTTGCCATTTATTTCCCAAATAAATTTAGCTAAAAATGTGAATTTGACCCAAGTCTCCCATTAACAAAGTGGAGACACAAAAAGCATATTGAGATAAATGAAAAAGCAACTTCAGAATTAAAAAACAACTCACTGATAAAAAAACTTTATCTCCTTTAGGTATTTTCATAGATTCAACAAAGGCAAATTCAGAAAATGTTCTTAGTTTTATTTAATTAAATCTCTTCCAAGTGCTTCAGGTGTCAGCTAGTGTTCATAACAGGTAGGGTATTTATTTCTGTTGTATTTGAAGCAGTGTATGACACAGCTGCCTGAGTGAGAAAGTTAGTAAGGCTGAAAAGTCAGGACCCTTTTGGGTTCCAAATCCTCAAAAGATTGTTCTTTTGTGATGTAAAAACAGATGTGATAATCTGCAGAGTCTGGGATAGCCACTTCCCCTTGTTGAGAAGTAGAGTGGCAGGGCAAGGAATAGTGTGGGTGAATATGCTAAAACAAGACTTAGAAAAACAGTTGGCTATTAAAATGAAATGCCATACTGCTACCTCAACATTAGTATGAACACATGCTGTACAAGGATAAAAGAAATTGCTAAGTGAACTATGAAGTAGTTTCACTATTCAAAATGAATAAAGTCCAGCAAAACAAGCATTTAGTACAGTTCCCAAACAGAATCTCTAACTTACTGGAATTTGTCCCTGAGTTGTTGTGGTTAGCTGTGTACCAATGTCATGAGTGCATTTGTCTGCTCAAGTTTAGAGCTTCTTTGCAAACATTGTGTATCTGGGTTGAGTACATTAAACATCCTGTACTTTACCCAAGGTGGCAAATTGTACCAGGCAATGATTCGTGTGTCTTTCTTTTAGAAGATTATCATTGCTTAAACGTAACTGGAAATGGAGTTATCAAGATCCAAATGAGTGATGTTAGTCTTTATAAAAAAATAATATCTTTAAGAGAACAAATCAAACTTCCAGAATGTACCCTAGTAATGATTTGAAAATTGAGCAACAAACCTCCATGATTATACGATTTCCTTGTCTGCTCTGGTAAATATAACCTGTATTGGGAGATAAATAGAGGAATATAGAAGCTTCAGGAAAAGGCACTGAGTCCAAAAACTTCTGCCTACCTGGGAGAATTTTGTTTAAATACAGTACTGATGCTGGACTAGCTACGGAAATAATTGAAAAGTAAGATTAAATTGTGTTTTAAGGTCAATTGTGTTCCTTTGTAGATATTTCTACTGTTTGCCTCGTGTTGTCATTGGTCCCACCCCAAACTGGATAATCTGATACATATCATATGCTGTAAAGAATTTGAGTAATTTGCAATTTTGCAATAAAGTTCTTTGAATCAAAACTACCATGGGAATAATTTATAAGATCTAGGTTACTCTCAGGAGTGCTTCAAAACCAAACTCTTGTTTGTTTTATCCATTTTTGTTATCCAGTTAGCATAAGTAGTTCTTTGTGTATATGTAAGATCTATAAACACTGTAACATGCTATAAATCAAGTGTGAAGAATTTGATTTCAACAAAATTTCAAACAAAATTTCCAACACTTCCACTGCCTATTTTTTCTTCAATTCTGTATTTAAATTTTAAATCATACTATCAAAAGAATAAAAAAATAAAATCCCTTTCCACTTTATATACAAAATACAGAACCTAGAGTGCTGACCAAAATGTTTCACCCCATAACGAGACTGGCAAATATTTTGACTGTGAGTTGAGACCACTTAAAGTATAGAACATTCTAAAAGTATTCTTCCACAGTCTTTCATAAAATCTCCAGGATGTAATTTATAAGAAGCTATTCTTCCTTGTTTATTTTTTTCTTCTGTTCTTAATGCCTTTCTTAACCTTTCCTCCAATAGAGTTTACAGGTAAATTGTGTGAGCAAGTGGAGGCTAGTGTGGGGATTGGCTTACAGGCCTGCCTCACAGTGCAGCTGGCAGTCCTTCTGATCAGCTCTGTGATGTGGTTAGTCTTTCCTCTCCTAAGAACCAGATTCCTGTTTCTCTAACATGCCAAAATAAACAGCTGGGTTTTAAAAGGAATACTTCTCTGAAAGTGCTTCTTCAGATCTGAGCTGCTGTGGAGGTGAGAGTCACATAGGGGACATGGGGTAGAGAAGTCAGGAAAGGATGTCAAAACCAACTTTTTCCCCTTGCAACTATTTTTGTAAATGAGTTAGTATTTACTATACGTTAATGCCATATGTAACATGAGATACTGTGGCAAGTAAGCCAATAAGAAACAGACGAATCTTGAGAGAGAACAAATGGTCCAAAACGCATCTGTAGAAGAATTGCAAATTGGGAGTAAAACCACAGAAATGTTAAAGGACAGAAATATAAATCCATTACAGCCCATCTAAAGTGCCAAAATAGGACAAATGAGGCCAAAAATACCATAAAAACCTAAACTTTTATGTATTTTGGCAATTATCCCTCAGACCTGGCTCTAAATAGAAAATGTAAACGAATATGAATTTAATAGTAAAAAAGAGAACCAAACATTGTAATGTAATTTCTCCACAAGAGGTTAACTTAAAGTTTGATAAATGGAACAAAGTTCAGGTGTATTAGAACTTACTCAGTCATCACCAGATTTTGACAAAGATGCTAGTAGGCTAATCTATATTAGAATTTGAGTTTACATCTACATTTTAACTTTCCATCTTGAATCAGTTCAAAAAAATCAACAATCATAAGAGCTTAAAATCACAAGCAAAGCCATAAAATAATCAAAAACCTGACTTAAAAGTCCTGAATGCTAAAAAAAGAAAGTAATAGAATTTTAAAAAGGTATGTTGTGGTATCTTTTTTCTTTGTGTTGTTATTTCTGAGATGATAAAACTACCATCTGGTCATTATTTTAGAATTTTTTTCTGTGTCACTATCCAGATCAAAAGCATAAGTGTTTCTTTTTTCCTTTTTTTTCTATTAAAATGAAATCTGGGTTGTTCATGAAATATCTCAACCTCTGGATTTAAGCATAAAGATAAGCCGTCCTTCCACTGCTATTATGTAAGACTTGGAGTAAAGTCCCCACAGTTAAGCACTGGTTTTCCTTTTTACATAATGAGTCCTTTAATCTCTGTAACACACTGAGCACGCATGCTACGGGTGAAACCACAAAACACAGGAAAATTTAGGTATGCCTGGCCTCTGTCTGTTTTGGCACATCTGGTTACTCCTTGAAAAAAACTAGATGTGCTGATGTCATATCTGGTTTTCCTGTATTTTTTAGATTTGTTTCTAGCGTTCATGTATCAGTAAGATCTCCTTCTGGATAAGGCAAACCTCATTAATGGTACAGTAATCTTTCATCCCTGGAACTTTTGCCTAACTGCTAAATCTTTGATCTCGTTCAAATTGTTTCTGTAGAACCATAGAGAAAGTAGGAAAGTAGTAATGGAACGTTTTCTAGTACCAGGCAAGAGTAATAAGGCAGAAAATATTTCTTCCCTTGATACCAAATATTTGAAATCACGCACTAGCTTCATTTTACTTATATTATGAAATACAATGTATTCCATTTCATTATCATGGTTTATTAGCACTGTGCAGCTGGTATCTTTTTCAAACACAGTTACACCACAAGTAGTATCTATTTTTAATTGGTTTTCTTCTGTTTTGGTTTGTTTTTTAATTTTTCATAATGATGAACCCAGTAACATCTACAGATGAAATGTAACAATGAGAAATTGTTTGGATTGTTGGTCTTCAGAGCATAGGCGATTAAAGACCTCCACCTGAGAGCTTGTTGCATGTTGATTTCCTCAAAAGCCAGTCCTCGTACCTTTTCTACTTAATACATTTGCCAATGATATAGAGAAGAAGGCATGTGCCCCATGAAGTTGGTCGAAAACTCCACATTGGTGTTAATAGATGATATGCTCAAGGGTAAGGCCAAGTGGACCTTGGCAAGCTGGAGCAATGAGCCAACAGGAAGTTTATAAAATTCAACCAGGACAAATGCAAAGTGCTGAACCTGGAACAGAGTAAAACCCTAAAATGATACAGGCTAGGGTGTGGGTAGAACCTGAAAAGGCATTGGAAATCATTGTGAACAAGAAGCAAGAAATGAATCAGAAGTTCATTATTCAAAGACAGCCATGAGCATTCTGGGCTGTATTAATAGAAGCATAGCCAGTAGTTCAAGGAATATGATTATTCCTCTTTACTGTGAAACACCACCTTGAGTTTTGTGTCAGCTCCCCAGTATAAGAAGACATCAATAAACTGGAGCTGGTTCAAAAGAGGGCCACCATGATAGTTGGGACTACAGTGCTTGCTCAGCGAGGAAAAGCTTGTCAGCCTGGAGAAGAGGCTGCTACAGGGGAACTTACTGACCATCCTCCCAGCACTTATGGAGAGTTCATCAAGAAGATGGAATTCTTCTCAGTGGTGCATGGTGGGAGAATCACAGACACTGGTAAGAAATTGAAATTCCACATATAAATATTTAAATTTCTCAACCCAGATCCACACAATAATGAAATGTCTGTAGGTAATTTAGTTTTATTCATTCTAGTTTTCTTAATACTTGAACTTTTGCTCCAAGGGGAATAATATTTAAGCATTTAACTATTTGTAGTTTGAGAAGCTTCTACTCCGTGATATTATATACACACTTGATTCTCCAAATCAGCTCTTTTGAATAGTTTTATCAAAAAGGTTGTTAATGAAGGTGAGAGAGAAATTAAATTATTGTGACTGATACTGACAGAATCATATTAATGTTATTAAGAAAAATCTAGACTTCCTAGCAGGGTAGGCCAGATGTGTCTAGGAAAGGCAGGCCACTTAAAAGAATATCTTCAAGGGTGCCTCTTGAAGAATAAAAGGAAAAAAGGATGCGGTGAAGTCCCTGATTTTTGCATTTTCTGGAAGTAATTACATTATTAAGTTAAAAGTTTAAAAGACTAATACTAGAGGGCTGAAGCTATTATTTAAATTAATATTACATTGTTTTATTTTACAGAGGCCAACTATTCTCCATTGTAGTCTTACACGTGCACAGACTAGTAATTCCAAATATATGTTTGGTGTGCCATAACACACTGTGAAAAGCAAAGTTAGCTGAAAAGTAGTTTGGGAATGTGAAATAACAATCATCCTTGAGTTCTTCAGAATAAAAACAATCCATCATAATGAACAGATGTTATCACATAATTTTTGAGATACTGTACTGCTCCTTTTGTTGTTGTTGTTGTTGTTAAATATTAGTTATATGTAATGAAACTGAAGTGAATAAATGTCAATAGTTATAGGAGGAAACTGTTACAACTGAAGAAGCACGCTTTTATTTTTTTCATGTTTTCAGGCTAGATATCTTATTATTTTAATATAGTGCTTATACTTATTGAAGACAAGTCAGCTGACTTGTCCCATAAGTTATAAAACCTTTATTGTTTGTCAGTACTGGTGAACAAAAATTCAAATTAGCTTTATCACTTAGAATTTTCATTACCATCATATACAGTATGACAGACATATTAATGCTATTTAAAAGCGATAAATCTTAGAGGGTTTTATCATCTTTCATGAATGGTTCACTGACACTAGCCAAGAAATTCTTAATTTCCTCTTCATGAACCTTTAATTCTCTTGGTCATTCCTTTTTCTTTGATTGGATATCATGTGTTTACCTGGACATGTTACTACCCTGGTTCTAGCCTATTTTATTCTTTGATGTAGCAACATCCATATATCTATTCCCCACATTTTTTTTTAATATTCTTTCTTTAGTCCCTATATTTATTTGTGCTCATTCACACCTCTTGTTCTTTCTTCTGTTCTATTTTTTTATTCCTTTAACATATAGCTGTTTAAACAATTTAACATTTCTGTCCTTCAGGCAGAGACCTTAAACTTCTGCATATTTCTCATTTAGAGGGAGGCAGGGTATTCTCTTTACTACTTAGAACACATAAACTTATTCAAGATTTCCAGGAAATATTCCCGACAGAATTTATACATTTTCATTTGTGTATCTCCATAGTCATTGGGTTGACCTTTCTTTTTCTGATGAAACTCCTCTTTATTTGAATGAGCTACAAGCAATATCCTGAACAAAATAATGCTCCTGATGTCTGTTTCCTTCCCAGCAGCTACACAAACAATCGTTATCCCTTTGCAATTCAAGGACAATGTCTACAGTAAGGTATTTAAATGCGTAGAAGGAATTTCAGAGGTCCCTCAAAATTTGAAACATGGAGATATCTCTGTAGTTCTGAAGAGCATACTGCCTCAAAACAAAGGAAGAGTTTGAAATAACACATTTGTGGGTAGGGAGAGTTCCTCTTGCAGCCAACATGAACAAAGTCACTGTGGTGGTGCAATTACTGTCCTGCTAAGCCTCATAGACCATTCTAGATTGCTAAGCACAACATCTAATGTGTTTGGAACAACACCTTCTTCTCTCTGGGCTGCTGATCCAGTGAAACATAAGCTTCATAGGGAGAAGAAGCCTGTTTGTACAGAGGCAATCATTCAAGAGGCTAAGGTGTGTTCCTTGACCTCCTGAAACTCATGATTGAGAAAGAAACTCTATTACCTGAAGAAGGGAACTGACAACTGGTCTTCCCACCCAAGCACACTGGGACAGAGAACACATGTCACAATACAATGATCCAGAACACCTAGGGACCCCTTCAGTGTTCTTGGTGTGAGTGTTCTCACAACTTTAAGATGGAAATTTTCAGGCTAGCCTCTGTCTGTCTGTCATGACCCATACTTCTCTAATGCCAAAATATTTATATCTCTGTGCTTGCATATACACTTGTTACACTGTGTAGTAAATAGGAGAGTATCTTATAATTCTCAAATCTGATTAGGTTGTTCACTAATTTTATTATAAAATATATATTGAATATTTTAATTATATTGTTAATCAGTTGATAATGAAGCTTTTATAAGAATTTTGAAATTTACCTTAATAAATTCTAAATTGCTGATAAACAAAAGTTTTCGAATTCCTGTCTGTGACAATCATCCAACCAACCCTCTGAGTGGATGCACTTTTTCATGCCTTTTGAGAGTTCTTGTCACCTCTTCTGATTCAGTTACAGCTGGCTACTTCAGACATTGAAAAGATTTGTGTTACTTTCACTAGAGGTAAGGGTGCTACAAGACTACCTCTCCTGATACCTTTCTAGCTTCTCTACAGACAGACTGCTTTGTCATTTGTGTGGCCTATTATTTGACTGTTTCTGAAGTACAAATCCGATAAAAATAAATCCGTTGTAGGAGGTGGTCTCCTTTAACTTTTGAAAACAAGATAGTGATATTCTTGGTGACACAAAGTCATTAACATCTTACTTAACGAAGTAAACCACCAAATTCTGTGATGATAATCCTAACAGTTGTTCTTCCTTAATTGCATTCCTGACATAGTTTTTTCTTTCCCAGTATTTGGCAGCATTTAAAAAGATAACAACCATTTAATATAGACATGTCCCCATGGGCAATTTCACCAGCAAATGAAGGAGCTCATTAATGTAACATAGAGACATGGCTGTGTGCTTTAATTTTTTTTTTCCTTAGATACTCCTCAAAGCTCTCAAACTTACCCTTTCCTCTATATTATTTTGTTAAAGGCACTTAGTCCAGCTGTCAGTTCATACTTGTAAAAGCAACCTGTTACACCAATCAAACCTGATGAACCTTTTGTAGTCCTTTTTGCTCTGGATGTGTTACTTTTTGCAGCTACATCAGACTTTTGGAATGTAATCGTATTGAATTGATGTCATATCCATAATTCTATGTTGTATCATCCAGTAACAATAAATGTAACTTGAAAAATTCCATTGTAGTTAAGATGATTTCCCATACTCTACTTGTGTCGATTCTTCTAACTTCGTTGCTCCTTGGGCAAACATTTTGCGTCATAGCCATACTAACCCAAATTTATTTTCTTCCTTCATATATACTTGTGGCATTCTGTGATAAAACTCTTTCTCTACATCTGAGATCTAGTTCAGAAAATTCAAAAGATGAAGGAAATATAAAATTGGAAGTTGGCCAATGAGGAAATCTGCTTTGTTGATTAGTCTGATGAACACTAATTTGATTTATTTGATACTAAATTGAAATAAGTCCCTGAAGAATGGTCTAATAAAACTTAAAAAGTGTCACTTTCCAGGGAACTTAATTTATTGTAACTAAGTAAATGATGTAACACAGACTAGATTCATAACAGTAACAATGATTTGATCATCCTTTAAACAGATTTAACTGATGCTTGCCTCCACTTATACATGGGTGATATGTGTTATTTCGCATTTTTTATGATATTACACAATGTTGAGTTCATGTGGTATACTTAATGCTATAACAAAACAGGACTTAGTAGAATGTAGCATAAAATATGGTTCACAGATGTTCGTTCTTGCATTTCTTGCTTAGCTTGGGTTCTTACGCATCTGTGGAGGGAAATGATTTGAACAAAGACAGTCCTCTGCTACTGATCATGTATTAGCAGTTTACCATAAAGCACGGGGTCGCAATTCCGCTGTAACATTCTGTCAAGCACAAACTATGACAAGTGACTCTATAATTAAAACCTTCCTCTGACTGATTGTAGGTGGAATCAATGGCATCTCTTCTTTTTAATGTCAAATAATACTTTGGAATAGAAGACTGTGTTTTCATGTCTTGAGATTTTTACCAAACCATTTGAGAAATGTTACCATAGCTGGTTTCTGAATGTCTTGGGTAATGCAAACCATACAATTCAAATTTTTTCTGAGCAATATATTGAGTTTCTCCCTATTTAACCCATCTCCTTTCCTGAAAGCTCAAACTTGTCAGTGGTTTGGAGCAGAATTGTGAAATGACAAAGACAAGCTATTTGTCAAAGATTTATATTCTACTAGTCCTTGCAAATGCCCATCTTGTAGCAAAGATATACATTTTTAAAAAGTTTTTTTGTACTCAGGAGAAATGTCTTAGATTACTGAAATTCAGATCTCTGTAACTTTTTCACTATTGTCCATATTGTTTTGGGGCACTCAATGACAACTGAAGTTCAGATTCTTCCATCATTTCAGTTTCTCTATCACTTGTTTCTACAGGGTGGAATAAAAGAAATTTCAGAAAGATAAGAAGATTTTGGAAAATCTGGAACTGCAGGTGGAACAAAGAATATGATCTGGAAAGACTGGAAGGAAGTGGCATTAGGGAGGAAGGTAAACAGCTTAACCAGGTACAGGGAAAACAGAAAACAGGGCTTGCAATGAAAAGTAGGATGTGTGCAAGCAGTAATTAGTATTCGAAGAGAAATTGCGATTCAGGAAGACTAAGATTGAGAACAGATGTGGGAAGATGGCACAAATGAATGATCTATTGAACAGTTGAAGGGAGAAGGAGAAAGGAAACTGTCTAAGTGTGGAGATTAGTGAATTAGGAGTGCAATCATTTAGACCGGGATTTTTCAGGCTATGACACTGTGAGAAAAAGTGAAGAAATGTAGGAAACATATGTCTAGATCTTAGATTCTGGAATAACATCTGTCTGAACCAGACCTTGCCACAAACTATCTAATTATATGGTATTTTTGTAACACAATTTGAAGTTTCTATAGGCAATTGTTTCAGTGCCATGATACTACAGCAGTCCTGCATGCCTCACCTCTGGTTTGGCTAGGGAAACAAAATCCTGAGACTTCAGGAAACCTCACTAACCAGTTTGTGGTTTGTTGAAGAGCTAGCAACAATCGAGGAAGATCATGCATCAATTCATGTAGCAAAAATGATGAAGCAACAATTCTCAAAGCATCTGCTTCAGGATGTTCAGGTTCCCATTATGCAATTTGTTTCTGATAATAGGTGTAATCTAGCAGTACACTGCTTGGCAAGTTAAACCTAATAACTGCAGAAATGAAGCCTGGATAACAAGAATAGCACTGAAATGAAGAAGGAGTAAGAGGCAGAATAGGAAAATGCTAGGAGGTGAAAAACTTAAAGTGATCTTAATTTCTCTTTGTATTCAAATCTTTTACTAAAAATGTGAATAATATCCTTCTCTCTCCTAGAATACTATGAGAATAAAATCTTACCTCTAAAATGATTTGAAGATTAATTTTTTTTTTTAATTATAAACAGCCTTGGAGAAAAGCATCCAAGGAATAAACAAAGACCCTGGCAGCATATCATAGTCAACCAGAAAGAAAAGATTAAATAGCTGGTCATAGCAATTACTCCCATCTTTGCATGACATGAGTCAGAGGATGTATGAAAAAATAGTAGTTAATCATGTAATTTAAAATTTTTTCAGAATCCATCAGAGAATATCATATTAAACAGATCATTTACAGATGATAATGTTGGGTATTTGGTTTCAAATTTTTGCTCAGGCTTTCCAAATATCATCTTGTGTCTTCTGCATAGCAAGGCAAAAATTCTAGTCTGTTATGTCTCTCTATTTGTCTGAACTTAAAAATGCTTCTGTACAGAAGGTCTAAGGTCTACATATAGTGAAAGTTAAAGTGGGGAGTCTTTGATTTGAAAAGTCTTAAGGGCAAGGTTATCCAACTTGGTTTCACCCAATAACAGGGCATATATACACTACAAAAATCACATAGGTGTATATGAAAGGAATTTGCCAGCTACAACAAGTCTTGGGTTGTAAGTTGTACACCCTCTTTCAGTATTACAAAATATCTGTGATATAGAGTACACAGATATGACATGGAGGCTACTGCACAGAGCTGATGTCTGTCTGTGGTCCTTTAAGATGCTACCAGATATGAATCTTGGGTTCAGAGAATTTGACATTTGAGTTGTTATTTGAAAATCCACGTACATGATTTACACATCTCAAATGCTCTGTCACTTGGTCACTCCAGAAAATCATTTATAATAACTTGCATCCTGTATTTCAGTTAATTGGTAGTCCAAGAACTCCGGTATCCACATTTCTCAGAATATTAGGATTTCTGATAATAAACTAAACTAACCTTTATGCTTTGCAATCATTGTTTTTGAAGTTATTGTATTATAAACTGTGGTGAAGATTAGAAATAGTTCTCTGCTCAGATTTCCTTTTCTGGAATCATCCCAGCATATATACCTAATTCTGGATTTTACACCAAGTCTGAAGAAAGGGCTTCAGAATTCAAGAGTTCTGAGGCTTAGCCTTAGCTGTGAGTTTCCTTAAAAATTTCAGATATTGTCACCCTCATATGGAGAGTCACATTTCCTGGTGATCATTGCTCTCTTTGTCACTGGTTTCGTCTTTCTAAACATTTTTCAAAGGTATTGCAAAAAGTCAGTGACTGTGTTCTAGGAGGTACAAAGACTGCTGAAGGCAGATGGAAAGGCTGTATGTGTGTCATAAACCATTTTCTAACAGGTTAGCTTAAAGTCATTCCATTAGATTAATATCTCAATGAAATAAGGTAACCCAATTATATTTTAGCAGTCAGGTGCTTAACTTCAGGAAGCTACCTGCATTTTTGTGCTATTGACATTAGTTAAAAAATAGTCCTCAGACATTTTAGAAAAATACCGGATGGTATTCTCACATTTTAATATTGATTTTGTTGGAACTGCTTCTGAGAATTTGGATATTAATATTATTCTTATCCAATCAAGGAATAGATGCAACAAATGATTTATATCCAGTTGTAAAGCCTCACATTTCTGATGGTGGCAATGAACCTCTCAAATTGACCAAAATATATTTACATGGTGTAGTTGACAAAAAATTTCAATAGTATGTGTTATGCAGAAACCTAGTTCTGCACATATTGACCATTCACAGTCAAAAGCAGTGCTAGGAATGTCTCTTAAAATTATTAGCTATGAGACATTTTCCTAGTTCTTCCAGTTCTTGATGATGACTTCCTCCTGTATTTAAATACAGACAGATACCACAGTGATGAGCCCCACTGGATATGTACGTAGGCAGTGTTTTCTTTCAGTTGTTAATAACATTTCTAAACAGTGTCTTCATTATATCCTCATAGCTGATTTACTGGCAAGAACAAGCAGCAAAGACTGCAGTGTCTTCAATACTGGGCTATATTTTGGCCGCATGTATCAATTTTTTTTTTAACATAGCTCAGGTCACCGCCAATTCTAGCTGTAGTTAAAATGAATTATTACTTTAGGGAGTAGCCTTGCCACACAAATTGAAAATCAAGGGAAACTGAGGTATAAACTTTCTTCCTCAGACCATCAGAGAAGAGGCACAATGTACTTATCCCTTAGTATTATCTGTAAACGCAAAAAACCAGCAAGCCTCTATATGCATTCATATCAGGCAAAGCAAAGGTTTTTCACTGTTTCTGCATTCACTACAAATCCATCCCTGTCTCCACACACACTCAGAGGATGCAGAGCAAGATGGTGTGCCATAAATATTTGTAGTTACATTTAGCTGCACAAAGTTTTCTGAAGTCTTTGGAAGCTGTCTGTGTTTAGTGATAATGGCATTCACAGTACTCCATTGCCATTTAAAAATATGCCTCTTTGTCTGCAGCTGTTATCAAGAACGAAGATAAAGCTGCAGATGATGCTTCACTTGCTTTATTCCCACAGAAGCTGTATATCATCAGTTTGAGGTTGAACACCAAGTTAGAGGTGTTTCATTAAAATTTAACCTATGGTTCTCAACTGTCTCACATGAACAGGCGATTTAGTCATGCAGATCACTGGGAGAGTGATTTGGAGACAGTTAAATCATTGACCTGTAACCTCAGAATGACTTTGTTAGTAAAACATTGGCTTTCCTAGTAAAAAACAGAAGACAGAGTTTGAGGCCATGCAGAAAAGGAATGTTAATGTAATTTTTGTATCTGTCAAAAGAGTAACTGCAGCTCTCTTAGTTTTGTATATAAAATACAGTATGCAATAATACACTAAGGCCATATAAACCCATTTTTCTCAAGCTGCAGAAGCCAGTAGCTTGAATCAAAATGTCAGCTCAGTTAAGGATTACAGAGTTTAAAGACGTTGTGGTCTACGGGTAAGTGAAACTGCCTTTTTCTTTTCTTAACTATGGCTCTATAACCTGCAACTTGATGACCAGCTTGAACAATGATTTTTTTTGCAAATTTGCAACTATGGGATCATTGTACTTTTGCACTGTGACTCTCAGGTTGCATCTGATCCTGGTTACAGGCTGTCATTGTAACGCACTCTACTTCTTTTTTAAAGCAATATAATTTAGTAGTTTACAAGAAAACACTGGCTTCATTAGACAACAATGAAATACTCGACACCTGTGCTATTTGTCCTTCTTTCTCTTCTCTCTCTGGTTAATTCATGGCTCATGAGAGTTCAAAGTCTTGTTTAACATACTTGGTTGTATTTTTTCTCAAATTAGGCCCTACATATCATCTGTTGCACACATTTGCTTACTGATACCACCTGCAAATGTTTCCTGAGAAAGGTATACTGAATTTTTCCTCTATTGCTATGCGCCAACCACACAGTTTTGAGCCAGAAATGTAAATAATATTGATGACATCAAGGGTCTTCTAATCTGGTGATACTCATGAAAGCTGTTTATATTAAAATTGTACATCTGGACTAACCTCCTCTGGAGAAGTGTCACTCTCCTCGTGATCTGCAGGTGGCTGGTGGCCTGTCAGAGCGTTACAACTACTCTGGGAACAGGTTGTTGTGTTCTGATCTCCTCCATGACTCTGACTGACAAGAAACAAACATGTTTAACTGCATCACAGATGCAAATCCATAGGTATCTTTCATTTTTTTAAGGTATTAGTATTTTAAACAAAAATGTTTCTAAGAACATTAAATCATGATTTTATAAAATAAATCAACTTGTTTACACTAGCAGCATAATTGTCAGGACTTCTGTCAGCTATCTAAGTGTAGCAGTCCATTAATTTTTTGCTAACAAAGTGGCCTACTTCTCTAGACAATAATATAAGTAATATTGCTACATCTTATGCTTCATTGACCTTTAAATGTAAAAGAAATCTTATTGTCTGCTGCAAGTATGAATACTATAGTTTACTGTATTTCTTTGTATCAAATTTTGTACACTTTTCATAAGTCTTTCTCATGATATAGGTTTATTTTACAGGTCTACTCCAGGTCTCTCAGTGTATGAATACATATCTAGGAAATATCAGCTAAACCAAAAGATCAACTCACCACAACTGTGATGTAAAGAGGAAATCCACTGTGTGGGATGACACGGTCATTTGTCAGGAAAAAACAGCAGTAAAAAATGCATCAGCCTACAAATTCTCAGAAGTTTGACATTGTAAAAGAAGACAGTTTGAGAGGAGATGCAGAGATTGCTACAAACCATAAACAGTTCCTGTGATCATAATCACATATCCCACCCATTGCAACTCCTTTTTTCCTTATTTTTTTTACCTCCTCATCTGCAAGGAGAATATTGTTTTAGTAGAAATCAATCTGAGACAGATTACCCAAAGTTTCAAGTTCCCTTTGGTTCTATAAAAGCTCTTCCTCTTAAATATCAGGGCAAATGGTGGAACAAACAGAAGAAAGAAGTGTAGTGTGGGTGGGAGTTGTTTGTTTATTCACTTTTCTTTCTTTTATAACACAGCTCCAGAAAGACTTCCCTTAAACTGTTTTGTAAAGGTAAGATAGCTATTCCCTTTTATTTGTTTCTGTAACAGTAATTTAACAAAAGACTGGCATATAAAAGCACAGTGGTCATCAACCTCTCAAATTGTGAAAGATGACACAAACTCCTACAATGATCTGATGAGTCACTTACTCTAAAGTTCTCTGGGGAAATGAGTGGGTCACTATTTCACTAATTAAACAAGAAACGTCTGTGTCCTTACTGCTGGGTGGACTGCCAAGATTCAGCGCTCCTCTTTTGTAAACTACCTGACCTACCACTGATGTCAGTCACAGCAATTAGCCTGCCAACCAAATCATAGGGCAGAGGATACTGTGCCAGACACGCAACATCCTTCCACTCTTCTGTTTGTTGTTTGGAGCAAAAAAAAAAATTCATTCAAAGTTGTCATGTGTCTAAGGATAAGCGTTTCTGCTTCCTTACAGACTACCACTGCAAATATCACAAACTTTCACATTTGTCTTTTATAATTCTCCACTGTTTACTGCTTTTCTTTCATAAGACCAGTCCTCAAGCTTATAGTATCCCAACTGTCAGTGTTTTGTTCTTTTTCAAGATTATAGATATGACTTTTTACATAGTGAAGCATCATAATGTTAGAATTTGCAGCAAGAATGGCAGTTTTTTGTCTACTGAATTATGCTACAGAACTTAAAAGCAAGCAAATAAGTCCAATCCTTTTGATTTCAAAGGAATGTTTTTGAGCAGCGTAAGCAACTCAACACAACGTTCCAAAGCACAGGCACCCTAATAAAGTACCTTTAATTAAGATGGAAGCTGGCCCTGCTCATTTTCAAAAAGAAAATTTGATGACACAAAGTTGAGTGATGCAGTTGTTAAAACAGAAAGAGGGAATGTCATGGAGAAGTGGCTTTGTGTGAGCCTCATGAGGTCCAACAAGGCCAGGTACAAGGTTCTACACCTGGGTCATGGCAATTTACGATTTCAGTACAGGATGAGATATAGTGTGATTGATAACAGCCCTGTGGGAGAAGGACTTGGGGGTGTTGATTGATGAGAAGCTTGACATGAGCCGGCAATGTATAGTCACAACCCAGAAGGCAAACTGTGTCCTGTGCTGCATCAAAAGAAGCGTTGCCAGCAGGTTGAGGGACGTGACTCTCCCCCTCTACTCCTCTCTTATGAAGACTCCACCTGGAGTACTGTGTCCAGTTCTGGAATCCTCAGCAAAAGAAGAGTATGGAACTGTTGAACAGGTCCAGAAGAGGGCCACAACGATGATCAGATGGCTATAGCATCTCTACTATGAGGACAGGCTGAGAGAGTTGGGCTTGTTTGGCCTGGAGAAGGCTCTGGGGAGACCTCATAGAGGCCTTTCAGTACCTAAAGGGTCTACAAGAAAGTTGGGGAGGGACTTTATACAAGGGCATGTAGTGATAAGATGAGGCTGAGTAGCTTTAAATTGGAAGGGGGAAGACTTAGATTAGGCATTAGAAGAAATTCTTCATGACAAGAGTGGTTAGGTGCAGGAACAGGTTGCCCAGGGAAGCTGTGGATGCCCCCTCCCTGGAAATATTCAAGGCCCGTTTGGATGGGGCCTTGAGCAGTCTGGTCTGGTGGGGGTTGTCCCTGCCCATGGCAGGGGTATTGGAACTGAATGGGCTTTAAGGTCCTTTCCAACTCAAACTGTTCTATGTTTCTATGACTCTATGATCTGGCAGAGATTGTGGTGTTACTAAATCTCAAAGACAGCACTTTTGTAGCCTCAGAATGGTACAAGGAAGAATTAATTTAGGTTACTCAAAGTTATCAAAATGACTGTTGAGGCAACTTATTGCTGAGCAACTTAAACCAAATCCTCAGGCTCTCAAGGCACTACACTTTCACTTAACCTCTTTTCAGGTATTTAAAAATTGAACATTGATTATTACCATCTGTATTTCATACTCTTTCAAGTGCTCCACTTATTTACTAGGAGCCAATCGTCTTAAGTGCTTGACCCAAAGAACTGTATCTTTCTCTTAACTTATTCTGCAGTACTGCTTCAAACTTGCATTCATAAACACACTGTTTCCTTGGACTTGAGTGGTAAGTAAAAGAAGCAAAACAGTTCTTAAAGCATGATAATTTTCCAAGGGTACAAGCAGGTATTTTGCAGAATTTTAACATGTCTAGCTCAAGTCCAGTGTGAGGAGTTAAGCAGCACAATTTCTTTCAGTCACCTAATGAAACCGAGTGGTGAACTATACTCTCTTACAATTCCGCTGACTCATTTTGCTGCTATATAAGTTGACCTTTGGCGTCATAGAAAAATTTCTTCTTTTGTGGTGCGAAATAAAAGTGAAAGTTTTATCACTCCATCTGACACCATAGTTTCCAGAAGTTCACACAGAAACATTCACTGTAGTCATTTTTCTTTCAGATACAGATAATCCAAGTCTTTACAGTCTCACGAAGGGATCAAATGATTGAAGAAAATACAAGTTTTAAACAATGCAATTACAAAATAATTTATATTGTAATGCAAGTTTTGAGAAGATTACCTGAGTTTTCAGTTTTCCAATGAAACAGGAACTAAATTAAACAGTAACCAAGGATTTGTGGAATTTGTGTTTGATATCTTTAATAAACCAGTTAAATGATGTTGTTGACCCTCCTCCTCCCCTTCCCCAAGCTACAAAAGTAAAACTGCCTTCCTTTTATTGCACTGGTTTCTGAGACTATATTATCTGATTAATGATCACCTCTTTTTACGGAGATTCTATGCTAGTAAATAAATTTGTGCCTTCTGATGAATAAAGAGAAAGAGTAATTATAAAAAACAAAGCGCAGAATACATAATTTTAATCCTTGATTTTCATAGATATATCATATTTGGCAAGCAGTTGTAGACTCTGGCCATGTATCAGTAACTAAGAATTATACCTGTACAAGTTACGAGGACTTAGTTCTATAGATCTCCTGGGTACTGACAGAAAAACAAAATTATACATACTGATAGAAAGGGATTAGAATTGCATTTTCTGAACTGGCAAAAACTGTCCTGTGGGCTTACTGTTGGAGATAAATATCGATAAGTTAATTTGCCTTTTTGCTGAGAGCACAGATTATATCTTCTTTTTTTAGCCATTCAAGTAAGGAGAGCATGTGCAATTTTTACAGTATTGGATCCAGTCCTGGTTTTCCTGATCAAAATACTTCTAACACATGGCTAGATCTCTCTGGGCTTTGTAGAAATTGCTTGCTGATGCACCTAGTGAACACGCTGCCACACTTCACAGTGATTGCCCCTTCTTATGACAAAACTTACTAAATCTTTGACTAGGTAAACTTCCCATGACTGGAAAACATTGAGACATCATAGTCTGTTATTTCAATACTTCTTGCCAAATATAACAGTGAATTAGGTGTATGAAGTTTTTGTGTAATAACTTTTTAGGCTTAAACTTCTTTTCTCCTTTTCTTCTTCCCCCCTGCAACCCCCCCAAAAAAAATCCAACAAACCAAACTTGAACACCACAGCCCACTTGTATTGGTATTAAAAGCTCCAGAAACCTTGACAATAGCTTTTACCACTCTAGATTTATCTTGCAGAAGAAAAATAGCCATGGACTTGATTGTTTTGTATCTTTTCGGAAAGACAACAAAAGTCTTTACCAACAGATAACTACATCGTGTATCTCATGGCATAGCATACCTGAAGCAGTACTACAGTTGGTTCCAAATATTTTAGATCACTACTGACAGTTTCACAGGCCATGAACTAGAATTGAAAGCAATATAAAAGTCAATGATCTATAGTGTGCTTGACACGGTCTCACAGACCTCTGTTTGAGTCACTAAAATAGGAAGATCCTTCAGGCCAGTGACAAAAAACCCTTTCAGTTGCAGAGTCTGCAGTTTAGTTAAAATATTCATGACCAGATATATCTTTCATCTTTAAACCTGGAATTTATGACAAGTCATGTAGTTTGAATCTCCTTTATCAAATGTATTATATACGTATGTTTATATATCCTTGTTCCTTTTCTTTCAATAGCTTAGTGAAGTTATAAAATGCTAAAAAACATGACGATTTCAGGGGAAAAAAACAACTAATCACATCAGAGGATATTTACGTATTGATATTTCAGATTTTATTAAAGGTAAAATAATTTCTACTGGAGCTCTCCTAGCTGAAGTTAAACAAAATACCTCAGAATTTTATTCAACAATTTTACATGATACAATTTGATTCAACAATGCAACCTCAAAATTATTTACTACCTTTCCCATTTTCATACCTTCTTTCTGCTTTCGTACCTTCATACCTGCTTTCCTGGCTGACTATTGATATATTGAGGAAACTAAAAGGAACAAAAGGGAAAAAATAGGTAGTACGACTCTTTATCACTTATAAAGAGGTGTCTTAAATTCTAACATACATGATACCATAAATCAGAATTATATTTATATTGAATTAGCATGATGGGAACTAATGGGGTGAATTAGTATGGGTATATTGAATTAGGTATGATAGGATCAAAATAATGCGAAAGGAAGAAAATGGAAAGTGTAAACTCTTTAATAATTAGGTAATGTATTGAAAAGTAGACCAGATGAAAATTGTGTATATACATACAATAAAAAGTTCTCACAGTTGGTGTCAGGAATCCTAATTTTGCCCAGGGCTCCAAAGAGTTCTGCATGCAGGCTCTGGATAGGTAAATGAGTTTCTCCAAGGAGCTGAGTGGTAGCTGTGACTGAGCAGTTCATCATAAGCAGACCTGAGTGCCACACAGGCAATCTATGAATCTCCTCTTTAAGTTTAAAGTGTCAATTATGCAATTATTTACAGAATAACGGAGACCAGGAAAAAAGCCTATAAGAGAGCTAGAGGAAAATGGCAAACAAACTTTTTGGAGTAGTTCTTTTTGCGTGAATAAAAAATATATTTTTCTATGTATTAACTCATTTTGAAAGTGTTTTTGTTTAGTTACACTTCCATTCTTACTTGGAAACATTTAATTACAATTAGGACCTGCAATGAGGAAGAATTTAACGTGCATTATGTGTATGAATACATGCCTGAAGGACTTTTCTTAAGAGTGGTAATAGATCCACACATACTCTGAAGTGTTTACTCAATTATGCCTAAAAGGACCAATTTCTCAGTGTTTCTTGAGTAAATCAAGATTCAGAGACCATATTGTTTGGGAAACAGTATATGGGCTCCAATACCCAATTTCCATGAATGGCGCATTTTAAAAATACCAAGTTTATCTCTATTTTTTTACTAGTATGGGTACTGGACACTAGAGTTACACAGAACAGAGTTCAGTGAAAACTCATTTTCCAGATTTTTTTTTTTTTATCCTGTTAGGCACTATCTTTGGTATCTACAAACATCACAGACATCAGTAAAGACATGCTTATTACTCGCCTCCAGACTGGAAGCAAAGTTCATAACTTTTCAATGTCAATGAGCATCCTATAAGACTGTCTTCACTAAAAACACAATAACTGGAAGAGAAGGGGAAAAAACGCTTTAGTTATAAAAAAAATAACATTAATTCTTTTAATTAGATTTTTTTACCACTATTAATACTTCAGTTTGTTATAATATTGCTTCTATATACCAGAAGACTTTCTAAAAATAGCAAAAATGTATTACATCCAGATGACTGTTAAAATTTACTATGTTTTTCAAAGTCAAATAGAAAAAATATAGAAAAATAAGCTTATATTAGTATCCAAAGCAACCTCAATGTATAAAATTCCATTCACCCTTTACAAACAAACCATTAAGAATAAAATAATGGAATACATACATTCTTCAAATCATTGCTATGCAAGCAATGTGGTTTCTGTAACGGATTGCTGTGATTTATTGACCATGGCTTATTAAAAAAAATAGTCCAATACAAACACAAATCCGTTTTGTTCTGAAGATGAAAAAAATATGAATTGTTGTAAAATATCATTTCTTTAAATTGTGCAGAATCCAAGTCTATTTTACAAGCAACAGCTGTGAAAAAAATTTGCATGGCAAAAAGAATTCAGAAACAAAAGCAACAGCACAGTTTGTGAATAGGTGTTCTGGAGTAATGCCTTCTTGTCTTCCAGGGCAAATATTTTGTGTTAACAAGGACAAAGGAATGTTGTGTGCCTGACTCACCATTTCAAGTACAAAACTGCTCTATCAATGACAGTATGTATTAATAGTATCAAATCTCTTTCCCAACATTTTCAACATATGAAAAAGAACATTTAGTAAAAAAATACAATACAGGGAATCCATATGTAAAACATGAACAGGCAGTGACCACAAATAGGTTAAGAAAGAAAACACTGTGCAGTGGCTTCACTTGACTTACTTTCTGTATCTTCATATACACTCACTTAATCCAAGATACCTAAGCCTCAGGAAAAAAAAACCTTTCACAGCCAAGCCTCAGTGCTGCTAATCCCGGTAATAGCTGGCTATGTTGCAGAACACCGAAGAGGTACAATAAACTGAAGGAGAGAAAAATAATTGACAAACATTACTCATTTCTTTCTGATGGATGTATTGAGAAGGCTGATAAAAGTATTTAAATTGCCTTGTTCTCATAATTCTGTATTCTTTGCATGTACTTCCTCAAAGGACACTCACAAAATGTATACTTAGATGTTTTGTAAACCATATCACTCACTGTGCTCTGACACTCCTGTTTATGTGACACTTTTCCAAAATCTCCTTCCTTTCAGTAGACTGGTCCAATACTCTGTTAAGGGGTGTTAAGGACTGGAGTTGCCATCGATGCTTCCCAGCCCTGCAGCCAGAAGTATACCAGTTTATGATTTGCTCAAGCCTGGAGATGGTCAATAATTAAAGGCCAGATTTAACTTAAGGAGAACTGCTTTCTTAATGTAATGAATTCTTGAGGATTCCTTCATCCCAAGCTCACACAGCTCTACTCGGCTGTAACACACGAGGGGTATGAGTTACTGCATGCCTTGCATTCTGCATTTGTATTTATCCTCATGGCTCACATGAAAGATTTTCATATGCTTTGGGTGGGTGGACAGCTTGCTCTGCCCTTTGATGTCTGTGCCAGCATTCTCAAACATAGGCAGAAAGTAGCAGCCAGTGCCAGTCTACCAGTGATTTCTGAACCAGCCAATGTTGGTTTAGAAACCAATACATCCCAACTCACTCCAATCAACAGGATCTCATGGAGTAAATGTAAAAATTGTAGAACAAAATCCAGGCTACTGCAACATAACCTTCTCCCCAGGGAAGCCTCAGTCTAGTGAAAATCCAAGCACCTTTGTAAGAATCCTCGATCTCCTTCCTCCTCCTATGCTCCCTGTCCTGTGATTCCTTCACATCCCACCTTCACTTCACCTAATCTGCCAGGAACGCAACAGATCTGCATTCCAAGACATAAAAGTGGCATATCCCCTTTCCCTATTCACCATTTTGGTGGGAGACAAAAGTGAAAGATTCCCCTACTCCCGTTCCTAATCCTGTTGCACTTGCACAGAGTGAATGATGATCCTTATTATTTTTGGTTTCCTTAAAGCCTCCACTGCATCATTTTGTCCTCTCTGATCTTAGAGGGAGGACTGATGAAGAAATAAGGCCATGGCTAACCTCTCAAGAGAAGTGAAAATGCTTTTTTCTATTTTAGAGCTGGACTTTGTTTATATTTGATAATTTTTGTTGAAGAAACATGGTCAGATAGACTGGACCAGCAATTTTTCTGTTGAAATGAGTTCAAGGACAGTATAGACTTTTTTTTTTGAAACTACCTGAGTCTGTAAACTGACAAAACTCTCTTTGCTGATCTAATGATTTATAGACAGCAAGTACATCCTTTTCTAATCCATTTCTTGTACTTGAGAAAATCATAAGAAATTTATGATTTTCATGCACATGACATAGTAAAAAACCCAAATAACCAACCGCCAAAAGTCTCTCAGAGAGACAGTCTGTCTTTGTAAAACTTTGATTTTCCATCCTTAAAAAAGAGAGAGCTAGAGTTTTTCTCAAAGAAATTTCTGTTAGCACATTTTTTAAGATCAAGAGGTATTTTCTTTATTCTTCTTCTAGCAATTATATACCTCACATTAAGACTTTTTCCTGTATTTTCCCACAAATCAAAGCTGTGACAAGTTTTATATAGAAACGTGGATATCTGTCAGTAGAAGAAAGAATTTCAACAGTCATGAATTTTGAAGGCAAAGTTTTACAGTGCAAGCAAAGGTAAAATTCTGTAGCAAACTGTACAATCAAGTCCACTGTTTACGAGGATTTCTACAGTATTTCTTCAAAAATAATAAAAAAAATCCAGGTTCGAAGAAGCAAAAATGTTTTTTTAGTTTTGCTGTCCAAAGTCTTCAGCATTTGCCCTATCCCTGTGGGGTCCAGTATTGAGAATTCTACATTCAATTCTCCACACTCTTTAAAAGCTGAAACTTAACCTATTTGTTCCAAATACTGATTAAAATATACCCCCTAAATGTAGGGTTTTTTTAAAAAAAGCAAACATTTTTTTCCAGTTCTCTATGGATGATGTACACTAAGAATTGTGTCTTCCCAGTCCCTTCCTGAACACTAAATAGGAATACTTCTGGATCTCGCTTACACTGCTCTTTATATTTTGAGGTCTCTTTTGCAAGGAAGTGAATCTCTCCATCTGTTACCAAGATTTTTCACATCTTTTCACACAGTTCTTTACTCATGACATATTAAGCAGCTTAGCTCAGCCTGGAGAATTAACTTAGATCTCAGTGTTACATAGCTGCACATTCGTTTGCCATTTATAAAAACTATAAACAGCTGAGACTCTAGGAACTTTATTCATAAGCATTAGAGGCTGGCAAAATTATGTACATGTCTACATTTCTGAAACATTCAGCAGCTAATTTAGAGGTTTCTGAGACTTAACATAGGTTTAGTACAGAAGATTTATATTTCTAGAAAATAAACTGTTCCTTTCCATTACCACAGATGCTACTTGCTACATGGATTTGAAACTGTGCTCATGCTGACTTGTGTGGCAGAAGAATGGACTGATTGTCATAAGCTGACTTGCCTGTCTCAGTTTTCTAAAAGGCCTGACATTACTGTGAGATACTGTGCAGAGAGTATCTTTCTAGAGAAAATAGCTCCTGTTGAAATGTGGAGTCAGGGAGAAGGGAAGCATCTTTGTTCCATTTATTTCTAAATCACCTGAAGATGTTCAGTAAGTTGTAAGCCCTGGGTATCATTATTTATATACAAATTTCAACATAATTTATCAACTTCTTCTGGTATTCCATCAGTAATTCATATGGAAGGGTATTCTTAGTGCTCTTCTGTTCAAGCTAAAATACTTCTGGTTAAATACAGATAGGAAGAAAATTTTATGATATTGCGAAACTGACCAGAAAATGTGTTTGTCTAGGTTTTCTGCACACCTGTTTTCTATGTGCTCAGAAATTCTGTAAGACACCATACATCCAGGTCTCTATAGCCTTTAAGCTTGTTCAAATACTGATGGGATATAGGAAGAGCTCATTCTAAAGGGACAAACCCCCCCATGTACACTTGGTCTTTTTTTACCTAATTGCCTTTGATCTAGATTAGTCACACTTCCTGTAAATGGTTTTTATTTGCCCATCACTGATTTCCTTAGCTCCAGGCTTTTCTGAAAGCTCTCTAAGTACTCATTTATTTAGAAAGAGGAGTAAAAAACTGCATCAATCTTTTGTGGCTGCTGCTGAGTCGGGTAAGTAGCTCAGATTCCTCATCCTAGCCTTCATAAATTCTGGAACTCCTTCATTTTTACCATCTTTTCAGGCTTAGGAGATCATGGAGTGTGAAGACACCCTTACAGTCCCGTACTTTTGCACTGGTGACAGTAGTGACATGCAGGAGATCAGTAGTCACCTTCTGAAACAAGAAAGGTTCCAAAGGAAAATCTCTGTACCTTGTCAGGACTATTCTGCATTCCTCTTTTGAAAATAAGCTAACGACAGCAACTTTTTACTATTGCTTACAGCTACATTAAATCTGACAACATTTTCCTGTTATTTGAGTAATAATGAAAAGGAAATAATCCTTCGTGGGAATAACACATTTAGGAGTTTTGGTAAGGTCCTAGACGGTCTAGGATCATCAGTATACTAGGTTTACAGACTCAGGTCTCTCTTGAGAGAAATTGAGTGGTCCTGCTGTGAACCATTCAGACTTATAATTAAGGTCTGTTGCATCCTTTAGAGCTATTTTGTCTTCTCCTCTGAGATAATATAGTTTTTCAGTGATGCTGTTACTGCTATTCCTTAACTCTTAAAAGTCTATTACTTCTTCAGGGGTAGCAGAAGTAACTTCTGATTGCTTTGGAACAGATCTCTCAGTAATTTTAAGATGTTTCCCTGTCTTTTTGTACTAAATAAATCCCATCCAAATACAAATATTGCTTCCTTTTTGACCCAAGGACCTGCAATGATCTTTTTATCTGAATTGCAAGGTTCCAGTTGCATAATTGACACACCATTTGATTTAAAGAAGAGCGGGTGTCTATTTTTTCCTAAAACACTTTAAGAATGCTATTCATAAGTCAGCTAAGTATTATGTAAACCTACCTGTGATCTCAGATCAAAAAACCCCTCAGCATGTATCAAAACAGCTCAGAAAAAAAAAGACAAAACTGATATTTTTGTTGAAACTACAGATAGGCATATGTTCATCTTTTCTATATAGGCGAAGAAATGCATCAATGCAAGAATGCATTTAAAACTAAAATGTAAATTTAAACTCAGATTATCTTTGTTTAAAAAATGCATTTTTAGGAAATTAAGTAGTGATGCAGATGAGAGTGAGTTTTGTTGGCCAGTGCAAAGAATCTACAACATAGGATACAAACCAGCTTCTGAAAGATGACTCACAGACTTAATGAGTGGTAACAATAATATTCATTTTACATTACTGAAAATTCCTAGTCGTAAGAGATCTTGCAGTGAGACCTTCAAAATACCCATGTGATGAAAGAACGAACAGCTTCTTTAAAAAATGGCTTATGTGACTTGAGGGCTGCTAGCTCTGGTAGTCAATAAGACTTAGCTTCTTCTGAAACTTTTACTCATTTCTTTTTAAGTGGAGACCATTTTCCATAGACAACATTTCAGTTTTCCTAAACAAACCATTCTAAGAAGATTCTTAAAATGAATTTGAAATAGAGGATCTCTGAGGGAGGAAGAAGGACAGGCAAGAAAGAGAATTGTACTCTGAAAATCTATCTTTTCAAATCAAAAAAAGATTGATTGAACATTTTAGTGATTGTTTAACTGGTACTGAACTTTTGCATTGAAAATCTTTAAAGTTTTTTATTTGTAAAGCTGAGAATATTGCCAAAGTTTGTTGACTTGTAAGAGTTTTTTCCATGGTCTTCAAGTTTCACTCAATAGGCTCTGGGTGACTTCACATCTGTTTCCATACACTGAGTTGCCATGGAGCTATCTCAATAAGGAAAGCTCAAGCAAGCTAGGACAGAAAACATACATGTGGATCAGTGGTCTGGAAAAAATTACTACATACCTTTTGACTTCAACTGGATATATCAGAATTAAAATTAAGTAGCGCAAAAATATTATGTGCATGCTTGTGTGGTGTTGAAATTAAAATGAGGAAAATTAAATTTGCTGAATAAAAATATGGCACATGACATTATACTCTTCATGTGAATGTTATCTAATTTATCTCAGTGAAAGACCCTAGTCCAAAAAAAAGAACACCTATCTGTTAAAGCAGTTCAGTAATAAATGGCAGAATTTAGCACCAAGTACTACAGAACAGAGTATTTCCTTTCTTTTCCTGTCTTTAATTCAATAATAAATGTACTAAATACAGACTGAAAAAAAATAGCTTATAGTACAGGAGCAATGAAAATATTAACTCTGAGATGGTCAAAGATGAGGCCTAAAATCAAAAGTATATTTTTATGTATTAAAAAATACCGAATTTTATTGCTCTAACAACTAATCGAAAGGATAGAGAATAAGGAAGGAGAGTAATTGAAATGTATTTATTATTTCCAGGACTTTATCCTAACTCACATTCCGATATCACTTGTTGAGTTAAAAAACAGATGCAATCAAATTTATCTTTTTCAGTGTAACAGTAACCTTTCTTCTAGACCAAGTTCACTAAGAATGTGGTATACATGCTTGAGAGAAGGCATTTACATCCAACAGACAGAACCAGACCAACATGATTTCTTCCTTCACGCCTCCTATGAATGGTGTAAAGTACCAGTAAGGCCTCATATCACCTCCTAGGATTCTGCAAATCATTCTAAACTCAATGCAAATCTTTCTAAATTGAATGTAAATTATGTCTAAATCTACATCAATTTTGGTTTAATTACAGCCTCAAATTTTGACCTTGCTTCAAACAGACTTTCAAAAGACCTGGGCCGAGTTCTGAGTGTACCACCTTGCAGAACACAGGAAAGTACTCTAAGATGCATGTACAAAGGATAAAGGGTTTATGGTTGTGGATTTCATCCAAGACAAATTTGGAAGGCATTGCTGAAATTTTCTTTGAACTTTTCACTTAAGGCAAACTTGGTAAAATATCGGTGAATCAAAACCAGTGCAAAAAACTGTTTCTGTATCCTCTTGTGAACTCATGATATTTCAGCATTTTAAATCCATACAAAATAAACCCATGTAAAAAAGATACACATGGCTGTAGAAGGGCAAGAATCTAGCTTTAAAAAGGAAGAGGCCTAACTTGGTAATTATTGAAGGGGAAAATTGTAATGGAAGACTGGATTAGAATGAATAGTAAGATACTTTATAATATACCAAGGCATCTAAGGATAGTGAAGTTTGGTCTTGTATGGGCTGTTTTCAGTAGGGTAAGAAAATAATTCTTTCACTGGACTGTATTCAGACAATGTCTCCTCAACGGGAATAATTTGGAAATGAGCCCCCAGGTACTACAGGTAAACTAATATTATTGCACCTTCACATGATATTAGCTTCCTCATTTAACCAGGATATATTTTCAGCTCTGCTGTTCACTGGAGAACCTCTCTGATATTCCCTATCTACCCCAGCAATGGCCAATAAAAATAGCACTGTCGTTTTTTAGAGCAAATGTATTAAACCTTGTGATATGCTTGTGTATCTAGGAAGAATGAGTGAACAAGTCACTTGAAAAGGCACCTTTTTGAATGTTATTTCATTTACAAGTAACACTACACTGAATTTGCAAATGTTGAATCAAAGGGGAAGTTTCTTGTTAGTTATTATCAGCATCACAAAGCTGTTTAGTTCCCTGTTTGTAAATATCTGGGACACTGTAGAGGACACTATACTTTCTCCTCTACTTCAAATTTATTTCCTAAAGCTGGGCAAGAATTCTTGATGGTGCTGACTGTATTCTACATCACTAATAAAATGTCCATGTTATCTTGAGGGATGAATATTGCATTTAGGATGACAAGGTCCTTCCACCTCCTGAAAAACACAGAAATAACAAATAAGGGTTTGCTGTCTGTTGTGGAAACTGAGGTGACATTTTGGTTATACTATATTTAGTCATTCACTAGGGTATAAAATTGCAATGCAAATCACTTCATCATGCCTAATAGCAAAAGCCCATGGACAGGATTGTTGTAATTTTCTTTTCTTTTTATTCTCTGTCAGACTTTGGTTTTGATACAAATTTGTAAAACTGAACAACAGTCAACTAAATAAGAGGTGCTGTGTGACATAAATAGTGCCTTCTGATGAATGAAAACTTCATCAGTTTTAAAGTTTGTCCGTTTTAAGAGTGTCAGGATGCTATGGATAATAGATAAGTAGCAAATAAAAAGATAAAATGATGGCTATTACCATAAATACAATAGAAAATATTAAGATAGACAAGGTCATCTACTGTTCCACAAATACGGACTTTGTTTATGGTGCAGTATGGTGTTCTATAACTCTACTTTTTGAACATGTAAAACCAATTTTTGAGATATGAAAAATGAATAGTTGCAGTATCAGCTGACTCAAAGCATCTCAATGAAGTTCTTTTATTGCCAAGAAATTATTGAAAGTGCCCAAATAAAAACCAACACCAAACAAAAACCTCACAAAACAAAAAAAACCCACAAAAATGTAAACCTTCTCACAGCAAATTTTAGCACTTTTTACATTTGGACACGATGACACTGTTGTAGATGAACAGTGGATTTACAAAATTCCTTACAATTGATTCGTTCTTTGATTTATACTGACTGTAGATACATTTTGTGAAGTTACTGTTACATGGGTCTAAAAATGTGGAATATTTAAAGAATTTGTTAAATGCATTTCCCAGTAGTATGGCATGAGGTGAATGCTTAAAAAACCTCCGTTGTTACCCATTATTTCTTTTGATTTCTGGTATTTGAAAGATACTTTTTAAAACCAAGCCTTTACAAATTGTTGCCTCCCTGTTGTTTACTCTCCAGTACAAGTCTTCTCCTTTACTTTCTTTCCCCACAATGTTTCTAGATATCACTTTCTGTATACAATTCTTCAGTCTTTTTTGAATTTCATATTGTAATCCTTTACTGTGCCACTTACTTTTCTATCTTCTCAATCTGACGGAATATCATCCTGCAAATCTTTATACTGCATTAAGACTGATTTGAATGAGTATTAATGAAGAAGAACCAGAGTTCTGAACTTGTTTTGGAGTGAGTTCAATTAGCACTTAATACAGTTGTCAAGTAGTACAGCACAGTGCAACGCAGAATATAACGAAGACTATATAGTGAATATTTTTAAGCTCTATGTTTTTAATACTATAGTCTTGCTAACTTACTTTGGCAGGATTTGACTTATTACATTTATTACTTCTGATACTACTTTAATTGTCTGGAGTTGATTTAAATTTGATACTTGGAATCTTATTTGCATTTCCTAACACTAGAAAATATGCTAAAATCTTTTTGTTTCTCTATCACACTCTGTCATTCATTGCTTTATTTCCAACATGTCTGCTACTGAACAAATAGTACACAAATCCTGAATCCAGGCAATGTACTCTGTTACGCCATCCAAAGGAGAAAAATTGAGCTTAATGTTGTCAATTTCACTCACCATTAAAAGTTTTACTTAAAATATTTCATTAGTAAATGTCCCTTCTGCCTGCAATCAAATGACTAATCTATTGAAATCACCACAATCAAATTTCCAGTCTCAGAAAATGTATTTATTCATGAATAACTTTCAGCATAGTGTAGTCTTACTGAAGTCAATGTAAAGCTTAACTCATGCTAAGTAAGGTAGCTGGATCAGATTGCAGACTGTTAAGAAAGAAATTACAGTGGAAGATATTTGAAAAGTTGGCTCTCAGAATAAAAGATATGTAAGTGTTCACCTGCAAAGAGCACATAACTAAACACCAGGAAATGGCATCCACAGGTGGTACATTCAAAAGTGCCCCAAAGAGAGAGACATCGATTCCCTAGGGGCAAATAAGAGTTGGCTCTTCCTTCAGAAGTATTTTTGAACATTCCAGCCTAACAGATGCCACATAAAAGTTCCTTAAGAAAACAGTTAGATAAGATCTATTATGATGTTAAATATGAATACAAAAATAGGTGCCTAAGGCTACAGGAGACAGATAATAATAAAAGACAGTGCAGGAGCGGATGAAAATAAGTTTTTTGACTTATTTTTTAAAAAATCCCTTTATTTTTGTAATAAAATTAAGGATTGAGAAAAAGGAAACCAACAACCCATTGGAAAGATTATTGGTATCTCTGAAAGTGGGGCGGGGTGTCATAGTTTCATTGGTACAAAATGATTCAAGATTTTGCTGAAAAAGTAAAAACAGTTCCTCTAAAGGATAATGACTAAAATACACCAGATTGTCAAGAAACCTAGATTTTTAACTTTTTATCTTGTTTTCCTTCCACTTTGTTGATGATGTTAATGAATATTGTGATTTACGGTAAGGGAAATTAACTAGATGTGTGTATGGCTTGATATTCAGAATTGAGGTTTTGTTATGGAAAGATTCATGAAGAAGCTTAACACAAATTAGAAGTACTACTCATTTAGTGAAAGTCAATAAATGTTTAGAACTTTGCATAAATGAGACAATATATGCAAAGTGTCACATTATTTTTTGGAACTTTACTGATGATGAAAAATCCTATTATTTCAACTCTAATTTTTAAACTTTATTTCTAAGTATCTCAATGATTGATATTAATAACTTTTCTATTGAAAGAGTATACAAGTATGTTGTTAATTATTAATCAGCATTTCTGAACTTGATACTCATCAGTACTAACAAGGTATGTTTCTGAACTATAGTGGATTTCCAGTAATGTCTGCTCCTTCCTTCTGCATTACTTGCCACCCAGCCATGAAACTAAGACACCAACAGTCTACAGCAGAACTGTAGAATAAAAGTCATTTACTAGCCTGGAAATTTCAATTTGTTTGCAGATCTTCTTTCAGGAAATGCATTGTTAGGGCAATTTTAGTAGAGGTGCTTTGAACACTTCTAAACCTAAACGTAATAGCCTATGTATTGAAACTAGATTACTTTTTCCATATTTTCTGATTCTTCTATTGAATAATAACATCCAACATTTTTATACTGTTTATTACTATTTACAATCTGGAACAGAGGAAATGGTAAATAAAAATAAAAAATATTATAGGAATGTTTGAAATTCCTAAGGGAGTATACCTTTATGTATGGCAGTGAGGAAATCATACCCATCACAGGTCATTTATGATGCATATTTTTTCAAGAAGAGGGTTTTAGGACAAAATTTTGGCCTTGTGCGAGTTGATAAACTTCTTTCCACTCCTAGAAGTGCGTATTTGTTATGTTGTGCTCTGTATTTATTTTGTGCTCGACCTTATGAAGAAAGACCACATAAATCTAAGCCTCTGCATTGTTCTCTTGAAATTGGCAGAACTGCTTCCAGTTGAATTGTCAGGCACATGAATTTTTGTGGGATCAGTCTCACTTGAAGAGACCTGTTCCCTACGTAAGGGATGTTATCTTTATATGTGATGTTTAAAGTATGCATGAAGTTGAAAACACCTTTGTGGACAAACCATATTCCCAAAGCTATCCAGCACCTTGCTCTCATTTGGAAGATCTCAAAGATCCAATTTACATTATGCTACACACCAGTATCCCTACAGGAACTGTTCTAAATGAGTCTGTGGGTAATCCAGGAAGCTAAGCACGATGGAGCTACAGAAAACAGACCTCTTTCTAAAAGTGAACAACTGCTTTTTCCAAAATGAATTCCATTAAAATTGAATGTCTACCATATCCTAAACATGTGCTTACCTTTACTGAAACATGTGTAGCTTTCCCTATATTTAATATAGGAAATAATTAAAGAAGTGATTTTAGCTGCTGTGAATGACACTGTAAATATCTTCTGTAGTCTAACTGTAAACTTCTGGCATGCAATGTCAGGAATTATGTGATAATCCTTTCAGAAGAATTACAGAGGAATGACCCACTTTTAAACTAAAGTCACTCTTTTCCTGCAATTATTCGGGAAGAAATAACCAGAAAAAAACGCTTTTTCCACATAAATCTAATGAATTAAACATCAACTGTGACTCCTTATGTATTTCAGATGCTTGGTAATGCCACTAATTACATAAAATAGTTTTATGATAATACATACAGAATACACTACCCCTGATTTCTTTTTTCTCTGGGCAACCTGGATATAAATTGTTGCTAAATATGAATGCGCCTTTAAATAAATTCAAAACTTTGGTGGACAGAACACTTTTTTTTTTGTGAAATACTCTTGGACAAAGGTTTAATGCGTCATTAGCTTTCTTTTTGCAGTTGAGTGGGAAAGAAAATGTGAAGTGCAAAGTGTAAATTCAAATGTTTTCTATAGTTATTAAAATCACTGTTAAATAGCAGAATATGAACTAAATAAATACCATCCATATTGCAACTTGTCAAATCACTGCATTCTCAGAAGAATTAAAAAAATACAGAACAGCTGTTATGTTTGAAGCTTTGTGGGAAAGGAGCACTCTGTGTATTTTCAATAGCTATGTTTTTCTGAAGCCCTTTGGATGATTTATGTTAAAGACAGACTGAAGTTAGGTGGGTTCAAGTTGCTGTATGTAAGCCTGCCAAGCAAAGCATGAAGAATTCCATAACTTCTTGGTGCGATGACTTTTTTCCCCTCAAAAGCAATGAAAAATAATATAGCAAGGCTACGAGCACAATCCAACATACCTACATAATTCATACAACGGCAAGGTCTCTTCTTTATTTGCTCTTCTCAAATGTCTTTCAGTGCCCCATGATTGCTACGTGCTGTATCAAATCCCAAGCTGTAAGAGAAGGCACTCCAAGTTCATTGGTAAATAAGACATTATTAACATTGCTCACGTCAAATCTTGCTAGCACCAGGGGAAACTACTACTGTCACAAACTCACATCTTCGTAGAAAACTGACATGGGATGTATTTCAGAAAGGCTCCCTGTGGAGGAACAACTGAAGGTGGATACTTCGTTGAAATTGTTCTGTCAAAATTGTCTACCACATCTCATGGGCAAAAGCTCTCTTCCTGTAGCAACAAATGCAAGCTCATTTCTGCAAATGACTGCTGGCTTTCTTAGCGCCAAATCCATGTTATCATAGACATCAGCGTTCACTTGTACAACATGCTCTTTCACACATGCTGACAGTTACACTTTTTATCAGCAGGACCTCAGGAGGAAGATTACACTGAGCATTAAGGTGACACATAAAGAGAAACTGCTCTATTTGGAAGCCTTCAAATAGAGCTTAGACTTCTTGACTCTCCCCTCCTGTCAGTACACCTCAAGGCTCCAACAAGATACTGATGTCTGAATGCTCTTTAGAAGCAGGTAGAAAACTTTTAGGGACCTAACCTGACTGTTTGGAGTGCTCGTGCAACACTCTAATATGCTCTGTCTCTTGGTTATCCTAATTCTCGCAAACAAACTCACAAAGCCAGCTCACTCATATAGGATGTTGTTCCCTCAGCACTTTTCAGTATCCCCTCAGAGGGAGGCCACTTGTCCATCAAAATTAAATTCCAAGCCACATTCTGCCAGTGGCTCAGAACTAACCTCCAGAGACTCAAATAAGGTCAAACAAGATATGTTTTTTGCAGCTTAAATGAAAGAGTCTTTTCATGCCAAATAACCCTCCCTAATGTTTACATGGACCATATCTATATTCTCAGTTGTTTATTTAAAAATACCAGAAGTGCCATAAGCAATTATGTTTAAACATCATGTAACAACATTAGATAAATAGAATTGTAGGTATTTTTTCCACATTTTAAGTATTTCTTAAGTGCTTTTAAATGATTTTTGCTCAACCAGGATCCAAGAAAAAGGTAAGGTCACTTCCGATTTGAGTAATGAGGTCTGCATATACTTATGAAAGAAGTAAGGACTGACTGACTTTTGGGCAACATAATCAATAACCTGTCCTGAAAATAACTGTTTGTTTTCCTAGAGCTGGGTCTCACTGAACTAGTTTTGTTCCTTAATCACGTAATATTTTTGTAAAAACCCGCCCTTAAGTTTTTAGCTGTGAGACTTTCTGATATAGCCATGGCATACTGATGTGAGAATTTCTAAATGTGGTACTGAAATGCTGCTTGGCATATATTGGAAAATATTACTTATTGAGAGAATTTTTTTAATGTCTCCTTTGGTTTTGTTCTTTAACTTCCTAACAGTAATTTATTGATTTCAAGAAGATAACTTTGATACAAAAGAATATTTACTAATTTAGAATGTATTTTTATGATAGATATTTATATTAAAATAAAACTGTATCTGTCACAAACACAACAAAAATATTCATTCCAGTTGATCTTCTATAGTCTAATGAAAAGCCAAGGTGTGCATTCTGAATTTTGGAAAACAAGTACACATGTAAAAATTTGCAAGCAATTCATTGACTGAAACACATCTGAGTTTTGTCAAATAAATGACCATGACTTATCACCAACATGTACAAACAGATAAATGGTTATTTCACAAACTGCCAACATATAACTCTATGAAAATTATGAAGTCTTTGTATGGAGAAAATATTATTTTAACTGCAGTCCTTTTTCTAGCAAACCACTTATTGGATTAAGAAATGTTACTGTTAATTTCTTTAATGTACTGTTTGTGACTTCTCATATCTCCTATATACAAATATGGAGGGAGGGAGAGAGGGAGAGAAAGGAAGAAGGAAGCAGGAAGAAACAGGAGCAAGGAGGTAGAAGGAGAGTATGAATTTACTGTTCAATTATATACTGATATGATTTCTAAATTTGCATATGCAGTAACTATGATTTCAAAGAATAGAATTAAGGCCTTTTATAGGACATTAGAATGACAGTTGAACCAAATGATTATCACCTATTTTATCAGGCATATACTGATTTCATCACCAGAGCAGAAAACAATTCAAAAACCTTGTTAAATCTTGGAGTACCATGTAAAGACCTTAGCTACCACTTATCCAGGGAGGAGGCTTCTCCAGCAAGAGCATTTCAGAAGATAATGCAGCAAAACTTCCATCTTTCTCCCTTCCTCCTTCAGGTCTTGATTGGAATGAGCAGTGCAAAGAGTGGGATTTACCATAGGAGACATAAGACATATAAAAGTCTATGAAAGATACATAAATCAAACTGAAGAGTTCCTCTGTACACTGCTTATCTGTGAAGACACAGTAATCTCAATAGAAAAACATGATAATTTAGCACAAAACATTAAAAACCTCATACAAGTGCATTCTGCAACTGATTATGAAGGTATGTAAGACAACTATACTCTTAAAATAATTTACAGGCCCTCCAATAATGTTCACTCCTTTCTGCGTTTTAGAAACAGTCAGAGCAAAGATACACAGTTGTCTTTTCCACATCTATGTACTGTCAGAAAATACAGCATTTGGTACATGATTATTCCTATTTCCATTTCTTGTGTCTCTAGTGTCGCACAACAGTAAACATGAAAGAACATTTTAAAGGGTTTATCTCTGCTATTATTGAACCAAATGAGAATTTTCTGTTACTGAACCCAACTGCTTGTGTACTGGAATTAGTTAACACTGAGCAATGCATGTTAAGGGTTATGTATTTCACATTAAATTTCAAAGGAAGATGGAGAATAAATTCAAAGCTTCACATCACAAAAGGCCAGATACACTGTCAATCATCTTTCAGAAATGGGATAACCTACGACACTGAGGAACTATTTTCTTCACTGAAGAAAACTTTGACAAACTTAGGAAATCTCCATTAATTCAACTAAATTCTCATATTGTAAAACAATAAACAAGCAATTACTTTTATTTTAGCACAAAACCCATTAAATGTGGTTGTGTAAATCTTTCTCCCACTGCATGAATACTAGTGAGTAAGCTCCATGGATATGTTAGTGGCAACGCTTCCAGACTTAAAATTCTCCATCCCCACCTCCTTCTCCTCATTATTTTTCTACTTGTGTTTTTTACTCTGCTCCCATTACTGCTTCAGTTTTGGTTATCACTGCAAAGAAAAGGATTGAAAAAGTACCTCCACTAAAGGGTTTGTCTCTTTGTGCATTGGATGTCTGAATAAAGTTCAAATCACAAAAAAAAAATAAATATGCAACTCTTTCATTGTTTGCAAACTGTCAATAAATAAACTACAATAGAATGCAAAGCACGTTGTGAGCTTGAATTTCCAGCTAAGACCAGTTTCTGAGATGCTATGTGATCTTTCAGATAAACTATGTTATGTTCTTTTTGATCTTTGTTAAACTGAGAGACAAAGAACATTGGATTTTTTCAACCTATTAGCACCTTAATAAATAGTTTACCATAATTTCAAAATGTGCTCATTGCATTTCTGCGCTGTTTCCTTGTCCTGTAATACATAAAAAACCCCACAAACAAACCCCCCCCTTGCAACTTATATGAATTTAGAACAGAAAATTACCATAAATTTATTGATGAAATTTTGCTGTGGAGGATTTTGTCTCAAAGACTTTATTCAGTATTTGTTCACTACCAGTTTACTACATTAACACTCCTTTTAAAATCAATAGCTCTCTCTTGATAAAGCAAAGACTTACTTAAATATTTTCTTAGTATGGAACTTTGTTTGAAAGAATAACTTTGAAAGTTATTTGAAACAGGAGGTCACTGAACATGGAAATACTACAGCAAATTAGCTAATGATGATGGCTACTTGCCGTTAAATACTGTAGTAAAAAGAACAGGAAGAGGGCTGGATACTGTACAATTAGACTTCCTAGAATATTGTTTCTGAAGAACTCTAAAAGGGGCTTTTCAATACATTTTAGGAATGGCGAGAGTGGTCAGCCTTCATACTTGCAGCTCAGAATTTCCAACTTTCACAACTGAAATAAGTTGGTTAGATTGTTTCAATTCAGATCCTTGCTTAACAAAATATTATTTTAAACAATGATTTACTTCTTGTCTTTTACATTTGTTTTAGTTTTCTAATCATAAAAAAAATACCTGGAGGAAGTTATCTGTGGAGTCCATTTCTGGGAACACGCTTTATTATTGCTTCAACCTGATATTTTCTTCATAAAAGAAATAAAATGCCTAAGTGAATCGGTATCTCTAGCTCTCAGCTGCAGTATTATGCTTAACAATTTGTCACTTATTAAAAAAACAAAACCCCAAAAGGTTCTTGTTCACTGCCATAACTTCTTGAGCTTTTCCTCCTTGTCTCCTATGCATTGACTTCCAATTCTGGTAAACCTCTGTCTCTCTATTTTGTTCTAGCCAACTTATTCTCTCACCCATTCTGCCTTTCATGGTAAGTAGGTTCTTCTGATGGTAGTCATCTGACATATTTCGTTATCTTGACATTTTTAGGTTGTTGATGTTCCTACTTTTGGCTTTGTTCTGTATCCAAGGAGAACTTGGATAAACAAGATTATGTTTATCACAGGAAAGAGTGAGATAACAGATTTTTAGATTTTCCATTAGATCTCACTTCTCGTCCTTTGCTGGAGTAGGGATGAGAACAGTTTTGATGACACAGCAGAAAAGCAAAATAGAGTACATAAAACCTCTATGCTTATGTGATTATGTCAAGCCAATATAGTCAATACATCTCTATGAGCAGGCTCTTGGATTTCACAGATGAAGGCTAGAGGCTCTGTGTACTCTGTCTGGCCTCCAATGCTTTCCATCATATAGCCGTAAATGTAGAAAAATATGAGGAGGTTACACATGCATATTGCATATGAGGAGTATCACAGACTAAAGTCTGATCATAAAGTTCCCTTAAAATTTGTTGAGACAATGGTGGAGATAGAAAGGGAAACAAGTATTCTGTAATTTCAGCAGACCTTGAACATTTCATTTTGATTTGGAGAAAATGGCATATAAATATAATTTTTTAATTTAAAATTTCATAGTATATTAATTTTAATATTATATCTATTGTATTTTGAATGGCCATGTCTTGAAACCAAGCAATCACAGTTTGAAAATCATGACCTTTACATTTTTAAAATTCTCTTTCCGATGTCTGTCTGTTACAGTGATATTGAAAAGAATGGTAACTCGTGTCTAGATAGAATATACACAAGAGAAAAACTCACGTACACAAACATCAATGAATTCTTATCATTCACAGCCAGCAGTTATTTTGGAGGATGCTTTCAAATATCTATTTTAAAGACTTATTTCAAGACTAGAAGACTGTTATCAAAACTGAGAAACTTCATGGTAAATTCTGCAGAACAAATAATCTACCTGCAAGAAAATGGAAGTTATGAGTTTCTTTTGCAGAACTTACTGGAACTTTTCTTTATCCTCATGTGAAAGAAGAAATGCATTGGTCTCAAGTGAATCACAAGTTTACATTTATGCTTTAAAACATTCTAATATGAAAAATCAAAATCAAATCACAGATTTCCTTTTTAAAACAACACTTAATTCCATATGTCTAAGAAGAATGCTTTCCTAAACTGCAATCTTTACAGGAAAATTTAAAGATTTTTTAATTCTTTAGGGGATTTTCTCCATTAGTAGAAATATTACATGAAGCTAATAGGTCAACAAACTTTCTCCTATATGCCCATTAAAATATTCCTGTCTATTTCCAACAATTGTTTTAGTGTGCTCTTACATTGAAATAACTTTTCTCCTTTTACTTTTGGGAACACTTGGATCTTTTTTTTCCATTCCCCTCCTTGCCTTTAATAGGTTTGCTTTAGTTGCAAAGATTTGGAATGTCCCCTTTCATGGTGACTCTTCTTTTGTTTGGATTATGGTCTTTTGCAACACGTAACTCAAAAGAGGTTCAGTTTCCAAGAGTAAAAAGAGATTGATGAATTGTAGTGATATTTTCTTTCTGAAGCAAAGCGCATTCCAAACATTTTTCCCATGACAAAAATGTTCTATTTGCATAAACAGGCTATGTATACACAGTATATATACACATATATATACAGAATAATCTTGAATAGATCTTTGAGGACGTAAATTTCTCCCATGACCTGATTTGTCTGTGTTCACAAATTCTGTTACAACAGGAAACATCAGTTACACTTAACAACTTACATCTAAATGGAGACGTTGCAGGCATCAAAGCAAACAGGGAATAGTCAACCATAAAGATTTACTGAGCTTTTTGCTGTACAGTTACAATATACAAAATACTTTGGATTATGCTATTGCTAAATAGTTATTTTGGAAGTAAGAGATGGGAGTAAGTATATTTTGTTTAATCTTTTTCATAAGTATTCTTCTTTATTCTTTTATTTTACTTCTTTTGAAATACAATGTCATTATTTTATTAAATTTGGAAATAACACGTGACAGTTAAAAGCCTGCCTTCAGATTGTAAAAGCGATGCCCAATCCTTGACACAGTCTATCTTCTCCATCTAGCTAGACAAGCTTTCTAAAACATTTACTCCTGATTAAGTGGAAAATGAAAATAGATCCAACACAGCAGGGGTAAAGTATACTGTGTCTTTGACTTAAACTCTGTAACCTCTCAAAATTGCGTAGAAGGTCAACTGTGTTAGATATGTAACTTTGATTTTAACAGAGATTGCTGCCTGCTTGAGACTTTGAATGAAATGAAGTGATATATTTTGAATTCAACTACAAGTTGAGAATCTAACATATCAATGTATTTGATACACTCACACAATCCTTATATCGTCATGATTTTAAGAAAACATATTTATTTATTGTTTCCATTAATAAAAACCCAACAATTACAGTGTAAACAGAAAAATAAAAATCGATTTTCTAAGCCTTCTTTGTTAGAAAGTAATAAATTGGTATAGAATAACATTAAGGGAAGGGGGCAAATAATTTAAAATATTATTGCAGCAATTAAAATACTGATTTCAGCCAATATTTGTCTTTGAAGAGTAAAAGGTTAGTAATTTTAATATACTTTTCTCATAATAACCTCGTGGTATCTTATTTTTCTAAAAATGTCCAGACTTCCAAAGTACACGTGGATTTATTTCCTGTAATTTTAGTGAGGCCATTATTTCCTTTAGTACACTCAACATTTATTGGTATGAACTTCTCCCACTAAAGACAACATAATGACAATTATCTGCTTGTTAGAAATCTAGAATTATAAAAGAGTTTATTTGTTTTCTTTGTCACAATGTCTACATACCAGGATGGATTTATTAAATACCCTTCATTTAATTGCTTTGACAAATGACATTATGTGAGAACAGCTTATAAGTATCGTAAATATGCTGGTTGTGGTTAAAGGATTTTTTACATACATAGGGACATATGCTACTGCTATGAGGACTACACAACATTTCCAGAAAGAATTTGAATCCTAATTTTTTTGTCTACAGTAGTAATTTTCATAATACCTTGAATCATTTATGAGTTAAAGTATGATTTTTAATATGGCCCTTTGGACACAGAAATGATAATATTTTTCCTTTAAGAGTTGATACAAATCCCTTTCTGAAAGAAAAATGTAGTCTCTCTATACTTTCCATGTAATAGTAATCATTAGATTTTATATTTTTCCACATTTCTAATGCTTAAAGACAATTAAAGGCTTCTTCAATTAAAAAAATATTCTTTCTACTTGCTTTATTTAATTACTACATTATTAGTCTTGATGCTACTACTTTCTGGTTTTCCCAGTATGAAAAAAGTCACAGGTCCACTAAATTTGGTTGCTCCCTTGTGAAAAATCATTGATGGTTAGGATCTTCATTCATGAACAGACTAATCTTTTATGGGAAGTGGAAATCATAGAATCATAGAATAGTTTGGATTGGAAAGGATCCTAAAGGTCATCTAGTTCCAACCCCTATGGCATGTGAAGGGACACCTCCCACCAGACCAGCTTGCACAAAGCCCCATCCAACTTGGCCTTGAACACCTCCAAGGGCAGGACATCAATGACTTACCTGGGCAATCTGTTCCAGTGCCTCACCACCCTCATTGTAAAGATTTTTTTCCCTATATCTAATCAAAAACTAACTTGTTTCAGTTTAAATCCATTGCCATTTTAATAAATTGCCTCTTTTGAAATCCATTGCCGTTAACTGCGTACTGTTGTAAAAAATCCCTCTTCAGGTTTCTTGTACGTACCCTTTAGGTACTGGAAGGGTGCTATAAGGTCTCACTGGAGTCTTATCTTCTCCAGGTTGAAGAATCTGAACTCTTTCATCCCTTATTAATAGAAGAGCTGTTCCAGTCCTCTGATCATCTTTATGGACCTCCTCTGGACCTGCTTGAAAAGGTCCATATGTTTCCTGTACTGAGGGCTTTAAAGCTGGATATGGCAAGGCAGGCAGGGCCTCATGAGAGCAGAATAGAGGGGGAGGATCACCTCCTTTGACCTGCTGGCCACACTTCTTTTTATGCAACCCAGGATATGGTTGGTTTCCTGGGCTGTGAGCACATATTGCTGGCTCATGTTGAGCTTTTCATCCTCCAGTACCCTCAAGTCCTTCTCCACAGGGCTGCTCTCAATCCCTTCATCCTCCAGCCTGTATTGACTGCCTCTATCCATGTGCAGGTCCGTGTACTTGGCCTTGTAGAATTTCATTAAGTGTGAACAGGCCCACCTTCCAAGCCTATTATGATACCTCTGATTGCCATCCCTTCCCTCCTTCGTGTCAAATGTGCCACACACCTTGGTGTCATAAGCAAACTTACTGAGAGTATACTCAATCCCACTGTCCATGTCACTGAGAAATATGTTAAACAACACGAGTCCCAGTACTGACCCCTGAGGAACGCAGCTTGTCACTGGTCTCCACTTCAAAAGTGAGCTGTTGACTGCAGCTCTTAGAGTATGACCATCTAGCCAATTCCTCATCCACCAAGGGGTTCATCTGTCAAATCCATCTTTCTCCAATTTTGAGATAAGGATGCCATCCAGGACAGTGTCAAAGTCCAGGTAGATGTCGGTTGCTCTTCTTTTATGCACTAACACTGTACCCCATAGTAAAATGTAGCAGTATTTGTCAGGTACAATTTGGCCTTAGTGTAGCCCTCTTGTCTATCACTTATCACCTCCTTATTTTCCATATTCCTCAACTGTATTTCCAGGATGATATACTCCATGATCTTACCAGACACAGAGGTGAGACTGACAGACCAGTAGTTCTCCAGCTCTTCCTTTTTTTCCCTTTTTTAAAAATGGGGGTTTTGTTTCCCCTTTTCTAGTCAGTGGAAACTTGACTGGACTGCCAAGGCTTCACAAATATGACAGATAAGTGGCTTAGCCACTTCATCCTCCAGTTCCCTCAGTACCAACGGATGCATCTCATCAGGTCCCAAGGACTGCCACACCTTCAAGTTCCTTAGAGTGTCTTGAATCTGATCTTTTCCTACAGTGTGTGGTTCTTTGATCTCCCATTCCCTGTCTTTGTCTTCTGTGACTTGGGTGGTGTGGCTACAGAACTTTCTCATGAAGACTGACGCAAAAAGTCATTGAGTACCTCATCCTTCTCTATAGCCTGGCTAACCAGGCCTGCCATTTTCTTCCAGAGAGGGCCCATATTCTCCCTAGTCTTCCTTATTCCTGACGTACCCATAGAATCTTTTCTTGTTACCCTTGAAATCCCTGGACAGATTTAATTCTATCAGGGCTTTAGCTTTCCTAACCCGATCTCTGACTGCTTGGACAACTGCTCTGTCATCCTCCCAGGCCACCTGTCCTTGCTTCCACCCTCTATAGGCTTCCCATTTGTGTCTGAGTTGATCCAGTAGCTACTTGTTTTTCCATGCAGCTTCCTGGCATTTTTGCCTGAATTCCCCCTTGTTGAGATGAATCACTCTTAAGCTTGGATGAGGTGATCCTTAAATACTAACCAGCTTTCCTGGGCCATTTTCACTCCAGGGATTTATCCCATGGTACCCTACCTGAAGAGGCCAAATTCTGCTCTCCTGAAGTCTAGGGGAGTGAGTTTGTTGTGTGCCTTCCTCAGTGCCCTAAGGATCTTCAACTCCATCATTTCACAGTCGCTACATCCGCAGCTGTCCTTGAGCTTCTTGTCAGTGACATCAAGGTCCAGCATAGCACCTCTCCTCATTGGTTCCTCTATCACTTGGAGAAGGAAGTTGTCATCAGTGCATTCCAGGAACCTCCTGAATCACTTGAGCCATGCTGCGTTGTCCCTCCAACAGATATTGGGGTTGTTGAAGTCCCCCATGTGGACCAGGCCTTGTGAACACAAAGCTGTGCGTCATACAGTCAGTCACTGTAATGTGACCTGTCCCTGCTCTCCCTTTAATACTGACTCATAAGCTCTTCGTCAGCTCCTCAGATGCAGCTTCATGCACTCCAACAGGCTGTTGACATAAAGGACAATGCCCCCTGGTCTTTTCCCTTGCCTGTCCTTCCTTCTATATCCTTCCAGTCCATTACTCCAGTAATAGGATCCACCACACCAAGTCTCTGTGCTGTCAATGAGATCATAGCCTTGCAGGCATGCACACATCTCTGACTCCTTTTGTTTATGGTCCATGCTATGGACATTTTCATAAATCTTTGCTCTCAGTGACTCTCTAGCTTGGTATTTGCAAATTCTTTGGACAATGAGATGGAAAATTCAGCTGAGGTTTATCGATTACAGGAGGATAAAAACCAAAAGAAAACAAAACTCAAACAAAAACACAAACCAGAGCTAATGCCAGAAACCATACCTAGGAAACCCATCTCTCTCTGTCTTTAACTACTAGGTACAAAGAATAAAAGATTACTTCGATATCCCAACGAAGTTCATGAGGGTGTCTCCATTACTTTTCTAGCTCTGGGTAACCACAAAATATTAGAATCTAAGATGGTGGCAGACTTGTTTAAGAAAAACAATGTTTAGCCATTTTTTAATAATATTCTAATGTTACATTATCACATTCTCTCCTTGTTTCTGGCTTTCTTGTGTAAAAATTCATGCATTTCCAACCATAAGTATTAAAACCAACTACAGCAATAGTTCTTCAAATGCTATTGTGACAAAAAATTGCAATAAATACAAAGCTTCTCGAATGGAATATTCGTGGTGACAATCCTGGCTGTCGGAGAGAGTTGTAAGGAAGTGCTGGCTGAAGTCTGTTAGGAAAAAGCAAGGGGCTAAACCAAGAAAAACACGCTCCTGCCCTTGATCTTTCCACAGCTATCTTCTCTCAGTCACATTTTCTTCTCTGCCCCAGGAACCCCACAGCAACTCAGTTCCCAGTGTCTCAGTATGCTGGAAGAATCTCTCTGATTTCTATGTGTGTGTACATACATATCAACATAAAACACCGGGAAAAGTGTGTGTTGCAGAGAAAAAGAAGAGAAATAAAGCAGAGTGACATGTGGAAAAGCACATGGAGAGCCAATGATATATGCCAGGATATATTTGATTGAAAATATCATGGATTTTGTTTTGGCATAACTGACTGGTAACATAGATATTTCAGGGAATTTTACCATGTCATGTTGCATTATTTTAGCTTGCTGTACTTTGAATACATCAGATTGTTTACACATTTCAAATTTTTGTTCTCATAGTTCTCACTAGCAATGATATAGTAGAGTAGTAGCAACCGTAGTAGAATAGGTTGAGCATAAATATTTTCCCACAGGAGTTCTGTATATGAGCATTACTTATTGTCATTTTCATGTATGTGCAGTCAGTTCTAGTGGCTCAGTTTGTGTTTTGACTTCAAATATCAAGCTTAGCTTGACTCTGCAACCAAAGATTTTAGTTTACCCAAGTTTAGTGGTAGCCTTTCCATTAAAGTTATCCATATAAAGACATTTGAATGAAAAGGTTCATTTTTTTATGTTATTTTCTGGTATTTATTTTGGTTGCAAAATGAAAAACATTAGTATTAATGCTCAATCAAAAATAAAACTATAATACTGACTGTATATAACACAAAAAAAAGAAAGTGAAATACCTGACGTTGTCCAGATGTTTACAGACTTATCAGACTTAGGGTTTTTTTATTTCCTCTCTTCTGTGAAGATGAATTAATAATGAGGTAACTCTGGATGAGACATCTGGAAATATCTACTCTCCTAGGAAGAGTGAGGATCCTGAACACAGAAATATTATCATAGAAAGTGACCTAAAAAACAATTTTGCAAAAATGCCTTAATTCAGAGCAAGCCCTAAGTATCTGTCTGGCTCACTACTCACTAGATTCTCACACTTCTGCATGATCTGTAAACTGCACTACAAAATAAGAAGTAAAACCAAAACATGCACGGATTCTGGGTAAAATCTAATGATAATAAAAAGAAATCTAGAATTGAAATCACAGGCTTTGTATTCCTCCAGAGTGTAGGTGAAAGAGTTTTATAGATTTCTGTGCTATTGAATTAGCAAGCTGAGGAAATCTTTCAAGAATATACAAGTACTGAAGGCAAATGTTTACATACATAGTAGCTGATACAAACCACATTTAATTGTTTTCTTAAACAAAACCTAACGTGATGCAATAGTTTTCTTATACAATGGCACATTCACTCTTCTGATCACTTATGAAAGATGGTTTCCAATACCATTGCTTTTACCTAACACTAATGCTTACATGGAGTTGTGTCTGTTTACATTACCAAAGTATCATATAAACATAAATCAAAGCAAGGCATAAATATTTGCAGCTGTTTTACTAAAAAAATGAAACAAAAACCTTTGGGCAAGTTGTTCTTGCCTGTAACTGTAAAGCGCTGGGAGACAGTCTTGCAAACAGCCAGACAGACAGGAACACGCAGAAAGTAGGGGAGGAGCTAGAACTATATAGCTCTTTCCCTACAGAAATTTGCAAGTCAGTGCCTGCAGTGGCCTAAAAGCCAAAACCTCTTTCACGAATCACATTTTTTAAAAAAATAAATAATCTTTCTTCTGCATAATATTCTGACCTTGTCTTTCTTTAGTTCTCACCTAAAAGCATGCCTATTTATCTCCATCCCCCCAAATATGGCATGAGACCTTACTCCTGCTAATAAATTGTGTTAGTGAATAGATAACAAAAATTTCCCATCTAGTCTGTGGTCTCTGTGACTGCATGGAACAAGTCATATTAAGCAGTGTCAGCTGGAAACATATTTTGCCAAATAAATATGAATCATTTTATGGTACACATGGCAAAAAATTTAAATAACTGTTAAGCGGAAATACCATTTTAACCTCATCCCTCTACCAAACACTACTACTTTCAACTCTTTCCCTCAGTGTTAGGCAGTAAAAGACCAATAAAAGATAAGCAGAGAGGCTTCTTCTGGCTCTCTGTCACCCATCTTTTCTAGTATGAGAAGCAACAAGGGAGGGAACTATCTCTCTGTTGATAGAGCTCATGACAGAGAGAGGAAATGAGAAAGAGGAGGAAAAAGTAAAATTGAATCCATACCAGGAAAGCAAATCCAGCTGTGGATATTTGCCCACATAAGTGAAGAGCACAAAAAAAGATACATGTCTTTGCAAGCAGAAGAAGATAAAAAATATATATTAGCACTGATAACTGAACAGGGGAGAAGTAACTGTAAAAGTACTTGATGGCACTACTAGTAAGGCTATTTTTAGGTAGGTTTATGTGCAGTGTTTTAGGGAAAAGCGATAGGTTTTTGAGGCAGTATAGGGATAAGCTGACAGATATTGCAAGTTTGATATTAAAGAAGGTGTGTATGAGATACAGAAGACAGAAAGATGGTAAAAGAAAACAAGAACAAAGGAAAGAAAAGAAAATAAATGAAAATGCACAAATGCATTATTTCCTTGAAAATCTAACAGTTATAAGCATTTTCTTTTGAAAGTGTTGTGACATAATTTTGTTCAAAACAGGTTTGTTCCGATTGTATCTGTTTCAACAGAAGTTTTCAATAATGTCATCCAAAGACCAAATCTTCCAATATCAGACTTTCTCCAGGCAGTGCTCCTTGATACATCAGAGTGATGAGTACTGGGTCACTTAGACATTCATTCAGTCTCGATAAATTATATATTGGAGAAAAATACGATTTAGTTTTGAAGATATAAATAGAATCATAAAACAATTCTATAAAAATGTCTACAGAACTACAAGGTATGGATCTGTGGAAAAGACCTTTGTGAAAACCTTGTGGTAACCAGCTAATGTATAAGTGCTGTCTCTAAGGCTAGGACTAAAATGAGAGCCCTGTCCACTGGGGGTTCAGTGCTACTTGTCCTTACAGTGCTTGTCTTTCTTTTGTTACTTGGTGACCACATCTCACAACACTCCAGCACTAATGCTGTTCTCCCATACATACTAGCTAAGAAATGATCCTGGAGGTTTTCTATGTTGGAACAAGTTCACTGTGTTTCCTTGATCGTATTTTTCAGATATGTAAAACATGCTTCTCATTTTGAAATTAAAACAGTTGTGTTGAGTTTGCTCAATGGCTTGGTTTTCTACAGGTGGGAAGTGACATCTACACACCTTTGAATGCCACATTGGTATCTCAGTTGTGAAGTATACAAAGATCCACCAAGTCAAAATAAAATAGAAGTACAGATCATCGTAGTAACAGGCCAACATTTTACTATATAATTTGAGGACAATTTTTCACCCTAGCCAGTTTTAATAATTTATTTTTGTTAACTACTGTCATTTGCAGTAGTTAACAGACTTGCAGACTATAAAGACATTAACATCTGTTTGACAATCAAAATAAATACTCTCTATATTTTAATACTATCCTGACATTTTAAAATCACTCTGACTGGTAGTTAAAATAAGTAGAATAAACAAAGTAATCAGCTTGAATTGAAGCAACATGGGATGTTTAAATCTGGATCTGTATGAAAAGAGGAAGGTAAACTACTGAGTTAAGACTCCGGTTCGAGGCAATCGACTGTGGTTGTTTCATGAAGAAGTGAGACAGACTTCTCTGAGAAGGATCCATGCAAGGGAAGGCTGCACAAGAGAGATGGTTGTTTTTTGAAGAATACTTGATCCTCTGAGCCAGATCGTTGATAACGATATTAAGTAGAACCAGTCTCAACACTGAGCCCCGTGGAACATATTTTGTGACTGGTCGCCAACTAGATTAAACTCCATTCACCACAACACTTTGAGTCTGGTCATCCAGCCAGTTTTTCATGCATTGACGAGTATGTCCAAGCCATGAGCAGCCAATTTTTCCAGCAGGATGCTGTGGGAGATTGAAGTAAGATTTCTTTAAGTGACCCTAATCAAGTGAATAACCACTTTAATATCTGATTATTATTGAAGGAAAACCACATAAATATGTACATAATGTACTGTACAAATCTTACTGTTGGAATATTAGTTATTAAAGAGCAAATATAGATTTTCCAAAATGGTCTTGAAGACTGGAAAAGTCCTTATGTCCTTTTTTTTTCTACTTTCTGGCACTGCAAATTATCCATCTAACTTCATAACTGAAGTAATCTGATGACAGAATATAAAATTGGAGATAAAAATTTTCAGTCTCTGAAACATACGAAATTCCAAATTTTTAAAATATTTTCTAAGATATTTTTATTACTCACTTTCAGTAATTGTTCTTCCTTTGGTTCAGAAGTTTACAGTGACGTTTTCTTTTCTTACAGACATAGTGACCACGATACCATCCACAGTACAAACCTAATATAATTGACACAAATAATTTATAAAAACTAACACAGAGAAATCATATGCCATATTTATAGTTAAAAATAACTATAGTTAAAAATTTTTAGTTAAAAATATTTATAGTTAAAAATATTTATAGTTAAAAATAAAACACTCTTTATAAAGGATGTTCCATGGAAGACCATGCTTACCATCTGCTTTGGTCTGATCCCAGAGCTGTCTCTGCTTTGAAGAAGAGCCTGGAGTGGAAACCTCTTGAGAAACATAATCATCTGAGGGATTTTGTACTGGAACATCAAGGTCTTTTTTTTGCTATACAAATAGATACAGGGATGGATAATTCGAGGAAACAATCGGAGGAAAAAATTGCATTGCTTCCTCAACAGGTCAGTATAAATTGCCCTTTCCTTGCTTCCTTTCTGCTCTTCCATATTTGCTTTCTGGATCTGAAAGGAACGAAATTATTACCCAGACAACAAGTTCTTCAGGCTGACATCAGTGCTGAAATTAATAGCATGATAACAATACTGGAAGACCATAGCCATAGAGTGTTGCCAACTTTTTCCCACTTCAGTTCTGAAAATAATGATACAACTTTAGCCAAGGCTAGAGCCCCACATATGAAGGTCTATACAAAAAGCTGTCCTGAAAATGACTGATTTTCACAATTCTTCTCTTCTATATAAAAAAGTTAAAGAGAACTTAAGTTTACCCAGTTGTTTCCTCTCTCCGTCTTACAACACAAAGTTGTGCTACAATGAGAGAAGTGGATAAATTACCACTGAAACTGCAAGAGCAATGTACTGACGTTACATTGTAACATTTACTGTAAGAAATAAATCATGAAAAATGTGGGTGATAATCAGAAGATACTGGAAGATCAAATAAATTTTTGGGTAATGGGAGAGGAGAGAATACAGTGCCAAATTAATAAACTCAGGGCTAAGCAGATCTGGAGGAAGGAATTCGCATCAGAGGAAAGTCATCTCACTTATTCATCTAAACTAGGAATGGTGACCCACAATGGCCATCACATGTGTTAATAGTGAACTGACATAATTTAAGAAATACAACTGACAGTACAGTCAACATTGTAGCTCAGGAATATGGGACGTTGTGAGAACTCTGTAGATGGGAAAGTGCCACAGTGAATCCAAAAGCCTTTAAAAAAAATTATACAAGTGTCTGTGTGCAAAATAAAAAGCTTGAACTAAAGTCTAGCGAAAGCAACATTAATTTTCCAATTAACTGCACTAGGCTTTTCATGGATCTTATTTGTGATCATTAATAATGAAAAACAGGAGTCTCATGATTCATCCCTAATTAATCCAAATATTCTTTTAATGAAATCCTGACTCGAGGGAAGTTGATGAAGCTCTATCACTGACTTACAAGAATCCAGGATCCCTGCCAAGGTGACACGAAATGGAACTCATTGAGAAGATTCTGCTCTTACCTTAAGCACAAGTAGCAAATCTGAATTTTAATTACCATACAAGCTGAAATCATGATTCAAGACTAATCAGAAGTATTCTCTTATAAATATATTTATCATGCTTTTCTTAACATTAGAATAATAAACCTATATTTAAGTTTTCATAAATAGAGTTTGGTTATCACTCTATGATATTTTTTGTTATAAGAGAAATGTAAGACATTGTTTATATAGCTACATTGATACTTAGTCATTAAAAGGTTTAATTTTTCCAATTAAAAACATTGACTGGAAAAGACATTCATATGAGAATATTGGTTTCCTCATCCCATAAAATAATTTGTTTTCTATGTTCAAACACTACCAAAAACCTTTGAATGCATTTTGAAAACACTGGATCTTCTTATAGTCACACCAATGAGCTGCATGATTAAATTAGAAAATAAGGCTTCCCATTTGTACAAGGGATATGGGTGTGTAAACAACATCTTTGCCAGATTAGCTAAATACGAGACAACTCTGCTTCAAATATTTTAGGCAAAAGTTATCTTTAATTTTGCAAACATCCCCGTGGGAAAAACTGTTTGCGTTGCTCAAAACATTTCTGATGAAAATGAAATAAGCCCTAGAGTGTAAAAAATATGATATTCCCTCACATCTGGTAAAGTTGCAAAATTGTTGTAAACTTACCAAACCAACACCTCAGGACCTTGTCCAGCTTCGTTATGGTTTTAAAAATTGTAGTAAACAATCAGAAAGCCATTGTACATACTTAACAGGGATAAAAAGCAGGTGTAATAAACACAACTCTCACAAACATCAGAGCAAAGCAACCAGGTAAAAAGTCAACATATTGGTGAAAACATGGTGTCATACCTAGTAGTTATCCCAGTTCTGAGGAGACATGACTACCCAAAGACAGCTGAAAACCACTGTGATTTTGGCCAATAAGAATGTACAGTTAACATATATTTGTTTAATTTCAATTTTTTATACTATGAAGTTTGCAGAAGAGTAAATTTCGTGCTTGTCAGCTCTCCTAGCCAGCCTGTTTTGCGCAATTGTCCCCCTTCACAAAAATCAGGAATGTATGCCATTAGATGTAAATGAAAGATAAATGAAAGATCTCACAAGTATATCAGAAGTACAAAATAACATCAAATCTGAAGAGATTAGTATGCATCAGCTGGAATGAGTTTTCATTTGTTAACTAATCTGTAATGAATGTAATTCCATATACTTACTATAAAATTCATGACACATACAAAGAAAGTACAGTTAACACAATATTATTTTATAGGTCAGTTCATATATGTGTCTGAATTCTATTAGTGAATCTGATTCACCATATTTACCTGAAGAGACTTTCACTATGTGGTGAAATGTACTTCAGAGAAAGGAAGTAAATTCAATGGAATGTTGAATGCTTTCTTTCATCTCCTCATGTTTGGAAGAAAACTCTTACTATGTAGAATCAGGGGAAATTTTTTTAACCTTTCATTTAAATAATGCAAAAACACCAGTTTCTGCATAAGCACCCTTACAGTTTTGCTTCAGCTATGTGGCTGCATCACCTTGATGTATGTATGTCTTTGTAAATACGTTTACAGAACATCAGTTCTTCTCTGTTTCTACCCATTTACTGTGGTTACGTAATAATAATAATATGACATTGCATTATATTGCATTTTGTGTCCTTGTGAAAGTGAAACCCATGCCTGTTTTCACACTCAAAGTTAAGCTAAAAGGTTCTCTGGAGTTATTTGTCCTTTACAAGTACCTTAGATAAATGCTACCAAAAAATAGAGCACAATGGATCTGATAAGTCTTTGAAGTACCAAATACTTTAAACTGTGATTGTATTATTAACATTCTAATGCTGTTATTTCAGCTAACTTTCAAGAAAGACCATAAGGTTTTGGTCATATCTGCTGTGAAGAGTGAAGAACAATAGTTTGGTATAAATGTTTCACAATAAGTACAGTTTGTTTCATTTAATAGTGACTGCCCTGACCTTTAAAGTGCTAGCTAGGATGTCATTATCTTCATTATATATTTCTTTTTAAAATTATGGTTTAAGATGAACTGATTATTACATAATCAGGGGAATATATCTACATTTAAAACTGAACATATTTGGGTTTTTTCCTACCAAGATGAAAAAATATCTTTAAAAATAACTAAAATTAATTACAAAGATGAATCAGTGTGAAAATGTGGTTAAGGGAATTAGCAATTCTCCTGTGGGGACGAGCTCTTTTCTATAGTGTGCTCTACAGTTGATTAAGTGAGAAACTACAGTTTATTCCTCATAGCTTTCAGAAAGTCATAATTTTCATTTCAGAACAGCAAAGGTCAAGAAAATCCATACATATCAGGATCCTCTTCCTCTTTGCATAGTATTCATCCAGAATAGTAAACCAGTGGAAATTATTTAGCAGATAAGAACTAAGTTTTATTACATCTGCACAAGGACGTATGTAAAATACTGTGGTTATCTTCACAGTTTATTTGAAAAATACTTTCAGATTCAGAGGGGAAATTGTAAATTGAATTTCTAAAGGTATTTTCTAATAATATAAATTATATCCATAATATTTTACATTCAGCAAGGAATAAACTAGGCTTGTTAGTATTCACATCATATAACCTGCATAAGAAGCAGTCATCCTGAGTACTTCACTGCATTCCATTGCTATTGTTATGTTACCCTCTACTTGAGGTCTCGTCACATAGCCAAAAAGAACATAAATTCCACACTTTAAATTCATTGAGTCTGGACATAGCCAAGTCAACACTGTTTGCATACACAGTTTTAATTATATGAAAAGATTAAACAATGAATTATCTTAATTTCTTTCATCCCACAACAATAAAAAGCAATGTTAATCCAGTCAGATCCTTGATTATGATGGATGGAATCCGGCAAACAAATAGATGTGAGACAATGGCAATTAAAGGCAGGAATGATATTGTCATAAGCAAGAGACAAACTGCCATACATACAGAATTTTGACAGAAAACAAGTTTAAAACAATAAAGACAAAAATATTTCTTCAACATATTGAACAATTAAACATCATCAAATGTATGTTAATAACATTTTCATTTGGAAACAAACACACAACACAAAGAAACAGAGCAGAAGCAAAGTAGGAACAAAAGACTGAAGAGCCATTTACAAATTAAACTAATCCTCATTGTCTTGTGAGAAGAATATGTCCAGGCAGGTTGCAAACGTCAAACTATTAATCCAACGTGTAACTTGTGTTAATTAGTTAAGCTGTTAAGTCAATCAGTAGAGCAATGTGCTCTTATTGATATGGCCTGAAATTTTACTTATCATTACTGTAACTAGCAACTATAATTGTTGCAGTAACAGATATGGATGACAGAACAGGCAGGTGCTTCCCTTTACTTTCAGGCCAATGGAGTAGGCATGTAAAGTTTGTCTGGATTTTCTGGTTTTGAAAGAGTCTACTCTGCTACTTTCTTCGAAGAACTGGGAGAACATCAAGCTGTGAGGACATCCATGCCTATGTCAAGTTTAAACCAAAGTGTTCTAATGACCATGAGAGAAACACTACAGACATTATAAAGATCATATTTAGAATATTTCCACAGGAAAATAAACTGAAAAGGTGCATATAGTCATTCTCCCAAAGTATGTTATTTCTGTAACAATGGTAAGTGATAGCACAGTGAAAAACTTTCATAAGAGGAACTCTAAAAATTAGCATTGTAAGCACTTATTTTCTCAGGACACAGTATTTGTTGGTTAAGCCACTGACAAAAATAAATACTTTAGTGTGCATAAGATTGTATTCAAGAGCATCACTCGGAAACTTCTAATATATATATGCTTTCATAAAGGGACTATTCTGGAAATTCATTCAGAACAATGACACAGTAGCATGAAGTCCTTTGACAGCAGCTTTAATCACAAGAACGACTGACAGCCAACTAAGAGAATTTAGGAATCTCAACTTTATTAAGCTCTTGTGGCCACCAGAATGTTATGCCAAAACTGCTAGTGATTCATCAGAAGTAAAGATAATGTAATGGTCTTTTCTGCCCATAGCATGAAAACCACTACCAGCAGGAAAGATCAATCATTTTGGAACTCACCATTATTTTGCCAATGTCTACTGAAACACCAGAAAATATGTAACTGAAAGTACTTCAGCTATATCTTTCATGCTACTTGCACATTGCAAAATAATTAGCAGCTGCACAAATGGTAGTATCAACAGTGTTAAGAAATTGAACAGCTTTGTGCCACCTATCCCACAGACAAAACTCTGTGTAAGATCTTGGTCTGAGTCTTGTGATTTTGTGGTTGATCACAGGCTTAGGGTAGTCAAGCAGGAGCTTTGCCCTTTGATGTTCAAAACACACCTCTAATCCATATCTGATTCTTGCCAGATTTGACAACTGTAAACTTCCAACACAGTTGCTCCCAAAAGCGCAAATAGTCCTTTCTACAGGCGGCCTGTTTGGCAGAAAAGCAAGTCAAAATAACACTTAATATATCCAGTTGTTGTAGCATATATATTTCAAAGGTAATGCTGAAAATCAGTTATATCTAGACTCTTAAATAAGTGTTTTCTGCGGTCCAAAACAATCAGGATGGCTTCTCCTTAGTCAATGAAAACATATTTAGGGTACAACTCAAAACTGTGCACTGTTGTAGTTACAAAAGGTAGCAAGTATAGTTACTGTGCCTGTGTGCATTGATCCCACCCCACTGAATAAAAAGGCACCTCGTGGTATAGTTGGGTCACTGAGAGAACAGCCATAGTGTTGTCTAAGAATGTTTAAAGGAACAAAAATGGCTGAATATTTTAGCATAGTTATTTAAACTCATGTATTGAAGAGTGAGGTGGCAGACAGGAACTTTACTATCAGAACAGACTGCTACCCTCTTCACAGCTATCTCCTTACTGATAGGAAAAGAGACTCAACCTGGAAGTTTTACGGTATTTTTAGGCAAACGAAACAACTACTTTCGCTTAGGAGGTTAAGTCTTAACCTTAATTCCCTCTCAGATCCCCTGATCAACTAAAAAATCTAAATTTGTTCTTCAAAAATATTTTTTAAAGTTAAAAAATTAGTTTAACATTCATTCCTGTGAAGTGACCCATAGAAGGTAGATCAGTTCCAGAAGGTTCCGACCATTGCGTTGGAATTTTGAAGGGAAAAATATTGTTTGGTCATTTAAGGCAATTTGTTTTATAAATGTTTCAGTTCATCTAAAATGAAAAAAAAATCCTCTCACTTCATCTAGCCACATATGTAAGTGGGGGGAAATATTTTTGTGTCAGTTAGAAACTCCACATTAAACAGACCACTCATGTTTATTATTATCTAAAGGTATTAAAGATTTAATGCCAGTGATGAAAACTACTGTTTTTAATTCCAGCTGAATCTAAATCTGTGTGCAACAACATTTTGGATGACATTGGTTAACAGGATTGTAAAGATTTTACAGATTTTTGCCATTATCCTCTTTCTTTTCTGAAAATGCTGTCTGTAAGCCAAGATCAGGGACACATTAGATTTTGGAGAATAGCACAGATCTCTGTATAACATAAAAAGTTGGAGACGGGTATTTGTGGAGTAAACTACATATGACCATATGTATTGACTAAAATATTTCCATAGCAAGCACCTTTTCTCAAATAATTCATTTTTACGTTAGGATTTTAGTATCTCATCTACTAATTCTTACTAAAATTTAGAAAAAAATAATATTTTATCTTCTGAAAAACCTGAAGCAATCTTATGGATTTATCCCTGTTTCTTTATGCCTCAATTGGTTTTCTAATACTGGCTTCTGGAATTGTCCTGTTCCATCCACTACACTTTTAGAATCTACAACATATCTATCTACTGAAACATAAGTATCCTAATATTCCTCTTTAAATTGCACATTGAGAGGAAGACCTTGTACTTAACAAATCACTGGTTTATATTATCATGTTTGTGAAATCTCTTTATACAGTATTCACCATTGTATGAACTATGTTTAGAGCTTTTGTAGTTACACACTGCTAGGAGTTAGCAGTGAAAAATTTTCCTGGAAGACACTGCTTGTTCTTTGGGATACACTTTCAGAGAATGAATACTCAGGGGACACAAGAGCTCATTACCTCATGCCATACTCATCTGAATACATAATGGTCATTTCAAAATAAATTAATATCCTACCAATTATAGCATATTAACATGCCCTTTGTCATATGTCTGGGAAGAAGAATATTTCAGACAATATAATCAATGTCAAAGAAAAATTCTTTGTCAGGTGAAGCAACCGTTTATTCACACTTATGCTGACCTAGAAACAGTCTTGTATAGTGAATTTCAGTGTAATCTATGCATTCCATCACATCATTTATGTCAAGTATTTTGGATCCGCACATAGCAGAGGCACAGAAGATAACCAGCTCTGCATATCTGCAAATTCCTCAGCCATGGCCTTGTTTCAATTCTTTGTTATCATGAAAGAATTCTGACTTGCCTGTTGCTGTGGTGTCAAAGGTCATTTTTTGTAGATTTAGATGTTTTCCTTTGCAGAGACCTGCTCAGCTGGGACATTCTACAGAGTGCTGTTTGTTCATTGATAAATATACTTCCTTTCAATTTTGTCAGTCATTGAGAAGATAAGTCTTATTGATTCCTCAGAGTTAAAAAAAATATAATGAAGCAAAAGTACATTTAATCAGGTTATATTTAGGTAAAGTTGAAGTATCTGAAGACTTGAAGATGCCTCTGGCTGAGCACATTTTTTTAAAAAGACTGTACTACTTGGAAGCTTATGTTGAATATATTCACAGTAAGGCTTAGGATCATAAATATAATTTTTAAATGATCTTTAGGTACTTTTAAATATTTCCTACTTTGTCTCATTTCATTAATTGATTAACTGATGAAAATACTACACTGTCTTTCCATTACTCTTCAGCTTTAACGATATTTACTTATGTAAAGCATCTTCTTTATGGTCTTAATTACTTCGGGATGGACCTGGCTTCACCATTTCTCACAATGTTGAATGGAGCGATATAAAGAATTGTTACACAAATATCACTTCAGAGACAGACTGCAGATCAGGAATCTCCTCCAGAAATGAGGTGGCTCCTCGTCTAACTGACTGACTGTCAAGCTCTGTGGAAATGGAACGAATGGCGGTAGATAATGTACCTGTTTGTAAATGATCTATATCTGGAGGATTGAGGTGAGGGTTAGCAGTACAGACATGGATGCCATCCTTGTAGCAGCACGACAATGGCAGAGAAAGAGAGGTGGTAAGAGAGAGGATGCAAAAGAGACAAAAGCAGTTAAAATTGTGGGTGAGAGAGATGGGGTACGTACACAAACTGCCATGGGCTACAGGCACAAAGAGGAAAGAGAGAGTGTTCAAATCTGTTCAGATCTGTTCAGATCCCTGTCTATGTAAATGCCCCTCTACTCTAGCATCCTCAAGACTTTTAACATATCTATCAAACAGAAAACAGTGCACTCACCAAATCTTTCATCTCTTCCTAGACATCTTTCCTGCGTAGCTTAGCTGGTGCAGAAAAGCAGAAAAGAAGCAAAAAAATATCGGGTCCTGACATGAAATTTTGATTTCTTTAGTTGCATAACCCACAAGAGAGGGAAATTTGTAACTCTCAAGTTTTAAAGATTTTGACAGAAAAACATATTCTTTTAACTGCAAATCTTTCATGCTTAATTACACATATCCAGGAATATTTTTATAATTATATTTGTCAAGGTATTTAGTTAGAAAAATTTAGCTTATGTGGCTCTTATTCATGACCTAATTCATTCTTTCATAGCCACTTCTGACGTCCGTGTAGAGAGCTGACTCTTGGGTTTCTAATTATTATTGCTCAGTATATTTCTGATATTCAGGGGAAATGAGAGTTAGTTTCTTTCCTAGAAAAGTTTCTTTAAAAAGTTCATTTCTTACTGCTAAGAAATAAACATACGAATCTAAAAGCTCATAAACACTAGTATTTTTCGTTTGCTTCCTGTGAGGGAGGATAAAAACTATTTACTGTTTTGGAAAAAAAAAATCTATAGTACATTTCTGTCCCACTGGTGAAATCAGAAATAAAAACTTATAAACAAACAAATAAAATAAAATAAAAATATGAAAGTGATTTTATTTCTATTTACTGTGAGTATAGGGGTCAAAAAATTGGACAGAGAGCATTTTTGTCTGGAATGAAGCTAGAAATCTAGTGTCTTTAACGTAATAATTATTTTCTATTAATTATACTGTTCTTACATTACAGGAAGAGAACCGATTTAATTGTCTATCACCAAACTGTAACTGATTAATCACAACAGTCTATTAATTTTGCTACAGTAAGTGGATTTTAGAAGCTTTTTCAATCTTTTAGTCCAAGGTCCATCTGAAGCATCCACAGTAATACAAGAGTGGATCAAGATAAAAAGAAGACTGAAGTGAGTTCATCATTATCTAAATACTACCATCAACCAAAATATTCTTGGCATATTCTCAGGTGCATTTTTGTTAAAAATGTCAAAATCAAACATGTTGTTATTTGGTTCAAATTAGGGTTTGCCACCTTGTGCTGCTTATGAGCCAGACATGAGAAATCTGATGACAACTTCAAGTACCAGATAACTGAAATAAAAAGTACTTTAAGTGGAACTTCAGTATTGAGCCACAATCTAGAAAAAAACCAAAACCTTGTGGAGGAGAAACTTCATGGAGGATTGAATACTTCTGAAGTATCTGCTTTCTACTGTAGCTATCTTATGCAGTAAAAATGAGGTGAAGATGGTCTATTTGGAATAACAATTCAGTTTACCTTGTGATTATGTGGATACTAAAAAAACAAAAAAAATTACAGAATGTTCAACAAGGTCCTCCAACATCCTACAAGTTAAAGGGAACAAATGTTACATAGATAAACTCAAAGACCAGAAATAAGAAGCTCTGTTCAAATACAACATTTCAAAAATAGGTTTGCGTTTGGTTTCTTTCACAGATGTTAGTGACAGTTCAGTTTGAATGCAAATATCCTTTATAATCATGGAGAAGAACTGGCACTTGAAAGAGTCAGTTTTAACCTGAATAGGCCTACCAGGGCATTTCTGCGCAAAGCCTGACTTAATATTTAGGTTAGGCATGTCCATATGTCTCTTCTTGACACTATAAAATGGAGAGTGTATTCAAAGCTTTTTGTCTCAATGAGTGGGAATTATACTGGGTAGGCAGTGAGCCTACACTGAAATGAAATGTTTACTTAGAGATTTTTCTTTGAAAATTATTCTTTAAGCAGCAAAAATGTAATTATTTGTTTCATGAAAATTTTATTCCCATGCTGATACCCTTAACCAATTTTTCTTAGTTTTAGTTGTCATTTTCCTTTTACCTCCTCTACCAGTTTCCTACCTTATGCCATCATGGTCGGGTTGAATGGGGCCTTCAGCAGCCTGGTCTAGCGGGAGGTGTCCCTGCCCATGGCAGAGGGGTTGGAATTAGATGATCTTTAAGGTCCCTTCCAACCCAAACCATTTTATGATTCTATGATTCTGTGTGACATTGCAGAGGTATGATGAGATCACAGTGTCTTTTGAGTAGGAGCAAGTATATTCATTACAGTGTAGAGCATGATTTTGTCAGTCTTCCTAGGTTCTATATGTTATCTTGAGAACAGAAAGGATTAAAGAAGAGTGGATGAAGAAGAGAAGTTAAATGCTATTTGTTGGAGTGGTTTTAACCATCTGCTGCAAACTGCAATGCATTTCATAAGGCTTTACAAGCAGCTAAAAGTTGAAGAATGAAAAGTATTTTCGAAGTATACTTTTATACATTCTATAATAAACATCACAATCGATAAACACCACAATCCTATGGAGTTTCTGCTCAGTTTTTCACCATTAGTAGTCTCCTGTCTCTAACCAATGCCAGTTGAGGAACACTTTTAAGTTCAGTGGTATTGTTTATATGTTACATATATTTTGTTACAGAAATAGAAGTTTTTCAGTGCTGATGTAATGGTGTAGATTGGTATGCATTGTTCCCACAATATGACATCCTCAAAGATTTGTGGCACATTGCTCCTTCACCTTGATTTTACATCAGACTTCCCCATCCAGCTGTCCCATTTAATTCAGAAGTAGAATTGTATTCAGAAGCAAGAAGAATCCACACTGGTGGATCTTTTTGGACTGGTAGGTCCTTCTGTCTGGGTGATCAACAGACCAGAACTGTGGAGCGTATGGCTGAGCACCTCAAATCATACTCTGATAATACACCTCAAAGACATTGTCTGTTAAACTGAATGATACGAAATACATGGCTCACTCTTGACAACAATGATGAGAGACATCAAAATACCAGTACCCACCTTTAGTGATTGGGCTCTCTGAGCCGTGCACAAAGCATCTCACACTTCCTACTACACAGCAGCACTGAAAACACAGCACCAAACTTGTTCTGATGATACACCTATAACCTGCATAGGGTTTACGGGAGTTGGTAGCAGCAATTTTGAAAACACTAACAAACAGTAAGGAACAATTTGGCAAATCTTAAGAAGAAGCTGCTAATTAGAAAAGTTAAAATTACTTATGTACAGAAAAATACAACTTGACACGTAGGATCTAGCTGGGACTCATTGCATTGTCAGGCAAGTACCACAGTTCTGTCCTTTGCTCTCAGCATGCAAGTTTCAGTAACATCCTTTGATTTTAGTCATATACTTCTGACAAGATCTGAGGCAGGCTTACATCAAGAAATGTTTAAAATAAAAAAATTGTTCTTAAAAAATATGAAAGTACTGGAAAGGTCCTTGGATACCACAGTTTCTTTTTCAATGAAATTTGACCACTTTTGCAGTTCCAAAATTCATCATTTAAGCTTCAAAAGCATTTAAATTTCTACATTTCCAGATTCACAGATGTATTAGGATATAGTCTCATGGCATAGTTTAAAAAATTGAAGGATTAAGAAAAATACATAATATGATGCAGAAGGAAGAATTCCAGGGGATTTTGGCAAACAATATTCTTAAACTATGCAAATTTGTTCATAAATTTAATCTTTTTGAGATGCAAAAAACCAGAGATAGTTAACTGCCCTTTCTTATTGATGAAATTATGATTGCAAAAAATCTGTTCAGAAAGTTGTGAAATCAAGATCATAACCCTGCCATTTTAAATGCACATACAAACTTTCATTTCAGTTTTATTTTGTGCTTCAATAACAAAAAATCTAATTTTACTAGATTTCTTTTCTATATAAACTTTTCTTTCTCCTTTGTATTTCCCTATGAGATGTTCTCTTCCCCATCAATGTACTTAGACTGCACCATACAGTACATAAGCATTATTACCCTCTTTCTCTTTATCATGCTTTACTGTTTCCCAGTGTCAAAGTCTTAACAAAGAGCACTGAACAGGGAATCTTTCAGAACTTCTGTTTAATTGTAGCAGACGTGCCAATTCAGGACGCCAACAACAACATACAGTAGATGTTGTGTGTGTTTTTTTCCTAGCTATTGGGATAGTGTTTCTTTGACAGACTAGATAATGAAGCAGGATGAGGTGAAGGGCAACTTCTGCTAGACGTGTACGTGTTAGAAGCCATGTGGCTGAAAGATTCAACCAGCTATTCAACAAAAAACAAAAAAGTGTCCCGCTAAAATGTTTCCAGTGTCGTTTTTAATTAGAGTAGCCTTGACAATACGTAATGGTTCATCCATTTAACAAAGCGCAGAAATTTTAGCCTTGAAAAACTTTGCTAAACAAGTCATTAACTTTGGGGCCCACTCTCTATGTGTGTATTCAAGTTTTACATGGCTTTACCATATACCAAAAGCTGCATTTTCTCCTCTTGGAAGACCATATTGCTAGAAGTGTTTGTACTTAAGATACCTTAAGCTTTGGCCCTCATTAAGCAAGCATAACTCTTACCAGCTTTAAAATCACTTCAGTGCCACACCCTACTAACTAGAGGGGCAAAGGCGGGGAATAGGTGCACGGTTATTGGTATCATTTCCTGTCCTTTCTTTTCACTTTCCTTTCAATTTCTGAGTTACCCTGAAAAGGTAATATTTCAATATACATACCTACAGTTTATTAAAGACAATATAACCCGATTTAAGACAAATTTAACTGGTAAAATAAACCATTCATAAATAGTTTTTGTCTCTGTTTTGGGGGACTTTGAGAAATAAATGTAGCACTTGGTGCATGCACAGCTTATGTGTTCTCAGCAGGCCTTTCATTTCACTGGTGACTATATAGCACTTCATACTCTTTCCATGGTTCCAAAGACATTGTCCTTTAACATGCGCTCTACTCATGCACAATGCTGAACAAATAAACAAGGCTCCAAAAGACAATTTCCTTAATTGGGATATACCCAGTCAGCTGCATACTGAATTTCAACAGCTCCTGAGGAAGTAAAAAGTTATGAAGTAGGTTATATGTCTTTGACAAACAATGTCAAACCTAGTGAAGACAATTTATGACTGATGGTCTAGACTAAATGAAATGAGTTTTACTTCTGTATTTGCAGCACTAATTAAAATGCAGTCATTACAAACAGCTACAGCATCAGACATTACATAGCTTCACTGTGTTTGAGATAAAGATTGTCTCATGATCAAGGACAAAGTGTTATGATTCCTTTTGAGGTGCATCTTTCAATGCAGAGACCAGAGAGTACTATCAAAATAATCTTCCATTTTGGAGCCACAAAGAGAATTGCTTTTCAAAGGCAAAATGCTAGGACTGCCCTCACAGAATGAAAACTATTTTCTTCATAGTCTGTGCAGCCTACTTCACCCTACTTTTTGCTTACTTAAATACTTTGAGACATTTGAATGCCTTCGCATATTTAATTGTAACAAAGTTTACTAAAAAAGAGTTAAGAAAGGAATACCCTCATGAAAATAGAAGGAAGGATGTAAGGAAAGCATGAGAAAGGAGAAGTAAGAGGTAAGGGAAGTCAGCATTACCTTTAAAATGAGGGTTTACCCAGATCTGTGTTTCACTTAAATGACCTTGGGCAAATCATTATCCTTATCAAGAAAAATTTCAGCCTTCTGCAACAAGGAAGCACAGTAGTTATGTTGTAATATAGACAGACACCAACAATATATTTCTATTCTTGTTCTGCAGTGATGGAGAGGAGCAAAGCCCAGGAAACAGCTCCTCCTTCTGAAGGTTTTCTTGCCTCACCATCAAAGCTCTGAAAAGAAATATGCCTTACTAGATTCCAACCCAGCAGAAGAAGCAAATGAACTGGTGGTGTGACAGCATGAAAGACAACATGCCTTATAGACCCTTCTGCTGGAGAGAGTTATAAAACCACCAGATAATGTAGAGGAGGAAAAGCCTGAGACTAGTGCAGGAACTTCCAGGGTTACTTATTTCCTCTCCTCTGCAATGGTTGCCTCAGAACTCTTAGCCGGAATGCTGTTCCAGGCACGTGAATGTTTCCTTACATCATTCTGAAAGCACCATCAAGAAGGTGTGAGTATAAGTGTAACACATGAAGGGCCAGAGCTCCTGGGAGGAGTTTGTATGCCTTTGACTTAAGCCTGAAGGTGCACTGCTCCTCACTTTGAAACACAGTTGTCCCAGTGGGAAGAAAAGACTCCTGCAAATTAATTAAAAAAATTTCTAAGTCCTTGACAACACAGGCTTACAAACCCCACACAAATAAAATAAGAAAAGCATAGGCTTAATTTTGCACATACTTTGACCTTGATGAACTATCCAGAGACAAATACATGCTTTTATAAAACCAATAATTAAGTGTTTTTCCTTAATCTCTTTTTCATTTTTCTAGCACATCTGAAATACTTTTGGCATCCAAACACGAGTTCACTACTTGAATGTGTTACAAGGCTTGATAGTGTACTCTCTAACATTTTTCATCAATTCCTGTTACAACTTCTAGCTGCCTGCCAAATGTTCAGCTAAAAAATCTTATCATTTAGCCCACTGTTTATCTGTTTGTTTTGGTTTTTACTCTTCCCTCTTGAAGTTGGGAAAAGCAACAGCATATGTCACATTTAATTCTAGAAATCTGCTCTATTTTTTTGCCATTCCCCAGTGTCTCAGCAAACAACGTTTAAAAATATACTCTGACCTTTATAATTAAAATAAATACAAATACAATTTATATAAGAATGCATAAGTTTTGTTCAGCGTTGGCATATGTCTTCAATAAATTTTTGTTAAGACTAAAATACTATTCTATAGGTCCATGGGTAGAAACACGCTCAGTGTTTCTCAAACCATTAAACTAACTCATTTCCATGTTGATTCTGGACATATCAGTGTTATCAGAGAAACAGTTCATCACTTCGGTCTGATTTTGCTGAGGCATGTGCTTTACAACTATCACATCAAACCTCTCTGTTCCAAGCATGCAGTATCTCTTTTTTCCCCTTGCAACAACACTTGCAGCACCAATAAAAATGGCATTTCTCTCAGAAAAGTTATTGTAGTTCAGCATCCATAGTACAAACTTTAACTGGAATAGAAATCTGCTATATAAATGGCAAAATTTAGAGAGAAGATGAGAGTTTAATGAAAGGGAGAGCTTATAGTGACCTTCCAGTACCTGAAGGAGGCCTGCAAGACAGCTGGGGAGGGACTTTATACAAGGGCAAGTAGTGATAGGATGAGGGAGAGTGGCTTTAAATTGGAAGGGGGAAGACTTAGGTTGGACACTATGAAGAAATTCTTCGCAATGAGGGCAGTGACACACTGGCACAGGTTGCCAAGGAAAGCTGTGGATGCTCCCTCCCTGGATGTTTTCAAAGTCAGGTTGGATGGGGCCGTCAGCAGCCTGGTTTTGTTGGAGGTGTCCTTGCACACGTCAGGGGGCTTGGAACTAGGTGATCTTTAAGGTCCCTTCCAACCCAAACCATTCTATCATTCATTTTATGATTCTATTACCCTCCCTCTAACAATTTATTGTCAAAAGTCCCTAGTGGAGTAGGAGACATTAAAAACAAATATTCTTCACCGAAGAAGGAAAACTGTCTTTTGACCACTGTGCTGACTTCCTTGTGCTTTATGAGTCAAGTACCACAGATCTAGCGACTGCTCATCAATGAAGCCTGTTTTTTTCCCTCATATCCCCTGCAGTAGTATTGCAACAATACTAACAAGACAAGAACAATTGTGGACTAGAAACAGAAAAAAATTTATTACCTTGTAAAGAATCTTGTTACATTCATCTATGGGCTCCTTTACACACTCAGTCTGATCTGCCACATGCCCATCTCTCACCTTGGAGATGACCATAGAAATCCCCACTAAGTGCTGCACCACCTCCGTACCACTTACCCTTGCCAAAATCTTTGTGCCTTTTTTCCTAAGTCCACAATAATTTTACTGTTGTGCAAGTAGGAGCAAGCTATTAAATTTATTTCAGTTTTCATTCCACAGATAATGTATTCAATGTAGTCATCTATGTGTAATGGTAAATATAATAAATTTTCAGTTTCATAAATGATTTTTTTTAGCCACAGAATAAATCCTAACTGAAGAAGGCATTTTTCCCAAAGACATTTTTAAAGTTATTTTAATAATTCTCTATTACACTACTTTGATCTTGAGGTTAACAGAAGTTAAGTAAATAAAACCTAGTAAACACGGAGCTTTAGGAATAAGTTCTTACAAAGTGGGTATATATAAATAAAGATATAAAAAATAATTTAAAAATAAACTTATAAATGGAAAAAGCTAATGTCAAATGGCTGAGAAGACAAAGATGAAATTAAGAAAATTATTTGTTCTAATGGATAATAAGAGGAGAATGTATTTTTATACTGACGAAGATATGTTAATGCACAAACTACAGTTTATTATATGCATCACCCATCCCTACATTTCCTCAATAGTTCATCAAGTTAATTGTTGATTAAACTCTTCTCTGCAGTGAGAGACATATAATCAGGAAACTAAACTATACCGTAGATAAAAGAGGGACAGATTTTCAGTCATGTTCTGGAGATTGTCTAACTTATTACTCAAAATCATATTTTTTATTATACAAAATCTTCTTGGAAAAAAGCAGTTTCACATATAATCTTAAACTTTTAATGTGTAAACAAAAATGTTCTACTACAAACCTATTTCCAGACTTCTGTTACTTGTAACCAAATTTTTTTATTTTTACTCAATGTTTTTCAGTTCTCCATTGCCAAATGTAAAAAAGTTGTTTTCATTTTTTTTACAGGGGACAGATCGTCCAAAATATTTTCTGATGAATCTAAGTGCTGAGTAGCGGAAGCGCCGAATTTAAACTCTACTATGCAGTACATTGAACACATGGTTCTTTTTTTGTCTAGTTGCCTAGGAAAGGACTTGGGAACTTAGCCTTTGCTTTTTCAATGTGCACACATAGATCAACTGATTCAGAATTTTCTTACAGTGCATTCCAGTTTTGCTGGATCCGTAACTATTTCATAGAATTACAGGATCATATAATCATAGAATGTTTCAAGCTGGAAGGGACCTAGAAGGATCATCAAGTCCATCTCCCTGCCCCTCACAAGACTACCTAAAAGTAAATGATATGACCAGAGGCATTGTCTAGATGCTCCTTGAATTCTGATAGGTTTGGTGTTGTGATCACTTCCCTGTGGAGCCTGTTCCAGTGACTGACCACTCTCTCAGGAAGAATCTGTTCCCTAATGTCCAATTTGGACTTCCTCTGACACAGGTTCATTTCATTTCCCTTTATCCTATTGTTCATTACCAGAGAAGGGAGATCAACACTGCCCCCTCTGCTGTCCTCCTTGAGTAAGTTGTAGACTGCAATGAGGTCACCTCTCAGCCTTCTCCTCTCCAAGCTGATCAAGCAAAGGTACCTCAGGCACTCCTCGTAAGTCTTGCCCTCAAGGCTTTTCACCATCTTGGTCGCTCTCCTCTGCACACACTCTAATAGTTTGATATCCTTTGTTCAGTATTTATATTGAATGGCGTGAGAAGCTGTCACCAATAATTGATCTGGATGATCTGAAGATCAGAGTAACTGGAGAAGACACTTTCTGACAGCAAAAAACAGCTACAGAGATCTGAAAGAATTGCCCTTTATGTTTCTTCTTGACCCAATGTTTTAGTTACGTGTTAAAAGGGAGGATTTCTTCACACTAAAACGCCTTTCAGAATAAATAGTTGTGAAGGGTCCATCACTGAAGAGAGTGTACAAATTTCCCCTAAACAGCTGGTGCACTTGGAGATTTTTGAGACTAACTAGAGCTCTAAATTGATAAGATAACATTGACTGAATACTTCATTGCAGAAACCCTCAACTTAGATTATTAAATGTTCATCTAGAAGTTAAAAAAGCATACCTATGACTTTGTCTCACTGTCATGACAAACACAAAGGAAGGATGAATTGACTTTGGACACACTGGAACATAACAGCAGACATGAAAAGAAATATTCTGTTAAGCAGTTAATTATAAGTGCCATGTGCTTGCAACAAAAGCAGAACTACTTCATTCAGTTTCGTAGTGCCTTAGTATGCATACAAAGTGCATGAGGTCAGAAGACCAGCATCAGATTTTTAAAACCATTGTGGTATTACAGTAAACGCCTTACAGGATTTGTAAAACGTGAGTTGTGATTTACAGCACTGGTAGGTGTTTCAGCTTTAAGATATATTTTTTTCACTAAAAGAAAATCCTAGAGTCTCAAAATGCCCTTGAAAAACTATGCTTTTTATAAAAATAAACGATAAAAGAAAGGTATGTAGCTCATATTATTTAAAGAGTTTCGAAAACTAAAAGCTATCAAATCTAATTTTCTTTTTTTTGTTGTGTTCTCAGATTAACTGCCTGCAAGCTTATTATCACAATCTAACAAAACTCAAGCATTCCTGGGAAACATGGCAGCCAAGTGGAATTTGTGGAGACATGTTTCCGAGACTTATAAATGGATTAAGTTTAAACTGATTCCAAAGTCTTTGAAACCAGCCCAAAGCAAATACAAAAAGAGGGGCAGAGGAGGAAGAAGAAAAAAATTCCCAACTGTTTGACGCTTTCCAGCATACTACTGTGCATTAGTTATTTACATACTAATGCCCTGCTCTTACCAAAGTTATCATAAAAATAATATATCATAAAAGTAATAAAAATATAATAAATCCTTAACAGTGAGTATTATAGGTACATATAAACTAATTACATCTCATTCTATTTTTGAAATTGCTAAAAGTTCAGATTCTAGGATTAGAAAATTTGCACATTAAGGGCTTTTAGATTTTGCTTTATTCTTCTGGATACACTGGAATAGTCTAGAATTAATTCTGATGTTATGTGACAGGGTAACGTATGACTGCTTATAGGGGTTGTCTGACACTTCCATTAGAAAAACCCATTTTCAGATGCTTAAACTACCAATCTGTAAGATGCAGGAAGGTGTTTTTCATGCCACTCTCAGGTTGTTTTATTATTTTACATTTCGGATAAGAAACATGAGCCATTTCTGAGAACAAGACAAGATAAAATGTGTTAGTTTGCCCGCATTAATTGTAGTAATAATAATAATGCTCATTGAAAAAAGGAGAAAAAAGAAAACAAAAGAGATGAAAAAAAACTGATGTAAGGCACTGTTGAAATGCAATTTCACAATACCACTGAAGTCCAGATGTCTTGGTCATTCCCAGTAGGATGCAGGCAAATTTAGTCAAGTTTAAATACTTAGAAATGCAGCTTAGCATGACCAATGGCAGATTTGTGTATATGAAAGGGGATTTCCCGCCCCAGCAAAAGAGAATCAGCACTGCAGACTCTGTGAACATCCCATTTGTACTGTCCATGAAAAGCCCAGAATTGCAGACAACTGATATATCTCTGGGTTGTTGTGAACTGGACCCTGACAAGGGTGCGACATGAATATTGAACGAGGAACCTATGAGGGAAAATAACAGCTGGAGCCAGTGGGAATGTAGAATGGACATGTAGCTGGAAGGGTGACCATGGAACAATAAGGCAGAGGAAAAAAAAATGGATTATGAGTCAAGAAGAACTGGCACTAGCTGGGCAAAAGGATAAGAAAAGAAGGAGAAAATGAAGTTTGAAGAAGTGAGATGAGTGGTCAAAAAAACCAGGATAGCAGACAACTGATTCAGGAAAAGAGAGAAAGAGTTATTGGAGACTACACAATATGGATCAACTATGGAAGCAGTAAGTCCCACATTTCTGTATCACATTACCTTCCCAGACCTTGCAAGAGAGTTTAAATTATGTTGAGTCTTGGGATTCATCTCTGCATAACAACTGCTAGTAAGTCAAGTGCAATAACATCACTCAGCAGCCCTAGTCTCTGCATATCAGAACAGTTCATTACTGCTACGCTCCATGCTCCACTTCTAGAATGAGCAGTAGAGCTTTGTGCTCTGGATTTTACAGTTCCACAATGCTGATTTTCTCTCATGTTACTAAGATGCCCACAGACTAGAACCACTAGGCTATTACATGCTTTTTCTTGAAGGCCTCACTTTCTGTCTCTGTGGCACTCTCTCTGTCCCTCATGCACACACACATATATGCACACACAAAGAGAGGGTAAAATTAAATCTGACAAGGCATGCAGATGAAAGCTGGGAAATAGTGCAATTATCATTTCCCATGTAATCATACTTTAGCCCTTTGTGCAAGAATTTTAGGGTATGTTTTATGAAACTGCTGCGTCATTCCAAACAAAGAATAGACCTGCTCTGGGAAAGAATGAGAGTCATGACATAAAGACAATGTTACCTATGGAGATGAAAAGGGGAATGAGGCAGAACCTCAGGAAAACTGGTTATAAACTCCAAGATCAGCAAAGAAAAAACAATTCAATTTCCTCAAAACATGATAGTTTTCTTGTTTGTTTCCAGATCTGATTTTAAATAAATTCACAATATTCTTCATTTTAAGGAAAAACAATTACCACTCTTTTACCTGTTTTTTAGTTAGGTATTATTTAAAGAGGATGAAAGATATATTGAGAAGCCCTTTACTACAAAGTAATTCATGAAGAAAAAAAATGAAATGTTTAAATCCAAACACATGAAACAATACAAGTTGCTAAATGTTGAAACATTATCCTGTTTTTCCCCATGTTCTGAACAAAGACCTTGGAGAATAAAGATATAATCTTAAGAAGCCTTTTGATTTCAAAAGTTTCTCCAAGTTCTAGTCTCATGACTTCTGCAGCTGAATCCTGCCTTGGGGAAAGAGATGAGACAATAACATGCTCCAGACTTTCTGTGTGATGCTGAACAACTCCCTGAAGCTGAACTTTTCCTAGGTCAGCTGTTAATGGGTTGTTCTTCATTTTCTGGTTGTCCGGATTTATGTTCCTGGATATGACCCACAAAAAAAAATTGGATCTTTATGATGACAACTGACAGTGATAGAAATTGCACTTTAAATATTCCACATCTATCATAATTTTAAGTTACCTGAAAAAAAACATGTCCTGCCTGTCTTAAATTTGGCACCTAAAATTAGCAGCTGGTCAGCCCTTATGTCTGTACTGTAACTTGCTGTTTGCACTGTGGGAATGACTGTAACAATGCTCTGTGAAAACAAAATGTTTGTGCTCCACTGACATATCCCATAATAAATCTCAAGAGAAAATGCATAACTGTTTTCAGATGTGGGTTTGACCAGTATGCAGTAAATGGGCCACACAATGAGAAGCAAGGAAAAATTGTTGAACAGTTGCTAGTTAAGCAAAGTAAAGTTATGCCAATCTGTCCAGTCTGTGCATAAAATTATGCAGAAAGTTTGTGAGGGGAAAAGAGGAAAATAGGTCTTCTAGTGCATGTGCAGAAGAGGTAGCAACTTGGTTAATATATAAAAATTCAGTTTACACATTTCCTACTTTTCAAGATTTTACTTTACTGTTTGTACTTTTCCTGCTAGTTGTGAACACTATTATTTGTAGGGGAACAATCTATGAACTTGTCATCATTAATGTCAGAATTGCAGCACATCATCTTCTGTTCATAGGTGTGACTACTTTAGCAAATCAACATTTTTACTTTCAACACTGTTATAGAAGACTTCTGGTACGCAGCTGTCTGGGCATAGGATACACTATGAGTGTCTTTTGAAAGTTTTTTTTTATGTTGGAACAATAGTGATTTTTACACTCTTGGTTTTGCTTCTGTAACCAACACTACATGCAGTGCAAGTTGCGTGCAAGATTACTGGCTCAGATGTCAACGTAGTGTCTTTTCCACTCATCATAAGGACATCTAGCTTGACAGAGAACCTGCTCTGAACAAGTTAGTATTCAGAGATATGCACAAGTATGTTCCAACTCTATTCTATGAATTATCGAATGACTCCATGGCTACTGATGACCCCCAACAACATATTTACGTGGAGACCTCCCAGAGGATTGCTCCTTAATGTATCAACAGTTCTTTGACCTTCATAACTGGTCAAAAAATGGAAGAAAAAGCAGTTGTAATCCTTACAGACTATCAATCTGAATAAATATTGCTCTAACATGACTGCTTCTAGGCAACATTCTCGGTTGCAGATCCATATCCATCCAGTACATCCGTATTGTCTCCACATATCAGTCCTGTCTAGTTGCTGCCAAAAAAATTAAAATCATTGTAAGACTACATTCTTCTACTTTAACATCTGAGAACGAAATAGTGAACATGAAAAATCCTACCACACCTGTTTTCTGGATAGAATATCAATCAATCAATTTATTATATGTCTGCTAATTCAATTTCTCATTAGAACGGCATTCTTGCTATTAGATATCAACACCTTCTTCTTCTAGGTTTGGCATGTATCAGCGAACAAAAATCATGCAGATTTTTCCTGGCATTTCATTGTCTGGAAGTTGGTATGAAAACAGAAGCAACTTTCATTAGCTGCAGTGGCTATTAGAAACCTCATCTAACTCAAGGGCTAGCCAAAAATGAGCAATGCTCAGTGACCTAAATTCCTCACATATTAACACAAAGAATATTGTTGTTAGAAGCCAAAATTCTTAGAAATTATTTGAAAATGCTGGAAAACCAGAAGGAACGGGGAAGGGAACAATCCTGATATTTTATATAAAGACACTCATGCCATTCCTTCCAGCCCTCTGTGTTTCCATCTCTCCATCTCTTCCCTTCCCCCATATAACAGAATCCTTCTAGGAATAATTGCACTATACTCACTGCTTTGGCATCTCTTTTACACTATAAGACACACAGTGTAGCTTACAGATCTGGATTATCTTTTCAAATCTTATTTTCAAGGCTACTTATTATGTGTAGATACTGGATCCCAGGGATCTCCCAATCTGTATCAAATATATATATAGCAAAAAAGTATTTTCCTTAAACTCTTGAAAATGTGTTCAATAAATAGCATACAAAGAGTATCAAGAACAGATTGCAGTTTGACAAGAAGTTATTTAAAATATAAATGTTTCTGAACTTAGATTTCTCAGAAAATAGGTATCCCTTATTCCATCAGTTACATGAATGATCCACTTTATTGGATCCATGTTCTTTATTATAAACTGCATAGATAGAGGGAATGGAAAATAAAAACAAGAAAGGAAAGAGAGGTTCATAGTAATAGAGAAGACAGTGGGTGCATTAGTAAAGCAAAGAACAATGTTGAAACTGGTAAAAATTTAAAATACTAGAAAGATAAATATTTTAATGATGGTTTTTAAATGGCAGGTTCTAAATATTTCACATCGTTATACACAACTTGCTTCATATTAACCTAGAATGGAAAACCGCTGTGAAATAATTCCTTGCTTAGAGAAAGGAATACAATACAAAACAAAACAAAATGAAACTAAACTAATCACAGTTATGAAGTAACTGTCTAGAGTTGTGTTACTTTGAAAAGCCCAAGTGACTGAAACTATCAAGTGGATTTCTTCAGGATTTTATCAAAGTACACAAAATGTATAATAATAAGAAAATGTGCACTTCATTATTTACAAATGCAATGGAAAATTACAGAAAAATGTACAGAAACCTAAATAAAATTATTTATTCTATGGTTACAGTAATCAAAGTCATAAAAAGTGAGATAATTTCATGAGGAGAGTATTAAGCACAGAAACAATGGGAAGAAAGGGAAATTTATTTGTCAGTATTATATATCCAGTATTTCCCAAACCTAAATCAAGTGAAAACAAAATCCACTGCTTTGCCAAACCGAATGTAAAAGAAGTAGCAGAAGGAGGATCTGGAACTCTAAGATCACACCAATTATCAGTACCTTGTTCTGTATGAAATATTGCAGCTGGTGTTGAGCTGACTAATAGAACCTCAATAATCCCATACTTTATGTCAGTATTCTTTTTAACTACCGCTATCTGCACATGAGTGTAGACAAAAAAACCCTGAGGATGATTTGATTCAAGTACGAAGATAATCGTGCTCTATTTACAGATGTATTTGTAGATTGTACTAGCTATTGTTTAATTAACATGTAGAAACCTGTCAATTTTTCATTACCCTTCCAAAATGTTATTACATCATGGAATTTCTGATCTATACATGACACTAAATTTACAAAGTTTCATTGTTTTTCTGCATTTTAAATTCTGTATCCTGCCTCTTCTTTCACTTATTACATCAACTGAGCCACTTGAAGCATGTAATTCAGCATGATCAAATCTTATTTTACATTGTCAGAGACTCAGGCTGCTGAAGCCATGAACTGTTTACAGAAGAATTACAAAGAAGTCTGTGCTATGCAAAATGTTCATGATCAGCTATGATAAGAGAAATGTTGAATTTTAAAAAAATTAAAAAAGGGAATGAAAAGACTAGATAGCTATAACTAGTTAGAACTTTGTTATTTTTATTCTGGTACTTACAAAATTGTATGTGTTTTGTTTTTAAAGAAAAGTTAAATTAACTATATTAATCAAACAGTGGACTTTGCTTTATTCATTCAGCCAGCTAAGAAGGAAGGCAAGGTTCCTGATAGGGTTATAGTGCCAAAACACATTTACAATTATTCGTCCTCAAAAAAGAAAGAGATAAGATATAGGACATTGGCCAAAAGATCTGATTGCCTGTAAAGGGTGAAGGAAAGCTCAGTCATAGCTTAAAGGATATTTGCAGCAAACAGAGCATTACTACTGGCCTCTAGGAATCCAGATACTCCTGGTGAAAGACTGTCATAAATGCCACAAACAGATATACTAGGAGGGAGTTTTTGTTTGGTTGTTTGTTTTAAGACGCCCTACATCAAGTCAGAGTGCACTTAAATAAAACAGTAGTTATGTCCTCAATTCGCTCAGAGTCTGTCTTTAATACCAGGACTTGCACAAGAGAGCAGAATCGTTCATACCTAATGAGCTTCACTGCTTGTGTTTTCTTGTTTAGAGAAAATATCATATTTAACTGATTTCATATTTTCCAATTAAACATATTTCAAGCAAAGATTATTTACATTTCTGATTCCATTCTCACTGGAGACACTGACATCTTTCCGTCTCTGGTATGAGGTAGATCGAGGTATAATACAGTACATACTGTGGTAGTGAAAATTAAATTAATCATCCTTTTTATTACATTATTCTGCTGCAAATTAGCATTATATTTTCCTAACAATGACTGATAATAGTACATTTAATGACCAGCAAATTAGCGCTGTATCAAATTTTCTAATGAAGCTAGCTTTTCAGAATGCTTGTAAAGTATATCATAATCCAAGACTACTAACTGAGCAGAAGCAAGATTGAATTCCAAAACACGTATTTTCCTCTCTCCAAATGAAAGGTCAGTACAACTTAAATAAGGTCTGTTTCTTTACATAAAATAAAGTGCATGGTAAGTGTTACACACCTCAGAATACTCTTCTTCTTTCTCTAATTGTTATTAATTTCATTATAAAACATTATTTATGGTAAAGAAGATTTTGCAATTAAAAGTCCCTTGAGGCCTGCAGACATTGTAGAAGAATTATCTTCTACAGGAAACTGCTATCTAAGAAAGTAATTAAGTAAAAAATGCATATGAAATATATTCTTTTGCTACATTAAACCAAAAATATCACAAATGGCTTAAATAATGCTGGTTTTGTAATGGTAGAAAGAAAAAACGTGTTTTACATCTTTATGTTATACTTCACTCTTCATCTCTTTGACATCACTTGTGTTAGCTGATAACTTTATCCATTACTTCACCTGTTATGTTATGTTTACATCTTACTTATCATGTAAACAATATTATGCAATGAAGAGTAGATTAAGTGTATTAGCAAATTAGGTTTTCTCTGAACACTCACCTTTGTTGTTTAAATTTCTTTTAATTTTATTAATAGCAAAAAAATGAACAAAAAATATGAAAGTTGATTTTTAAATAATTATTTAATAACGATAAAAATAATGATATAAACAAAGAATATTGAAATTGAAACTCTGTCTTTAAACTGCAGACACATGATATTTCTACATATAATATTAATTAAGTTTATCCTACTACACTGCAGCATGAAAGAAAAGACGTTTGGTTTAGTTTTTTTAATTTAGTTTAATTTATTTAATTGGCGTAGCTGAAGTATTACCAAAAGCTGAATAGGTTGCCTACGAAGGTGTAGGTAATGTGGCAGATCTGTGTTCTCCTATGCTGTCATTTACTTCATTGTGTTATTTTTTCTGTATAATTCTTACATATTTTAAACATGGAAAGAGAAAGAAAACGGGGAGTACTTTCTGCTTACTGTTCCGTTCTTGCTTTTATACAAGGAAAATCATGATTCTGTTTTCCATATGAGTGTGATGATCAAAATTCAGAAGCATCTTTTCTATTATCTCAGTTCGTCTTCTGGTCTCAGCAAAGAATTTCTAGCTCGGTCTATTGGGAGGTAGGTCTTACACTATCTTATGCTGTTTTTCCATACTGACAGATGTTATTTGAAAGCAGGAAGAGACATGGCAAAGATTTATTATTTGAATGGAATACTTAGTGCTATGTATTTTACAAAATATTAAGATTTGCTCTTGGAAGACTGAAGAAAGAAATACATCAGGGTCATGTTTAAATGTTAATCTAAGTTTTGGGGCTTTTTTTCAACTATAAACAGATCTTTCACAACTAATATATCTCGTCTGAAATCCAAAACAACTGTATCACAGAAAATCCCACCAATCTGGCATAGAAATTTCACTTGAACTGTTTTACTACTGTGAAATAAAAAGTCATACACATTACAAAAACATTCCTGATAATAGTGACAGATCCACTGTGCAGCAGTGTTGGCTCAGCAGCCTTAATTAAAATGCCAAACTTCCTGCCTTCATGGGCTGGTAACCCGGGTGGACATTAGTTTAAACACCAACTTCCTAATACTAAACTCTCTTAGACCAAGTCATAATACATACGCAATTTATTACGCTGATGTGTCCAAGTTAGCAAAGCCAAGATAATGCCTGAAACATCATAGAATCACAGAATCATTTAGGTTGGAAAAGACCTATAAGATCATCCAGTTCAATCATAAACCTAACATTGCCAAGTTCACCACTAAACATATCCTTAAGCACCACACCTACCCATCTTTTAAATACTTTCAGGGTTGGTGACTTGACCACTTCCCTGGGCAGCCTGTTTCAATGCTCGACAACTGTTTTGGTGAAAATGTTTCCCCTAATACCCAATTGAAACTTCCCCTAGTGCAACTTGAGTCCATTTCCTTTTGTCCTGTTATTTGTTACTTTGGAGAAGAGACCAACAACCATCTTGCTACAACCTTCTTTCAGGTAGTTATAGAGAATTATAAGATCTCCCCTCAGCCTCCTTTTCTTCAGGTTAAGTAACTCCAGTTCCCTCAGCTGCTCCTCATAAGGCTTGTGCTCTGAACCTCTCTCATTGCCCTTCTTTGCACAGGTTCCAGCCACTCAATGTCCTTGTGGTACTGAGGGGTCCAAAACTGAGAACAGTATTTGAGGTGCTGTCTCACCAGTGCTGAGTAAAGGGGGATGACCTCTTCCCTCATCCTTTTGGTTACACTGTTTCTGATACAAGACAGGATTCTGTTGACATTCTTGGCTCTCTGGGCACACTGCCCACTCATATTCAGCTGACTGTCGGGCAACACCCTGAGTCCTTTCTGCAAGCAGCTTTCCAGCCATTTATCCCCAAGCCTATAGAATTATATGGTGTTGTTTTGGCCCAAGTACAGGTCTTGAAAATTAGCCTTGTTAAACATTATAGAATTGACCTTGGCTTATAGATTCAGCTTGTTCAAATCCCTCTGTAGAATCTTCCTTCCCTTAAGCAGATCAACATTCCCACCAATCAGGGGTCACTGTAGAAGACTCAGGGTTCTTTGCCACAGGTATGTAATGAATTGCATCAAATTCCATTAATTTTCAAAAATAAAGGCTGATCTCATTTTCTTTTACCATTGGTTACAAGTTCACATCATTCCAAGTATTGTTCTTTAAACAGTCACAAGACCATGCAAGATGGAACAATCTTCAGGTCTCCCAAGCAAAGCTTAATGAAATCCTGAAAATGCATTCAGTATCGCGGTTTCCATTTAGTCATCTCTTGTGGCTGTAATACCAAAGAGGAAGAGAAAAACAGGGAAAGGGAGATTCCCTTTTCTGCTGCCTCCATAAGACAGCAGAAGCAGCAAAGACAGGTTACATACCTCTGCACAGTTTGTAATATGCTACAGCTGTTTAAGATCTTCAGTAAAACATCCTTCTTTGTTCAGCACAAAGATTGAGTAAAACTTCAGCTGATGCAATCTTTCCTGAGATATTATAGTATGTATGGGCGTATGTATTTATATATATATGGTACAGACTTTTCCAAGTGCTCACTCCATTTTAAAGCTTGTAAGTGCAAAGCTAAGGCTTACAAGTACTGACGTAATAATGTTGGTTATGGGACACATTATGCAGGTCCACCCTTTGGCAGACACAACTCAGAAGAGTACCTGATATTTTCAATACTCACTTCCTCTCCCTCTGTCACATTAATCTGCTGCTGGAAAAGTCAGACACTTCCCTTCTTCTTTGGCTGATGTCTTAGCTGTCTCAGCCAGTATGCAATCAAACAGTGCAGCTGAGTCAGGGGAAATTATACATAGCTGTCAGCTGGATTAATGGAAAGAATACACACCCTGGAAATTATGGTCTTCCACTGTTGTTGCATAGAAACATCCCTACCTCCCAGATAATATTACTGTAGCCCCTGCTCAAACAAATGTTTTCATATAGCTTTGTATAAAATCTGTTTTTAAGCTGTCATGTGATGTGACTTGCTTCACCCTTCAGATGATGAGGTATTTGGGCAAAGTGATATTCTATGTACTTTCATGGTGTCCAGAGAGAAATAACAACATTCCAGCAGAGCACCCCTGTTACTACTGTATTCCATAGCAGAACAAAGCCCTTGGGCAGCAGCAGTAAAGGAGGTTGGGCATGTTGTGGCTAGAAAAGCATATTGGGTGAAATTACTATATGTCATAAAATGCCATATATATATATAAAATGCCATATATAATTTTTCAACAGAAGCAAGTACCATAAATACAGGGTTTGCTTTTATTAAGTTCTTTACGGAGAGGAGCAGGAGTCCACAAGTTTACCTTAATAGTTCAGATTCTCATTGTGATATGTCAGTTGTTCCAACATCAGAAATCCACAGAAAAAATCTCTAGGAATAGAACAGATCAAACTGTCATCCTTCACTTAAAGATAAACACCTAAAAGTAATTGGAAAAATCTGAGTAAAAGTTGTCCTATAATCCAAATTTCTCAGGGGTCTACCTCCCACAGACATGGAGTTTCTTAATATCTAAAATTGGAATTTTAGCTACAGTTATATTTATAGACAGACACTTTTGGTAGTAGGTGAAGCTAGAGTAAGATTTTTATCTTTCCAATAGTTTTTGCAAAGAGATCTTATGTCTTAGCTGTACTTTATGGCAGAGGCATCTGTTTAAATAGCAAAAAGACAGAGGGAAAATTAAGAGCAAGACACTCTGGGAACCAAGCTAATTTCTAGACATTCCTACAGTTAACTCATCATTGATTTATTTCCTGAAGATTTTCTGGTGAGTGGCCACACTAAAGTAATCTCTAATCTCTCAGTTTCTGATATTCTGAGTCTAGGGCAAGATTGTGATCTTGCCTGGAATCCAGGTGTTGTGGGAAATCTCTTGCCCTTTTCCAGTCAGCTCTATATGAAATTTTCAGGAAGTTAATTCTGTTCTTTTATACAGCCAGCAGAAAGCTCTGTCTATTCATTTATAACAATAATCAAGCTTTTAAGTATATCAGTGTTCTGATTAACCTCACAGTCCAGGGAACCTCACGGTTTTGGAAGGAGCACCAGAAACACTTACATCTTTCAATGTGTAGGTAGACAAAAGGAGCGTCTGGACAACTGACAAAGGAAGGAAGCACATTAGGCATTTTAATATAGCTTACTGTAAGATAAGTCCTGAATGACAAATCTAGCACCTTCCTGACTACCACAAAGAAGTCTGACATACTGCTTTTTTTTCCCTTATAGGAAGCCCTCAGGATGGCATCCTCGATGAGAGGAAATGGTGTCCAAATCGAATAAGGCAGTACTAGAACAAATCCAGATGGTACACTAAACATATTTATATATACAAATTAGAGTTGTATTATTAGGTGATGGGTCAGAGAAATCCAAAGAGAAAATTTCAAGACTTGGAGCCAGAGAACTTGAATAGCATCTCTCATCTTTCTGTCCTGATCTTGACAAATATGATGAGGATAGTTGGCTTTTTGCTGAGAGCAGAAATAACTCCTTTTTTTCCTTTATATTCCCATTGTCACAAAAGGAACACAGGTGATTAGGCAAAAGAGTCAGTTGAAGCAGTTCATATTCACCAAACCTCACTTTAGGTCAAAGATAAGATCCAGGCTAGACATTTACCAGTCTGACAGGCAGTTCTGGCATTTACCATTCTTTGTGTTTTTATCAAATTGATATATGATTAGACCTCTTTTACAATTCTGCAGTGTCTGGGATTGTAAATGCCAGTGTTTGTGGTTGCTGGAAAAATACCCAGAGGATGGTAGAATTTGGCCTCTTAGCCTCTAGACTGGTCTGTGTGTTTGCTCATATAGAAAGCCAGCCACAGCTATGCTCTGCAGTCTAGACCAGTCCTTCAAATGTAGGTTTCTAAGGGGAAAAAAAAAATACACCTTCTGCATTCCGTGTAAGGCACTACATAATATGCTTCCGAACACTATGAAATATCCATCTGTCCTCCACTGAGTGGAGCAGAACCAATAAACTGGACTCAAGGATAAGCCAACTTTCACTGCATAAATTGTGGTTTGCGAAGACAATAAGTGAATGAGTCAGGCAAATTTTTTAGCTTTGGACGGGCCTTGGGACACTATTGATCCACAGTTTATAATTTTTCAATGGAAGATTTATGTACCTGTAGAATTTATTGTCTCGTCACAGAAATAAACTAATACTATGATTAGACTATTAGACTAATGCTATGATTCTGCCAGAACACATTTGCTTGTTGAAAGTTCTGAGTTGCAGATATGGGTGAAACTGAACAATGTGCTCTCTTGTAGTGCTTTACATTTGTTTAATGCAAAGATAACTTGGGTAAATAGAGTTAAATATGCAGAGAGTAAGGATGTACTTTATATCACTGTGACATCAACTATCCTGTTCATACAGCAGTTTTCTTTACGTAAACCTGGAATACATCCAGATTAAACACATTCTTGCATGTGTTGTCTTTTTTTTTTTTTTCCAGAGTGTTCCACTGGAACTTGTCCAATCCAATTTATACTGGCTGACTTAGTAGTTTCCCCTCATGATATTTCTTCTGGAAATGCAGACTTACAAAAAAGGTCATGATTTACATGCCATTTTTTTCCCCAATAATTTCTTTTCTCCCTTTTCTATTTTTTTAACTGAAAATAAATATTTTGAAATTTATTTGATGAGGATAATAATTTGACCAGAGTGTTCTCTGACTGTAGGGAGACAATGTTGTAAAAGTGGAAAAACAAGAAGAAATATGAAAGTACAATTGAAAAGAAAGGTGTACACAGAGTTTTACGAAAATCTCACTACTACCATAGCATCCAAACAAAGACCTTCACTTTGTGTGGATTCTGAAGCTATCCATTTTCTGGAAGGAACTCTGATGAACAAAAGACAACAAGGAGACATAGAGGAAATGGGTCTCCAGTCTCTTGGCAACTACTAATGTGCTTCTTCCTGCCCAAACTCATTTCTATCTGGAAGGTCCCTAAACTTTTTAGACAGTGTGAAATTTGTGGGATTTTTACCTCCATCAGTGGTTGTTTTGTACTAATCACAAGATACATCAAACATTATCCATTTCTGTGTTAATTTGTTTGGTGCTCTTTTGTGAGGGAAATTAAAGTCACAGGCACAAACATTCATACAAACTTCAGAAGCTGCTGTATGGATATTTCTGCAGAAGACATAGTAAGTTAATATCTGCAAAACATACTAGTGGTTCAAAAACAGGAGTTCTTAATTAATTATGGATCACTGAATAAAGGCACAAACTATTTTTGGATTTACTGTACACAGTGAGAAAGGCTACTTTTTAGCATCTTTTAGTACAGCTTAGGCCCAGAAAATTTACATTGGGAGTTTTGCATCTAATGAGTAAACTGCAGGGGTCAAAGAATTAACTTTGTTCCTTAAGCCTACCATAAAACCAATGTGGAAACAATAACTGAGACTTGGTTTGCCTATTCAATTGAAGAATGATACAGGGCCCTTGTATGAAAGATCTCCTGTATCTACATTTTGAGAATTTAACTGAGAGGTACATTTTTATATTCTCCCTAGACAGTGCTGAATTTTGAGAATGAATATGACTATGGCTATTCCAGACATTAAACAATCCTCTAGAAAGATATTTGCTATCAGGTTTAGAGACAGAAGTTATGGATTTTGTTTTCAGTTCACTTTGTATTTCATTATTTAGCTTAATTGTTTCTAGAAGTTTTACTCTTCATATAGCTCTGAAAAGAAAATATTGAAAAAGGCCATTTGACTAGGCCTTCCAGAATAAGAAAAATAATAAAATCAAATGAAAGGGAAGTGTCCTACTCTTCAATCTGACACATACTAGTATCCCAAGTGGGCCATTCTGATTTACAAACACCTCTAAATATCCCCATCAAGAACAGGCTCACAAGCTTGAAACCATGAGCCTATTAGCAAAGCAAACATCAGTAGGCTTCTTCTCTAACTACATATGGCCAGTTTTCATCCCAATGAGTCCAGTAGCTCACAGAGAAAACAGTGAGAAAGGGTTAACTGATCTAAGCCTGTTATACAGTGAAGTTACTAGATGAAGACTGACTTCTTTCTTTTCATAATTAAGGGTAAGAAGTTAAAGAAATATAACAGTATCAGCACATTATTCCTATATGCACCAAATGCTTTCAAGCTATTGATCAAGTGAAGACAGTGGGAGCCAACTGAAAGGATTCTTAGTGCTAGTCTAGACTCAGATTAGCAAGAAAAAGGACATAACCTTGCCAACGGGACTAAGGAGAAGAGATGTTTATGTTATTACAACAGAGTTTTATTTGTTGAGAGATTCATAGTAACCAAACTAATCTGAAAATCTGGAGTTCACTATGCACAGGGTGTTCATTGCATAACTGAATGAAAACCATGATACTGTGTGTTATATTTCAAACTTTAACCACAAAGTGATGTAATAAAAGAGTTTGATATGTTACCTGCACAAATATAATCAGCACAATTGTATTTATTAGATTTTGTTTATGCACTAGAAAAAACTGTTGAGAGACCAAAATTGCTGCTTTTCCTGTTATTGAGAACTCAACGTGAGAGGAGCATAGCAGGACTGAAGTTCTTATTGAAAACCCACAAAAGCTGCAGAAACAAATAAAAAGTAAATAAACAAAGCTATATCATATATTGATATAAGTAGGGGGGAAAGAGCCTACAGTAGTATCTAATTTATTTATCCAGTTAATTTTAATTATTTGGGGTGTATATGTACAGATGCTTATATGAATACGCATGCATATATTTACACATAAATGCATGCATATTTTAATACATAAAAATAAATTAAATGTATAAGTTTATATAGAGTAATTTGTATTTTTTATAGTAAATAAGTATTTTAAAGCCTTTTTCATACACATAATTTTATAAAAGCTAAATTAACATTACTGAACCCACAACACCAGAACTTGAGTAATTGTACCCTTTTCAAAAGAAATCATTCATCTACTCATACTTAATTTTGTATTCATGTAAAAAAATTGTGTTCCTGTAGCTGTCTGTTTTAGATCAAGCTGAAAGAAGTGGATCCACTTTCTTTCATTTAAAGAAATATTTTTTTAATATCCAATGTTAGATACAGGATTTATTGGTCCTGGTAAGCCTTTGATACTGATTTAAACACCCTTGTCCACAGTTTTTCCTCTCTCTACCTTTTTTTAAAAGAAAGGGAAGCTAATTGGAAATGATCCAGTTGAGTTATATTGGAATTAGAACGGTTAGTCATAAAACGACAGATTTGTAACAATATGGCTCACAGTCTGTTCTTATTTGCTTTCTTTCTTGGGATTAATCCCATTGAAATCCCAAGAATTGCTTTGAGTTACACCCCTAAAATTAAAACCAGAATGAGACCTGTGGATTTTACAGACAAAGTCACACAATCATTTGCTGTTAGTCAGCAGTTTCTCTGTGTAGGCACTGAAGGTCATAGACTTCTTATAACAGCAGAGATTTTTTGGCCAGTTTTGATCATTCTTTAATACCAGATGTTCTCACTCCCAAATGAACATGAACTACCTGATGGCTTTTTATTCAGAAAACACAAAAATCTGCGTTTTTGCACTGTTTAGATGTGAAATTAGGTGATTCTGGAGAGATATGATGAAAAATTGTTTTGTGGCATTCTAAGGATTTGAAATCTACATTTTTTCATTATTTAAAAAAGTGATTTTTTTATTGCTTCGGAGCCATGAAGTAAACCAAAGAGATTGAAGAAGCTTTTTCGCTCGGAGAAAACTATATGCAGGAATGTATCATATGGTAGAAAAGCAAAATAAAAGTCTTAAATGGTGGAAATCATTGTGTTTATGCTGTAGAGCTTGGTGTGCCAAGGCTTTGATTGCACCAAGTCACAGTTTAGAAGGTACAGCAAATCTGTTATCCCTGACTCTATAAATTTTATTTAGCTTCATGTTCTGGGAATTAAATTAATAAAAGCTATCCAGTAATTCACATTCCCTGTTCCTCAGTTCCTTGATTTCTTTGAGAAGACATTCAGAGGCACATGTAAGTGATCAGAAAGCTTCAGGTTGGGCAGAAATTGATGAGCTACAAAGATTAAGGCTAGAATGATCCACAGAAACCTTTTGTCCTACTCCCTGGGCTGGTGCAGCAGCTGTAAGGACTGAGTCTTGAAGCTGAAGACCATTTAACTGGGAGGAATTTAACAACTTCCCAAGTATTCCTCTTTAGTAGCAGCAAAGGAATTTTGTTTCAAGGCATTTACACAGTCTTTTAGCATAGCACGATGCTTAAATCTTTCAGTAGTCCCTAGGCAACTGAAACTTCATCAGCATTGTTAGCATTCAAATGCAACAGTGAATGGTTACAGTCTTGTCATTCTCCTTTCTCTGATTCTCTGATGACAATAACTAAAGCATGGGAATGGCAGGATCACTCTCTCTCTACTGAAAGTCCATGAAAAGGTTCTGAGAATTGAAATATATCCAGTGATAAGAAGATGGGAAGCCTGAAAGTGTAAGGACAAGTACAGTTTCCTTAGAGATTTTCAATAGCGTATACTGCTTGAGAACCTGGATTGCAATAATTAAGGGCAGCAGTTATAAAAAGAAATTCAGTAGTGCTTTAAGGGTTAAATAAAGGGAAAGTGATCTAAGCTGTTGTCATTCCTGAGATGAGTGAGCAAAAATGGCTTTTGTTCAATACCCATCTGAAAGACAGGGCTATTCATGCAGCATTCAACATTATGCACCCTTAGCTTTAAATGCACAGTGAAGTCCTTCTATAGGCTTTGCATACTATTCTGTTTTGATAATAAAAATCCTGTCTATGCCATATGAGTATAATGCAAAACATATTTTTAAAAATTACAGTAGCCTTTTTCTGAAACTGAAATGACGGGAAAATATTTATTCCCTGGTCTGATGCAAACAATCCTCTGCAACAATCATGTTTTTTTACAGTGTGCTATATATGCCCTTTTTGGCTTCACTACTAAATTCATTACCATAGTATCGACTCTCTCTCAAGATGTTTTTTGATGCTTTTTGACTAGTGTAGTCACTTTCAGGTTCTATTACTCTGAAGCAAAAGAGAATTTTGGAAAGTAAAACAGACTCTTCTGAGAAGAATTTACTCATTTTAACTGAAGCAATCTTTCAGACTTAACACTACAAGTCAGAGTGCTAAGTAATTCTATACTTCCAATTCATCCTTGTACCACAAATTTTTTCAAACTTCATGTAAACCAGTATGAGGCATGAATTTTGTAATAGTGGACGTTGTTCCATGTACACATCAAGATTCATGTTTATTTCAATCTCACAGAAAACTAAACCTCAAAACAATTAGACCACATTGGTTTGCATGGATATATATAAAATAAGACAGAGATGGATGCGAATAAAGAGTCACAGTTACCTGCACCCAATTATGAGGTCTTCAGTATACCTTTAATAACTATCCATTGCAACTTCACCTTAGCTTTTGCAAATAGCTAATAGTGATTTTTAAGCTTAGTCTTCTGGGACCAAAGCAAAAGTATTTCCTCATCTCTGTGCTTCTCCACATCTCTTTTTAGGTTTTTTGGTATGGCAATAATACTTTCAGACCCCCAGTGACACTAGGGCCAGAATTGTACAAACAGAAAAGACAACCATTGCTACAGATTGTTTTTCAACATGTTTTTTTGACCTGTTTATGAGGTTGGTGGAATTGTATGCCTTTACTCATCTATTCTTTATGGCTACAATCATGCATTTGCAAAGTTTACCCAGAAGTGTCTGGTTTAATGGAACCTTGCTTCCGACATCCATAATGACACTGGAAATTATTGACATATCTGGACAAGGTTTTGGGATACTTAGCTGTTAGAAACAACAGAAAAGAAGCTACTTTTTATGTCTATCTCCCAGATATAATTATTTTTATTATTTTAAGTCTCTAACATCTGCTCTGCTTTTCTGTTGATCTTAATTTGAAAGAGCAGTAGCTGCAGTTCATTGTACTTGTGGTGGCCAGAATCAATAATCCTTAAAGTGTGAACTGCTGAGTTTATCTCCAGGATAAAAACAGGAATTTGTATGTCAGAAAGAAATATACTCCTGGTCAAAATCATGCCATTTCTGAACCACCTCTTCCAAACATGAATGTCCTTCAGCCCTACCTAGTTCACATATTTTTTATCACTACAAAGCACAGCTAAGTGTACTGAAGTTTTCTCTTCAGAAGCGTAATCCAGGGGTTTTATGCTTATAACCTCTATGCTTTTTGAGTTTTGTGATGTTTAAAGCTGTAGACACCATAGTATGATGAGTAAGAAATGGGAATAGGGATGTACAACTTGGTCACTCTTTTCTTGCAAGAATATCCTCTATAAATGAAAGATGGTTTCCTAAAGTACTCCTTACAAACACCTGAAAGAAACTTTGGATCAAAAAAGACAGGTCTGTGCTTGTTGTGTATCTGAGGAGTTCTCGAAACTATTTTCTCAAGTAAGAGAAAATGAAAGAAAAACTGTACTCGTGTTTGTTGCAGTGTGGGAAACGAGGAAAACAACAGCATCTTGTTTTTCATGAAGGGGATAGTGGTCACTACTTTTTTTCAGAGAATTTAGTAGCACACACCCAGAAAAGATCAGAAGTAAAAGTGAATGCAGTCCTTTACTCCCAAACTATGTCTTTAAGGAGCATAGACGGTTTTAAAAATCCAGTAACTCAGAAGACCATATTTAATAGTTTCATGACTGTTGAGATATGTTATTTCATCTATATTGCTCAAAGGAATAGGAAGTTTTTTAAAACAATAAAATATTTCAAAACCTGATGAATTCCTTTGAAGTTACTAGTGATTATGTGATCTACCACAGGCCCTAAATATGTCAGTCCTTTTCCGTAACGGCAATAACAGAGGTGGGACAATAGTTCAGCTTATGTCTACAGCTTCTGTGCAGATGTTATAATTAAGGAGAACAATTAGTCCCCATTTCAAGTGTTGTTTTCTGAAATGGATACATTGTACAGAAAGCAGAGCAAGTGTACTAATTCATGTCAAATGCACTATCATTGATTTATCACACACTAAAATCTGTTTGCAATGATGAAAGTAATACTGGAATTGAAATGTTTCTAGGCTGCATATATCAGAGCTACAAACCTGAGCTCTACAGTTCCCCCTCTGTACCTTTTCCTTAGTAATTAAGAAAATTATAGGCTAATTCAGCTTTAGAAGTCTAAAGTTTTGGATCTCTTGCCAAGTGACCTCCAGCAGAGTTGGTCTTGTTAAGTAATCATTAATGCTGTTAGGTGATAAAACAAAATGATGATGAAGCGCTGTGGAAATGCTGTCTTACAGTGTGAGTTGTTGTAAAGATTCCAAGGAGATCATCATGAACAATCCTATAAGATGACTTCTTTCTTGTAATACGGGGAGGAAATTCATATGTAATTGAGAGTTTTACATTAAAGGTACATTTCTTATTCCAGAATGATTCAGCAGATGAGGTGTAAATGTGGTGTCATCCTCCAGCATGTTAATCTCTGGAAAAAGATCCTGGCAATGCAGGTAATGATGAAGTTACTGTACTACAAGTAAGCCAAATATTGTTTCAGAAGTTGTAGCACAGACTTCCCTACTGTAAGCCAAAGGGACTTGCCAAAAATTCCTCTTAAGGCTTAATAAGTTAACCATGATCTTTATGTCACTGAAACAGCTGAATTAGCCTTTATAACTCTCGAGAGGATGCAGCAACACAGAAAATGCTCAGGTGATTTATAGCAACATTATACCAATCAGTCTTTGACTTTGTATGATTCAAGTCAAGTTTTCATTATGTCATTCTTATTTATATGGGTATGAAATGATTCTCTGACAGAAAGAATTTTCATCATTCCTGTATTTCATAAGAGAATATGCAGACATGAATCACTCTTCTCCTAGCAGCAGTGAAGAGCAAACTCCACCATCTCAGAGAGGAGAGGCTTTGTAGTGAGGTATGCCCTTTCAAGGCAGGAAACTATATGGAACATGCTCTAATTTCTTATTTTCCATTTGAACTTTAAAAAAATTCAAAAGATTGAAATGATCTTATCTAAATATTTCAACTGTTAGGAATAAATATTTCAGTTTATTATGGAAGGAGAACTTTGTTTTTCTTGTCTTTGATCATATAAAACAAAACCGTTTGTTTGGCTTTCCAAGTGCTTGAAATTTTAGTGTTTAAAAGAACCTTGATGATTTTTTATGTACATCATTTATCTTCCATGAAGATTCAACTTTTTAAGTGTATATTTTGTTCCATCTCAAAACAGGGACATTTTTTGAAGTGTCAGAGTATCTTGCAATATAAAACAAAAATAGTTCTTACTCTTTAGTAGGCTTGCCAGGATACAGCTTGTTTAATTTAAAAACAGGACTTAATGAATTACATGTGAAACATTACTACTATTATATCGCAGTCAATTATGACATTTTTTTAAACAACTTATTTTTCATTGTTGTCAAACTTCACGTGGTGTATTTGACTTTCTCCCTGTCAGGATCTGAACGGCCAATTCCAGTGGTTCCAACTGGGCAAGCAGAAGAGTGCAAGGAGATATGATCACAGTGAATGGAGTTCAGATGCAAAGCAGATGAGAAGTACTAAACAAAAGCATGTTCCCTTACAGAGAAGAAGTCAGGAATTAGAAAGATCCTTGTTCCTAGATTGAGTCTGAACTAAAGAATAGATGGGGCTGGAGAAAATTCACATGAAGGACAAACCATGAACGACAAGAAGGTTATTGGGTGTATTTGGGTTCACAAAAGGAAGTCATTCTTGACCAACATGATAAACCTCTAGAATGAAATATCTGTCTTTATAAATGAGGTGAAAGCTGTGGATATTGTTACCTTGAGCCCAGTAAAGCTTTTGGTGTTGTGTCCTCGTAGAGAAGGTGATGAAGTATGGGCTAGATGAGCAGACAGTGAGATGGTGTGAAACTGGCTGAACAGCTGAACTCATTGTTGTGATCAGTGGCATGATCAGTTGGAGACCAGTAACTAGTGGTGCACGCCAGGGGAGGGTCCAACCCTGTTCGACATTTTCATTAATGATCTGGATGATTGGGCAGATCATACCCTCAACCAGTTTGCAGACAATACCAAGCTGGGGGGAGTGCTGATACATCAGAAACTCATACTGCCATTCAGAGTGACCTTGAGAGGCCGGAGAAATGGGCTGATTGAAATCTCTTGCAGTTCAACAATTTTAAGTTCAAAGCCCTGTGTCTGGAATGAATAATTCTGAAAACAAATAAACAGCCTCCGCCTCCCTGAAAAAAAAAAACAACCAAAACCCCAACAACAACAACAACAACAAAAATGGAAACCGTAGAAAGTGCATGTGATAAGTGCTGTATTGCCAACTCGTTGTCATTATCTTTGATTACAAACAACTATGGTGATCAGCAACAGTAGTATTCTTCTGGTTTCAGTTCTGTTTTTCAAAAAGCTTTAGAGGGGATGTTGAAGAAATAAAAGATCAAAGTATGACATGCAAACTACAATAACTACCTTTTGTAGGATATTTATTACAGGTTAAAAAGCAGACACAAAAAGAAGGTAGGGACAGCAAAATCCTATCTAGTGAGCATATTGTGAACTTTGCTTCTCAAAATGAAATGGGAATGTATTGAACAATATAAGAGGTATAAGTAAGTTCTCAGGATCACAGTTCATTTGTAAGATTTTCCATCACAATTTACCAAATATTTGCCTTAAGAAATAGCTTTCTGTCTACTTGCACCTAACCTTCCTTAGATATTTTAAAGGAAATGCACAAGGAAAACCAGACGGATAATAGCACCTACCTTCAAAACTCTTAACAGCTGTGAAGCTTTAAAACCCTAAGACACTTAACCAATAGTTCTGGTTTTTGTACAGCCTTGCACAAGCAAGGCAACATGATTAGGGTCATGTAATTCAACATAACACTTGCCCACCTTTTAAGTGAAGTTTCTGATAGACACGTAGCTACTCTTTTATGCCGATCTTCAGTCATCAGGGCCCCAAGTGCTTTTTTTTCCTAAACTAGACTTAAACTGACTAGGACTTCTCCTCATTTCCTTTAAATCCTCTACTCTGTAAACTAGTTTATTTGGTGCATCAGTATGATTAATTTTAGACGATCTCATAGATGAATTTATAGTGCATTTGTATAATGTTCAGCACAGTACAATTTTATTTCATACTGAGATGAAAATGTAACATGAAGACAGGTGTGTTCCCAGAACAAAAGGACTTAGAATGTGTGTGAGGCATATTACACATCTGTGACAAAGCAGCTTTGTACTAGTAAACTATTAAAAGCACTATTAAATAGATGATATTGTGGAAAAGATAGGTGAGGTAGGGATGCGTTATGATAGCTGTTCTTTGCATCTGATATCTGATTTTCTTTCCTTTTGCCCCCTACAGGAAAGATGAGTCATATTTGCTTCATCTTTGGCTCCGGGAATTTGTGGATCAGAGGTGTACCATCTTACATCTGTAACATGCTCATGGAGAGTGTATAACTGAAAAGTAGTCTAGAAACTGTATGTTTGTTCCTCAAGTACTTCATACACAAGAGAACACCAAATTGAAACAAGCAGCTAAATTTCCCAGGCACCTTCTAGCACCACTCAGACCACACTTCCAAATCAGAAACCTGCAAAGATCATTCAAAATACTACTTTGTTTGACAAGACCAAAACCTAAGACACACCCTGGAATGAACTTAAAACTCAAAGCATCTTGCCAAAACCTGCTTGTTGACAAAAACTCTGAACAGAAGCTTTGGTATGATCTATGAAATATAACTAAAAAATACAGTCAGATCTGTGGTTTTGTATGTTTATCTCCGAAATACCTGTGTATCTGCTAATATAACCACAGCCTTCCTAAGCTAAACCAGGACTGGATAAATTTATAGATGCCAAACTGATGCTTCCTTAATGTAGTGTTAGCCTTTGCGTAGTACAAGGCATACATCAGTTCTTGTGGCTTAATTTGCTGTTGCAGTATAGGAAAAAAATTCCAGGTTGTCTTTTATTGCATATCTAAAATCAGGGTTGTTTTTATTAGACTGTTAAGAAGAGGGGAAGAAGAACTGGGTTTAATATTTTCTAAATAAATAACTGCTACTCTCTAGCACTTTGAGATTAGGGAAATATATGTATGTTATAGAAGGTTCACTATAGTACATACTACAAAACCTCCCCTCACTGGAAAGATGCAGGGTTTTTTTTCACTCCTCATTTTCAAAACTGGTAATCTTTCTGAAATACACATTTATGAAGTAAACCCTCATGACAAAGGAAACAATGTCTCACAGTTCCTGTGAAAGATTTTGTTGAACCTTGAAGAGCTAGCATTATAGAGTTTGATTTTCCTGATCTGTGATAGGAAGTCAATCAGATGCTCAGAATTCAGTCTGATAATTTCAGGACGCTGAAAACTCTAGTTAGATGTTTATGGAGTTGTCTCCACAATTTATTTAATAAAAAAGAAAGATACTTTAAGGCAATGTGGTGAGAAATTGAGTCCTGTTTTTCCACAGGAGTGTCCTTTCATTATGAATTCTCATAAGTTTACACATATATAAAGGTACCAATTCAAAATTTACAGTAACAGTCACCTTCTAGGATGATTTTTATTGCCAAAGCAATAGAAGTATTTTAAGACAATACTTTCAAAAGACTACTGAATTGAAACGTTCCCCACATCAGATACATGTCTAAGAAAGTGATGCTTGGTTTTCTTTGTAGGCTATACCCAGATTTAAGGCGTATTTTGGCTTGCCATGGATATGCCATTTCAGCATGACCTCATGCTTTTAATATTGCTTTTCTCCAACCACTGACATCAACAAGCTTAGCTTTATTGTCAGTGATTTTGGTAGATGTGGTTTCTCTTATATTTTCAAGTTTATTCTTGAAATGTTCCTTGGAGGGTATCTTAAAAAATATCCAAAAAGTGAGATCTGTTGTTTTCTTCTTATTACTGTGCTAAGCTGAGATGCCTGCTCAGGTAATATAGATGTTGCAGGAGCCTTCAGGAGTTTACATGTAGACTATTGTAAACTTGAAACATTCCATTGAATCAGAAGAGCTACTTTCTTTTTTTTTGGTGGGAGAGGGGATGGGAAGGATGGTAGTAGGGCTGAATGCCTCTTTATAGCTTTGTTACCCCACTGAAAAAGAAAAGGCATAAAGAAAATGGAAACGTTTTCTATATGTGATAAGTATGCTTTTAGAAAAAAATATGCCAGAATGTCTGTATACCAGCTATATTTGAAAGAGTAGGGAGATTTTTAAGCAAGTTCAAGTTTATTTTTAACCTTTGGATTTCATCTAGCCATTGGAGCCAGATTGTAAACTACAGAACTGCTGAGACAGTCACTGAATATCAACGAACCAGTTGTCTGGGCTAATGTTCAAATGAATTATAATCTGAGCTAAAGGATTAGAAAATCAAGGTCAGCAAATTTATACTGGTTTACACCACTACAGCATATGTGTTTATTCATATTAATCATGCTACAACACCCCTCCTCCCTCCCATGGGGTTTTTTACACATTTTCTGGTTTAAGCATTTTATCATCATGATAGTGAAAAGTTTCATCCTCTCAGGTTTTATTGCTGTTTACTACTATGCACATTTTCCTAGAATGAGCGATGTCAAAGATGAAACAGCAATTCAGACGAGGACTCTTCTTTTTTTGATTTTTACAAAAAAATGGTCACAAATACCTTACAATCAAGAGATCAGTGTTTCCAACCCAGAGGTTCATGTCACTATTGGTATACAAGATTATTAATTTAAATATTTTTCCCCAGTTACCACTTGGATCTCTTCAGAATTCCTCTACGCTCTGTCTCCCCCCATCTGTGTTATCCACAACCAATGAATCACAAACAGTATTAGCAAGTTGTAGTTCAAAGAGATACATAAATTTTGTATTCCTCCAGTACAAGCAGCACTGCTTTGTTTTGTCTGTAGCTGCACATCTTAAGGGAGAACTGCACAGAACATGTGACACATGTAGGAAGCTTAGATGAATTATTCTATATCTCATACAGGAACATTTATTCATCTCTTGGTACTGTGTTAGCCAGCCTTACCTCACCATCAGGTCAATACTTGCAGACAGAAAGTTCTAGATGTACTTACACAGTGCTTTTCCAAGGTATAATATGATACAGAGCATCTCTGTTTCAAACTATCTGAAAGAATAGGTAAGAAGTCCTTTAAGAGGTATGGATATGTTCGAACAACGTCCACTTTAGAGTATTAGAGTGGCATTTCATTTAAGTAACAGTAACTTACATTTTGACAGGAAAACCAAATCACCCTTCAACACTACTGTCTTAGATAGCAACAGAGACATGGAATAACAAAATATTTGCTCTGTTAGTTTAATGCAGTGTCTTTGGTAACTATCTGCAAGCTCCTATGCTTTTTTTTTTTTTTAAGGATGATTGGCACATTTTGCCAGATTCTGATCGGGTCTGGTCAGATCGTATTTCGTATACATACCATGGCAATAAACTCATTATCAAATCTAGACACATGATACCTTAAATGTCATCAAAATCAGCCATCACCTTCCTGACTAGTTCCTGAACCTACCCTAGCTACTTTACTATGATTTCAGTGAAGATACCTTGATAGTCAAGTATACAAAGAGTGACTTAATACAAGGAGCCATACAAAATTTCATGCTAATGAAACACTTCACTGTGTTCTCAGCCTATTCATGCTAAAATATGCATTTCTGTATGGGCAACAGTGGAACAGGATTACTTGTGTATAAGAAGATGGACATCACTGTTCTGAAAGGAAATACGGTCTTAATGGAATGAATGCTTATACAACTCATTACTATTCACATGAAGAAAAGTCATCTTTGTATTCAATATTATCTTCTAAAAAGAAAACGAACAAATAAAAGGCCATGTGTCATAGTGTTTTAATCTGCTGCTTTTATGTCATGAGATAACTTTGCGGTACTGTTTCAGGATTTTCAAGACACAATTTCAGTCATAAATACTGCCATGACCAACAGGTAACTGCAGAAACATGGATGTCCCAACACTGACAGTGAACAATTTCCAATGACGTACAGGAGTCCCAGAACCAAGCAGGGCTGGCTCAGTATCTCCCAGTAGAGCTGGAGGTGGTTTTGTAGCAGCACTATGACTGTTCTTCCAAACAACGCTACTCCTGTGGGGCTCAAAACATGAAATCTTCCTGTCTCCACTGACTGGGTGCATAGCCTAGGTCCGTGCCCACCTTACTTTTACCTGCTTATCAATAGGAAGTGAAGGATACAGAAGATACAGGAGAATGTGGGACAGCAGCTGCCAGGAGAAGGAAGGCAAAGAGCACAGCCTACAATCAGATTATCTCCATTTTCCTCTTTCTACTCATCTACTCATTATTGAAGTCTTTAATGACTTGCACAGTTTCTTTTGCCTTGATTTTGCTGGCCTTCAGGAGAGGTTTTATTTAAAACATCTGACAACTGTTTGTGCCAATGTCAGAAGAGTGCCATTCAGCACTGTTGCTTTCTCAGTGTTTCTTTTCAACTATGCCGAGACTCTGATGTTTAGGAATAATCAGGCTCTTTACTCTCCAGAAGTGGGGGAAAGAAAGAGAGTTAGCTCTTAGTTAGTTTTCAATTATTAAAGTTACCTTAACAATCAGACCAGCTGTTATAACTAATCCCTAGGATCTCTGTGAAAGAACACTGCTTCTTTTGTGAGATTTAAATTTTCAAATCATGTTTATATGAAAAGTTTTAATAAATGTGTAGCCACCACATTCAACCATATGTTAATATAGAAAGAGATTGAAGAACATACTTGCCTGTTAGCTATTTAGCCTCTTAATATCAGCTCACAATTGGCATTTTATTCATATAAGTTACCCTGTGAGGTTTACACTGAACAGAGTTAGGTCATTTTTTTTTTCACCTGAAAATGGATGCACCATTCCTTTATGCTATTCATTGTGACAATAAAAGATTAAAAGCATTGAAATGTGCGAGAATACCTTAAAGGCTCTGGTTGGTCTTGTACTGTTTTCACACAGTCAACACAGAGGTTAAAAAACTCACACAAAAAAGTCAGACCATGAGGAGAAGAGTGTCTCAGCTATTGTCTAAGAAGAGAAGCCTGAGTAGTAGAAGGAGGAACACTAGGAATAAGTCCACGGGTATCAAAGGATGATGCAATCCCTCTGAAATTCACATACAGGTCAGCAATTCCAATTCAGCAGAGCTGCACATACTTAAGCATTTTGAGTTATTTGGACACATTAGCAAGGTACACAGTATTTTCTGTTAGGATTGGAAGGTGATAAGGAAGAGATATCTCATCACCTCTAAAAGCATCAAAGTATGAAATAATGGATGAAAATAAAGCCTGGATCAGTGCTAAGAAAGTTCCACTAGTGCAGATAAATTAAAATAACATGGCATAAAAAATAAAGTAAATCTATTGGTATCAAATAACATTTTAGAGAAAACTCTTTGCACTAATAAAATACTCTAAAGGAAGAGGCATTATAAATGTGCAAGAGATTTCTGGACAGAGAGGCTTCTTAAGATGAAGTACAACATTCTTTTCAGTCTTTTCAGTAAGGATCTACAATGTACCTTAACATTAGCTACAAAGTCTGTGACCAGATCTTGGTATGTTCTTAGTTGAGCACATTTAAAGTATAATACGGAATTTCCTCATGCTTTAAAGTTCTACACAACTCATATCTTAGTGACATGAAATGACCCGTGTTTCTCTGTAGAAATTACCTGGTAAATTGAAAAATATTTAGTATTTTTTAAATCAGCTCAAATTGCACCAAGACACATCCCATTTATTGCTACAAGATTCATTTAGAGCTGAGCCACTCAGCTCTCTGTGGACAACTACTGAAGTACAAAAAATTCTCTTTCTGGCAGTGCAAAAGGTAGGTCTATTCACAATCCAACCATGATTATGCCAGAAAACCTCTGAAAATAGAATCTCAACACAGTCTTGTATACATTCTTTCTAGTACTGTATGGCCTTTCCTTTCAGATATTCTTCCACAGATACATGCCTAAATTTAGTCAGTCCTTAAGTCTAGCAGTCCCTCCTATTGTCTAGTTTGTGTCTGCATCAGAAGACGTATGTTTCCCAGAATCTGGGTTAATATTAATAATTTCTTAGAACACTAAACTATTTCAACATTTAAATCTTAAATCTTAGTCACATTGCTGGATAAAAGGTAAGCTTCTTTGGTATTTTTAAAAGCAGTGCTTGAAAAGGCACAAATATTTAGTCACATGAACTTTTTTTTTGGCTGAGATTTCTAGAGAGATAAAAAGAGAAAACAAGAAAATTTGAAGAATATTTCTACAGAGTTAAGGCTCTAGTGTTAGCTGGGTTATATTGTAATCCTATAAACATTTTGATTTGGAGTTACAGAAAGAAATCAATTATCAGTACCAGTTCAAAATTTTTGAGGCTGGTATGTATTGCAGAGGGAGAGAAACAGTTTTGTTATCTTCTACAGTTAAGCTTAAAGAATGTATTTGTATAGTATACCAAAGATATTTCAAATGACAAGAGAAGCTGGAGACATTTTTGTTTGCCACATACTTAAAATATGTTATACAGAGTAAAAACTGTCACTACATTGTTATGCATGATGTAATTTCATATGGGAAAATGAAATCACACAAAACATTTTTGATTTTGAAGAAAATCAGTAAATTATCAGATTTAATAAACATCACTTCAAGACACAGGAAAACATTTCTGCAGGCATACTAAGAATTTTCTCTGTTTGAGTTCTTAAAATTAAAAAAAATCTGCTTACAAAAATTAATAAATAATATTATTATCCATCTACACTAGAATAACACCAAAGATGTTTGCCTATCTTTATATCATGAAATAGGGAAAAGCCTTACAATATTGTTGTATATTGTAAGAGAGCTGTATTAGCTGTTTTACTTGCTATCATATCCATGAAAAACGTCTTTTATTTAGGCATCAGAAATACTAAATTTCAAGGTCATATTATAACAGACCTTTCAAGGCAGCAGAATGCAAGATTAAACTGTAAGTGATCTTCCATCATAACTTCTTGAAGTTGGACCACAGTAAGAGGAACTGTTGCTCTCAATGGTTTCTAGAATGCTAAGGACTCTGTTAACTCTCTGAGGAGCATATGAGTCTCATGGAGAAGATTTTTTTCTTCACACATCAGATAGATAAATAAGATAATCAGGTACTTTGAATTAATGCAGTTTTTGCTCTGTCTGTCAAGATAAAGCCTGGCTTTCCGATGTCTACTAAAGTTTCCACAAACCAAAAATAAAACCAAAGTCTGTAGCGGACAGATAGAGTCCCAAAGCCAGTAACATACCACAGTATGAAGAAACAACACATGATCTGAGAGAGATTTTATATGTGTAATGGTAATGTGTACCAACTTCAGACCTACTATAGCCATCTCGACACATGACACAGTTGCTTTCATCAGCTTTACTTTTGTAAAAGTGAACAGAGCAAGGTGACTGGTGGCAACCAAGATGGCTTCACCTTGGGTGAAGAAGGCCAACCGTACACTGGGCTGTATGAGAGGGTGAACATCAGCCTACAACAATAACTTCAAAGTTTCTTCATCAGAACTTATTTTTTATTTTATTTAGAGAAAAAAAATGGTTAATGAACATCTTAAACTTTGTAACATGGCATTCTTATGCATTAGGTATCTTTGCATTCATTTCTCCCACACACCAATAGAAAAACATCAGACATTGCTCACAGAATGCTTCTTAAAAAAGGTAAAGAAAAGAGTTAAAAAAACCCCACCAAACAAATTCCTGATTGTTATTATTCTATGAACTTCTACACATTGCAGAATGAATTCTGACAGAATATCTGGGAACAGAGAGACAGAGGATGAAACAACTGCTGTCACTTCAATGATGTCGATAATTTTTTTTATATGAGCCCAAATGAGGTGATAAACTATTAGTTAGAAACAAATAGACACATTGAACATCCCTTAAAAATGACAGTTGCTACCGACACTACTTGTATTGAGTAGAATTAGAACAAAGATCAGATTTTTTTAAATTTTTTTTCTGCAACAGGATTGCAACCTATGTGTTCTAGGAAAATCAGAATAATTGATACTTCTGTTTAACTTTTATTTGATAAGTACATATTAAATCCTTCTGCTGCAGTCCTGAACTTACTTATAACTAATATGTCAGGAAACTTTTCAGAGAAATTGTTTCTAATGGACATTAATATTCTGAAGGGAAATAGTTTGTCATTAAGTTTACTGCTAATTTCTAGAAATAAAAAATGCCTACAAAATACTCTTTGTTTGTAGATGATAATTTTTCAGAATTCATGCCAAGATTTGTATCATAAAACTGAATTTTGAATTCACCAGACTGAATGTCATAGGAGTTTCTCTTCACTGTACCAATGATGCAGTAGTTTCAGTCACCTCATATCAAGAAAATAGTAATTTGGAGGGGATGTTAATGTGCTAGCTGGAGAGAAACATGACATTAAGCATTAGACACATCATCTTTGCAAGTATGGGACTCATGATTACTTTCCAAATAATTTATCCAAAGGGAAAGGGACTTTTTTTTTAAAAATGGAAAGAAAAAACCACAGTCTGAAGTGAAAGCTGAAGCCTGTGAAAAGAAAACTATGTTGTTTGGTAGCAACTATTTCTGAAGAGTCACTTACTCATATAAAGCCCTTCCTGGATTCCTGCTAGTTTCGTGTATTGTAGCCTACACAAAAGCCTCACATCCTGTTCTATATTATTTAAATTTCTGGCATTATACACTTGCAGTATTAAACAAAAAATACTGAGAAGTGCACAGAAATAAAGTAACATTTTTGTGATTTGAGACCCTAGGCCACTACTTGTTTAAAAAGATATCTCCTCAGTATAAGCAAGTAATTTTTTAGTTCTTGTTTCTTAGCTATGACATTCAAACATGCTAAAGAGGTGCTCTGTACAATCATAAATCAAAATTGTCCTTAGGAACACACACAACCTGCATAGTTGTGGTTCCAGATCTCCGTTCTCTTAATTCCTAATTCCTGTTAATTTTGTAAAAGGTGTTAATTCATAATTTGTTCAAGTAGTGGCGAAGCAATATTAACAGAACATGTTTTTTTCTGCTTCCATTTTATCTCAATTGTTTAAAAATTAGAGAAGGACTCGGCAAGCATAAATAAGCAATAGGAGGAAAGTGTAAGTCAGTTATGTGAAAATAAGCTCTCTGCAGGTTGGCTTTTTTTGCTTTTTAATAACCTTACAACAAGGACTGTAGTTCCTCTGATTTCCTAATTCTATACAGTGACATGTTACCAGCATAAAATTTTCTAAAGCAATCTGTTACTTCCCTTTCTGTTCTAAGCTACTGCCACTCTAAGAACAGAATATTGCTTTGTCTAAACAACACCACTTAATGCCACAGGTTTTTTTGAAGTGTGGGGAAAAGTAAAGAGGATAAGAAAGGATTAAACAATCATTCTTACAAACACTCTTCTGCCACTCAAGTGCAACTTCTAAGTAGCCTATGGGATACAGATTCATGCAGTATAAATACAGAAAAACTACACAGAACCAGTGATATAAACTACATATATTCTTCAGGAGAAAAGGAATAGTCATATCTATTGATCAATTGTTTGATTACCAAACTCGTAAGATGGAGCCATCTCAGTTGTGTTGAATGAGAAGAAGGAAGAAGAACGGATTTGCATTTCATGTGATTCAATGACTTCTGTCACCTGTCTTGTGTCTGTATACACCGCCTCAGAAGATAATCACAGAATTTCAATTTCTCTCTAAACATGCCACATTTCTTTCTTGTTGCTTTCTTACTGTGATGAATGTTTAGATAGTAATTCTACGAACATATTTAGAAGTCACTAAATTTTCTCGTTGAATCATTTCTAAAGCCTATGTCAGGTCTCTCAACACTCTTTAAGATATGACTGTCTCTTAATGTATTCATGTAGTATTATGGTTTGAATTGTATAGAAGCGGACATTTGTAAGTGATACAGAAGCACCTGAAAACAAGTGGTTGTAGGTATCAGTCTCTTTAACTTTCCATTTGCAGGAGCCCAGAAATCTTCCAGTGTTTGTGGCAGCACCAGTGGCAGCTGACAAACTTAATCAGAATCTCTAGGATATGCCGAATTTTGAGAACTACTCAAATATAAAAATACTAATTGACTTCTGTACCGAAGGTATGCATTAAGAGGCTCCAGGTTAGAAAAAGTAACCACCTCCTAACTATACTGAGGGGGGTGCAAGCTAGTCACTTCTTGCTATGGTATCTGAAAAAAAATTAAGGTTTTCAATAAATGTTGTCTGTATAGCTTTTTTGTCCTGTAGCATGTATATTTTTGTCATTGATAGATTGGAGGGCAGTAAATTGTACTGAATTTTTAATATTTTTTTCGAAGAAGGATTTCTTAAATTGTCCAGTTATTACATAATTAGAAGCTTTCAGAGGTGTCTGCGGAAGAAAAGACACGTTTTTTTGACGAAGAGCCTAGAGCTGAAATGGAAAGATTTAAACAAAGAGTGAGAATTGGATAACTAAGCCTTAGAAGGAATGGAATACATTTAAATGGAACTACAGGTGATTCTAAAATCTGCTATAAAAAAATTCATACCTTCATGGATGCAGAGGGCATAGACTTCTGTAGATTCTTTGTTTATTTTTTCTCCATTTTAGTTTAGTCATACTTATATTCTGTGTTTAAGAAGGCAGGGTTTTTTGGTTTTATTATTTTTTTGAAGGGGTAGGGGATGGAGTACAGATATAAAACTCTCTGGCATTTGCTTTGGGTGGTTTTTTTGTGGACCTCACTGTAACAGTTGACCAGACTTAGAAATCTGTCCAATTAGGGACACGTGTACTTCACTGGAATTTTCACAATTTCTGACAGATTTTTGACAAAATTTCTGATCTAATTTCATTTCCTTTCTAAATATAGAAACCTTCCTTATTATAACCACGAGAAGTGCAGTGTTTTTATAGAATACCAGGTGAAGTTGAAGTTGTATCTTCAAGGTTTTTTTACAGAAGTTGTTAAAGTTGTACATCAGAATGCAGTAGTCTGGTTCATGAATTGCTACTGCTGATAGGAGTAGCAGTGAAATTAGCTTGGCCTACAAGGATACCGAACACACCTCATCATTAAATGTATCATTTAGAGACTATATTCAGCTCTTGGAAATTTTGGGCTGCCTTAGTCATCTTTTACTGGCCTAAATAGCAAAAGAAATTGTTTATTCATGGCTGGTGCTTGAAGGAATGATATTTCAGTGGAAAATATTCACATGTAAAATCCTGTGCTCCAGAATGAGTTAACTCCTAGCAACAAAGGGATTAACTAAATTGCTTAGAACATCAGTATTTTTAACTTTTATTTAGTTTTGACTGTATTTGTTGAAAATTAATTTTAACTTCAATCCTCCATTTTATGTTACATTTAACAAGAAAAAAATTTTGTGCAATTAAGATATCTGTAAAACCTTGCCCAGTCTGTATTATAGAGATGTGCATTCCTATTTACTAAAATAAAAGTGGACTTGATTTCATTTGCATGACAGGGGAAAAAAAAATTATATAACAAAACAATCCACTTTTGTGTTTTGTATTTCTACTGAAAACTGGAAGTAAAGAAATAGACCAAGGGTAGTATTTTCACTTTCTCCTAGGGCTTCAAAACTAGAAAACACATGTATATAACTCACACTTAAAATTTGGTGAAATATGTTAACATTTGGAAGAATAAATAATCCATTAAAGTTTGTCAATTCTTAACATTACTTGAGCTTTTTTTTTGCTTTAACTGCTCAGTTGAGTAGGTAGGTGCTAAGGAGAAGGACTGTGTTTAGTTTAAATTCTGTTTAAAATTTATTCTGTGTTCCTCAAAACCACGACTTTTTTGGGAAAATTCCCTGAGTGATCAGCCACTTGAATGCACCTGTTACTCTAAAATAATGTCATTGAGAGAGAGTAAATGGGATTACAGAATGTGAGTCCCAATAGCTTTTACGGGAATCAAAAATGATTATTAATGTATGTGTCCCATATTTCTTTACTGGTTGAGCTGTTTGGTGTTTTGTTTGTTTGTTTTGTCCACAGTTGAAATAAGATCTTTAAATGCTGGTATCTGAAGTGTTTTATTTTGTCTTTAAGAGGATCCTGTTTCTTTGTAGAAGAAGCGCAAATAAAACATAATATTACTTTTCACATCACATTTCATCCAGATTCACACTTTTTCCTCTTCTGAACAGATTTCACTGTGCCAACTGAAACAAAACCAAATCTGAGCCATTAGCAAGTTACGAGAGACTATCCAGAGAGATTTCACAAGGTTCCTGTCTACGGAAAATATTTTCTTTTCTATGCATTCCATGTGTGATCACCAGTCAGTGGCAGAAATTCAAACCAGATGTCCACAATTAGCAATCCTATAATTCCTAGTTGGTCTCTCTTGATGCACTTATACTACATGCAGCTATTGCCTCAGGAGTGGATTTTAGCTAAACTTTCCTGCTTTATACGCTGTTTGCTGAGTAGTCTCAGGGCTTGCTTGGGTAATCTATCTGGTATTCCTCTAGAAAACCTATTTTTGCAGAACTTGAATATCTTCTTTGCTAACAAGTCCAACAGCTTTCAGTTAGCCTGTTTTCCATTGCAGGTCCTGTATTGGATCCATATCTAGCAGACAAAACAGGATGGTGTATTTCCTAGGAAGACCTTGACTTCATTTGTCAAGATAAACTGTGCTTTGTCACAGTGTTTGCCCAATGAAAGTGTTAAACAGTGAGAATGCCAATAACTTCAAGTTGCTCAGGTGATGTTTTTGTTCCATAAATCTGACTCAATAACCACTTCAAAAGTATCTGAGCTAAATAGTTCGAAGCTAGTTTAAGCAGCCTGTGAACCAGTATTCTTAGGGTACATCACTACAACGTCAGTAGGGTTGCTCAGAACATTAGATAAGAATTTGATGTCATAGACCTGGTCATATCTCGTCAATATTGATATAACTTATGTTTGGGGGGAGAGGACTTGATGCTTTTATGTTTTTAGACTATGAGACTATAAACACCCTAGTAGAACAGAGAAATGACTGCAATTCGCAGAAATTTACCCTTGCTAACTTACCCTCCTTTCTCCATGCTTTTCTTCTACACCCATATTTTCAGTCTTTACATAAAAATATACACATAATAGACATTTTATAATTAAGATATTAATATAGTAAGGGCTTTTTTAAAAAAGTCTGACTTATATAATACTGTGCTTGACAAAGTACCAGCAGTGAATAGCCATTTAAAAACAGTTCCTAACAAGTTCGAAATGTACCTTTTGAAACATTACTTCATCTATTTTACCACCCTTTATCTTATCCCTGAATTCAGTTTCCTCTGCCCTCTTTTACTCTCCTCTGGTGGTGAATGGTCTCTGGAAAATACTGGGTGTGGATAGACTTCCTTGCTCACTAGGGAAGAGAGGAGTTTTCCCATCCCAAGAACTGTTGGTTGTTTTTGTTCCTCACACCCTTCTGAATCACATAAAGTAACTCTCTGCTTTTCAATATCAGTCTTTTCAACACAGAACAAGTGAAAATAGTGCTTAAAATCATGCACTCTACTAAAAGGCACATTTACCAGACACATATAAACTCCATCGTTGACATCTGACCATAAATCTTTGATTTCTGCGAGAAATATCTAGGTATATTGTATGGAATAGATATAAAGAACATGACTTTTGCCCAGGAGCAAAGTCAGTTTACTACTTTTGATTAAGTTCTGCATGATCATCTCTGTTATTCAGAGGGCCTCATCAGCTGTACAGGCAAATTGCATGCAAACTGAAAAATACAGAGCTTTTTGCATGATAAAATAGTCAAACGATAGTTATCCACCACAAAACATAAGAGACTGTATTGTGTATTTTCATACGGACAAAGGGAACTCCACCTATTTTCATTTGGGATTTATATCTTCTCTCATGTTCATTCCAAAGATGGAAAATAAATTAGGTCATATGAAATTGATAGGAATTTCTGTTGTAATAGTTTACTGGTTTGTCTTCAGATGATAAATTTATGAGAAATATACTGGAGGGAATGGCAATATTCAATTGTCTAAAGCGAATATTTTTAAACTGTAATCATTGTATTTTGGTAGGGAAATTACTTGTGATTTGAACTGTGCAACAGACACATTATCTGTGAAATTTACATGTTGAATTCTTCCTATTGCTAAGGAACAAACTTCATCCCTTCCTTCCTTTGAACGGGAGTTTTCTTCTAAAAATTATTTCCTATAGATTTGACTTGAAATAAATTCAACACATACTGGAGGGTGTACAGTAAGGGAAAGAAAACTGTATTGATGCAACTATTTCCCCTTCTCTTTCTTCTCTATTTTTCTAGAATACCTGTGGATATGGAGGTAATGGAAACAGTGTAAGTCTGGTTTTTGCCAGAATTTCTATGAGACAATCCATTTCATAGCTGTTCAGAAAGTGAAAGTATGATGCAAACATATTTTCTCTGAATTTCACCTCTGAGCATGCTGAAAAACTCGAGTTCCTTAAAACAGATATGTTACAGGTGGAAAAATATTTGTCCTCAGTTCTAGGGCAAATCGCTTTCTACAATGTTTGAACTGTAGCACAGTCTCAATGAGAGGGAGAACATTACCCAAATTCAGGATTCATAACATTAAAATTTGGTAAACATTTTTACAAAATCAAAAAAAATATACAGATAGAGATTTAAGTAAATTCCAGACAAATACTTTATAGCATGTATTTCATTCTTTATATATAATTCTTTGCTTGTTCTATACAGTCCATCAATATTTTCCTGTAAAATACCTAATTCTAGCCACAGACAAATCTTCTACGTGAAATTCAATACATTTAGTGTCTTTAACGTATTCCACAACCCACAATTCCCTCTCAGATATTATTGTGAAAACTCAAGAGTAAATACTTTCTTGTGTGAAAGTACTTACATTTTGAATTGGAAAATCTGATAAATACTCAAAGATTTGATGGTAATTCATTATCACAAATAGAATAGATGGCAACTAAAGCATCCATGACACTGCTGATGAAAAGTAACATGCTAAACATTCGCACATCAAATAATTTACTCTTCTCATTGAAAGTTTTTTGGAAGCTTACCAAAAAATGTTGTTACATATGTACTGTGAGAGAATATATTTTAAGTAAAAAAGGGGAAAAAATTAATTCCACAATAAAAACAGCTGCAGAGGCCCACGGTGAATACAAATCAAGTGTGATCTTTTCCAAGAACCACAGTTTTGCTGTTCTCAAAAAAAAAGTCGTTCTTGTTTATGAAAAAAAAGCTAATGATTTATGTTAGGTTAATTGTAATATTTGGAAATACGTTTTCAAGTTGTGTTTTATAAAGCTCTCCCACAAAGTCAAAAGAAAGCCTACCATCCCCTCAAATCCCCATTTAATAACTACAAATTATCTGTCTCTTCTGATTCAGTTCATATTTTGCTCATTTTCCCATACTTAAGTTTAACTGAAGTTGGTTTACAGAAAATGAATGCTTTGATCACTCACTGGCCTAATTTGATCAACAAACAGCATTTTGGATAGCAGGCATGTAAAAAGTACTACTGTAAGTGAAACTCTTTGAACTTTAACACACATTGTTACTCACTCACTTTAATTTTCCCAGACTTCTGAAGACATTTTGTTATGATGAAAGCAGTACTGAAGAACTGTGACTTCCACTTATTATTTCAGAAGGTGTCTCAGGACAAAGCCGGACGTGGAAACTAATGCTTTTTTGAAGGGGAGGAGAGGGAAGGGGTGTTATTTTTTTCTAAGGTGAGAAGCAGGCTTAAACCAACAAAATTTACACAGGATAAATTATTAATCTATGATACTATTCCAGGGAAAGGAAGTGTTCAGATTGAACATGCTTGAGGAAGTTTTGCATGTCTCATTGACCTCCAACACTCTTATGAGAAAGTGTCATTCAAAAACCTTATTTGCTGGCTCATTTACTCTTTTTTGAAGGAACTTGGAAAAGGATCCACCAGCATTGTTTACTAGGAAATTTTTTATTCCAAAGGAAAAGGCAAATCAGGTTTTACTCATTGAAATTTCCTTTGCCAAAAAATCAAATCCTGACATGTTATATTGCCTCAGAGAAGAGAAATTACACTCTCTACCGCCAAGTGAAGGACACATTAACAATTTTCCTCTTCAAGTGCATGTGAATTTATGTGTAGTTAAACAAAAAAAGAGATCTTTTTTTTGACAATGTTTCTATATTCCTAACATCCATTTATTTAATTCCTCTTTATTTTGAAGGAGTTTAGAAGTAATTAATAATATGGTTCTAATCAGGACTCACATTAGCATTTACACTTCTAATATCCATAAAAAGCTATGGCGATCAGTTATTAAGATAGTTTTTAGTCTAAATAAATCACCTAAGAATTAGAAATGAAATCTGTGGCAGACTTCAGGTCTGGCAGGTAATCAGTTCCAAGTCTCCAAAACCAATTTTTCACATACATTACTTTCAACAGTAGTTTTAATTTAAGCAGCTTCTTGGAACAGTTATCTTTTTTTTCTCCTATCTCCCTCCCCCTGCAGACATCGCATTTTCTGTTATACCAGTCAAACTATTAGTGTGATGTTTGGTAAAACAGATCAGGGGACAGACATGATATATGTATATATATATATATATATATATATATATGTGTGTGTTCCAGGACCAGATAAAAAATGTTGCTAAAGCAAAGCCACTCTAAGAAAGAGTATAACAGATAAACATTGCTTTAAAAGAAACAGGGCAGAAGAGACAATTCTTATGAAAAAGCAATACCAATATTCTTCACCTGGTTTAGAAACATTGTTGGAAAAAAAATACTCAGAAACTCCCCCGAAATTCAACCAGCTCAATTAGCAGATTTGAAACAGTGGAGTTACAAAACCATGATCTGCTTTTACTCTCCAAAATTAATTCAAAGAGTTCAAATCACTTATCTCAATTTGCAATATTCCTTTCAAAAGCTGGTATCATTATGTTTATCCTTTTTCTAACTGAAAGAAATAACAAGTTCTATAAATTATGGATAACATTACTTTTGGGCACATTAGAATCTTTCCTTCTATTTCCACTCCCTTTTTCCAGTCTTGATTGCCTATATACTCCTTACTTCATTTTCACCCGTTCTTATCTTTAAATATGTTTCCTGCCTTCCTTCAGCATTCTCTCTGTCCTACACAAGAGATAGATAATCACCACATTGTAAAGTGAATCAATAGTATTGAAGTGAATACTTTCAAAAATTCACAAAGGTTAATATTTTTTAATCAAGAAAAGCAATTTGGTCACTCCCAGTAATAAGTTACATGTTCACACTGCTGAGATACAGCTTTTCATCAACATTAGGAACCTTCTCTCCACCAGGCTGGATACCTGAAACCACATCTTAATGACTTCCTAATGTACCTGCATCCTCTTCAATAGTTCAGGAAGGTCTAGACTAAGCAGAAATTTACAATTTCAATAATTATAAATTTTGAAAGAAAACTTTAATTTTTACATCAGAATGATGTGGTAGCATTTAATACAGATCCAGAGAAAGACACACAAAAAATTAACAAAAATGTGTCAGTCTGTCAGTCAATTTATCCTAGTCAAACATTTACAATGCTACCACCACAGCATTACTCATATAACAATTAATCAAATGCACTGTAGATGAATTTTGAAATGGATTTTGAATTGAACCGCATAGTGAAGGTAACTACATTTTGATCTATATGAGGTATAGGCTTACATCCATATTCAACTGAATAATTACTTCCTATTGCATAGTTTGGAAAACACAAGCAATACGAAAGGAATTGTAGAGCGCATGAAATAACTTGTTTCCTAAACATAGTTATGCGGATTTGTAGAAGAGGTTTGGTTGGCAGGAGTGTTAAATGCTTACACACTTATTTGTGTGGCTTTTGATTATTTGTCACATACAATGAATCTAACTATTCAAAGTTAGCAACAAACCCCCAAATCCAGATTTTCTCTTTCTCTTCCTAGTCACAACACATAAGATTCTTAATTTCGTCTCATTTGTCTGTGTAATTTCCCCATACAAAATAAAACCATTGCTTTGTTATGATTTTAGATAATTAGGAAAAGATTTTTTTATGGGTTTATTTTTTCTTTCCTTTTTTTTGTTTATTTTTTTCTTTTCTTTCCTTGCTTTCTGTTGCTCACTAACTATCTGTATGGTATACTGTAAGGTTTCCTTAACTAATCATTTCTTTACTCGACTTTCTGAACAGTATTTTTGTCAATAGGAAGGAATGATAATTCTAAAAGTTCTAATAAAGTAAATTGATTTCGGTATGATGCATTAATATAAACTGAGTAGGCCACAACTAAACAAAATTATACTTCTGACAAACTGACTCTCAAATACTGATTAGCTGTCAGTTTTATTCTTGTAAGCCAAAACAGGACATATAGTAGCAGCCTTCAGGCCTGCTTTATTTCATTTGTATAATAACAGGGCTATAAAGTCTATCTTAAAAAAAAAAAAGGAGAATTGGTATGATATTTTTATTTTTAATTGCTGAAAAATAATTGCATTACTTTGGATATTATGACGATAACTTCCCTCTGGGTCAGACAAGTTCTTCAGCTATCCTTAGGATCATTAACAAATCACTGCTATGTTACTCAATTTCTTCCATTGAAGAATTATTTTCTCTCTGCTGCACATACTCACACAACTTCACTGTGTAATATTCAGTCGTCTCAGAGGCTGATGCTTTTTTTTTCCTTCTTTTCCTTTTGCAAGATGAATATTCTATGCCTATTGAACAAGTTTGGTAAAAACAATGAACAAAATCCCTGTACTTTCTTAGTGCAAAGGGTAAGAATCACCAGAAAACCGCTCACAGAGATGAGCTTATTAGTGAAAACCTGCACCATGGCATAGAATAAGGACCTTGAACATTTCTAATCTGTGTCTGACAGCAAAAATCCAGCAATGATAGCAGCCAGCTTAAGGTAAGAGGATGACATAGCTCTAAAAATGCCCCAATTGTTTGTCAGCCAAGCTGAAGCACAGTGTGAGCATATGTGAGGTATGTAGGGAATAGTCTGTGGGGTAGATCTGGTTTCCTGATACCACCCCAGAGTGTTTCAAACAGGCAAGAACATGAAATAATCTGGCCCACTATGCATGCAATGACTACATCGACAATTAAATAAAAGAGGGTATAAAAATGTACCTCAGATTTTCTGCCAGCTCATAACTGACATAGTATTCCATCTTCTGTTTTCCTGAGAGCATTGGCACTTCATTTGTCAAAGGCAGCCCCTTTTTATAACCAGCATTTTGAATGTCCAAACTTTTCCACACACATGTATCCTAGAAAGGTAAGAAGAAGCTGACTGTTTTATCCTCACCTGTAGGTAAACTCTCCTAAATGAATAAAATAAAGTTTGAGACAGCACACAAGAATTTGAACTCTTGGTCAGGTATCAAACTGTATTAGATGTTAAAAGGCATGGGAAAAGAAGAGATGTGTTCTGTGTTAGACGTGGTAAAAGAAACAGAAAATAATTTCTGGTGTCAAGACAATCAGTCTCATTGCTTAGCACACAATAAGAGGATAAGACAGAAGAGAGAACAGAACAGAGAATTTAAGACAGTAAGGAAACTTCCAAGGGAAAAAAATAAAAGAATGAAGAAAATAGCAGATCACCACTTGCAGAAAGGATACCTCTGTATAGTTAAACATAATAAGTGATGATATTGAGAGCGATTGCATAGTATTTCCACCGGCTCAGATTTAAAAATAAGTAAAGGTGTGGCTTTATCAGCAATGAGATCCTCGGGAGAGAGACAGAAATCTGACAGGTCCTTGAGGTAAAATGATTGAAAGATTCTGACCAATGCTTAATGGCTAAGTTCTACCTAACTGCATCAGAAGGTTGTGACCATGAAAAAAATCGTATAGTTAGAGCTGAAAAATAAGAGTGTGATCACATGGGTTTAAGAACGAAAGTAGGGACAGATAATAAAGCTACAAAGGGGAAAAATGGCAATAGTCACAATCTGGATATTAAGCTGACGGTACTCAGTACTTCACCAAATACATCTTAACAGAAACACTTATCAAATGCTGGTTATTCAACTTTTGTGGCAAAAGTAAATATTTGGGTTGGGTATTAGCATGGCAGCCAGTCCAAGCTAAGACCTGCTCAAGTAAGAACGCAGAAATTTGAGATATTCTACCTTTCCAGTGCAAGAATGTCTATGTTGCAGCTCAGAAAAGGAGGAAAGGGAGGAGAAAATATTGATAATGATTTCTTCAACCCTAAAAGGAGAGGCAGAACAATTAGCTTTTGCATTCTGAAGGAGGCAAGGCTACATCTCAAATCTTTTCCAATAGTTGAAGGTTGCCTGATGTATTTCATCATCAGCTATGAAACATAGTCAAAGACAGAAGAGCTCATGTTTAATAGGAGAAAGCAATTATGTCAGAATACAGAGATATAGGCATGCCACACTAGTAAGACCAGTGAATTCAAACTGGAAGCTTTACCTTGAAGCAGTAAAACAAACAAGGCCAGAAAGGACTAGTGAATTATGCTTAGGTACATGAATTTCTTTGAAAGTATTTTGTTATAGCAGGGCTTGAAGGCTCAGGGATTTATATGACCCTATAGTATGTAATAGAAGATCTGTGGGGCAAAACCCAGCTGTGTCAAAGTTTGTACATTCACATGTATTTTTCTGCTGAATAAAAAGACACATCGTTCCAGTTTGGCTATTCAATAAATTCTTCCTGCTCCTGAACAATTGTTACCTTTCCCGGTTGACACAATGTGCTTCACAAAGATGTGCAACACTTTGCTGTTACTTAGGGATTAAAATATGTAGTTTCAGACATGATCCTGCTTCCTGCACAGCTGCAAGTAAGATTTTTCCATTAGCTTTTTTGCTGCACTAGCGATGGTTTTAATGTTCTTACCACACTGTAAACACCCAGCTTACAAAACATAAGGATGACTAAAATGGTGACAACAGCTCTTTGCAATGAGAAGTAAAGAAAAGACTACATCTGGAAGAACATGATGAAAACACTCCTTGCAAGAAACTCTCAGACAAAGAGCATAAAAGTTAACTCAGTCAAGATGAGATTTTCCTTGTCAAGCCTGATTTTCTCTTCGGTGTTTTTAAAACCCCCCTTACTTTAAAAGTGATTTTTAAGTGATTTTGTTTATATGTCTTAACATGTGGATCAATATTTCAACACCTCCTTTCATATTTAAAAAAGCAACTTTGCATTTATTTTTTAATATTTTAATAAATGTAAACCTAGAACAAGGTCAGATATTGCCTCAAGAAATTTGTATCCTGAAAACCTTAAAAATCTAAATTTAAAAAAAAAAATCTTCATGAAGACATTTGAAGACTAGTTTTCTTTTACAGTACACCAATACTAGCACTTACAAAGATCAATACCCATGTTTATTAAGTAATGCTTGCCTTCACAAGTGCCTTACCACAAGTCAGTGTTCCTCCTACACTGACACCTTTTTCAACCCCTCATAATCCCGCAACTCTAAGAGTCACAGTTGGTCTCAGACAAGTATTAGGACTACCATTTTCCAGCTTGTGACTTTTGTAAAAGCAGTGGGAATGTTTTGTGGGTGCATACCTGAAGTAGGAGACATGGCAGCTCTTCAAGAAACCAGTGGTCAGGGCATAGCATTCCTTTTCTGAGTGAAAATCTGAGAAAGGGGAAAGATTGTTGCATATTGGAAAAAGCCTTCAACATTTCTCCAGACAAGAATCCTCAAATGTTGTTTACAGAAATTGATGCAATATTTTTGCTTGGCTTTTCAAAACAAACTCAAGATGACGTTCCACGAGTTCTCTGAACCCTGACAGCCCTAGGAGCCAAGGAGCTTAGACTCATCCCACAGTTGGAAATCTGGCTCCAGACAGGCAAACTGTCAGTGAGGTAGGCAAGTTTCCATGGAAATCAGCCTAGTTTCTGTCGAAAGCAACTAGGAAAAACCAACTTGTTCCCGCAGAATGTTTTGATAATATTGAATCAGCGGTTTTTTCAAACATTTATATTAATAAACTACCTAGACTTGTATCTGGGGCTTGTTTTGAAAGACTAATTTAATACAGAGTAAAATGTGGTGATCTCAAAGAAAGCGAGTTAGTCTGCTACCAACTTTCTTATCAGGAGCTAATCTCCTAAGGCTTCATTCTTTCCATCCAGGCAAAACTCTGACATTCTTCTACATGTACATACATAATACATATGCAAGTGTGTATATACACATACTTCTGTTAAGCAGTGCAAAACCAGATATTCCACCTTAAAGAGTAAATTCTAATTTCCTTACTTTTAGCATTATGATTACTCATATATTACTATTAATTCAGTGACTGCAAAGAGATCTATGAGCCTACATTAAATAGACCTTTATAATTCTATGTTTAACAAGTTATTTGAAGATCCTTCTTGTTTTCCTGTAAGATCAATCAAAGATTCTACCACACTCTTCCTTGGCAGATCTTTTAAAGAGCATAACAAAACAGACACATGGGTAATAAGATAAACAACCAGACAGATATCTCAATGTTTCAGCAAAACACTAACAAATTCAAGATTATGTGTTGTGAAGTAGAGGAGGATACAAAGAGTGTGATAAGACTAGTATGCTAGTACTTAAGAGTTACATTACGTTAGTGACTATACTTTGAGGTGACGAAACACAGGACAGCAACAGATGACAGCCCTCATTTATCACTAGAAAAGTCCAGAACTACATTTTGTCTGCTGAACATGAAGGCTATGTTTGTACACCCTTTAAAAGGAAAACATACACTTGGGGAGCATGCATTATGCCTTCCACTGTAATAACAGTAATATGGTATGATCCTCAACTGCAAATGATTTATACACTTGAACATCACTGATGGAAAGCTCAGGAATCACAGTATCCCTCACAGTCAAGGTTTCCCACTTTAATTTGTTTGACTTGCAGGAGGGATTATAAAATTATTATATGGACATGATTTCTCACAGATCTGCAATCTACAGATCCTTTTCCTTCAGTGCATGAGTATGGATTTCTTTCCACGGTGCTTTTTGTTTGCGTGTTTCTCTTTGTGGGTGAGGTGATGGGAGGTAAAATTAGATTTTACTACCATACAATTTACCCATTCAACACCTGAGAACCTTCAGGGCGTATTCGATAACATATTGCTTTCAGGGTGCTAGATTTAGTTTAAACTAAAAAGAGGAGGCACATGTACGGCTAGCAGTCTTAATGCATCACTAATCACGAAAGAATGCAAGTAAACTTTAAGATTAAAAATTATGTGTTTTACTTTTTTCTGTAAGTAAAATTTCATTGAGATTCTACTTAATCTTCATGAAATAGAAGGAATTTGTGGTTTTGCCTGAAGCGAGAAGTATTAAAATATTATTGTGACTGTGTATTTTTTGTGACAAGAACTTTTCTGGTAGGACTGCATTAAAAAATTCGATCAGAATTCTTACGTGAAGTTTCTCATAGATACTTATAAATCTGAAGAAATAACAATCTCTTTAGAACCTTAATAGCTTTCAGAAATACGGATAGCTATACTAGAAACATTATAGCAAACGCTAGAATTAAAATGTCTTTCAAATATAAAACTAATTACTGTAGGTCTAATTAATTACTAGCTATGCAAAAAAACAAGCATTAAAGACAAAACCACTAACAGTCATAGATAAATTACGTAGAGTAAAGGCACTTGTAACAGTGCAACATAATGTAAATAAACAAGCTGGACACTGCTGAGCCAATGAACTTTTGCATCATTACATAGTATGGTGCAAACTGGAATAGAAGAGAAACAATTGCCAGAGTATGCACTTAAAGAGTTGGCACTAGTTTAATTTCATTTCATTATTGTTTTTACATAAAAAAATCCAGAACAGCAGGATGCAACCTTTAACATATTTGACATCAGTAATTTAAGACAGATAATGAGATATTTCTTGGTATCTCATCCCCTTAAGGCCTTCTCAGTTCAGAGGAAAGGATTCTTCAGAATATCAAACATAGCAAAGACTTACTTAAGATTTGCTTAAGTCCTGGAAATGAGGTTGTCATTTTTTACTGAAAGTGTTACAGTTTTTTTCCTATATAAAAATGAGGATTGAAGTTCAAAGAGGAAGTAACAAGATTACTTTGGCACACAGGAGTACAAGCTTGTTTCTTCTCTTTCAGATTCAAGCACTAGAAATTTTATTAGAGCATGTGAGTAATGACGCTCTCTAGTGACTTAACTGTACTGCCAATGTTTATCACGCTAGCTAACCTCTCTGGATAAATAGTCTGTATATAGACAGGTCACTCATAGCAATACACTAAATCTTCAGGCTGATTTTAAGGTCAGTAATTCCTATGTGCCTCGTTCTGCAGTAGTCTGTCTTCCAACAAGGGAAAATAAGCTTTCCTCCTCTTTTTAAATCTTCCCATACAATTTTCTACTTGATGATATTGCTGTCTTCCCAGCAATCTCTAACACTTCTACTATTAAGAGGGACTTGACTTAACTTCACAAGAATGTCTTTCTTTTGCTGGTCCTTGATCTCGCTAGAAGTGCAGCAAGCTTACTTTCTTAACGAATATTTAAAAATCAAATCAAATCAAAACAAAACCCCTTGAACGTCTGTCACTTTGAAAGGCAACTAAATAGTAACAGGCTTGTCTGATTCCCTGCGCTTTAATGAGGCAGACTTCTGATCATGAGGTAATTTAGGTTCAAAGGAATGTCTGGAAGTCATCTAGTTTAAATTCCTGTTTGATTCAAGCTCATCATGTATGTGACAGTTTTAAACTAATTTCAAGAATGTTTATATCTACAGTTTTTTACGTAATAGAGCTAGACTGTACACTGGGTCTGAATGCCAAACAAAGAGAAATGAAGATAATGAGTACTTCAGCTGTATAGTTGTTTACACTGGCTATTGTTTGCACAGGTACTTCATATCATAGATAGTATTTTCTTGTCATCCTTATTGCGGTTTTGTGCCTGAAATGAATTTTTTTTCTTACAACTACTCTGCCAAGATATTTCACAGTATCACAGTATCACAGTATCACAAGGTTGGAAAGGACCTCTGAGATCACCAAGTCCAACCTATAACCCAACAAAACACCAATCCATCATCTAAACCATGGCACACAGTGCCTCATCCAGTCTCCCCTTAAACACCTCCAGGGTCGGCGACTCCACCACCTCCCTGGGCAGCGCATTCCAATGGCCAGTCACCCTTTCAGTGAAAAACTTTTTCCTAAGATCAAGCCTAAACCTCCCCTGAGTACATAGTGTATGGTTGGAACATTAAAATATTTCAACGTCAGTAACATATGTACTCCACTTTTCAGCAGGTTGCAAAATAGCTGTTTCTGACAAACGACCAAGCAGCAGCAAAAAAGAAAAGAGAAAGAAAGGGAATGATAAAGAAATTTTATTAAAACCTCATGAAAGTTAATTGAAAGTTCTACCATACACATTTTCTCAGACTTACACTTTTGGCATCCCTTGGATTAGTTAACAGTTTTTATTACTTCCAAACTAATCAGTCAATAAAGGTATGCTTTAGACATTTCTTCTATACAGATGTTGTTTTTGAATATGAGCTATGTTATCACCCTAAAATCTACACCTAGCATCATAAATTTAGTTTTATGCCCATTTTTTTTAAGAGTATATCCCATTTCTTTTTATTTACCAATATTTTAACCTGCTTATCATTACTCTTGACTTGCCTTCCTCCAGATTTGATACTTAAATATTGCAGGATATTTGAAGTTGATCTCCATCTTCAATAAGTGCTTTCTCTGTTGGACATATGTGATACACAACATTTTACTTCTTACTCATCTTCCAAGGTTCATCAGTCCAGATTCTGCCTGTTGTGCACTACAGAGTGACAGAAGGATGTGATGACAAAGAGCCACCAAGACTTTCTAAAGACTGGGGAGAGTGGAATTAGAAAAAAACTTCAGAAAGCAGCATGCATCAACCCTTACTACTTACCCACAGTCTTGCCATGCTTTATAAGTACTACAAGGTATTTGATAAATGCAAGCACGTACAAGAGAGTGAAAGGGCCTAAATCAGTTACTTGCACAAGACACAATTAGAGCATAATTTAGCAATAGTATGGTTTCAATGTAGAGTCTTAAAACATAAGTTCTGAACTAGTTACTTTACATGCATTCTATCTTTCCTTCTCCTCTTCTTAAAATTAGAATGTATCCTTTGTCTGTCCAGTATAAAGCACAGAAAAAAGACTCATATACAGACTTTTGTCACATGAAGCGTATGCGATTAAATTTTTGTATCTCTCGTATTATGTATGGACTTTTTGTTTTCCAGTCCTTTTTTCTCTTCATTCTCCCACAAATATTGGATTAAGTCAATAACTTAGAAAGGAAGTTAAATATGAATTTACTGAAAACATACACTATTAATTCCTTCCAGAGGTCCATTTGATAACATCATGGCACACAAATGAGCTTTTGCTCTTTTCCTGGGCATGTCTGAATAATGCTAACTGGGCAGCTGACATTAGAAATGCGTAGGGTAAAAATATATAATCTTCCCATTTATAACCTTGCCATACAGAAATCTAAATTCTGGCAAGGCTCAAAATTAGTTATTTGGAAAACAGTTTTATTATCCAACTCAGCAAGACGCAAAGGATAAAGAAAAGGTGTACTGTTTCAGTTGTGTATCATTCCACATTGTTCCATGACATGCGGAAAGTTAGTATAGTGGAAATTCCAGACAGATCAGCATTTCAAAAAGATGGATACAAACCTGTAACTGTTACCTACTATGAAAAATTATCTGATGACTTATGAAGCTGTGTATATTTGCTATGTATGTTTAGATAAGTATTTATAAAAAAAAAGAGGAGCAAACCATATTTTTTAATGTCCAAAGGCATTCTCTGCAGTATATAGCATAATTGTGATTTTTAAACCAAACCCAAACTTTTTAAAACTAAACGGGATAAATTAGTAGTCAAAGTAGGAAATATTTTTCAGCTCCTACTTTAAAATTTGTGTCTCACAAGCTTCTAGTTCTACTCCTAGTCAGAGAACTATTATAGAATGGGTTAATTTCAGAATTAGTTTTCTAAAACATAACTGAAAATTATAAAGTACCTTAGATGTAGTGGTAATTACCAGCAGCTACAGCACTGGTATGGAAATCATCTCCTCTAATACAGAAAAGGATAATTTTTATCACAGTTTAATGTAATTTTCACAGAAATTTAAGAATAATTAGTTACTCCACAAGCAAGAAAACTGAGAGAAGAATGCTTATTTGTTAGATAAGAGTCCTAAAATTGTGGTACATCCTGCTCAAACTAGATGAGACAATACTTTTTTCCTGATCCATTAAATTATGCTTAAGTTGAAAAAGATATTCAGTTATATAGGTACACACAACTATAGGAATGAGATATTTAATTTTACTGACACCTGTAAAGGAGCCATTCAGGTTACAATGCACTGCCAATATACAAGATTTCAGACTCATTAGGCTTGCATTTAAGACAAGTCCCTTCCAGGCTGAAATTCGGTTACATGATAAGCTCTAAGTTATAACTGATATTACTTCTATAACGAAAATTTCTCTTGCAGCTTAAGGTTTTTGTAGATAACAGAAGATGGGCAAGTACTTAATATTCAATTTAGTATTACACCCACATCCATAAAATTTCAGTCAATCAGAATATTTCAAAAAAAAGAAGGAAAAAAAGCAGTCAGTAGACTTAGCAGCTAAGAATCTTGAAAGGATCTCTCCTCAGAGACATGATCTTTCCTCAAGATCCTATTTAATTCATCAGTAACATATTTAATTCAACTTACACAAAAGATACTACACTTCAGAATATTCTTTTATCCATTTTCATTACTCCATTGATGGAAATTCTGACTCCTCTTTTATTAACTTCTCCTAACTCCAGGCTCTCTCACCTTGTTTCCCATGGTTGGAATATCCCCTCTTTCACTTAAATGAAAGAGGATAAAACTGAATTCCAAAAAGTAAATTTTAAGTACAAAACTGTTTGCCTGAGCTTAAATATCTGAGCAGTTATTGATTTCAATGGGTCTTTTAATACATGTATTTATTTTTCAAAATTTGTTCAAAATTCTATAATTCCTCACTATTTTACATGGGACAAGAACAAAATTATCCATAAAGAATAATAATAATAAAAAAGATGGAATTTATGCACCAAGAGGAATGGACACAAACTTATATACAGCCACATATTAAAACTTAGCATTAGTCTCATACTGTCTAAGATGAAAGTGACGTTAAGTATAATTATCTAGTGATAAAATTTCATCCAGATCTGAACTGGAAGTGAGATTACTGGCTGACTTATAAGACCCTTAAATGTGTCAGTCTTCCTACACTAGAATTGAATAGAGACATACTGTGAAGGAGAAGAAGCTTCCTTCCCTAATCTGAGTGTGTTTGGATATTATAGAATCATAGAATGGTTTGAGTTGGAAAGGACTCTTGAAGGTTATATAGTGCAAGCCCTTTACAATGAGCAGAGACATCTTCAACTGAATCAGGTTGTTCACAGGGGTCCAACTTGACATTAAATGTTTCAGGGCTAGGGCTTCTACCACCTCTCTCGGCAACCTGTTGCAATGTTTCACCACCCCTATTGTAAGAAATCTCTTTCTTAAATCTACAGCGTTTTAGTTTAAATCTGCTACCCCTTGTCCTGTCACAAAAAGTCCTACTAACAGGTTTGTCCCCATCTTGTTTATAAGCCCTCTTTAAGTACTGGGAAGCTTTCTGGAGCCTTCTCTTCTCTGAGATGAACAACCCCAACTCTCTCAGCCTTTCTTCATAGGAGAAGTGTTCCAATACTCAGATCGTTTTCATGACACTCCCCTGGCCCTGTTCCAAAACGTCCATGTGTTTCCTGTGCTGAGGGTCCCAGAGCTGGATACAGTATTCCAGCTGGGGTTTCACCTGAGTAGAGCTGAGGGGCAGAATCATGCTGATCAGGCTTCCTTTGATACAGCCTAGAATACGGTTGTCTTTCCGAGCTGCAAGTGCACATTGTTGGCTGCATTCACCAATACCCTAAGTCCTTCTTAGCAGGGCTGCTCTCAATCCCTTCATCCCCCAGCCTGTATTGATACCAGGGGTTGCCCTGACTGAGGTGCAGAATCTTGTACTTGGCCTTGTTGAACCTAATGAGGTTTACAAGGGCCAACTTATCAAGCTCGTCAAGGTCCCTCTGCATGGCATGTTGTCCCTCAGACACATCACTCAGTTTGGTGTTGAGTGCAAAATTACTGAGGGTCTACTCGATCCCGCTGTCTATTTCACTAATGAAGATACTAAACAGTACTAATTCCAACATGGACCCCTGAGAGACACCACTTGTCACCAGTCTCCCTCAGGACATCAAGCTGCTGACCACTGTTCTCTGAATGCAAATATCCAAACAATTCCTCATCTACTGAACAGTTCACCCATCAAATCCATACCTCTACAATTTAGAGAGAAGGAAGTTGTGGGGGACAACATCTGTAGTTCTTCCTTTGTATAGGGCAGTGTCCCTATACTATTCCCAGTATACCTGTCCCTACTTCCTTTGCATTTCCTACTTTCCCTTTAATTTGACCAGCATGTCTTTTTTAAGCAGTGCCAGTATTTTCCTCATTTCTTACACCTGTGGACTGAGACCTCTTGCTTTCTATGGAAAGTGTCCTAAAAGATCAGCCAGCTTTATTCTGCTTCCGTGTCCCTGAAGGAGCGATGTTCAGTAACCCACGTAAGCTGAGGTTATTCAGGATGTTAGTGTTGGCTATGTTGGTATTTTCTTTGATTTTAGCAATTTCATCTATGGGAAATGCAGTTAAGTAACAGTCATACTTGTGTCTTACGGTTGCCTCCTTCCTCCCCTCTTTCAGTTTTTAACTAGACTTTTGAATAAGCCAGCAAGTGCTCTAAAGTACAAAAAATATATGCTCCACTAAACAGAAAAGGGACCTTTAGACTGAGCTCACCACCAGCTGCTGACCTCCAAACCAGTGGAAGTTTTTGTCAGGCTGTACCCTGCTAAAAGCCAAATAACATCTCCTAATGCATGACAATGTTACACAAAAAAGAGGGGAAACAGAAGGAAAAGTAAAATCCTTTATGAAAGTTCCCGTTGAGTGCAGTATGTTCTGTAGCATCACTTCTGATCACTTCTGAAAACAAGAGAAATAAAAATAAAAAAATTAAAGGTGACTGTATTTTCTTCTAAATTGCCAGCACCTGTGCATTGTTTTCTCACACAGTGACAGCAGCTGCTCTACCATATCCCTAGAGGACTAAAAGCTCTGTTGCAGGGCCTTCAACTGGAAAAAACAGCCCTTATAATGGATTAAAAAAAAAAGAACAAACAAATAAGGTTCTTGAATTCTGTGAAATGTTAACAATTACTCCCTCTCTTCCCCACCCTTTCTTTCTCTATCCCACTCCTGATCCCCTTCCTTCCTCATTGCCATGTCTTCCAGTTTGTTTGACATTTGGAAGTCAGTAATAAATGCATAGCAAAAGATGTCATATTTTTTTCCATTTATGAATGTTCATAAAATGATGTTGAGTTTTAATTTGTTACTTTAAAATGCATCATATTAAGAAAGGCAAGACTTCCTAGTCAATTAGGTGATTTTGATGGAGAGGAACAATTCAGCCAGATACTTCACCGTGATGAAAACCATCATATTAAGTATCTGTTAACAGGTTATTTAGTCATTTCTCTTTAGAATTGGAACACATTCACATTTTCTTAATATATTATTGTATTTGCATATTGCACTTGGAAAAGAGGATAGATGTTGATTAGTCAGAATCGTAGGATCATAGAATATTTTAAACTGTAAGGGATTAATAAGGATCATTACGTCCAACTCCCTGCCCCTCGCAGGACTGCCTAAAACTAAATCATATGCTTAGAGAGTGTTGTCCAGATTCTTCTTGAACTTATATATAATACATATATTTATATATATAATATACATATAATATTTTGTATTTGTAGCCTGAAATTCCGCAAAACACTAAAGGAAAAACTTGAGAGGTAGCAGATTCAGGTTTAGGTTTTCCTAATTGGCATGCAGGAGTTTCAAATATTTTCATTTTCAAAAATCTAGAAAACTAAACACTTCTCATCTCAGAAAACTAGCTGATCTATTTCCCCTCAGGTTTTTTAAGTTTGAAAAGAAATTTCTCCAGGTCTAATCTTTATGATCCCCAAAGCAGACGGCTGTCACATGGACTGATGGGTATTCTCTAACATGGTTATGTAGCAACTATAGCACAAAAAACACCCTCTTGCCCAGAACTCCAGCTATTTCAATTCATTTTAAAATGATCTGACTTTCACAATGCCCATTTGTATAACTTTTCCAGTATATAAATACCAACCCAGAGAGTACTGAAATATGAAGAATGGGATTTTCCTGTCTATCATACTGTATCAGCTCTATATTCCTAAATCTCAGATTCATCTTCGCTTTCCACATATCCCTTATTCCCACTGCTAACAACAGCTCATAATTTCAGGAGGGACTGGCAATTTGCCTGGGAATTGGAACACGATTGTAGGGTATGTTTGTAAACTGATAAAAATCAACTTATTTCTGTGCAGAGTTCGATAGTTAAAGATCTTTCCCACCAAAAGTCTGCACGTAGTCACTCTCTTTTGATAAGAACACTTTTCTATCATAAATATGGGTTGTTTTTATCCAACTGCAGTCTACATGTTTTTCTGGCTCAGGCTTTTGAGTAGTACCATTAAACCTACTCTGCAGCCTTCTCTGCTGCTTGTGAGGCAGACAAACTTGAAAGGATCTCTCCCCAGAGAGTTGGTGTTTCCCCAAACTGAGCATGAAAGGTGGGTATTTCTTCCTAGAAACAGTTTTTAGCCAGAAGTGAAGTCCTACACCTGACTTGCATTCCCCTCTCTCTTCTATTGACAAGGTAGTTGCCACAAATTCTCCTTTTAGACTGAGACTGATGGTGTGTCCAATGCTAGAACATAGACTGTCTCCTATTGTGATGGCTCTTCAGCCTTTGGTTTAAGATGCTTTGACAACTGAAATATCAACCCTGGGACACAGAGAATTATTTATCTGAGCTGGGAAACTACAGACTAAATAAAATCATTTATTTTGAAGAGGAATTTATCCACAGTTTGGATGACTGAGTTGTGTTAGGCAAGTCTTACTTCTCTAACTATCTTCAGTGACAGCTAATTGAAATTTTTAATCGTAGATTTTTAATGACCTTTACCAGCTTTTAGGTTTATGAATCTTACCAAAAATAGCTTTGACTTGGTTTCCTCCTCTAGATTTTCTGATTTTGCTAGAAATAGGCAGATTTTCTGATTTGAAACCAGAAGTTTACTTACTTAGGAGTACTCATACAAATTTTTCAGGGAAAGCAAGGAAAATAAAAACCCTCAAAAGAAAGAAAACAGGTAGATTTCTCTCACAGCTATTCTGGAGAGTGTGTAACAGACCAGTTAGGTATTAATGTCACTAAAGGATTGTTTCCTTAGTGGCAGATTGTAATTAAATAAAACGTGAAAAGTAAGCATTATAAATATTTTGACAGATTTGCTGAAATATCTAGGATTAATGGATATTTTTATAACAAAACAGAATAAACCTTATAATTTCTTAGAAATTATAGAAAGCAGTTTTCAATAATCTCTGTACTGAATCATATAAACAAGTGAAGAATAATTTCTAGATGTTGAAATTAAAGCTATAACACACCCAGTTATTCCAATTAGAGAATGAGTGCTAATGACAAATAAAATAAGTTGTTAAATAATTTTTAAAAAAATAATAATGCAAAAGGAATAATGTTTAAGAGTTTGCATTATGCTGAAATTGCAAAGGCCAGATATTCTATACCCCTTTTTCACAAAGAGAAGGTGACAATTTGTTGCCAACATGATTCCACCAGGCAAGTATAACTGAGGAGAAATGTCTAGCTGCAAGTACTCGAAGGTAGCAAAATAGCTTATCATTTACAACTTAATTTTTCTCCTCATTTGTATAATTGTCATTTTAAGCACCACCAATAGCAAACTAAATTAAAACTTTATACGTTTCTGGGTCATAAAATTCAGAATATTTTGAATCACTGTGTCATCTAGGGCTCGGACTACAGCAGCAGGTGCACAGGCACACACACTGGATGCCTACACATCTTTGAGGCCTACTATATTAAGTCTGGAGGCAGCACTTTGGTTATACACGCAAGGCAAGCTCTTTGGAGAATATTATACAACCTATAAAACCAGAGCTCATTGCATATTTACTCATCTGAGGTTAATTTCTTTGACACCTATTTCAAAGCACTCCATCAGATGGTACCAGAGAAGTATAGAGTCAGATGCAAACTACCGTAGATTTCTCTTAGAGCAGATGGGAGGAACGTACAAAGCTCAGTGGAAATCCCTCACATCATACACATGTCACTATAGCAGGGCTTTCTGGAAGCTTCTGGGACCCCTCACGGCAGACCCTTCCCTCAGAACAGCCCCACTTGGCCAATGAGCTTTGTGCTGGCTCTACATCCCCTGATCAGTGCGTTCAAATTCTCTCAGCTGCCTTTGACTCCGTGATGTGGGGCCCTGCTGGGCTACGCCCCCAGCATCAACAGCAGCAGAGGGATGACAAACTGCTGACTGAGTCTCAGCTGTAGTGCCCACCTGGGTCACTTTGGAATACCCAGCTGCACTGCCCAAGCACGAATGAGGTCTCAGCACCCTAGTACACACTGTAATGCATATGTGTCACTGGTTGGATCCACAGAAAGACCTCAGAATCCTGTAACTAGGTCCATAAATCACACTGCTTAGACACTAGCAGGTGCTGGGTTATGGTGAGTGCACAGGTGTTAAAGCATAGGCGTGTGTTTATAATGTCAACATTGCCGGAAAGCCTCAGCTCTGAAAGCTCATCTTTGATTAACAGTTCATCAGTGCCAAACAAGCATGCAAAATGATGAATGCTTATGAACTCCCAAATCAGGGGAAATTCTGTCTGACTACAGTTCCAATTTGCATTTCACACACACACCCCAGAATATGCATGCTGGCTGGATAGAGAAAAAGAGCAGGAGAACATTGCCCAGTTGTTAAAAACAGTGCTATGGTTGTGCTACACTGCCCTAGGCCCTCCAAACAGAGCTGTCTTTCAGAGTAGAGGCCAGGGTACCCAGTACTTACGACTATGTAAGTCTCCAGTGCATAATACATGCAGAGAGGTGTACAGGCAATTTGAGAGGCTGTGGAATGCTATGGAAGATAAATGTAGGCAGTGGAATTGTTAAATGGTTTTCCTCTCTGAAAACAGTTGACCTTCTGTAATAAGCCAAATAAGAATGCTGAGAGTTAATGCTCTACTGCAGGGAAATTTTTAGCATGCTGGCATTTATTCTAAATAAAGAAATATCTTACAGATGCCCAGCTTCCTGAATTTTCCCTTCTAGGGAGAAGAATATTGTATAGTTCTTGCCTTTCTTTTCACTGTGCTGGGTTCTTAACTCATATTGTCCCATCAAATAAGTCAGCTAGCTCACCAAGAGAACACCTGAAGAATACAGGTACATTGGCAATCCAGCTACAAAAGAACCTTATTTCACTTGCTCCCTCCTCTGCAGAAAGAACTTCTTGCTTATCATTTGGGCTTATTATCAGATATGACTGAAGAACTATGTAAACTCAAAGTGAAGGTGGGAGGTCTCAAAGCTGCATGACCTACCTTTTATCATCTTAAAAAGTGAGATTTTATAAACACACTTAAACCACGCATCTGAAAATTAATAAAATCTAATACATCATAATGAAATATCAAATAGACACAATGGAAGTCCTCCACTTCTCTGGTCTATAAAATTAGAGTTTGTATTTTAAACATAAAAATTAATCTCTGCTGAAATTAAACTCTATATACAGTGCTAATATAGGCAGGTGGGGTGAAGATTAAGTGGATGAGGTTTGTATCCGATAGTTTTTCCCAAGCTTGCCATGTAAAAGAAGTCATACTGTGGTATTATTATACTAAATAATTGAAAGCCTAACTTTAAATTTGGATCAGAGAAAGATCAGAGATTCAGATGAGTTCCATGTACATATTCTCTATACATTTTGTCATCCACCCAAACACAGAGTTTGATTTTGGAATTTTGTTGCTCATATTCAAAAGCCAGCAGTAAATAGAGACAAGTGGACACAGAAGTGGTGCTAATATGATTCAAGCACAAGGGTCTGTCCTTGGTAATGAAATTTACTTCATCTGTAATAAATATACGTATATCTTCTGTTTCATTTGTTTTCGCAAAGGCCACTCTTCCCTTAACAATGGTGTTGCTGAGACAAATAGGAGGAACTTTGGAGTTTCTCTTCTTACAATACTAGATTTTTGATAATATGAGTGGCACTGCAGTTCCAACTGAACCTTAATGATGTTTAAAAAGAGATCAAAACCTCTTGAAAATGCTTTTCAGAGACTTGTCTCTGGCATCCTGGATACACAACTGGACATAATTAGAATAGGAAGCGAGGAAATCATGGAAATTTTAAGTCTTTTTGAGACATAATAGACAGTTACAAAGGAGAGAATCAGCAAGTAAAAAATTATTAATAATTGACATTACATTGCCACTAAAGCAATATTGAAACTCCCAGAGTTCCCTGGTAAGCTAGTAAAGCCGGTGCTGATGTAAAAGACCTACAAGTATTTAGATGGTGCTACTCTGTAGCATGGATGAAACTGATGGAGCCAACTCATAGGAGAGCTTAATACATCCTAGAGAGTGACTAAATATAGATGAAATATGGAAAAATCTTGATACCAAATTATCTTTTTTCTTTATTTCAAAATAAAATGTATTTAAACACTGTGAAAAAATAATCATCTTTTACAAATATTTCTCTTAAGGAAACCCTTCAGAATTTTTTTTATCTTTAAATACTCAATCCAGTATGATCACTCCATCAGTTATTGTACTTAGATTTACAGAATTTTATATTATTCTATATGGAAAGAAAACCGGTTTGTCCACTCTACCATGCGGGAACATTATTTCTTAGCACTTTTTGCATTATGACAATTATTATTAGAGCAAATCTATCTGTATGCGTTTGATTTTTGTTGATGGGATAGGGGGTAATGGAATAGTAATAATCAGCTTGCAGGCAGCTTTCAGTGACTTCCTGTATTACATTTCAAATCAACAAAGTAATCATGAGGCATAATGTCACCATTTGTACCCATTCAGGCTATTGACCTTTAGATTGCCCACTAAAGAGAGGAAGACCAATTCCTATCCATGTTTTGACAATAGAAGAATTTTTCCTGCTGTAGATAAACATTTATTCAGCAGAAGTTGCAGCCCAACTGACGTCCATCTGATTTGGAAGTTTCCTTCCTCTTTACTGGAATAGGAAGCACACTTAATTATGTCCTAGCCGACAAATTATTTTTAAGGGAGGAGATTATAAGAGAGGAAAACACTGTCCACACAGATGGAAATGCTGAACTTTAGATAACCATTGAAAAGAGAGAAAATGTTGCGTTGCATTTTTATGGCTTTCGAATGGACAGAGTTTTGCTAAAATGAATCAAAATCCACTAACAGAAGGAAGCAGCGTACAACAGCTCTTGTGGCAGTGTCCCTGTGCTTATTACACAAGTTGTATGCTGGGGAAAAAACAACCAACCAAACTAACAAACCCCCAAAAATTAATCAGCCAAAAACCACCCCAATCCAAAGTGGGAAGGATGAGCATTATAAAAGAATTTTAATTCTGTGTAACTTCAAAAATATCCATGATAGGCTGGTCTTACTGCTCACTTTATAAGCTCAATTGCCAACACAGCTAAAGTTGAAATTTCTTTTTCCACATATATTAGAAACACTGTACAGATTACAATAGCTTACACAAAGCAAAGAAGAAAAGATCATACTTCATTTGCCTTTAAGTGGAGATAGTAAACTATACTGTCCAATACAAATTCTCACTCAGCAGCAGAACACAGCTCACTCCTTCTCACATTCTCAATCACAGAAATGAAATTAACAAACATTTTATGTAATTTCTGAACAGAATTTTAGAGAGTAGTATTTGCATTGCATCTCCAAGAAAGGATAGCTCACCACCTTCAGTAAAGTAGTGAAGTCTGTCTCAGATTATAGGGCTCTTGATTGCCAAGAAAATTAAATACCAATTGTTTAGTTGAGATTTCCCAAGAGTAACTACATGTGCAAGACTCCAAAAGTGGAGTAAATTTGGCAGTCAAGTTCAAATGTTGCACAGCAGAGGCATGCCAAAGAGAGCTGTTGTAGTATAAGCTGTCTATGGATTTCTGTAAAAATTTGTACAGAGAGCAAATGGAAGTGAGTTTCAGAGAGACATCTCTCCTTTCTTTGACAGCTGTGCCACAGATACATAATGGAAGTTGGTCTGCAGTTCTGTTGTTTCACAGAAGGCCCTGTATTCAGGAAACTGCAGGATCAAAAGAACAAAACATAAACTTCAGCTGACGTTGAGGATGCTTTTGTATATCCAAAACAAGACATCAATGAAATGAAATTTGAATTCTTCATTATCCCTGTGTGTAAGTTTTGAGGAAAATCCTGGAGCTTAGTAACACACTATATCTCTCTTTCTTAGGATCTGGAGATAGTTTCAGTTCTTTATCAAGTAGAGTTCTTCATCATAGTAAGTAAGTACATGACACAAAATTTCTCTCAATGTTGCTGATTGTGAGTCAGTGGAAATTACACCTCTGCCAGCTTCCTTTCCTTTAACCCATGATTCCCTTTACAAGTTAATACTATCTGAGATGAAACCCATGCAATTCAGTATCAGAGGTTAAATTCAATACAGCCTATATACATGTATATACATATTCTATAAACTATGTTGGTGGTCTATTTGGTTTTGGTTACATTTTGAACTGATTGATAGTCAAACAAGAAAAGTTCTTTCAAAGCATAATTAAGTATAAAAAATTTCTCCAGAGAGAGTAGGAAGGTGATTGTGGCTCTATTAAATGTAGAAGTAAATGGACTGTCCTAGTCTGAAGAAGGGTTGAGTAAACAAAAGTGGTAGAATCTGTGGTGGAGGCAAGGCCACATCAGGAGTGGTTTTGATCTAGGGAAAAAAAAATAGAGACTGATTATAAGTAATGTGAATAGGAGGAAAGACCTGCAGACACAGTGTTTTCAAGCAGCTTTATTCCTTGACAATGCTAAATACTTGCATTTTGGGGACCTAGAGGATTATTAAGTGTTCTGGCTCTACCTCTGGAAATATTTAGGAAGTCACACTTTTAAATGTTTAGGAACATTATCTTCACAGTGCGCATTTCAGTATCCGACCCATCGACCTCCCGCTCTGGCTTATTGAAAGGGAGCAAATGATCAGAGCTGTGGCAGAACCAAAATAGAACATTCCTGGTTTTATCAGAAGACCATGTTCTTCTGGTTCTTAAAGAACAGACCACTCTGCTATACACACTTTTACGTAAACACTTGTAATTATACCTGATAAGCACATCTATCACAGGAGAAGAGGAGAGTATTTTGAACATTGTTATGTTTTACTGCTTTCCTACTGGATACCAAATACCCGAAAGAGTATGTATAGGCTGCTCTGTAAAGAAGTTATAGGCAAGTAATGAAATATAAATCATGCTTTTCACCATTACTGATTATAACAGCATGGAAATTTCTGTATATTTTTACTCAAAGACAAGTACAGAGTAAAAAAATACGATGACATGCAGAGAGCAAGAAGAACAAAGTACATGAGAAAGGAGTGAGGTGATGAGGAGGGTCATCACAACATAAAAAGTACATTGCAAGAAGAAATAGAATAAGGTGTCCTCCATTATGGACATGGCAGAACAGGTGGCTCCAGCTGCCTGGATGATTAAACAAGATTAATTATATCATGCAACAATATATAAAACAATCTTGGACAGACTTAACTGAGTCGTTGTTCTGTGAGAAAGGGAGGGTGTGAAAGTTAAGTTGGAAAACCACTTAGCGAGGTTGTGTGCCAGAGGACGTGACTGAAGACAGTCACCATGTGAATGTTTTGAAACTTTGTGTAAAACCTCCTGGTTGGCCTTATAGTCCAGGTCTGTATCTGTAAAATATGGAGCTGCTGAGAAGAAAAGAGACGACTTCAGACTTGAGACTTCAGCTTAGCAACTGTGCGCGAGCACGTGCTTTCTCTCAGTTACCGCAGATGGTGCCCCTTGTGAGGCCTTTTGCATTAGCAACAGGTCTCTGGGTGTCCATGGAATTCAACAGCAGAATTTTTATTGTGGCCACATCCCTGAGAAGACAGGGCTCCATACCTAAAGTAAATAGGATTTGGGGTAACAGTCATAAATTGTAGCAGGAGATGTTCAATATAGACCTAAAGGGGGAAGAAAAAGGTAAAATGCCAGCATTTTCAAAGTAATTGTTATGAAGTGATTGGACAATCTCAGTACCTCCTAACCCCACCTGCAGGCAAGGCAATGGGATGGACCAGAAGATACCTTGATATACCTTCTCACACTGCAACTCAATGAGTTCTATTGCCTTTTAAAAGTGGAAAAAGCATATCCTTCACGTAGCTTCTTATTTCACTTTAGCTCTTCCCTAATTAAACATTTCCCAGTAGAAACTACTGATCAATTTCTTCTAAGACTGAATGATAACCTATATCCCACACTTTGACGTACTTGGACCTGCCTTCATAATTCCTTCACACATTTGAATTTCTGACTTGCATGTGAATTTTTATGTCACATATTATATATGCAAGCATAGGTTGGATATTTGGATATATAAAATTAAATTTAAGTTACAGATAAAAATGTAGAAAATGTTCTAAAAACGCACCTACATACCTAATTTTTATAAGGAAATAACCTTAATATACTAGTGTCCTTTACATTTTTTAACATACGTTAATGGATTAAGTTAACACATTTTAAAATCACCATTATGAGAATATCTATAAGTATGAATAAGAATAGAAATGAAAAGAAAAAAAGTATTCAAAGCCAAATATTCTTAGGCAAGGTGTAAGTTTCAGGATCTAAAGTTGGTCGCAGGTTTTGTAGCCAACTTATTAATTTTCATTACTACAAGCAAAATCTTAGATTAGGCTACATTGAAATTCTGAATGGGCTATAAGCTGTCCTGTGTCAAGATAAAGGTTTGGCAAGTCCTGACAAACCCAAGGCTTAGTAAATTAGGTTATTAAACAGTTAAAAAAGACTGCATTTCATTGTCTTTCAGGCATATATGAGTCTTGGATACTTTTACTTCCATATTACTATTTGAAATTTTACTACAAATGTGTAGGTTTTGCATAGTGAATTCTCTTGCTGATTTAAAGCAGTAGTATCTGAGCAAAAGTTGTTTTACAACTTTTAGTTTCTGACCTCTGGAAAGCGTTTATGTAGTTTATCACCCAAAACCAGACAAAGCCCCTCTCCTTTCCCTCATCTCCCCACCTGGTACAATTTCCTGAGGTTTAAAAGTAATGTGCAGAAATGACATAGAATTTTTCCCTTGTGGTCTGTTCACAATTTTCTTATTTGTACACTGATCCACTCAAATAGAAGGAAATTGTGTCCTACATGTGACCTCAAAGTTTAGACAAATTATTTGCTTTCCTTTCAATCAAAGGCTAAGACATCCATACAGATACGAGCATCTAGAAGATAGCTGAGATCTGTAATTTGTCCATAGCTTGTAGGTTTCAATTTAGAACTGTAACTGATAGAATGATTACAGTCTACTGGGTCTTGGATCAAAATCTGATCTCATTCCAGAATAAAGCTATGCTTGTGAAATCAGATTTGAGACTTCTATGACACTGTATAATATTAAAAGAAACCATTATTTGCCTTATGGTGACTATTGTTCTGAGATACATTGTGCACACTTGACATGTGTGCATATCATGAACTCAAAAATAATCACATTCAGAGTATTCTGGATATCCTCTTTTGAGGTCATAAGTGAGGTGATCATAAACAACTCTCTTTTATTTTCTTTGCCAAAGCACAGTCCAACCACATTCTTCCTTCTGATGTGGGAAATTGACTGATGTTTTGGGCTATGGGATATAGCAATGACTATGAGTTTTTATTGGATTTCTGTTCTTTTCACTATACCTACCTTGAACTGTTGGAAAAGAAAAGGTTATGTAGAATTAATCAATAAAAAGTAATTTTTTCCACTGGAGAACTCTATTGATTGTTATCGCAAGTGGCCGTCAAGTAGTTGCCTTCCACATCGAAGGAAAGAGGAAGACAGCTGCCCTCTCCAAAGCAAAGACTTCATGTGCCCTCGTGGGAGAGCCACTTCCCTGACATCATGATTCTCATTTCACTAATATTACAGCTTTCTGAGTTTTGAAATCTGGCTGATTGAACCTGGGGACACTTGCAGTATATAACCTTTAAGAGACTTTATTTACGTTAAAAGATTTGCCACTTAGGATTTCAAAATTGTGAAGTTGGGTTTAGGAGAAAACCTGGTGAATTCATTATATGTTTTTTGAAAAATCCCAAAGGAATTCATGGAAATCTTTGCAACTAACCTGAGCAGAGTTTGTTGAAAATGCCCACAGAATTTAAAAGGATGACGCAATTTCAGAATGTGCAAGTAAAACACGATACTTTGGAGGTATATCTGTTGCTATTACAGGTGTCAGATGAACTCTAAGCTAGCCAAGATTCATGTTTAGGGCTATGTATATACTCTCATCCCCTCTGCAATAGAGTTTGAGCAATTATGAGGCTTTTTATAGATATATGACAACTGAATCACACAGATGAAGCTACTGCTATCCTACCATCCTACCCTGAATTGACCCCTTTACTAATGTAGGAGACAAAGTATTGTGAAAAAACTCAAGGAATAGTCAGGTTTCTCGCACTGCATGACCTCATAAACAGGACTGATTCCAATGAGAACATCGCAAAGGAAGGGGACACTGAGCATTTTGTGGTTATCATGCTTTGTAGGATAACCTGTGGAATGCAATTGGGGACTCCTGAAAAAAAAGTGGAGAAAAAATCTTTAGCACTTGCATTAAGGAAATGCTATTCCTTCAGAAACTTAGGAAGATCTTACAAAGAGAATTCATTTTGATTTGTAAGGCATCTCTTGTGTCTTCAAAAAGTCAGATACCTGTGTTGGGGGTAGGAGGGGGAATAGTAAAAGGTCTAATAGTCTTAATTCTTAAGTACAATCCTAATAAATCACTCTATTATTACACTGACAGGTTACGAATAATTCAAACTAAAGCTTACATCATATACATCTTGTCTAATGTGAAGAGGATATAGCAAGCCTGGACATAACAACCGACTTATTTCAATCACCTAAACAACTTGGAATAAAGTTATTATAAGTTGAGTAAATAACTTGAAAGCTTGATGAAACTTTTCCTGTGTTGTCAAATAGTGATTAATTCTTTTTTTTTTCTGAGTACTGTTAAATATCTTCTACTGGAGCTGCGCTGCATTAAGAGTATTTAAATATTACATCTTTGAAGTATATTTTATTAAGCTTTAGGCTGTATGTAGAACTAGGAAAATCCATGAACTCTGAAGATATTAAAAAATGTAGTCTTCACAATTTATATATAGCCAAGTTATCTCAAAATACTAGTTTTTACTGAAATTAGTGTTATTATAGAATAGGTCAGCAGTAATGTCTACCTTTACAAATATTTTGAAGCTTAATTCCAAGGAAAATTATTTTAAAGATAATGGATGTCTTCCATTGTTGATAGATAATTCCCAAAGACAAATTTCATAGAGTGTTTATTAATGTTAAAAAACAACCAACAGATTTTTAAACTCTTCCCTTTCTCAAGTATAATGACTAAACTTGTTTATAAACTTTACAAATTTCCTTTTGGTTCAAAAGACCACAACAATGTTAAATGACATTGGAAACCTCAAAATCACATCCTAACAGTTTCCCAGTTCTATGCAAAGTAGTTCTGAAATTTCAGGATTAAAAATCAACATTAGTATTAGTCATAAGGACTTCAGCTGATAGAATAGTGAAACCTTACTATTAATTATTTCTGGTAGAGCAAAGAGCTGAATATTCTTGAGCCACAGTCACATTATATTTGATTACAGTAACTATGTACTGATGACAAATGCAAGAAGATCCGTTAGTTTGCATTCATATGTGAAAGGAAGAAGGAGATTCTATAACACAAGTCATTCTTTGATCCAGAATGAAAAGGTGACTTGTGTTTTTGTATCTTTAAATCATTTTGTTATACTTTTCTTTGTGGAATATTTTAGGAATATAATAGGGAAAAAACTGTGCTGAACTAGTTCTTCCATTTTCTATTCTGTGGTCCTAATTTATGTCTTTGTATTTATATGATCATAGTTCTCCTCTAAGAAAAATAAATTGTTCTAAAAAAGCATTGTGCAAAACATCCATTTATATCTCAAAATTTACCAAGATTCCTTGGCATGTGCAATGTGGGAACATCAGAAAAACTATTACTGGTAAGGTACCAGAACAGAGGAAAAAAGATGGCATAAATAGCTGGGTTTTAATAAATCTGCCACTGAAGGTAAGTACATTTCCCCTTTGGTTTTAATATACTCTAAATTTGACCTCAGAAGTTCCGTATTTGTTAATAATGCTTGCTGCCTTCAAAAATTAATGAAATTCTGGAGTTATAAAGTTCTAACTATTTAGTTTAACATACGTTTACAAACGTGAATATTTAATTTGTTAATACTGTCCTATTTCACCTCCCGTTCAAGGAGTTATTTTCCCTGTTCCTCTATTACCAATGCAAGTAGGAATTAAGCTTTCTTAAAGTAATGGATCTAACTTTCAAAGGGAGTATTTTTGTTGCCAGTGCAATGCAATTGAGAACTCCAGAATAATTTAATGATCACATACAACTGTTAAGTAGTAATGTTTATGACTACATAAAAAGTAGTCATAAAAGTACATACAAAGTACCCTGTGGCCCTGTCTACCGTGTGCTTAGAGATATGGGAATTTTCAAACTATTATCAGTATTGTAGAAAAAAAACCCTGACTTCACAGTGACCATTGCCTTCTTTTTTTTGAACACGTCAATCTCTTTTCTCAGAAACGAGGAAAACTGTGTCTTTTAAAATGCTACTTTCAGAGTAAATGTTGTACAATATTAGCAGTATCCTGTTTATTACCTGTGACTCAACAAGCCCCAATGAGTCACAGTCTTAAGAACGTTTCTGTTGCAACTTCCAACCTAACTAGAAAACAACTTTCTATAAATAACTAAGTCACAAGTGCTCAAATATTGTTTTTCAGATGGAAGTAGAGTAAAGAACATTCAAGGACTTAGCTGAGTTTGGAACTTACCATGTATGCCTTTGAAAGGTTTGGTACATCTAATGTGCTGTTGTACTATGAATATAAGAAAAAGTACATATTTGTCCCATTAAATTTTGAAAATGGCCACAAAGAATTGACTCCACAAATGAGATGAGAGACACATAATTTAAGAAATTCTTCAGTGTCACACCTTAGATAGTAAATAAGCATTAGCGATATATGCAAGCAATGTCAGGGTACTACTCTAAATTAAAAAACTACCAAAGGTGCACAAAAAAATGTATTAGATATACTGTGAAGTCACTGCTTCCCTTTCCAAGGACAGTTTGTTTGCTATATACCAAGCTTCAGAAAGATTCCAAGCTTGTTTTCAAGGTTTCAGTATTTCCAGCGTATTAGCCTTTGTTCCCTAATTTTCTGTTTTTGTTGTGTTTTAAGATATCTCCTTTTTCTCCAGAGAAACTTATTTGGATTCTCTATTGGACAGTATTTATTGAGACTCAGAAATCACTTACTGTTAAAAATATTAAGAAGCATTATAAACTTGAGGAAAGCTTAAGGATCAGCTATATAATATACATCGTATAATACTGAAAATGAAATTTCAAACAAAGACAGCGGCTTTACTCAAAATCATAACAATGTATGAAGTTTTAGAAATCTCTTAAGCACAAGGAATATTTCAATTTATTAGTGAACTGTATTTCTTGTTTATTTTATTATATTTATGTTTTTTTAATTATGGCAATAATTCATATATTCATGATACTAAATTTATGGAGGGATACATTCAAACAGAATGAGAACTCTTAAAACCAAATATATTTATTTTAATATTTTTAAAATACATATAATTATTCTGCACAAAAATCAGGTTCCATCCATATTCACTCTTTTTTTTGGCAAAGAATTGGTTCCCATGTGCAACAAAGGAAAATTTGAAAGACTCACTCTTGCTGTTCTTAAAGCCAGTTCCAGCCAAAAATATTTAAGTCCATATGTTTCATCTGCGATAAAATATAAGACAAGAATTTTAGTATCAGCCCTGAAAAAAAAGAAAAGGACTGCAATTGAAGTATCATATAGGTCATTACAATATTGAGAAAAAAATAAAACAAAAAATGCACCTGTTACAAAAATTATTTTGGGGGATGAGGAACGGTATACCTGAAATTCTAGTAAAATACATATGTTTCCAGGTTGACACATTTATTCAATGAATAAATATATCAATGAAACAGATGAATATTCGACTGCTATACCTGTGTTTTACATAGGTAATCACTTGTGATAATTTTCATCAAAGTCACTGTATGTAGTGCACTAGCTTTGTAGAAAAGTCTATTTGAATTAAATAAGCAAAAAGAAATGATTTCACTCTTTTTTTCAGATGCTGAATGGTGATGGAAATAATAAACTAATGTTTACTCTGGATTCCCTTTAAAACACCTCATGGACTGTTCTTCGGTTGTATAATCTGGGATATTTGTAAATGTGAAAGAATAACTGAAAAATAAGGCAGATGCATCTACTAGTCCCCCAAAAGGGGTATCAGGAAATAGTCCAAAGCACCTGTGAAGACAATGTTTTGAACATTGTCTTCTCAACAGTGTTCAAAAATTTTTCATACAGAGCATTTAGTCTTCAAAAGACTCGATATTAAATCACACAAGTTAGTCATGAGAAATCACAGCTGCATTTGAAGTTAAAAGCAGAATGAAAGACATACCATTTCTTTGAAAAGGAGATTGAAATTGCTATTTTTTTGGAGGGAGGGATCTTATTCCACTTCTCTCTGTGTACATTTAGAAAATAGAACTTGCTGCCCTTCGCATTTCTTTCAGAAGAATATATGTAATTGGACTTGCTGTTTTCTGCTTTGCTCTTCATTCTAACAGGATTATGTTCTGGCAATTAAAGTCAGTGCTTGTAACTTTTACTCCAGTGTCCAAATGCTTTCCCTGATGCCCACAATTTTCCCAAAGAATGTCTTTTGGAAAGGCAGACTTTGGTATGATATCCTCATGCTGCTCACCAAAGTCTGATCTCTCTCTTTGCAGTGACAGCAGAAAGTGAGCTGGCACAGGGCTGTGAGTAATTCAAGGAAAACTCACATACTTCTCTATTAGCATCCCAGTTAACTGCAGGATATGAGATAAAAGCTGAATCTTGATAAATAAATGTTTGGTTGCGATAATCTTTCGACACTTTTTCCTTTTGTGCTGTGCTAAATTATAAAGCTAATTTATTTCTTGCCATAGGGGATTTCAAGAGAAATAGTCTATATTTGCTATGAAGACACATACATTTTCTAATTTTCTTTGTCTTCAAAGCAGATGAAATTGGGAATGAACACTAGATTTTGATTAGGTATAAAGTGTACGTTTAGCCTGGATTCAGTGAGAAGAAAAAGCTGAAAAGAATACAGATACCTTTAGTGTTTCATTGGCATATGAACTGTGTGATGTTACATATTTTATTGCCTTTTAGAAATACAGTGTCTCTTCGAGCCAATACACTGCACATCTCAGTAATGTTTGTGGTACTGACCTGAGTTCTAAACTTCCTTCCAAGTTGAGTCTTCAGGTCTTTATTGTCTTAGTTTCTGTCAGTATCTCCATCCATTATGACTGAGACGTGAAACAGTCTTATCTGACTAAAAGGTGAACTACATAATCTTGTTGAAAAACACACCCTGATTTTTGTTTAAATGGATACAAGCATAAAAAAATCTCTTTTAACTAGTGTTTGTTCTTTTTTTGTACAATGTCACATCTCATCAGAACACTCTTCCACAAAATTTCAAGTGCTTCCTCTTAGCAGTTGAATTTGAATGAAGTATCCAATTTAAGTTTCCATATCAGGCCTGAAGCAAATGCAAATAAATAAATAAATAAATAAATAAATACATAAATAAAGTTAGCTCACTCTTTCAAATTAAAAGAAAAAAATTGACAAGTTCGATTTCCATTAAACTTTTAAAGAAAAGTTTTCATGATGTGTTAATTGAACAATGAATTATAAGATATTTATAACGTGCCTCTGCTCTTCACTGGAAATTATACCATTAGTGTTTTTGTTCTATTTTAAGTGGAAAGTCCTTAAAAGTAAAAGCTGCTTGAGGTTTTAATTGTCAGGAGGCAAGATGAAAAAAATTTTTTCTGTATCTAGAGTAATTAAACTACTAAGAATATGAGATACTTGATGGTCTGTGGTAACCATTATTACTTATATTGTAATAGTTTTTCAGAGTCCCAAGAGTGAGAAATTACCTGAGAGTGATGGCTCTGTACAAAAGAGAATATAAAACCCTCTCTCTAACCAGTTTTCAGACAGCATGACTGCAATGTGATGTCTCAATCAGTCAATCTCAGCTTAGACTCTCTGTTAAAGTATTGACAGCAACTGAGCCACACTAAAACCCAGATAATTACCTCTTCAGTGACATCACATCTGTGATGATAGACTGGTCCAAACTAAAACACCACATCTTTCCTCAAAATATACTCCAGTATTTGAACTCCAACATGATGCTTATATCATCACGATCCCATTGTTTCAAATGAGAAAAAAATATTTTCAAGAAATACTTTTAAAATTAGAATATGAGCTTATCAGTAGCTGACTTTCATTAAATTATGAAAGATATCAGGGTTTAATATGCTTTACTTTGACTGTTGTAATAAGACCATTAGGAACCTTTGCTTGAGGTGTTTGCTGGCATAAGATCTGCTCTTACAGTTCACTGAATCAGGATTATGCTGAAAAATGCTGACTTGCTGCTGAAGTGCAAACATTAGGTAAATGAGAGGAAGGGTATTCCTGAAGCTTTGTATACATTTGTGGAAAGTTTCTAGGATTTCTAATATGTTCTGGAATGGTTCCCTGGGTTTTCCTGGGTTCCCTGAGTTTCTCCAGGGTGCCTATTCTTACCAGCACAGAGCCGTGGGAAGCCCTAGTGCTCCTTGCTATGAAGACCCGACACACATCTTGGAAAGTAGGCTGGTGACCCCAGCATTTCCAGACACTTTGTTAACTAGCCAGAACTGTGAGATTTCCCTGGAACACACTCAGGCTGGAACCAAATTTTAAATGTTTGCAGTTAAAGAGACGGCATTTGCTTTCAGCTGTTTCAACTGTCAGTTTTGGTCTCAGTTTTGCCACTAAATTTAAATGGGGCCACCATTTTACTCTCAAGGTATTACAAGATCAGTGAGATTCGTGAAGTTTAATGTGGTTTAAATGAGAACAAAATCACTCATCAGAATTGACAAATACCAATTGGTCAAGGTGTGTCTTAACGGTACACCACATCAATCAACAAACAGAAACCACAAACTTTATTCTGCTTGTAAGCAGAAGGAAAGACACTACCACATGGATATCTAAACCCCGAGGCTGTCAAGGAACGATGATTCACATAAGCACAAGATGTTATTGAAGGTAATGAAAACCCAATAAGGTTTAAACCTACATTAAGTCTATGTGGTCAATTAATGGTGATACTAACTATTCATCACTGAAAAAAAATTCATGCACAAATAGTTCAAAATACTACCGTGGTGGGGAGAAATTTTTATTTCCTGGATGCAGTAATAGTTCTTTTTTTTCTCTCTGAGATCCCAAACTCAGTGTGAATTCCATATTTTCAGAAGAATAAGAAACAAAACAAAGCAAACTATTACGTGTTACTTCAATGAACTAATGGGAAATTTCAAGGTTTCTAAAGTTTCTTTGCTGAAAAACACTGTTCAGTAAGTGATCCTGGCAGTATTACTCATAAATGCCAAAAAATAATTATATTCAAAGCTGCAAACATTACCTCAGAACTCAGCAAGACTTAGAAACTTTTCCAATTTAACTCCTCTCAGCTGCTGCTGAAAGGAAGTGTGTTTTTTTAATTTGTGGCCACCATCACTAGTACAAGAAAAGGAAGTGTTTTGGTTTGGGGTTTGTTCTGATTTTTTTTTTAAATAATTGTGCTGATTTTAACAGAAAGTAGGTGGATTCTTCTGGGAAACAGAATCCTTTGGTCATCTTGAATTCAGTTATGTCCATATATATTATTTTCACTTACATAAAAGTTTCATGAAAGAAAAATTAGTATAAATTCTGTTTGAATAAAAGTTAATTTCCAGTTTTCATTCTTCTGTCTCACTTTTAGCTGTCATGAAAGGATGAATACAGTGTCAGAAGCTGAAGCCTTATGTTCTCTCAGCAGGCAGGCCAGGGACAATCATTGCTGCAAGTTTTCTCCCACTGTTCCCAATCTTACCACCTGTCTAAGGGGACCAATTCTTCCAGATGACTTGATAGCTTATTTGCCATATTATTTCATTTTATCAGACTTTGCTGAATGAGCCAATGTGAACTAGGCCAGATTTGACACATATGTCTTTATCTACAAGTATATATGTTTCTTCAGGAATCTGCAGCTAATTTTAAGAACATGGTTGCCAAATGGTACAAAAGAAAAGGCAGTAATTTTGAAAAAAGAAAACAGATATAATACTACACACATTTAGACACTGCAGGAGAAAGATTGTGTGCAGAAGACGATTACCCAAACAAATCAAAACAATGTTTTTTTCCTTTTACCAGAGGGTTGAAGAGTCCTTAATATAGAGTAGCCTGGACCTCACTTTTCTCATAAAACATATGCTGGGACATAAAATGATGTTTTCTCATAAAATGAGAAATGATAAAATGGTATTTTCTCATGAAACGTATGCTGGTCAAATGCAGAGGTGAACAGAAGACTGGTAGCATAAAAAAAAAGTTGTAGTACATAAGATTGATTAAATCAGAGAAAGGTATTAAAAGTAAGATAAAATTCAAATACGTTATCTGACTGTTGAAATAGTTTGTAGTCATATAAGCATTTATTTGGAACTGCATGCCTTCCACCATCAGGTGTATTACGTGACTTTGAAGTTACTTGAACTTGTTCCTTGTAGGTTATATGCTCTGGAACCACTGCTATAGAGTTGACATAATTCTGACACAGTCAGTGGGATCTCCAGTCTTTCCTTTATAAAGAGGAAGTTCTGTTCTGAATTCATCAAGCAGCAGAAACCCTAGTTCTACTCATATCTTCTTCAAGAGCTTTGTACCTCAGACTTCTACTTATAACTTTGTAGAGAAGCATGCCTGTTACTAAGAGCCACCTGCAGTTGTATCTGCCAAATTGTGACAACTAAAATGCAAAAACTAGTGGCAGTCTAGCATGGAAGAGTAGACTTCAGTCACAGTTTCAGTGGATGACTGGTGTTTTGTTCACAGCCAGAGTGCTGGATCCTAGTGTGCTCCAAAAAAGGTGAGTAGAATGGAATTTTCCTTCCTTGAACAAGATAGCAATGCTGGACTGGAAGAAGTACGTGTAAGAGTATTCCTTGGGTCCAACTGCCATCTTTCTCCTCCCTGTTTCTGCCCAGTCACTGATGTTTAGAGTCCCATTTCTTACTGCTGAAATCTAGATGAGAATGTGGAAAGTGGCAGTCTTTCTGGTTTTCACAGACAACTTGGGAGGGAGGAGATCATGAAGATGGGAAAAGAACTTTTAATTTGTGCAGAGCAAATAAAGGATGTAACACTAATGCTCTTTGTTCTGCTCAGAAAGTTCTCTTTCAGACTTTTTGGTCAATATTTACCACAAGAAAAAATTTGGTAAAACTCTAGGTAAAATGCAAGTTAAAAATCTTGTATTCACATCTTGCCTTGTGTAATTATTTAATTGAATTGGCAGCATTTAACAACTCGGGTGCGTTTTGCTCACAACGCTGCAGAGACCTCAGGTTGGTCTTTGTCGCATTTCTGTAAAATTTCAACTCTGTTTCACTGTAGTGATCTTTACTTTCAAGGTCTTTAGTATCTCAAGCTCACTCTATAAATGTCTCGTTTCTCTGACACATCAGAAATGCACAAGAAAGAATAGAGTATGTAAGATATAGCTTATAAGGAAAGGAACACATAGGATAGACAATGTATTCTAAAATTTTCTTTAGGGCTGTAAGATTGTGCTATTTTCAGTACTGTATTGTATTACAAACTCATAAAAATCTGATGTGCAATGTATTAAAAATTTCTTTCAGGAGGCACTTCATGGAAGAAGTTCTCTAGAAAGCTATAATACTATAAGAATAAATTTTGAAAAAAAGATGAAAACTGCAGTGCAACTTACTATTTCAGTCTTTCTACATATGTAATTTATAATATAAACTATTATTGTACAGAAAAAATTATTTGCCTCTATTCCATAAGTGACACTTCAATGAAAAAATAAAGCAATTTTTTCTTTTTCCCATTGCTACTATTTGGCATGATAGTGAAATTGGAAGTGTCAAGAGCCTCTGATCTTGTCACAGGAAAGGATTATGAGTTGAGATTCAAAAGCTGTAAAATAATGTTGTGATAATTGGATTGGGCTGTTTGCATGCTGTGCCCCCTGTGTCCTATTCTTGTGTGTTTTTGCATTGTATCAGTTGCTTCAATTTGAGTTCCACTATACTTGTAAGTTATTCCTCTTTTAATGTTATCAAGTGTAAGATTTGAATTCACATGCTTCAGTTTCAAATAATAAATGAAGAAAGTTCCAAGACTGAAGTTCTGTTTATCTGACTTAACTAGTCAGTCCCTGGACACTTACATATACTTATTGGAGGAGATAAATTATAAAGATCTTTCAGGCACCACTACTAGATGTGAGACTTTTGAATGCAAAGCATCTGCAGACAGCAGAATTGTGTTAGAGAACAGGAAATATTAAGGCAGCAACTAGATGCAATCAAAGGGTGCTGATAATAGAATGAATCAGAGGTCAGGCATAAAATAGTGTTATCCTGCTCTCCCAGGCCCTCACCTTCTCCACTTTAACCTCAAAGTATTTTTTAGTCCCTGTGAAACTTAATTATTAATTTTTGCATACATAGTCATTTTCACAGCAGAAACATAAGTACTGGGAAAACAAAAGAATAAATCATAAAATTATTTATATTTATCAGATGAACAGTTACACAATACTATTTCCAGTATACAGGATTAATCTACTTTTAATAAACTGTGTAATGCAGAACCATTTAACTAAACAGGCAACAGTCCACACTGAGAATTCTCTGTTGTCCCTGCTAGCTATATCATGCAGGTTAGAAGCTGAACTGGAAAAGATAATTTCACCGCAATCGAACTAGCTTTGGTTTTAATTGTTCTAATGCAGTGAGTGCAGGCACACAGTCTTTGGATGAAGGGTGATATGTCACCCTTCATCACATATGTCTTCCCACAATATCCAAAACCAAGTAACCTTTTATTGCTTTTGTGGTTTGCCTGCCATAGCTGTTTGTGAACCCAGAGGCTGAATTGCTGTTCCTACTGATATCAGCAAGGCTAAGGTGTCACCTTGCATCTGCTTGTTGCTAACTGGTGTTGTCTGATGAAAACTACCTCTCTTGGTGGAACACTAACCAGAGAGCTGTCTAGTCTGACACACAGAGCCATACCAAGAAGAGAAGAACTCAATAGTGTTGAGTCTAACCCAGGACACAGATATACTGGAAATGAGCCTTTCTCCTTCTAACTGACAGCCACTTGCATGGTATTTGAATATGTTTTTCCACTCTGGATCTAAAGCATGAAATGCAGAAGTGAGCAAGCAGAATATGGTTTGCTTGTTTTTGGTTAATTTTTTTTTTTAGTTAAGCTATAACAGCAGTTTGGGGTTTTTGTTGGTTTTTTTTGGTTGGTTGTTTGTCCTTTTTTTTTTTCTGTTGTGTCGGAATATTCTGTAAAAAGACTTCAGCAAAAGTTTATGCTGGGCCTTCTTTGCACCATGGGGTTCATATGTACCCTCATATCCAACCACCATTTTTTCTGAAATATAAGATACCACGAATTTTGTCTCCTCATTTAATTCATAACAGCAGAGTTGGCATGCAGTGTTTAGAAAAGCAAACTATGATGGCAACTAAGGATTTTGTCACAGTAATCTCATAATTTTTTTTACACTAGTTACTATTTATGCAGTAACAACTTTATGTTTATCAGGTCTTGCTTATTTTTTGTTACTCCTTCATTTTCTCCTCAGCTCTACCACTTTCAGTTTTGCACATGCTGTTCTTCTTACTCATGGAAAAGCTTCTATGAGATATCAGGAATCTCTTCTGGTTCAGCAGCAAGAACAGCTGACAGCATCATTATTTACAGGCGTAACATATTACTTTTACTATCCCTGCCTTTAAAATAGGACCTTGTGTATATATATATATGCAAAGAGTTTAATTACCATACAAGGGTTTAATTATGTGTGGAAGTCTCTCTTGCAGATCACAGTATCCCTAAGGTTGAGAACATGCTTTTAAGCTTTTTCTTGGGGGAGGGAGGCACGTAGAAAGAAGGCTACCAAAGACATGTCGTTGCAGTTAATATGAAGCTACTTTTTCCAGCTGAAGCAAAGCAAGGTGGAAGTAGATGAATATACTAAAAATATGGTATATGCAGTTATTGAACCAAGAATATGCCAAAACGCATCACTGTTTATTACAGCGAAACTTGTTTAAAATCTTACCTATAGCAAGTAGAAATGCCTGTTTCTAATTTACTTTGGCTTTGGTATTGTCTGCAAGTCACAGACATCATGTTATTAATCAATGCTTGTCCCTGAGAACTATGCCTTTTAACACTATGGTGCTAGGATATTTCTCTCACCATACAATGGTACATATGGTGTTAAGGTTATTCCATCTCACAGCTCATCACACTAATGCTATTAGGCTAAAGAAATGTATTTCAGATTAAAGGCTTTTCTCACATAAGACAGTTACTTTTAATTATAGTATACAAAAAAGTGATCTAGTAAAAATAATGGAGTAAGTCGTTCCCCTTCTCTTTTTGAGGGACACTAACGTGGGAATGATGGATGAAAGAGAAGGAGAAAACAGTTCAAAAAGAAGAATGTTTTTTAATGGAAGGGCATGTCTATAAAATTAATGGCAGACTTGCAGCAAATTAAACATAACTGAATGCTAATATACATATATATACACAATTAAATCTTACTTTTTCAGGATTTGTATTTTGTTTGTAAAAATCAATATAACAGAGTTTCTTAACTAATTTCTTCCTTGCTGTTATAGCTTGATAATTAGAAATACATTTCAGAACAGACTTTCTGATTTCAGTTGTTTCTTTGGTGTCCTCAGAGTTGGATATATTCTTAGCTGCTTATTTAGTCTGTAGCAGAGTATTGTGACATACCAGAAGCAGTGTTCAGTTTCACAAGTAGGCCTGTAAAACAGCCAATATAGAACATAAAAAGATAGTATTGTCACAAGCATTAACCAACAGAAAGCATGACATACAAATTCCACAATGTTCTTGTTGCTCAAGTCAAATATTTCACCAGGGGTAATCTCAGTCATGGATAGTTTCTTTAATTTTTTTTGTAGTTTTACATTCAATCAAATAATTTGGATGGCACAGAAATGCAATAAAACACAAGGAGTAACCTTCAAAATCACAAATAGTATTTTTGCCCTGCCTGCTCCAAATGAAAGTTTTGCAGCAAAAAAGCAGTGGTGTCCTAGTCCCTGCTGGGACTAGGAGAATGGGTAGACCATCTAAATGAGAGGAGTTTTACTTCTGGAACCCATATTTCTAGTGTGGATTTCATATAACATTTCCAGGCATCTTAACATTTTATAAAGAATGAGTGAAGAGAATTAGATGCTGTGAAATGGGCTTCACAATTAACAAAGGGCACTTAAGATGGCAAATAACCAATTCTGAAGAGAAAATGGGTTTAAATTTCACCCTATCCACCGGACACCAAATTAAGGAATCTCATTTATTTTAGCTTCCCACTGAAGTTTGAGGCTAGCGAAAGGGTTAGGTCTACTGCGGATCCCTTCTGCTTTCCTAGCAGGTGGCAGCTGTTTCATCATGTCCAAAAGTGCAAAATTAGCTTGAATAGTTAGAATAGCCAAACAAAAATGTAGTAACTCTGCATATAGCTGGGAATCCAGTGGGTAAAGTGCTTTCTTTGGCTTGCAGGAAGAGAGATGTGTTTTGTAGAGCAGTTTCACAGAGGAATTCATGATGATCTTCCCTGCAGGATATAGTGAAAGAAAACAAGTCTCAGAGCCAAAAGGAATGTAAATGGTGGCACGAATGCATGTTGCTCCAGAAGAATATAAAGTGTTAACAGCTGTCTGAGAATCTGTTGGAAAATAACAAGTGGGTAGATTTTGGCAAAGAAAAGTCTGTATTTCAGATTGTTTGGTTTGATACATTTGTTTAAAAGGATAATAATAATAAAACAGCCTGAAATAATCATTACTTAGCAATGACATGGAGGAGAAAGGACATAGTAATAACCCATTTTAATATCCATTTAAATTATAAAGACCATTAATGGACAAAAATGCATTTTATTTAAAAAAAATCATTTTATTTTTCTTGAAGCTGCTCTGAGTTGAAGGATGACATTGCTGTGGATACTAATGTATAATGTTTAAGACCCTTATGTAAAGAGACCTTGAGGTACAAAGATTTAGAAGCATACAAGAAGGATATCTTGCTAACTGTAATATAAAGTGTGGGTTTTTATAGGCCTTGCTATTTTTCACGCCACACCATCTATGCAATGTACTGTGGTATGCCTGTCCATGAGTTCCAGTAGCTCTTGATTACACCAGTTTAAATAAAGCATCTGTCAATATTCCCATTAAAGTCTCCATCAGCTCTGAGCAAAACTGCAGATCCAGCCAGGGGTTCAGCATGGTTGCCTTCAGTTAAGAGCCTATTTCCCTCCATTAATGCTAACAGATTACATTGGGCCAGTTTAAAAGTCGTGCGGGGTTTCTGTGGGAACTGCCTCCACACTGGCTGGGTCTCACTGCAGCTGCCTAATAACAATCATTAATGGGACACAGAGTGAAATAATACAACCTCCATAGCACTTCCAAGTCCACTTCAGAGTAACATCTCATTCCTTCCCACCCTGGCTGTGGTTTTCAGCCTCCGTGGGACTCTGCCTCCAAAGCTCTGAAGGCAGGTGGGGAAACCAGGGACTTGAGCAGTGGATCTGCCTGGTTAGCTCCATCTGCAGTGTTCCAGGGCTGTCTCTGAAAGGACTCATGAGGTCAGTTCACTTTGTCACATGAAGGGCTCTTCTGGCACTTAGGAACTGACTATACAAACACAGCCTTCCCTTATGCCCAAGTCAAAGGCATAAACATCATCATCTGTTAATGTGGTGTAGCCAGCCTCTCAGAACACCGCCCTGATTTAGGAGCATGCACTGATCACCATCTACCACCACCTCCTAGCCAGAAACCAAGCAAGTGCAACTGGTGCAAGGGGCAGCCTCCCTGAGCTTTCAGAAGTGTTATGATTGTGACTGTCACTTTATCTTTGCATAGATTACACTCAACACAAAAAAATACTGTCTGGAGCTGTGAAAGCAGGATGTGGAACACGAAAATCCTTTCACCCAATAAAACAGCAAGACCTATACAATGCATCAGAGCTGCTGGAGGAGAGAGTGAGAATGCCTTTGTACAGGACTATTGTGCATATAGCCATGTGCAGCATCACAGTTGTTACAAAGGAATCCCAGTCAGATGACTTCATTCTTCAGGTTTCTCTCCTGCTCTTGTGTGTATATGTGTGTGTGTATGTGTGGTGTTGTCTCACCAACTTAAACCTCCCTGATTTAGTTTTCACAGCAGGAACCACTACTGGTTTTTTTTTTGTTTGTTCTGCATATAAAACACTGCAGGTTTTCTTCACTTATGTCCTTAGCAAAAACACGTGCTAAGGGCAAGTAATTACAGAAGGGAGCAGGTTAATAGGGTAAACTCAATGAGGCTGTGTGTGGTGGATACCTGCCGGGCAACACCCCTAGAAATTGGTTTATGGGGCTTGTATGGCCACATGAAGTATGGAAGCTACTTGATGCTTTTATGGAAAACTCAGTAATTGCTACATACTCAAAATCTGTATTAGCACCACTAAAATCCTACTTGCTTTGGCTGAATTTTTTTTTTAAGGAAAGTGGAAGAATGAAAATTGTGTCATATTTAAGCACACAGTAGGATATAATGCTGCACATACTTTTACATTCTTCTTGTATGGGAAATTTAATGACAGGATTCAAGACCAGTATCCAGGGAAATTACGGAGGAGAACAGAAAAGGCATCAGAGTTACCCTGGACATCAAATTTAATTTGAGCAAAAGTGCTGCAGAACTAAAGCCTCTTAATTAAAACAACAACATTGACAACTTTAAAAGGTGTTCCTGTAGGAAAAAGCACCTTCTTTGGGACAGTAACTCTTCAGCAAATTACAAAGCAGAGGTAAATTTTGACTTCTGCTTTTGAGAGTTCCTGTGAACAACAAGTTATAATGGAAATGATGGCACAGACCTGAATTATACTATGATGCAATCAATAACAAATGTTTGTTGCTGGAAATGTGCATGTGCTTTGGGAGTGAAGACTGAAGGAGATCCATCATAATTTTTGCCAGAAGTCACCGCTTTTAGGTTAATGTAAAGTAGAAACAGGCAAGCACCTAGTTTGTAAAAGCGATTCTGCTTCTGGCCATCTGGTTTTTTTGTGTGAAAATCCAATTTCCTACAGGATATGCAATTTTGTTTTCTTTTGTTTCATTCCCATAGATAATAGATTGATACGCAAGGTGGTATTTGTATCATGTCAGCACAATCCTAACTTGCAAATAGCTCAGCACATTGAAGTTATTTGAATACTTGTATGTACGAAATCAAGCTGCTTGTTGGTTCAGAACCTCAATTCATTTCCATAGTTAGAGAGCTGACTCTCTCATGATACATATATATTAAGTGCAGACATGCACTTGTATTTGGTCCAAATTATGATTATTAGATATACTATTTTTCAAAAATCTAACATCTTCTAAAACATATTTAAAAATGCATTTTTTTAAAAAAAAACCTGTATAAATACAGTTTGAATTCATATAGAGATCTAAAACCAGCTTACTGGATTCTAAAGGATTCCCTCAAATCTGCATAAATATCTGACTGAGCATTTACTAAAATTAATCAAGAACTGCAGAATATCATTATCAGAAGTCACGATTCTGAACTCACAGGTTATATGGTGTGAATTACTACGTTTACTCTTTTTGTTGTCATGCTGGAATATTCATATCCTCAGATATTAAAATTGTTTCAGTAAGAGAAATAAAAATTTTAAGTGTATTACTTCCTGATTTTGAGTGCTCTAGTTTGCAGTTTGGAATGAAGACAAGTAATAAATCACTGTTTTTCTAAAACTCTGAGAAAATTTTTCACAGTATAGCCCTTGCTACTCTCTCCAGCTGGACGTTCTTTGGAGGAAAATCCGCTTTAACTAGTGACTTTTTAAAATCCGAACCAACAGTCAAGTTCTAACCTCTCTTTTAACAATACGCTTTCTTACTCAAACACTTGAATTTCTGAAGACCATTAATAGAATAAGATACTCTAGTACAGATTTGTTTTTAGCAACAAAAGCAGTGATTCTGAATAAATCTCAGTTACAGTGAGGCTAAACTATCTGGTGTACCCAGCCCTGTGAGACTTCTCCAATATAAGAGACTGTAACTGAGAACAAGCATACACCTCCTACATCAACTATTGACAGTTGTTTTCAAAGAACGTGTAACAGCTAGGGAATTCTATGAACATACTGGCTTCTGAAGCATCTTCTTAGAGCTTTTTGCAGCTGGCATAAATTGTTTCGCCCTTAGGTATTTGAACCCAATTATCCCACCTACATTTCTGTTTCCATGCTGGAGCACACAGAGCAGTAAGGACCACCTTCCTGAGTTGTATTTATATGGTACGCTACCACTTCAAACTGGAGCCACCATAGAGCCTCTGTGCAGGATATCAGCGACAAAGGCATGTGGTAAACATGTTATGAACAACAAATGAGAGTACAAAATCAGTATGGATACTATGTGTTCTGGAAAGTTATACTTATTTATTAGACCAGATTTACACATTTTCCTTATATAGAAATAGAAAACATAGCAGACTTAAAAAAAATATCTGTCCATTGTGGAGGTTGATTGCCACAATACCTCAAAGACATGAAGTCACATTTATAAAAAATCTGCTTCTTTAGTATTGTTCTTGACAGAGCTGGCAAAAGAACTGGTTGCTTCACCTTTCATAAGCACTGTCCTCATAATTATGCACAAATGAAATTGGATTCACTGTTTCCTAGCAAAGCTTGCACCATTTCTTCGACTAGATAAGGTCTTCTTTTCAATTTCTGCCATATCAGAGAACAGAATAGAATATTCAGATCCTCACCAGTACTACCATGGGACATGCCTTGTAACATTAAATGGTGGACACTCACTCATACAGTGAATTGTATTCAACCTGTCCTGTCTCTAGAGAGGACATAGCAATGCTGCATCTGATCCAAAAATTTATCACAAGGGCTTTTGATGTCACATGCCCTACTGCTCATGAATTTTTATGCCAGCATTTCCTATGCTCTTCCTGAGTTACCAAAGCCAATGGAACTGGCAAAATTAATCTTATTCTTACTATTTCTCCCCTGGAGGGTGTCTAGGGAAGAGAAAGCTGACAGCAATCACAGAAGCATGGAATGATTTGGGTCATCTAGTTCCAAATCCCCTGCCATGGGGAGGGACACCTTCCACTAGATCATGTTGCACAGAGCCATTCAACCTGGCCTTGTACTCCTCCAGGGATGGTCATCCACAACTTCTCCGTGCAACCTGTTCTAGTGCTTCACCATCATCACAGGAAAAAATTTTTCTTAGTGTCTAAGTTAAATCTCCCCTCTTTCAGCTTAAGACTCTCACACATAGTTCTATCACTACACTACCTGATAAAGAGTCCCTTTCCATCTTTCCTGTAGGACCCCTTTAAACAGTAGAAGACTCCTGTACAGTCTTCCCAGAGCCCTCTCTTTTCTAGGCTAAACAAGCCCAACTCTCTCAACCTGTCCTTCTATGGGAAGTGCTCCAGCCCTCTGATCATCTTTGTGGCCTTCCTCTGGAACCACTCTGATGGATCCTTGTCCTTCCTTTGCTGAGGACTCCAGAAATGAACACAGTACTCCAGGTGAGGTCTTACGAGAGCATACTAGAGGGGGATAATCACCTCCTGCTGGACACACTTCTTTTGACATAGCCCAGGATATGGTTGGTTGAAACTGCACATTGCTGGCTCATTTCGAGCTTCTCATGCACCAGCACCTCCAAGTCCTTCTCTTCAGGGCTACTTTTAATTCACTCTTTACCCAGGATGTAATTGTTCTTGGGATTGCTCTGACCCGGGTGCAGGAGCTTGTACTCGGCCTTGTTGAACTTCATGGGGCTAGCACAGGCCCACCTCTCAAGCCTGTTAAGATCTCCCTGGGTGGCATCCCTTCTCTTCAGCTTGTCAACTGCACCACACACCTTGGTGTTATCAGCAAACTTGCTGAGGGTGGGCGATCCAGACCACTGTCCTTATCTATGACATGTTAAACCACACTCGTCCCGATACCACTGTGGAATACCACTCATCAACAGTCTACACTTGGAAATTGAGCTGTTGACCACAACTCTTTGAATGTGACCATCTAGCCAGTTCCTTATCCCCTCAGTCGTCCATCCCTCTAATCTACATCTCTCCAATTTAGAAACAAGAATACTGTGTGGGACAGTGTCAAATTCTTTTCACAAGTCCAGGTAGATGATGTCAGTTATTCTTCCCTTATGTTACCCATTATTTGAACTGAGAGCATAGTCACAGTAAAAAGAGGAAAAAAAAAGAAAATTGGATCGTGCAGGACATAAAAGTCTTGTTCACTTAATGACCTTTTCACTTCACCAGCCAATGAGTAAATAGAAAAGAATATGGCTCTACTGTTAGTTTTACCTCAAAAACTTTAACTCAAGCCAAGATAAATTCTAATCTACCCTCCAACTATTATGGAATCCCAGCTCTTAATGAGTGTCTATACTTAGAATATTGTAAAAACTGTATTGGAAGCATTGTTTTTCACAAAACACCAATCATGGGCCAAAGTATTTCAAAAGTAAGTGTGACAATTTCTTCATGAATTAGTGAATCTGTCACAATCTGGCTACCCTTAAATATTAATTGCTGTTCTTAAAACACAGACTATTGCCAGGATACTTTAGGCATTTTGCATTCTGTATGTTTTGAACATATGACAGAGAGATAATTACATCATTTAGAGCTTTAGCATCAGTTAATCTTGCTATAGGTAATACTTGAAAAAGTGTTTCAGCTTTTGTTTGGTGTTTTTACAATTTTCCTTCCCTTAGGTATTTCTTTCAGTCCCTTAATAAATACTATTTTAAAACGATAGGTTATATTTACCATGTCATCTGTTACCAATTGCACTCAAATAAACATTTTAAAAGAAAATTTGTGTTAATTCTGAAACAGAACACCAGATATGAACACTCTTAAAAATTTTCTGGCTCCCATTCCAGTTACTACATGCTATACTTATATTTTGCTGAGGTACAGATTCATCTCAGTAAAAAAGGAGACAAGAGCAGCATATGTTCTTACAAGACTTTCCATATTTTGTTGCAGCTGCTGTAAGAACCTTTTGGTATAACAACTGATGTTACAGTATCCATACAAAAAGATTTGTGGTCATAAAGACTGTATCTGAAATAGCATGTAGAAGGATATAGGAGCTTGGCCATAAGTTCTTAGTCACTTTGGCAACTTACCCATTCACAGTAAGCTTATGTACTAGGAAATCTGATAAAGCTGAAAGGGGTGGGCCAGAGATCCACACCCTAGTGTGGAGTCAGGATGTGGCCAGCAGCATCACTAATTCCCCAGTGTTACTACGAAAAGTCAAGCCAAGATGTAAACTTGACGTTCTGACATTGAAATTTCTTGGTAGAAGTTTTGCTGTAGTGCCAAAAGAGACGAAGGTTTTTCGAGGAAACTGCGGAGACTGGACAGCTTTTCTAGAGCAGGACTTCTCCAGCGGTGGTTGCTGGACAACTTCTGAAGAAACACAGCCTACTCAGTCCTTTACACAAGGAGGCTGGAGAACTTCTCTAATACCTAGTGCTTCATTATGCAAAAGCTTCAGATTTTTTGCTCATTGTAGGGCCTCAAAATGGTACAAAACCACAAAAAGATTCAGAAAGTGCCATTAATCTTTTAGGGGAGCTGCCCTATAGACACTAACTCCAAATCTGGTACTTTTGCAGACATTTCTGATGGGCTCTGAGTCTCTGAGTGTCAACATGCAGTAACTGATCATTAATGTTCCTCACTGCTAGATGGATTTTGTTTTTTACTTTTTCTTAAGTTAAGACAGTTATAATGAAGGTTTGCACAATTATTATGGATATAAGAAAAGTAACACATGGAACTAACATCAAATCCTAACTGATATGGTTCAGTACAGCTGCAGTCCCCAGTTTCAAGGGGATATACTATTCCATATCTTACCAGAAGGACACCTAATCTTATGACACTTCATCCAGTTCAAGGTAGAGGCCAAGCTTTTTAATAGTTCTTCACTTTCTACTTTGTCGGTGTTCTCAATCTGGCTACAAAATTCACTGCCAGTGGTGGGTAAAACTTCTTACTAAACAGGGATTGAAAGAACAAAACTCTTCACAATTTAGATATTTGAAGAGGCAATGATAGACAAATACATATACACCAGTAAAGGGTATTGAACATTTTTCTTCAGTGATTCTTTAGAGACGCTGGCTTGATTCTCAGCCAACAAATTTATACATAATCACAGTATCACAGTATCACAGTATGACAAGGTTGGAAAGGACCTCTGAGATCATCAAGTCCAACCTATAACCCAACACTAACACCAACCATCATCTAAACCATGGCACTCAGTGCCACATCCAATCTCCCCTTAAACACCTCCAGGGTCGGCGACTCCACCACCTCCCTGGGCAACGCATTCCAATGGCCAATCACCCTTTCAGTAAAGAACTTCTTCCTCACATCAAGCCTAAACTTTCCCTGACGTAGCTTGAGTCCATGCCCTCTAGTTCTGTCACTGGTCACCTGAGAGAAGAGACCAACCCCTGCCCGACTACAACCTCCTTTCAGGTAGCTGTAGAGAGCAATGAGGTCTCCCCTGAGCCTCCTCTTCTTTAGACTAAACAGCCCCAACTCCCTCAGTCGCTCCTCATAGGGCTTATGCTCCAGCCCCTTTACCATCTTCGTTGCCCTCCTCTGAACACATTCCAGTATCCTGACATCTTTCCCAAACTGGGGGGCCCAGAACTGTACACAGTATTCCAGATGAGGTCTGACTAGTGCCGAGTACAGGGGGACGATAACTTCTCTGGTTCTGCTCACCACACTATTCCTGATGCAGGCCAGAATGCCATTGGCCTTCTTGGCCACCTGGGCACACTGCTGGCTCATGTTGAGCTTCCTGTCAACCAGCACTCCCAGGTCCCTTTCTGCCTGACTACTCTCCAGCCACTCTGTCCCCAGTCTGTAGCTCTGCATGGGATTGTTGTGTCCAAAATGAAGTACCCGACATTTGGACTTATTAAACATCATCCCATTGGAATCGGCCCATCTCTCCAATCTGTCCAGGTCCCTCTGCAGGGCCATCCTACCCTCTAACAGATCAACCCTTCTTCCCAGTTTGGTATCATCAGCAAACTTGCTGATGATGGACTCAATCCCCTCATCCAGATCATCTATAAAGATATTAAACAGGACCGGACCCAACACCGATCCCTGGGGGACACCACTGGTGACCGGCCGCCAACTGGATGAGACACCATTCACCACCACTCTCTGGGCTCGGCCATCCAGCCAATTCCTAACCCAGCACAGAGTGCTCGCATCTAAGCCACGGGCTGACAGCTTCCCTAGGAGTCTACTGTGGGGGACAGTGTCAAAGGCCTTGCTAAAGTCCAGGTATACCACATCCACAGCCTTCCTCTCATCCACCAGGCGAGTCACATGGTCATAAAAGGAGATCAGGTTGGTCAGGCAGGACCTGCCCCTCCTAAACCCATGCTGGCTGGGCCTGATCTCCTGATCGTTCTGCAGGTGCCGCATGATTTCACCGAGGATTATCTGCTCCATGATTTTACCTGGGACCGAGGTCAGGCTGACAGGTCTGTAATTACCTGGATCATCCTTACGGCCCTTCTTGTGGATGGGCGTCACATTGGCCAACTTCCAGTCTTCTGGGACCTCTCCAGTGAGCCAGGACTGCTGAAAGATGATGGAGAGCGGCTTAGCAAGCTCATCCGCCAGCTCTCTCAACACCCTAGGATGGATCCCATCCGGCCCCATAGACTTATGAGGGTCCAAGTGGCTCAGCAGGTCTCTAACTTCCTCCTCATGGATTGCAGGAGGGCCAACCCTGCCCCCATCAACCACTTCAGAGGGCCAACTGTCAAGCATGCTGACATCCTTACTGTTGAAAACTGAGGCAAAGAAGGCATTAAGTACCTCGGCCTTCTCTGCATCAGTGGTTACTATATTTCCCTCCACATCCAACAAGGAGTGGAGGTCGCTGCTGCCCTTCTTTCTACCATTGATATATTTATAAAAACTCTTCTTATTATCCTTAACAGAAGTGGCCAATTTGAGCTCGAACTGGGCTTTTGCTTCCCTGATTTTCCTCCTACACGACTTAACAACATCTTTGAGCATGACGTGGCTTACGTCCCCTTCTTTCCAACGACGATACATCCTCTTTTTGTTACTTAGTTCCTTCAGAAGCTCCCTACTCATCCAGGCCGGCCGTCTGCCCCTACGACTCTTCTTACAACACATGGGGACAGCCCGCTCCTGCGCCTTCAAGATTTCATTCTTGAAGTGTATCCAGCCTTCCTGGACCCCCTTGCCACTAAGAGCTATTTCCCAGGGAACTTTCCTGACCAATTCCTTAAATAATTCAAAATCTGCCCGCCGAAAGTCCAGCATCGATGTTCTGTTCCTGGCTTTTCTTTTTACATTGTTTAGAGAGAACCTGATTATCTCATGATCACTACATCCCAGACAGCCTCTGACACCAACATCACCCACCAGCCCTTCTTTGTTTGTAAACAGCAGGTCAAGAAGAGCAATAATGTTCTGCAAGTGTGTAACAAAATCATAATCTGCAATCTCCCAAGTGAGAGACAACCCACAAATATTTTTTTATGTTATTTCAAAATCTGTTCTTCATTTAGTTTTGTTTACAAGATAATATTTTGTGAAGTTCTCCTTCCCTGCTGAACGAGTTTCTGCATATTAAAGTGTGAAAATATGAACTAATGACAGTCCCCTATGCTATGTTATAGAATCATATGCTAATAGGATGCTCATTTAAAAATGGTGTGGTTTTGCCACTGGGTGGAAGACACAATGGCACACGTAAGTTTATGTAATAACTACATTAGTCTTGCAAAGTGTTTTGCATGCCATTGAGGAAAAAGTATATATATTAGGTTCCATAGATTTTGAAAAGATTAGTTTAGTTTTAGTTTAATGAAGGGTTCCAGAAATACAACCTAGGTAAAACAGCTTTACCATTACCCACAGAAGTAATACACTGTGCATACAGTACTGTGTAACCTCTTTCATCCTCTCCTCAACAACTACTTTTCAATCTTTTCTAAGTCCATCACATGTAGGGAAAACTATTCCGCAGACAAAGACAAGGAGGGACAAGTTTTCCTGTAATGTGATTGTATTTCTCTTACTATGGTCTAAGCTCATTGCCATCCACAGCAGAAAAGGTCAGCAGCACTTTAAAAAATTCACTTAAGGGACACCTGGAAAAATACTGATGTATTGTCAAGAGGTCAGCGACATGCATTGCCAAAATGCTAGGACTCTTACAACAGGTATCTTTTGATATGTCTAGGCTGATTACTGCTCAATGAAAACACAGTAGTTTCTTCTACAGTAGTGTTTTTCAAAGACTACTGCACTTACAACACTTAATATCCATGTGATGCATGAACTTATATGCAATTTTTTTAAGTAGATTGGTTCCCTAAGTTACTTGTGCAGACGAAAATGACAGAAACTCTAAATACAAACTGTTATTGGAAGGACAAGAAGCTACAGACCATTCCTGTTTGAAATGCCGTCCCCAAAGAAATTTACATGATCTTTTTCATTATCTCAACATCTTTAAATCTTTCATTATCTTTAACACCTTTAATATCTTTATCAATGATCTCGATGAAGGCATTAAGTGTACCCTTAGCAAGTTGGCAGATGACACCAAGCTGGGTGCAAGTGTGGATCTGTTTGAAGGAAGGGAGGCTCTGCAGAGAGATCTGGACAGGTTGGATCGATGGGCTGAGACCAACGGGATGAACTGTGTTCGGTTCTGGGCCCCTCAGTACAAGAAAGACATTGAAGTGCTGGAGCGTGCGCAAAAGAAGGGCAACGAGGCTGATGAAGGGGCTGGAGAATAAGTCCTATGAGGAGAGTCTGAGGAAATTGGGGATATTTAGCTTGGAGAAGAGGAAGCTGATGGGAGACCTTATCACTGTTTACAACTATCTGAAAGGAGGTTGTGATGGGGTGGGTGCTACTCTCTTCTCGCAAGTGACAAGCAACAGGACAAGAGGGAGTGGTCGCAAGTTGTGCCAGGGCAGGTTTAGACTGGACGTTAGGAAGAATTTCTTCACTGAGAGAGGGGTCAGGGATTGGAACAGATTGCCGAGGGAGGTGGTGGAGTCTCCATCCCTGGAGGTATTTAAAAGATGGGTAGATGAGTTTCTTAGGGATATGGTTTAGTAGGGAGACAGATATGGTTGGACTCAATGATCTCAGAGGTCTCTTTCAATCTTATGCTTCTATGATTCTTTGATCTTCTGTACTACCAAGATTGGCCTACGGTGTGAAACATAGAATCATGGAATCATGTAAGCTTCCGGTTGGAAAAGACCTTTGAGATCATCAAGTCCAACCGCACCCATCATCCACTAAATCACGACCCTCAAAAACTCATCTATCCGTTTTTTAAACACTGCCAGGAATGGTGACTCAACCCCTTCTCTGGGCAGCTGTGCCAGTGCCTGACTACCCTTTCAGCAAAGAAATTCTTCCTAATATCAAGTCTGAATCTCCCCTGGTGCAACTTATGTCCATTTCCCCTTGTCCTATCACCTGTCACTTGAGAGAAGAGATCAACATTCGCCCTCCCACAGCCCCTTTCAGGCAGCCGTAGACAGCAATGAGGTCTCCCCTCAGCCTCCTCTTCTCCAAACTAAACAATCGCAGTTCCATCAGCCACTCCTCACAGGACTTGTTCTCCAGTCCCTTCACCAGCCTTGTCACCCATCTCTGGACGCACTCCAACACCTCAATGTCCTTCTCTTGTACTGAGGGGCCCAGAACTGAACACAGTACTCGAGGTGTGGCCTCACCAGTGCCTATTGATCCAGCCTGTCCAGATCTCTTTGCAGAGCCTCCCTTCCTTCAAGCAGATCAACACTGCCACCCAGCTTGGTGTCATCTGCAAACTTGCTAAGGGTGCACTCGATCCCTTCGTCCAGATCATTAATAAAGATATTGAACAGGACTGGACCCAGCACTGAACCCCAGGGAACACCATTTGTGACCAAACTCCACCTGGATTTAACTCTATTTACCACCGCCCTCTGGGCCCAGCCATCCAGCCAGTTTTTCACCCAGCAGAGTTTGTGCCTTTCCAGGCCAGTGGCAGCCAGATTCTCAATCGGAATGCTGTGAGAAATGGTGTCAAAGGCTTTACAAAAGTCCAGGTACACCGCATCCACAGCCTTTCCCTTGTCCATTAACCGGATACCCTTGTTGTAGAAGGAGATCAGGTTCGTCTGGCAGAACCTGCCTTTCATAAACCCGTGTTGACTGGGTCTGATCACCTGGCTGTCTTGCATGTGCTGTGTGATAGCATTCAGTATGATCTGCTCCATGACATGAATTTATGGCACAATTAAACGCAATTGGCTTTCTGATCATGATTGGAAATTTCTTGAGTTTGAACTACGGAGTTATATTTGTCCTGATAGAATATGGTTATATCAGAGAAAATTGGGCAGACTTGATTCATTCACCAACTACTAGAGTCTAAAAAAATAATTTAAAATAACACCAACTTTTCACTTCTCTATGTTGGGTTTAAATGCTTCACATCAGATGTAGGAAGACAAAACTTATGCAATGCTATTCCTCCTTTCATTTTAAAGAGTGTTAACTTTTGCCTTTAAAGCAAAACTCTTTTGGATGTTCTGAGTGTATAATACCCTCAATCAGTCAATGTGAGTGTGTGTGTATGGGGGTCGTGATGGTGGGTTCTAGCACAATTATACATTTCACAAGTAGTATTTCACCCACACAGGGAAAGAGCCTTTAGAGCAGTTATTTTGAACACTTGAGAACAATCTGTATCAGCCTTAATAATGCTGTTTGCATTTGAAAAGGAAAAGCAGCTTTTGAATACATGGACAGATGATTGAATGAAAATGGTGTCACAGTAGATATGGCTGTGCCAGCTTGTGCGGTATTATCAACAATGAGGTCAAGTACAGTATCCATTAAGCACAGAAAATAAGCTGAAAGTACTTAAATAGCAAATAAAACACAGATTTCCCTAGCTGCAAGCTCATATCAAGCCAAATATTTTTACAAGAACTGACCTCACCGTTCTTGGTCATGGGTGATTCTGAGACATCACAGTAGATATACAAATGTGCACAGTAGCATTGTCTGAAATAGTACAGTTAAATAAATTGGAAAGCCATTATTTGAACAGCAAATTAAAGGAAAATTCACATATTTCCTGCTTAAGAATGAGAAAGATCAAAAGAATCAGAATCTTGCAGTGCTGTGTAACATTGACTGATTCTGAGCAGGAAGAAAAACTTGGTGAAGATTTCACTACAATTAAATCAGATCCTTCTCTTTTTTTTTGCACCATCAAACTCTATTTTGCTATATTTTAATTCCAATGCTATCTGGAAACTAGTAGGTCACTGAAGACTGTGTCCTAGGACTAATCAAAGACTTAAAACAGCCATTTGGGGTATGAAAATCTCTAGACTTTTTCCTAAAAAAAAAAAATAATTATGTCTGTGCTAAAAAGGTGGAACAGATCAATTTTCTCTGAATTAAAACCATACGTATGTTGGTTATCACATAGGAAAAATTTCAATGCTTAAATGTTATTTTTCATTGAAGTGTTAGTTTAAAAACATTATAATTTAATGTAGAAATATTTCCTATGTTTCCTATCTTTTCATGTGTCATCCAGAAAACCGTGACTAAGAACATTTTTACTTGTTTGGCCAGTGGAAGAACCTGACAGGATCTCAAGCCACAATAACTGAATACTAGAGGGTTTTTTTCACTTCTTTCAGAATAAATATTAATACAAAGTCAGGTAATTGAGTTTTCAGGTTTTCAATCCATATACAGAATGTCGGAATTCTGTACAGAGCTAACCCTATTCCCTGTAAAAGGTGCCTCACTTTGTCATGCAATTACATTTCTGAGTAGGCTAGATTTAGTGTAGATTCATTTCCAAGGCAGTCTGTGGCAAACATTCTTACTCAGGGAGACTTGCCGTGATTTGACAGGCCCTGTGAACTTGGATAAATATATCTGTGGCTCATTTTCTTGTTTGTAAATGAGAGGAGGGAATGCTGCTTCACTGTCCCATCCTTATTTTGTTTGTGAATTAACTTCAGAGGGATTTGGATAAAGTCCTAAAAGATTGCCTACATTCATAACACAGCTAAGAACTCAGTACAGGTCTCTTAACCTCTATAAGTATCTACAGATCACACACTCTAAAGAGATTTCCAAGAAGCAAAAGTCACAGATTTCCTTGTAGAGTCATATGAACAAATTATATGAAAAATATGGCCAACATTAAAGGAATTTCACAGGTGAAAAATAGCTCATAGGACTACTCCTCTGAAAACTTGGAGAAACTTGAAATACTTCTAGCAGGAATGCATGTTCTTCCTGAAAAAGAATATTTTCTTTATAAATGATGGAAAATTCTTCACACCAAACAACATTCTTCCCATTCTTCACACTATTCAAATTTGAAAACATGATTCATTTATCCAAAATATCATATTTTCAATATATGTTTTTAATTGACGAAGCAACTTAAGAGAATATGCATGTTCTTCCTTCTCAGGCGATAATATTTTTTGTTCTTTTTTATTATTATTTGTATTGAAATGTTTCATAAAATAGTTAATTTTGACAGCTCACCTAGGAGAAAGTTTGTGCCTTCATTGTACTGGTGGTGAACCTAGAGCAGACAACCTATTAATGAGAGGAAGTTTATCAGTGTGCTGGTCCAATATTATTGCACCACCATGACAATAACCTTCCAGTGAACACCATAGTTACTTTTGTACTGATAAATCAGAGAATGCCGTGACATAGTCTGTTCTGGTGTTCTGGAGCTAACTGGTGTACAAGAAATACTGCCTTGCCAAGAAATATTGTCAGCCTTCTCAGAAGAGACAGTAGAGAGTGGTCTGTGTCCAGACTATAGCTTCTATCCTCAATAACTCCTGTTTAGCTACTTTCCTGCTGAAGAAGTACAAGACTGAAAGCAAAAACAGCTTTCCATAACTTTATTTTCCTGGTATCTTGCAAGTGTTTTAAGATTTTCAATTCTTTCCTAGCCCAGCGGGCGATTTGTACATGCTGTTTCTGTACCCATTTTATACATAGGCCATCAGGCAGGGTGAAATTAAACGATTAATTGGTCTTTCTCAGTGTTTCACAGGCAATGCCTTCACCTGTATCTGCATACATTCCCTGGTCTATCAGTATTTTATGCAATAATATCAAAGAGATAGATTTTTTTAATAATGAAAGAACTATGGTTTTGCCTGGTGTTTGTTTTTGTTGTTGTATTTTCAGCTTACTAAAATATTGTTATAAATAAAAAAACACCTTAGATTAAGACAGAGGGAAAAAAATATGGATGCCATCTGAAAAAAGCACCACCAGGAAATCTAAACAGGAGTTGTAGGGACAAAGGGAAAAAGCCATTATGTGAATTCCTCCAGTCAGTGAGTAACTGACTTAAGTAACTGATGTAATTAACTTTCATTAAGTTACTTAAAAGTAACCCTCCAGTGTGTCTCGACACTGGAGGCCTGAAGTAAGTATTACTTCTCTGTTTCAGCATCTCAGTTGGGTGTCTGTGTTTGTTAGATTTATGTTGGCTTAAACATGCGTTGGAAGAATAACAACTAGCCCAGGGAAGTATGGAACATAAGAATTAATAAGCGAAGTGTCTATGGACAGTGCTATTGAACAAATGAATAGAGTAATAGTGTAACTGGCAAGAAAATGAGAATGGAAGAGAAGGAGAATTGCAAGGGATAAGAAGAAACAAAGCCATTAAATAATCCTCCTTTCTCATCTTTCAAAGTGCCCATATAATGACAAGATTCTTAGTGGACTTCTAAGGAATTGTGATTCCAACTGGCTTGGATGTTTATCTCCAGCTCCTTGAAAATCCAAGAAGTGTATGAAATGTCATCTGAAGGTAATCTGAAGGCAACTCAAATAAGTGATGCTTAACCTCAAATCTCAGGTAGAGTGTGATTTTTCTGATTTAAGGCAGAATCTTGTATGAAGCTTGAACAAAACAATAAATGTAAATTGATGATTGTCATATTTCAGACATAAAAAGATAAAAATATGTCAGTTTTCCTTTAAAAACTGATCTATTATTAAATTAATAATTCTCTGCTCATGAGAGTTCATCTAAACTCACTGTCAGATCATGCAATGTAGGAAGATAACCCTGTAGACTCAAGCTACTCATCTGACTAAAGACACTTGAGATTGTCTCTGCTCTGGTCTTCAATACTCATTAGGGCAAAGACCTGAGCACTAAGAAAAACTCTACACCCTACACAGACCATGTCTGAAGGACAGCCGAGTACTGTCGAGAGGAAAGGCAAATTATTCCTCCTCACCACTCTAATCTTTTACAGGAATGAATATAATATGCCTCGTAGATTTCTAAGGTCCTCAATGAAAGGTTGAAATGGAACAGCAAAGTGGTGTGAAAAAATTTCCACTAGAAATTTAGGTATAAAGGAAATTACTCATGTTCCAATTATTTTTAATCATATGACATTTACAGTACTGTGAAAGAAACAATTAGGTTGTCTAGAATTATGATTTAAACTATCATATTGTACTTTCTTGATTGCAACTGATTTTTCCTTAACTTCCTACCCTTTTCAATTTATATGCACTAGAAAATAGCTAACTCTTGATTTCATCCACTTCCAGTGTTTCTCTGTTGCTGTAGTAAAAACAATAAACAGATTAAAAAAATACAATTTTTTCCCCAATAGTTCACTCTCATATTGTACTCCAGAGGGCACCCATGAATGAGTGGCAAATGGCCAGTCAGAAAGTTGCCAAATAACATTAATCAATGCACCAACATGGCAACATCAAGCTTTGTGACAAGCATGATTTATTCTATTGTTTGGTAATCAACCTCATCTATGGATATTCTATAATTCTTATAAATACTAGAAATATTGTTAGTCTTTGGAGCAGAACAGTACGAGAATGTCTCACTTAATAATAACAAATTGCTCTTGTCTTCATTCAAAGAGGTAACCATTTCATGATTATTGGAGAGAAGAGATTATGTCAGCTGGACCTAACAATGTGTGCTTTGTCTCATTGAATACTACTTTCATCCAAACAACTCTCCCAAACCTCTGTACTTTCTTCATATTGGAAGTTGCTCACTTGGAGCAATGGATAATAATGCCATTCATCCAGTGTCTGATTCAGATTTAATAACTAGAGTGATTTACCCCCTAATTAAAGGGCAATTTTACATCCACTGTTCATTGTTCCTGTGATTTACAACCTAGTACCACAAAATACTCAAAGTTAAAAAGCCCTAAACTCTTCTGGTCAGTATGCAATACTCAGTGGATTGCTTCATACTTGACCTTATCTTCTGAATGAAGACAAATCATCCATTTGACACGGGAAGGAATGAATAATTTGGTCTCATTTAGAATGTGCACACTCAAATGCTTTAAAATATTCTAAATTTATATTAAGACTAGATCTGAGTATGAAACGCATAACATTTCAGACTGCGAAGTAGAAAGCTATAAAATTAGGTACTTTCAAAGACTGAAAAAAGCTACCTCTCAAAGAAAATGGAAATATCAGAATATACCAGCAGAATTTCAGATAATTCAATATAGTTATGCAGTGTAAATTAGTAGACCAAGGGCCAATGGCATCTTGGTCTGTATCAGAAACAGCTTGGCCAGCAGGACGAGGGAGGTGATTGTCCCCCTGTACTTGGCACTGGTAAGGCCACACCTCGAGTACTGTGTTCAGTTCTGGGCTCCTCAGTACAAGAGAAGAACATTGAGGTGTTGGAACGCGTCCAGAGAAGGGCGACGAGGCTGATGAAGGGGCTGAGTGGCTCAGGAAACTGCGATCATTTAGTTTGGAGAAGAGGAGGCTGAGGGGAGACCTCAACGCTGTCTACGGCTGCCTGAAAGGAGCTGTAGGAGAGGAAGTGTTGATCTCTTCTCTCAAGTGACAGGTGATAGGACAAAGGGAAATGACCATAAGTTGCACCAGGGGAGATTCAGACTTGATATTAGGAAGAATTTCTTTACTGAAAGGGTAGTCAGACACTGGCACAGCTGCCCAGAGAAGTGGCTGAGTCACCATTCCTGGAGGTATTTAAAAAATGGATAGATGAGTTTTTGAGGGACGTGATTTAGTGGATGATGGGTGCGGTTGGACTTGATGATCTCAGAGGTCTTTTCCAGCTGGAAGATTCTATGATTCTATGATTTTATCTATCTATTTAACTGTCTATCTATCTATCTATCTATCTATCTATCTATCTATCTACCTACCTATCTACTTATATTTTTCTTAGAAAGCCTATAACCTGTGTTTACACTGCAAAACAAATGTGCTCCCTGAAGCCCTCGTCTCCAGACTCTTATTGGCCATGTCCAGGGAAAAAAAGGCTGGTGCTTGTTCTCCTGGAAACCCCAGGATTCCTTCGCGAGGAAGGAGTCATGATACATTTCCACAGGTCTATCATTTTAGACAGTTGAGCACAGCTGTGGAGTGCAAATTTACTTGTCTTAGTACACTTTTAAATGAAATAATTTCTTCAAGGCTTCACAGCTCTGCTGAAGAATCTTTTTCTTAATTCATGTCTATTGTAATCAGCACTGGGTTTCTGAAGACTAGAAGTAAATGCAGGCATATTACAAAAATCACAGGTGGAAAGATCTAACTTTCCTACACTGAATTCAGGGGATCGATTTATTGCCTAAACATTGGTATTGAACTCTCTCTGAGGTGCTTTGGGCTGCCTGAGGCAACCTGGTTCCGTCAAATGAATTACAGGACCTGCAGAAAACCTCTGCCCTCTGGAGAAGCAGCTGAGAGTCAGAAGGAATAGCTAAGGGCATGGAATGCCTATATTTGGGGAATGAAATCAAGCACACACTGCTGGTGCTTTTAGACACTCCATCAGTGTCTAAAAGACAGACTAAAAGACAAGCTTTATGATTCAGTCTGTATCATTAGTAAAGCGAATAGAAAACAGCACCTGATTTGCTCTGTGAAAACAATGTAGGATACATGGAGAAAGGTAGAAATACCAGAAGAACTCTTCTTCTCAAATTCGAAAAAAGAGGTAGAAGTGTCATAAGCCTTTTGTATTTGATTATCTTGATCTGTTTTTAAAATAATCTAAATTGGTTTCAGTGAGATGAACAATTCTGATTAAAATAAAACAATAAAGTTAGCTGTTTACAGCTATTGTATCAGAATGCAACAATATCTAGAGTCAATGATGAATGCTAGTACATGATGGTAGCAAATGACACGCAGGGATAGGTACAGAGCCTAGGTTTGATACATACCCCTCTCGCCCTTTTCATAGAATCATAGAATCATAGAATCATAGAATTATCTGGGTTGGAAGTAACCTCCAAGATCATCAAGTCCAACTCTTAATCAAGCACTATCATGATTACTAGATCATGGCACTAAGTGCCACATCCAGTCTTATTTTAAAAATCTCCAGGGATGGTGAATTCACCACCTCTTTGGGCAGGCCATTCCAATGCCTGATTACTTGTTCTGTAAAGAACTTTTTTTGATATCCAGCCTAAACTTTCCCTGGCAGAGTCTAAGCTTGTGCCCTCTTGTTCTGTTGCTGGTTGCCTGGGAGAAGAGTCCGACCCCCACCTGTCTACAACCTCCTTTCAGATAGTTGTAGAGAGCGATGAGGTCACCCCTGAGCCTCCTCTTCTCCAGGCTCCCCCAGCTCCCTCAGCCTCTCTTCATAGGACTTGTGCTCAAGTCCCTTCACCAGTTTTGTTGCTCTTCTCTGGACCCTCTCCAGCACCTCAATATCTTTCTTGAACTGAGGGGCCCAGAACTGAACATAATACTCAAGGTGTGGCCTCACCAATGCCGAGTACAGGGGAAGGATCGCTTCCCTCATCCTGCTGGCCACACTATTCTTGATACAGGCCAGGATGCCATTGGCCTTCTTGGCCACCTGGGCACACTGCTGGCTCATGTTTTGCCTCCTGTCAATCAGTACCCCCAGGTCCCTTTCCACCTGACTGCTCTCCAGCCACTCTGTCCCCAGCCTGTAGTGCTGCATGGGGTTGTTGTGGCCAAAGTGCAGGACCTGGCACTTGGCGTTGTTGAACTTCATCCCGTTGGACTCGGCCCATCTCTCCAGCCTATCAAGGTCCCTCTGCAGAGCCTTCCTGCCTTCTGGCAGGTCGACACTCCCTCCCGACTTGGTGTACCTATCCCTGCGTGTCATTTGCTTTCACCATGTACTAGCATTGGTTTCATCATCGACTCTAGATATTTATCAAAAGAATGATTGTTGCCAATTATGACCAGCATAACACCTAATTAGATATTTCTCGTTTGATTGATGTTTTCTGGAAGTCATATAGTTCAGTTGCCCAGCCTTTGGTGCATATAAATATAGATATCGTATATTACCCACTATAGGAAACTCCTAACACTAGCTTGGATAGTACTTTAGATAGAAAATTTAGAGATGGGAAACAAATTTATTTGCTGGTATTTTACATTGTCGAGATCCACATATACAGCTAGAAAGAAAACTAACATTTTATCAGTCCCCAGACTAGGTAACTCTGATGTTTTCCAAATATTACCTTCTAAATTGGACAGTTACACAACAGGCTGGTTTTGTCCCCAGACAATGTCATGTCTAGAAAAACTATGCATAATTCTTCTTTCCTGAACTTTCATGCCTCCAAGATATTTTATAGTTGCTATTATATATTTCCTTTTTCTCTGGCTCAATTTCAAAGGTGCATTCAGTATAAATTTTGGAACTGATATTTAGAAAATTTTAAAAGAGTAACTACATTATTGGCGATACATGTATTGAAAAAAAATAACAGAATCACAGAATTGCTGAGGCTGAAAAGGGCCTCTTGAGACGGACTAGTATGACTAGTTTGTTGACCTGTCAGAAGGCACCATTGAGAAAAGACTGGATCCCTCATCTTTAATTTCCCCGATCAGCTACTCATGCACATAGATAAGATCCACTTGAGCCTTCTCTGCTCCAGGGTGAAGTCCCAGATCTTTCAGCCTCTTCCCATAGAACAGGTGTTTCAGACCCTTAATCATCCTCATGGCCCTTTGCTAGACTCAATATAGTATGTAACAGTCTCTGTCATCTTGGGAAGCCTAGCGCTGAACTCAGCACTCTAGTTGTATCTTGACATTGCTGAGCAGAATAGAAGGATTACATCCCTCAGTCTTCTGGCAATGCTCTGACCAACACAGCCCAGAATGTCACAGGCCTTTTTTTGCTTCATTGCTAGTCTATTTTCCATCAGGACACCAAGGTCCACCTCTGCAGAACTGTTTACCAGACGGTGAGTCCAGAGCCAGTACTGGAATAGAGGGTTATTCTTCCCCAGGGCGAGACTATTCACTTCCTTTTGTTGAATGTTATGAGACTGTTGTCAGTTCGCCAACCTGTTGAGGTCCTTCTAAATGGCAAAATATGTATGCGATGCATTGGTCCCTTCTTCCAGTTTTATATCATCAGTAAAATTGCTGTGGGTGCAATCTGTCCCATGCCCCAAGTCATTAATGAAAATGTTGGATAGTATGGAAATGGGTTCCAGGACTACTTGCTCCACCACCTCATTAGAGTTTGAATACAGGCTGACCAGGCTGTAGTTCCCTCAGTCTCCCTTCTGGATCTTCGTGAAGATACAGGTAACATTTACTTTCTTCCAATCTTTAGGATCCTCTCCTGCTGATCATAATCTTTGAAAGACAGTTGAGAGTGGCCTCCAAGTGACATCAGCCAGCTTCCTCAGCACTTGCGGGTACAGCTTATCAGACCCCATGGACTTAAGTATGTTCATTTTGCTTAGGTGTTTCCTAATATCATCCTTCTCTACCAAGGGCCAGCTTTCCTTGCTCTGGACTGATGGCCTATTAATTTATTTTTAGGTGATCTAGCTACATCGCATTATTTAATGTCATGGGAATTTTTAATCAGTTTGCTCAATTTTTATGCATTTTTCAGAGGTCTTTTTTTCAATAAACTTAAACAACCAAAAAAACCCCATCCACTGTATAAGTCTTCATTGATTACAAGCAAGTTTGAAGTGTACAGAAATGCTGGAAAATGGCAGAAAATAAATTTTGCTATTTAGAATATCCAAAATTAATAATGTAACTAAATTCCAAGATCATCATCATAAATGTATTTTGTTCTGTTGTATATTACCTTATTTTAAATGAGTTTTCATAGTTCTTTTAGACTGAAATCAGCTCATCACCAAAACAGGTATTTCAGATTTTTTTTTAAGATGGCCAGTTATCTGCAAATATACCATAAAAACCCTCTCAGTGTAAAATGTGGGGTAAATACAGGTGCTCAAACCTCACTTTTTCAAGACAATATACAAAACAACATTAAACTGTAAGTTATTGCAAGATTCGGAAACGTGAGTTGATCAAATAAACATAATCTTCCGCCAGACCATGTTTCCTCTACATTACAATTTGTTCACTTAATGATATCAGAATTGCAGAAGCATGAGGAAGATTAAAAACTCTTCTTTGAGTATTATTATATTAGAACCAAATGGTTAAAAATTACAGTGTCAGGAGAATTTAAGATTAATCCAGATAGATCTGTCAGATCCAGAACTGCGTTCTGTTTAGTAAAACAGGAATGAGTTTTAACCCTGATAATTCAATTACAATTATGCCGCATTACAAGATCCATGGAGCTGTCCGTAAATGCAATGTACATCTGTTTTGACATCCATATATATGTTTCTCAGATCTACGTGGTTTTGTCGATAAAATATATATATTTGCGAAGGAGAAATAACACAGTACTTAATGGCTTAATAACTGTAAAGAGAGTTATGTATAATCCCCTCAGTATTACAGCCTGAAGATAACTCAGTTATGAGTTAAATTGTCTCTAGTGTAAATCAGGAATCAAATTGCAGAAGAACTGGCTTTTAAGGACTGGAAAACTTGACATATCTGAAAAGTGCTTCAAGGTCTAAACGGTGTGAATAACGTTTAGCTTGCAGCTGTTGTGAATCTGGTTGGACTAGTAACACATTGAGTGTTAGTGTTACCACCTTCTTCCCTTCTGATCTAATTTCTTTAACATCTGATGGATATCATTGTAATGGGTCCCTCAAGACAGCTCTATTTTCACTTAATTAAGAAAAAGCAATCAACTGCTTCTCAGTGGACCCCAGTTATGCATTACCACCTATACTCATGCTTTTGAGGCATTACTGAAGTTCAGAAAATCCAATCAGATTTGCATCCCGAAGAGGTTACGCACAGGGTCATAAAATCATGGAATCATAGAATCATAGAATTACCTGAATTGGAAGTTACCCAAAGGGATCATTGAGTCCAACTCCTATCCCTACTTTGGACACTCCCAACATTCACACCATGTGACTGAGGGCATTGTCCAAATTCTTCTTGAATGCTGTCAGACTTGGTGCATGACTGCTTCCCTGGGGAGCTGTTCCAGTGCTCCACCACCAGCTGGGTGAAGAACCTTTTCTTAACATCGAATCTAAATCTCCTCTGGCACATTTTCCTGCCATTCCCTCTAATCCTATCACAGGTTGCAAGAGAGAAGAGAATAGGACCTATTTCACCTCCCTCCCTTGTGAGAAAGCAGTGAACAGCTACGAGATCCCCTCTTGGTCTGTTCTTCTCCAGGCTAAACAGACCAAGTGACTTCAGCCATTCCTCATACAACTTCCCCTCTAGACGTAGTTCTGTGACCTGCTCTGGACACTCTCCAGTACTTTTATGTTGGTTTTGTACTGTGGTGCGCAAAACTGCACACAGTACTCAAGGTGGGGCGGCACCAGTGCAGAGCAGAGCAGGACAATCACCTCCCTCGACTGGCTGGCGATGCTGTGCTTGATGCACACCAGAACACGGTTGGCCCTCTTGGCTACCAGGGCACACTGTGGGTCAGGTCTAGGCTTCAGAGAACTGTTGGAATTAAAAGCTGTGGCTTATATCAAGGAAATCTACCGCCTTCCATGCCTAATGTAGTAACAACACTCACTGGACTTCTAGCAAGGACTGTAGTCTCCCCAGTACACTTCATTCTACTGACACGTGTGGATGAAAAGAGCAAGTGTGTATCTCACCCTTCTGCCCAACCTTCCACCACCCTTCCACTATAACAGATATTGCTACAGCAAATGCAATCTTCTTGTCTGTGTGGGCCCATCTCAGTGATGGGTCCTCAAAGAGCTCTGAGGAGCATCAATATGGTACCTAGTTTGGCAGTAGGTACCATGACATAAGATTGGCTTCCATCTCACCCTGCCATCCAGAAACTGGGTCAGTATGTTCCTCATGGAAATGCAGACACCAGATAGAAATATTTGCTGAATTAAGAATGCAGTTGGAATGGGTTGTCTGAAACTATAGCCCTCAAAGGATATGCTGAAGACCTGAGAAAGAGAGAGCATATTCCAGCCTTGCAGCAAAACAGGAAAGACTGAGGAAGCAGTTTATTGGTGCCTATTTACTAAAAATAGCCTGTTTGGTAAAAAACCTTAATTGAAGAAAACTGCAGTGCCTCATGTTCCCCCAAATATTTACCTCAGTATAGAAATATTTGTATGTACTGTTATAGTGAAAGAGTGGGGAAAATCATATATAATTAATAAGTTATGCCTAATAAACACCAGCAAAACCCACAGTTTTCTAGCTGTCTGCCTTTGTCACAAATATTAAAGTAATCCTTATCTTTATTGAGCTAAACCTGGGTACAATTAAATTTGTGATTGCAGTTTTACTGAGTCTAGAAAAAAAGACCTTAATTGAATTGACATGGACATTACTTTTGAAACTAATGTCTTACAATTAACGGTCCAACACTTCCTTTGATACCAGTCATTTCACCACCTCTAATTTTCAAATTATGCAAAAACTCCATTTCTTTCACTATTTGGAGGAAACTCTTGACACCGGTCATGCCACCACCAGCTTTTTGAAAGCTCTTGGCACTAATCTTAACACCACCATGTATTCTTACTCTTGTTCTCATAAAAATCCATTCCAGGTGTTGGTACATTTTAAACTTAAGAAATGCCTGTTCTCAGGCAAGTTAGTAAAATCTTACTGGTTTGTGTGACACATTTGCTAAGTGTTCTTTCATTGAATATCTTGTAATTGACCCCAATAATGTGTGAGACACTAACACCAGAGATAGATACACAAACTGAGAGCATAAGCAGAAATGTCCTCTGCTGCAGATGCTTTCTTGTTGGTTCCTGGCCAGCTTATCAAAAGAGGGAGTGGAAAGCAGAGATCCAAGGAGATACTGGAGCTTATTTTGCAGGAAGAAGGGTACTGAGAGAATGAACATTAAACTGGGAAGTTAAAAATGGAAAGGAAGGAAAGGTGAAACAGGCTCATGCATTAATCTTGGGATTACTGGATTCTGAATCTTTCACTTGCAGCCCTAATACACTATTTGTAACAGTAATAAATAATATGAATAATATTATTAATAACGATAACGTATGCATCTAAAAGTAGCATTTAAATCTTAAAGTCAGGCAGGATAAAGTTTAATAAAAAATGGTTTGCTCATTCTCTGCAACTGTATTTCTGAATATATGCCTTGAACTATGTTTCTTACAGTGAATGAGGCAGAATGACAGCTGGTAAAAATGAATTGCTTATAAAAAAAGCCCTTTATCTTATAATCTATGTACAGTATAAAGAATGTTACCATGGGTCACAGGTGAGATTGACACTTCAATGTCCAAATTAATATTATAGTTTGTTAAGAATGTTCTTCCAAGGCAGAAAGTGAGAGACATTTCTGATAAAATTCAGCAAAATAAACAGAATTTAATGAGACTACAAAAAGGTGTAAATGCATATCATTCAATGGGAATCTCGTAATGGATGTTAAAAGATACCTCGGGGAAAGAACTGCAGTGGTATTGGAACAACTTGATACAATTTTAAAGTATATTTTATTCAATAAATCTTCAAAGTAAAAGAGGAAGGCAAACACAGAACTAGAACTTTTTTCTTTTTTTTTCACTCCAAATAGTAGTTCTGTCTGAAAATCAAGATCATGTGGGAGTTTTTCTTTTATCATGACAAATATACTTCTCTGTGTATACAGCTCTTTGCTGTAATTTTCGTTACTGTATCAAGAAGGAGGGACTGAATTTTCAAGGAGTGAAGGACAGTGAATTTTCTGTCATCTTCGTGAATAAATAATTCGTCTTTCTATTAAAAAAATTCTAGTTCCTCTAGTGGCCTTCCAAATAATTTACATATTTTTTCAAATAATTTTGCTATGGAGATCTCTTTGGTTTTAAAAAAATTATTTCCCAGATTCTCTGTGCTTCTATTAAATCTTGCCCTAAAATAAACACTGTGTTTAATTTTTCATATTCTTTTATCACGCTCCTCACTCCAATAACCAAGATAAAATATTTCCTCCTGCCAAATATATTTAGCATTAGAGAACTCAGTTTAAAGATCTTCTCTAACGCATCTGCTGACAAGTTCAAATTCTAACAAGTACCTTTTAGTAAGTTATCTTTTTATAAATACACTATTTTTTGTACTTAGAAATATTTAGAAACCCATTTAAGCTAAGTGTTGTTTATTGCCTAAACAAGGAATTATGTCTTGGAATAGACAACTTGAAACCAAGATAAGTCAGTAAAAAAGAACAGAGAAAATCTACCTTGACATTATATAGACAAAGCTAGAAACTCGTCAGGACAGGAGACCATATATTTCTATGAATTAGATATATAAATACACTTACAGCCAGTGATAACTTTCTATGCACTAAAACTGATTCAGCCGTTTGCTCTTTAAATGCTTGTTTTGTTAGAAAAATATACACAAATTCAACAACTAAATTTTGAAAGAATAATCTTAATTCTACAATGAAAAAGACTGAAATTGACCAATTTGGCCAAATTGTCAGATAATGTGATAAATTTAAGTTATCAGAGTCAAAAAGTAGAGAATACTACATATATTTGCATTAAATATGTTGCAACTATATTTGAGGGGAATTATAATGAAACAGGCACACATTTCAACATTATCAAAAGAATGTTCTCAAGATTTTGGTGAGTCCTTCCAACTTTAGTTCAGAATTAATGTTCAGAATGAATGGCTTAACCTGGGCACAACCTTTGCAGAAAATCAAGGTCTGTGTTATATCCCTGGTTAATTTCCAAATTTCCAAACGTAATACAGGCAATTTTAGGTGATAATTACGTATTTACAATAAACACAACCACCTTATTTTATGTATTCACATATATAATAAAACCTGATTATGAGGTCACTGTCAATGAAACCTGAATTCAAGCATTATAACATAGCTATAACAAAACAAATCTAAATCTGTTTAGACTCAGAAAACCTGACTGGCGCCTTAGAACAAAAGCATTGCAAATTTCTATCACCAGAAAATGGAGTTTACATGGTGGCACATTACTTTACATTTTAACTGTAGCCTGTTGCTTCTGGGAACTTGGACTAAACAAGGTTCTATTCATAATGTAGATCACATTCTTTATCAAAACTGGACAGAAGGAAAACGATTTAGACAGAGGATCTGTCTAAAGTTGAAATAGTGAGACATAGTAGAAACAGACTTCTTCTTTCAGAGGTAAGCTACTGATAGAAACATCAGAGCTAAGCAATGCCTTAAAATTAGATATTTATGAATTTGCTATATAAGTTCTGTGACCAGATGTTTCATCCTGAATAATTGCAAGACATTTATGTGGTTTTGAAAAATGTCATTATGGAAATTTTGAGGATGGCTTCTGAGGTTTTGTAGAATTTAATTGCATTGATCTGTTTTCCAAAACGTTGAATTAGTGAAGTTGTGTTAGAGGTGATTCACATCTTCAGAGAAAATATACAATGGGCCAAAGTCACGCTTGGTGCAATTCCAATGAATTTAATGAAGTCACATGAGGGATTGATTTTTGTTAATCTTGGATAAAACTATTCAGTTACATTAAATTCTTGTTCAAAAATAATAAACTGCAAAGGATAATTTTATGGCTTGGAGTCTTGGGAACCACAGGCCTGATTCCTCAAGGACATTATGAGCTCATCTCTACACTTGGTTCATAGAGATTAAACAAATTAACTTCAACCTATTCCCTTGGAAATGATGGTGCAGTGGAACTCTCCACTGCATATTCCTGTTGTCTTAGTGATGACTGACTTTAGAGACTAGTCCTCACTGTTGGAAGGTGATCCAAAACATATCTGGCTCTTTTGGGAAGGAGGTGGCAGTTATTGCAGGAAGGTGACAGAACAGTCTAAATGAGATATACAAGCTTCTGAGCACTTACTTGTATGCTGTAGGGTATGATGATTGCCCTTCATTAGATCACTCAGTGTCAGGAATGAACTAGTTTTGCTCTGGCCGCAAAAGTTTGCTGAGAAACTTCACTTTTACATCAGACAAAACACTTTGAAAGTGAGTCATGGAATGTAATTCACATTTAGCACTAAGGAAGACACATTTCTGTTTATGTAAAATAAAGCTTTTCCTCCTGTAGCAATACTTCCAGAAGTCTGCCCCATGGGCTGCATTACTTCCTACATGGTTCTTCCCACATGAAAAATTTCAGGCTGTATGACATAGCAATTTGAAGATGCTTTAAAGCAAGAGGTTGCCCTGTTGAGCATAGTGGCTAGTTAAGGCCTAACATCACACACCCATCAGGGACTGAAACCTAGAGAACTGAGTCCATAGAAACTTCTCACTCTCATCAAATGGCAATTACCCTAGGTCCAGAAATGTGGAAAATTTAAGTCACCACAACTCCACCCAATGGTTGCAGATATTCAAATGACATACTTCAATAGTAAAACCTTTAAAGTGCATATTTTTGTCTTTTCGATCTGTCATACAGGTGCTGAAAGAACAAGGCAAAATGATATGATATATCTGGTACAATATAGAAGATTATGAGGGTGTTTGTTTGCTAAAGCAAATATGTTGCATCCTTTCATATAATAATTTCATCAGTGCATTTACAGCAGTCCTTACTATTTCAGACATTCTCACTGGGTTGCCTCCTTGATTTAAGTAGAGCAGTGATTTTTTTAGTCTTTTTTTTTTTCTCACCATTCAGAAGCCCACCCAGGCAGCATGTAATTCATTCAGACAGGAAATATTCCATTGTGTGGGCCAGATTACTTGGAAGTGACTCACTTGTACCTAAGTTCAAAGCTTCTGGCATAAACCTACAGTACATTCTAGTCTGGAGTCATTCTTGCCTCAGACTTCTGTGTTCAGTGCAAATAAACTGCTAGAGCAAATCTTACAAAAATTCAGTGGCTTCGAATTAACTTGGATTTAGAAATTTCATCTGGGATTTAAAAAAAGGAAATGGAGAAGAAATAGAGGGGGGAGGGGGGAGGCTACACAGAAAAGCTAAACTTCATTCATGCAATTGCCAACCCAAAACAGAAAGTAGATTGATTTGAAGTCCAGTATCTTAACTTGCCCAATTATGAGCTGCATATAAGATTATACCACTTTCCCACCAATGTCTTTCCTGGTTTGTACAGTGTTATGGATTGTGCCTGTTTAACACAGGTGGAGGAAATAAGATAAACAAAACCTTCCCTGCACTTTTTTTTATCTTGTTAGTAATGTATGCAGTGAAGGAACCTATGAGAAATCTACATCCTGCCTGGATACAAGTAGGAAATTATTTTCCCATTACGTGGAAGTATTTCAGACCACTCCCTCTCTCCTCTCATTTGATGCTATTTTCCATCACATTCAAAAAATTATCACTCAAAACTGCAATAGAAAGGTAAGAACAGTAAAGGACAAGAATCTTCTGCACCTTTTAGTGACCCAAAGTTTGTAGTATTACATCAAGTTGTCCGTGCAGTTCTCCAAGAAGAAGCAAAGGCGAGATTTTCAACCCGAAATATTCCTAGGTCATATTATTAGTGTTTTGCTGCATTAGTTAACATATCATGTATTAAGACAAAATATTTTGAACCCAAGAGACTGAGAAGAAATCTACAGCCTTTTGGTTGGCTCATCTATGAAGAAACAAGATAGCATTGTCTGCACCAAACTTGTTTTGCTCTGATTAATTACCTGAAGTAACTAGTTTATAGATCACTCTTCAGCAACCCAAGACAAAGTCCCCTGCAGTAGTGCCCTCAATACTTCCTATTATTCATTCTAGTTGATTTTAAGTGTTTTTTTTACAACTCCAAAATTATCAGCAAAAGATCACTGACAAAATAATATGCACAAGTTGGAGGACTGAATACATTACAGAATGAACTAATGCTTCTATGTGCATCATAAATGTCATAAAAGTTCACACTAAATACCATCATCAGACATAAGATCAGTACCAACAAATGGTATAGAATTCCAGGGGATACAAACAGCACCATCCTTTATCCCTTTTTTTAATTTCCAGTATTATTTTGCAAAGCAGTTCGAAAGGAGCTGAGGTCAAACTGAAATTGGAGTGCCTGTGATCAAATCAAAAGGCCAACACATGCCTCTTCACTACTTTCTTGATGGTCCTCACCAAGCAAACACCAAACTTTAAGAAAGGCAGATGAAAGCCTTTCTACAGGTTCATCACAAATTCATGCACACTCTGAAGGACAGAAACAGCATCTTCTCCGCAAAGTTATTATATGTTCACCAGAGAGGAACGAATCTCCCTTTTAAGGAGAGATAGATAAATGTCTAGGTTCAGACAGATGAGAAGTTTTCCTAAAGAGCTGTGGACATAACCAAGATAATTGTGTATGTACAACCACAATTGTACTTCTGTGGAACAGCAAACGAATACTGTGCTGGCATTGTTACCTGAACCACTATAAAGATGGGAGAGTTCCAGTTGAAACGTGGGCACATTATGCTAAGCTCCAGACAACTAGCAAGAAACTACTTATGTCTCAGGGACTTTATGATTTAAAAACATAAGACATATGCAGTGGGAGGTAGACGTGAAGCAGATGAAAGGAGATAACTGTCTTTACACTCTAAATCCACATGGAGATAGAAATAGTAACTAATCCTGGGTCCAAGTGTAATGCCAATGCACACTAATACACTGACTTGTTATTGATACTAAAAGACAAACAGGAGAGAAATGCTATGGCAGCATTTTTATGAATACTGGCAATTGTTTTAAATTCAACAGGTGACAAGGAATATGTATTGTGATTCAGGAATTGAACTCCAGGAGAAGAGTTTACCCTTCATCCTAATTCTTCTGCATTTCAGTAAGAGATGTACAATCAGAAAATTAAGTAAAGCAAAACTTAGGTGTCTAAGTCCCTCACAACCTGGGAAAAGCCCCACTATTTTGACCTACAAGAAACATTTTTAAAGTTCTTGTAAGAATACTCTGTTCTTGAAAACGCCTGTTATGAATTACATGACAATGTTTACTAAGAAGAAAACACTTAGAAAATGATAAGACTTTGTACTATTGGTATCATAGAATCACAGAACGATTTGAGTTGGAAGGGACCTTAAAGATTATCTAGTTCCAATTCTCCTGCCATGGGCAAAGACACCTTCCACTAGATTGCTCAAAGCCTCATCCAGCCTGGTGTTGAACATCTTCAGGAATGGGGCTTCCACAACTTCTCTGGGCAACCTGTTCCAGTGCCACCCTCACAGGAAAGAAAATCTTCCTAATATCTGTGCTGAATCTCCCCTCTTCCAGCTTAAAACTGTTACACTTAGTCCTATCACTACAATGTCTGATAGTCTGTCTTCATCTTTCCTGTAGGCCCACTTTAAGTAGAGGAAGGCTGCGATATGGTCTCCCTGGAACCTTCTCATGTCTAGGCTAAACGAGGCACTCTCTCAGCCTGTCCTTGTATGGGAGGTGCTCCAACACTCTGATCATCTTTGTAACCTTCCTCTGGAATCCCTCTAACAGATCCATGTTCCTCCTGTGCTGAGGACTCCAGAAAGTAACAGAGTACTCCAGGTGAAGTCTCAGAGAGCAGAGCAGAGGAGGATAATCACCCCACTCAACCTGCTGGTCACACTTTTTTTGGTCCACCCCAGGGTACAGTTGGCTTTCTGGGCTGCAGGCACACATTGCCGGTTTATGTTGAGCTTCTCATACAGCAAATCCTTCTCTTCAGGGCTCCTCTCAATCCATTTTCTGCCTAGCCTGTGTTTGTGCTTGGGATTACCCCAACCCCAGGTGAGGGACCTTACACTTGGCCTTGTTGGTCTTTGTGAGGTTAGCACAGGCTCACCTCTCAAGTCTGTCAAGGTCCCTCTGGATGTCATCCCTTCTCTCCACCGTGTTGACTGCACCACATAGCTTGATGTTATCAGCAAACTTCCCGAGGGTGCCCTCAATCCCACTGTCCATGTCTGTGACAAAGATGTCAAGTGGAACTGGTCCCAATACCAAATGCTGTGGAACATTACTCGTTACCAGTCTCCACTTGGACAGAGTTGTTGACCACAATTCTTTGAGTGCAATCATCCAGCCAATTCCTTATCCACCAAGTGATCCATCCCTGAAATCTATGTCTCTCCAATTTAGAAACAAGAATATTGTGTGGGAAAGTGTTGAATACTTTTCACAAGTCCAGGTAGATAATGTCAGTTACTCTTCCTTTTTTCAACAATGCTGTAGCCTCATCTTAGTAAACCACCACATTTGTCAGTCTCTATTTACCTCAGTGAAGCCATGTTGACTCTCATCAGTACCTCACGTATTTTCCATGTGTCTCAATACAGTTTCCAAGAGGATTTGTTCCATGATCTTGGTGGGCACAGAGGTGAGGCTGACTGTTCTGTAGTTCCCCACATATTGTTTGTTTCCTTTTTTGAAAATGGAAGCTTTGTTTCCTCTTGTTTGGTCGGTTTGACTTGGATGCAAAAATATGGGCAAACAACACACTTCACAAGCAGAGGGTCATAGGATCTGCCATTTAGAAATGAAACTAGATTTATTGTGGGGAAATAAGCAGCACAAACAACTTTTCCACTGTGTCTTGAAAAAATGAATGAGAGTCAGTAATCTAGTTCACTAAATTTTTCAAAACAGGTGTCTAGAATTTTCTAGAAATGCATTAAGGAATCAAAGTTGCTTGTACAAAAATAGTGTTTTCTTCTAAATACAACAACAAATATTTGTTTCTGGCTTGGGACATGTAGTTCTTGAAGTAAAAAACAGTGGAAAAATATCTCAAATTAACAGCTCATAAATGGACAGAATGTCAAACAGCAGCAGAATTTTCAGTATTCTGCTTTGCAAGTCATTGCTTCTGCATCAGAATCCCTTTATCCTGAATTTGGAAGACTACCTTCCATCTTTGTTTCCCAAAACTGTTCACTTCTATTCAATGTAGTTGTGTAAAAAAAGTGATAATTTTGACCTCCTCCTTTTGTCTTGTGCATTTGAACTTGTGCTTGCTTACTCACAGTGATTTTTTAGATAAAACTAAGTAGAAAGAAGTGACTGCTGTCCTCTTTCAGCAATGGATCTCATTTCAGTGACAGCCCAGAGCAATGCCTCAGTCTCCTCCTTCTTTTACATTCCACATGCTTCCTCACATATTACGTAAATTAACTTTTCCCCCTTAATCTTTTTCTCTTTCAAATATTTACATGGTTTGGATTCTTTTTCATTACAAATTTGAAAAGGAAAGGAAAGGAAAGGAAAGGAAAGGAAAGGAAAGGAAAGGAAAGGAAAGGAAAGGAAAGGAAAGGAAAGGAAAGGAAAGGAAAGGAAAGGAAAGGAAAGGAAAGGAAAGGAAAGGAAAGGAAAGGAAAGGAAAGGAAAGGAAAGGAAAGGAAAGGAAAGGAAAGAAGAAAGTAACAGTTCAAATAGTAAAACTGAAATGCATTATTATCACACATTTAAATTTCTTCTCTGCATAGGTCCATCCACTCTCCATTCTTGCTGTCACATACAGGAAGAATTGTACCTCAAAGTTGTAGGATAAGCAGACAAATGAATTGAGATGTCCTGCCACTTGCCCCCCACTAAACCTCTAAAGTGTTATTGAGATTGAAAAGGACGAACTAATTGGGAAAAAAAGGTCACAGACGTCAAATAAAAGAAGATGAGAGACAAAAGAAGTAATTGCTTTTCAAAGATTTTCTCTAAGGAACTAGATTGGGTCATGGGGATCTGTATTAAATTTCTACCTCATCGGGCAACCTTGGTATGCTTTCCATTAGTAAACAAAAACTCTGTGTTTCTGCCATGTGATATGTAAAAGGGAAACCCTAGTACTGATGGCCATTCTTTCCTGTTTAAAAAAAACCTAGCAGAACTCCAGACCTATTTTTCAGCATTAGTCCAAAGAGTGATCCCATAAATCTCAAAACACAAGCTGAAAACACAAGGTACATAAGGAAAACTATGTTTAAGCAGAACGGAAGCACTTCCTCAAGGTCACAAAACCAGCAACAAGTAGAGCCAAAGTGTGAGCTTGGCCATCCTGGCTCCAATCACTGGTCAACACTGACCTTGGCCTGAGTGTTTAGTGTGCCAGAAAGGAGGCTGCACATCCCCACTGCCCAGCTGTCAGTGATTAAGGGTGAGAGACACAAAAGAGACCCTGGCTTACACCTCCAGGACCTGTTATTGTGAAGTTTCTCTGTGATGAACTCTTCCACTTTTTGACACACGCAATACTTTGAAGTCACAGTCTGACCACGGAGTACGTGTCTAGATGCAAATTATTTGAATCCCAAGAAAAGGTCAGAGAATTTCTTTTTTACAGATGTTGTTCTGGAAACTGTGTTTCATCGGTTCATTGTTCGAACCAAATTAAAATTTTCCACTTGGCTAAACTTTAGTTGAATATTATCAAGGGATTCTACTTCAAAATTATATGTACAGCTTCTACTTGCCTATTAGAAATTTAGTATTTAGTTCTGACTCTGAAAAAATATATTTCCTGGGTGGATAATATGCCTTCCCAAACTTCTGTCTGGGAAGAAAAGACACAAAGAGACCATCACAAAAACTTTTTCTATCAGTTGTCCCATAGACTGGGAGTATTCAGTTTTATTCCAAATTTGTGTAGCTAATAAAGTAAATATGAAGCTTATGTATGATTACTTAAAAGTCTGATGGGAAAGTAATATTTTTCATGATCGCGGGAAAAGACCAGTCAACCATAGTGTAGAGGAGGAAATCTACTGTGTCAGTTGGTTGACGTGAAGTAAAAAAAAAAAATTTAAGAACACCTTGTATTGACCTCATTTCCCACCCAAAATATGTGAGAACTGGCAAGAGTGTACCAAAACACCCACTTACTATGCTGTACATTAAAATCAGTTCATTTTAATGCAACCATTTCATTCCTCTAATAAGCCAAGTTAAACTGTTTAATCTATTACAGATTAAGGAAATCCAAATTTACTGTAAAAAATCCACCTCAGTGTTTCCTTTAGCATTCAGTTCCTTCCTCAGCTCATTTTTGATGACAAGCAGACTGATGGGAAGGAGAGAAACAAATACAAAGGATCTTTAAAACAGATTCTTCTGATTATGGATGTGTTTGTAATTAAGGCACTTGTCTGAAACTGAGTTTCTGATTCAGTTCTTGTCTCTGCTGCATATCTCCTGCATGAAATTGTACTGTTCACAGAATTTAGCTCAGTTTCTTCATCTGTAAAAAGGAAGTAATCTTCGTTTTACTGTGATTTTGTCAAGATAGCTACACCTACAGTTGTAGACATCATGCAAACGCTCCTAGACAAAAAGCAGTGTCTCTACTTTCATCACCATTTGGAATGTGCTTACTCTCAGCAATGTTTATGTTAAGGTTTGAAGAAATTCTTCTCAAATTCCTATAAGTCTTGTGCTGATTATGGGCAACCCATCTAATACGGAAACTGATTTAAGTTGCTTGGTTTATGACTTTTAATCAGACAGTAGACAAAAACAACATATGGTATTAAGGTAAGAATTGGAATTCTTCTGAGAAATATTTGAAATAACACATGCATTCAGAAAATACAATGATTTGTAACAGAATGAAAAACAAAAACAGGGGAAAGATGTCCTATAATGAGTATTAGCTCAGAAAAATGGTTCTTATCTTCAGCAGCAGGCCAGCTGTCTATCTACAGGAGATCTCAGGGCTGAGCTCAAGGTCTCAGATAAGTGATGTTGTCCTATGCTGGGAAATTTAATAAATAAAAACCTATGTACTCTTCATGGATCTCTTCTCTCTTTTGAAAACATGTAAGTATTTTGAGAATGAGTTTGTACTCAATGTCAGCCACTCAGGCCGCTTACTACACAATGATAAACAGATTGAAGAATACTCATTGTGGTCTCAAAAATGAAGATAATTTCAGAATAATTAAAATTTAAGGCTATAAAACAAAGCCAGAAGATGAAATCAGTTCTAAATTAATGTTTCTCTGGTGAGGTGTCATGAATGTGTAATAGCAAGCATGGTACTTCTTTACAAGGATTTTATAGGTGAAGTTTCTGTGTCATATTCTGCTGCATGAAGAAGGTCTACAGATACATGTTCATTTAAGTCCAGTAGATATTTTAGATTTTAAACTACTTGGGCCAAAAGTATTCCATTTTTAATTTTATGTATATACATCAGTATATGTTTGCATAGATATTTTTCTTTGTCCTTTTCTTATCGAGAACCATTTTAGGCTGCACACTGACAGCATAGTTTTCCTTTTTTTTGACGATGTTGCACTTTTCAGTACGACACACCTGCAATTTAATGGCTGTCTAGAGAGTCAGCTTTTAGACTGATTGGAATTTCATTTAAGACAACAATCTGAGTGCCCTGGCCTTCCCCTGCCTCCAAAACACACATGCTGAGCTTGAAAAAATAGCTGAAAATGTGCTGAAAGGAAATTGTAGAATGCTCTTTCCCTCACTCCCTCCTTCTCAGTGCCCCCTCCACGACACTATGGTAAATACCAGGAAGGCAGGCTGGGAAATTCCTTTGAAAATGCTAACACATGAGTCTCATATTATACACTAGCACTGGTCATTACCAGGCAAGACCACTGAGAACCGTACTGGTGTGAGAAAATTCCCAGAGCCCTAGTTTATTGCAAGGAGTATTGTGAAGGCTACTTTGTAGTGCAACTTAATCCTGACATTTGGAAACAAGGGAACCTGTCAACACTAAAACTACTTGCTCCCTTTTTTGGTATTAAAAGCCTTTAGATATGACAAGTCACATCCAGTATTTGTCACAAGATCTGCAGATATCCAGTCATTTTTAACTATTTCACCTGGTCTATGTTTGACACATTTCTATTGGGCAACATTTTGATATAAAAGAAGCTGTATTCAAAATGGAGGTATTCAAGATGGATGACCTTAACTATAGGCAGGAAGTTCTCTAAAGTTCACAAATTGAGAATCAACTGTTTATTTTTTATTTAAACTGCCAATGACAAAACAGTAAATTCTCATTCTTTTTAAGAAATATTTCATATATTCTTATGATTTGACTATTGCAGTATTTCAGTTGAAGTACAAATCCTCTTTTCCAATGATGTATAAAAGACACATAGAACACTGCTGTGTAGTATGCAGTGTTGCTATTGTACAGTAAACACTAGATCTAAATATCTGTCCCAGTCCTCTGCAGCATTTCTGAATAGTTTACTTTTCAAAAGCATGGAATTAAGCTAATGTTTTCATTTTTGGTTTCCCATAATACAGGCCATTATTGCTTGTATCAAAGTAATAATTCCTTCACAACATTGTTTGTCCAATTTTTACTCTAATTTTTAAGTTTTCTACATTAGTTAAGGCATCTTAAAGTATAATTCAATTCTCAGCTTTTGATCAACAGAAGTTCTAGACAAGATTTAGGAAAAAAAAAGCCAGCTGCATTGTTAGATGCCCTCTTTCTTATAAAGAAGCTGACTAGATTCTTGTACAGCTGTTATATTGATAAAAGCAAAAGATAGAACTTCCTTAAGAAATTTTACGACTTCAGGATTTAATTTCTTCCTGAATCAGGACAATGATATTATTTCCTTCTTTCCTTTCAGACCTAATCAGAAATATAATCTTTTATTAAAAAGCATCCAGATAAAACCATTTTATTAGATAACTAACTCAGCCATGATTGGTGATTTCTTGCTCAAATATAATATTTTGCCTAGTGGAAACACTTAACAGAGTATTCCATAAGCTTCACGCTTTCTAAAAATTAGCCACATTTGAAAGTTCATATTAGAGCTAATTTTAAAATAGGGTTGCAATGTGCAAGGCTGAAAGATAACACATTTTATGTGTAAACATATTTCATGGATTATTTGTTCTAGAGTGCTGCTAGTGCAATAATAAAAATTACAAACCAGGACACTGCTGACTTCTCTTGATATTTGTATGCAAATATTTTCTTATGTAAATCTAATCATAGACTGGAAAAAAAAGTTTAAAGCTGAAACATACTTATAGCAAAATGAAAGTTTGTTCTCATTTCTGTTAAAGTAGAACCAGGTTTCTAATTTTTCAGCTCACCCTCATCTAAGTAACTTGATTTTCTGAAAGTCAACTGCGTGTTTTTCAGACAGAGTTCTCTCTAGAAGTGATAACATGGGGTATTGGTGTGCAGAAAGGTGATTGTTTACATCTATCCCTATGGAGATGAAGGTCATCCTCAAGTTGGTGGAGTGAAAGGATCAAAACAATATTGCACCTGCAGAGAGGAGCAGACAGGACAGATGAATCAAAACTGACCACAGAGTATTCCATTCCACATACATCATACTCAGCATAAAACTGAAAGATCAGAAGAGTAAAGATTTCTTTTTTGAGGGCCAGCATCCAACATGAACCTCACCTGTCTTTTTGCTCCTGATCTTGAATCCATGCATTCCTGAATCCAGTTCCTAAGTCCAGATCCCATCTGCTTCTGAGTCAGGCCTGGGACATTCCCCCATGTCTGCTCTGTTGAATCAGTGGTGACATAGTGTTTGACGGAGGTTCAATTTTGTATATTTATATATTTTTTTAATATTTTCTTATTAATAGTATTTTCCTTATTATTATCAACGTTTCATTAAAGCTGTTTTAGTTTCCTGCCCAGAGGTCTCTTTCTCTCATTTCTTTTTCTTCTTTCTCTCTGGGTGCGGGATGGGGTGGTGGGAACTGGATCAACAACTGCTCATGTTTAGCTGCTGATCAGGCCAGGGTGGGGCTAAACTGTAACAGTGGTAAATGGGGGAATGTGGCGTGTGGCATGGGGAAAGATGCAGAAGAGAAATGTGGATTTTTTCTCTTAGATTATATACTTTAATTAATTTTACTGTTTACTTAAAAAAAAAGTCTTCAGGATTTAGATTTATACCATTTAAAGAAAACTGTTTTAATTAGCATTTCAAACCAGAAATGTCCCTAAACCAATTTTCAAGGAAAATAAATAAAGAAGAAAAGCATACAGTGTATTGTTATTTCATGTGTGTTAACTCTATAGACAAAATCAGAGGGAATACATAAGCAAACTTTGAGAAAGGGGTTCCTGGCAGCCGATAAGCATATCAGGGACTCTGTACATTGTCATCTTCAGGTTCAATGGTTAGACTTTTTGTTTTCGCTACCACTTTATAGCTGGCTGTGACAATTACATAAAGATATTACAGAGAATAAAAATTGCATCTTGTCTGAATATTCTTCAGGAAACTGAAACCCTCGTTCCTTTAGTTATGATTTATTCAATTCAGCTGTAAACATCAACAAAGTTTTGGGGAGGATATTGTACCCAACTCTGACGCACACACCTCGCCTGCTCTAATTTCAAGAGAATGCCTGCCTATCAGGTCTGAAGAGGTTAATATTTCGCAAAAAGACCCTGATACCAGGCCCACACAAACTACTTTCTACTGTTGACAGCAGCAGGCACCACCTGTCACATAGGTACTACACAGCATTTGGTTTATATTAAGCTTGGAAGCATCAGAGGAAGTTCTTGGAGAAAACAGCGTATAAGGTTCCAAATTTTCAGAGAAGACAGGATGAGAGTGAACTGGGAGAAATGATTTTCCTTGAAAAGTTGGAGATTACCAATGCCCCTAACTTAAACTTCCCTGACCCCTGCACTTCACCAAATTGTCTCTCTCCACAAACAACTTTTTCTACTCTAATAGAGACAATATAAAAAAAAAGGGTGGAAAAAATGATGGAGAATTGTTCATGGAAAATGTCTTCTCTCATAGATGTGGAAATATTCAGGGAAACACTTTCAATCTTGGTCAAACTTAGGACAATGTGAGTATTTATACACCTTCTTTAGAAATTAGATCTACTTGTAGGTGAAGCAAAGCCTGGAAACCACCACCAAGTAAACACATAAAAGAAGAGAAAATAAAATCTAGTTTCCCTACTAATGCAAAGTTGATGGTTGGTGGCCAAGAAGGGTTGAAATCCAGTCCAAATTTCTATGGTATTTAGAAGACAGGTGAACACTGCAATAACCATAGTCCATAGCATGTTTCACCTTTTACTGTTCTCTGCTTGGCTTCTTGTTTTCAATAAACTTTTAGAACTTGAACTGTCTTTTTGAGCACCTCTCATCTAACAAATTTACTTAGTATCAGTAGTTTGGTTCAGGAAAAGGAAACAGATGCTTGCACAATCCTTTATCCTGACAGGTGACTAGGGAAAAATGTGTTTCTAAAACTAATTTTTACTTTAGAAACTATTTCAGTTTTCGGATGATTGTTTGTTTGGTTTTTAAACCAGCTCTAATAGGAGTTTTTTTCTGCCATATAGTCTGATCAGATGCAACATTCCTTTGCATGTTAACTATTTACTTCTTTTCCTCAATAACAAACTATTTCAAGAGTTACTAGGGGACTTACAAACTAACTGAACTGAGGACGCCTTAGTCAAAATGTCAGCTTTTTCATGAAATAGTTTTGTGTAATTTGCTGTCTTGTATAGCTGACACTGTCTGCTTTCGACATATATTAAAACACAGAAAGTTATACCAAGCTACAAGAAAACTGGGCTTAAATTTGAGTGATTGCTTTATAGGAAATGGTTGTTGCAAGCCTTTGTTACAAACTGGTCCATGAGGGTTGGAGAGGATCAAACTTCCTTGAAGATGAGTACCCATGTGACACTGAAGAAGGTTTGACATAGTAAGTGTGGGGATAAGAAGGTGACGTGGTATCCGCCATAAAGTCTATAGATTGCCAACAAGCTCTGCTTCAAAAGATGTAGAAATCTGCATTCTCCTGTAAAAGATGAGTCTCGGAGAAACCAATATTACTTCAAACAATTCATTTCAATTGATTTATTTAACAAGTGACCTGAATTTGGCCTTAGCCCTGTGGCAATGTTTATATTAAATCTTTCAAATCAAAATCCATATTGACCTAGAATATCTCCCTTTAATTCCAAAGAAATACGGAGGAAGATATATCCAAAATTCCGATAGCAAGTTTGCACTGAAATACTTTGAAATATTTCACAAAAGAAGACAAAAGCCCTACTTCATAAAACCCACAATCGAACAGGAATAAGTACTAAAAATCAGTAAATTAAAAGATTTTTTCTCTTTTTCTATTTTTAGGAGCACTAAAATGCCATTTCTTTAAGTCAAAACAGGATGTTAAATGGATCTTTAATATCTAACTGCCCTAAACTCTGTCAGAAGCAAGTATTTGAATTTTCAGTTTTCAAAAAAAAGTACAGAATAGGATATTCAAGCTAGCCTGGAGCTAATAGGAGACTCACATGGCACTGAATATCCACACATCTCTCTAATGAGACTTTTTAACTGCATAATAAATCTTAGAACAGTTTGTATATGTACTGCAATTGCAGTATGACTCAAACAGCATTAATCAAATGTTATGGTAACCTCATTTGAAAATAAAAACCTAGTCAAACATTTCTATCACTGTACTTCATTTCTTACCAAGATTCTTTTAATAGGAAGGATTTTAGGATGTCCTGCACATTTGCTATCCTTATAAAAATGTCAAATCTCAAAGTGTACCTTCATGCTTAAAATTCTTTTCTTATTATTTTCTTCTATGTGCCAGTAGTTGACATCATTTCTGCTTTGTTTGAACAGCTGGTCTTCGCCCAGCTTCAGGAGTTCAGAGGTACAATCAAGGCCAAGACCTCACTCTTCATAAAGAAGAAATACAGAGCACAAGGAAATAGGATGTAACACCAAACGTCCATGTTCCTTCCCTCAAGGGATAAGCTTGCTAAGCTAAAAGTTTCCTGCTGCTTTGTTAGTGCAGATTTCGTCATATACGTCAGAACTCCAGTGTGTTATCACAGAGCATGATTTTCAATGACCATAGGTTAAATATATTCTTTATTTTCTACACCATAACTCTGACTGATTCCATTGCAAATTACAGATGCTCATCATGTTCTGTGTCTAGCCTTATTTCACCATTCACCATTCACTGGAGACTACAGGGGACATTTGGGAGAAGTTTTTCAAGGAGATGGAGAGGCTGAAAATAGATTTTAGCACAGTCATCTCCAAGGAATACTTGGCCTCCACAAAGAGGCCAAGTCAGGAGGTACCTCATACAGAACACTGGGGTGGTAGCAGCAGACAGTTCCATAAGTCCAGACAGAGCAAGGCAATGGCTGGGTACATTTCAGGGCACAGGACTGGAAGTAACATAAATGCAAATGTCACCCAGGAGTCAGAAACAGCAGACCAGCTACTTTCAGTACAGCCTAGGCAAGACCAGGTACTTGGGCCTCATCTTCAGAGTAGCTCCTGGGTTATTAGTAGAGAGGAGATGGACAGGGGTCCCAGGTCAGACCGGTCAGGGCAATTAAAACCCAGTAGGGCTCTTAGAGCCCTGCCAGTCAACAATATACTTTTTCAGTGTTTCCACACCCATTCCTCTATTTCTTTCAGCCTTGACAGCTCTTTGAGAAGAAAACCATTTAAAGTCAACAGAGGATTTTATTTGAGCTAATTACTCATTCTTTTGAGGTTTTCAACCTTTCCAGCAACATTGTTGATTGTTTGCATATTTATTTTCTTTCCACTTTCTTTTTGTTTTTATGTCCCTGCACAAGATATCATGACACATTCTTCAGCAGCCATCTGATGTATGAAAGAAGTGTCATAAAATATGTTCACCCTTTCCTCTTTTCAACTTTCCTTATCCAGTGAAATGAAGTGTACTTGTAGAAACACAATTTCCTTCTACGCCTATGTATTTGAGTGCAAGGTGCACGAAGCCTAGATGAAGCTAAGGAGGCTGTGATGGCATTGTAGGGATTGAATTAAAATAAAAAAACAGGGTATGGATGAAGTATGCAATTCATTTTCAGCTGATAAATCCTGATTTTAAAGAGAAAAGGGGACACCGAGGATGTATAAAAATTTAGTGACTACAGTCCTTCTAGTGTCAAAACCACATATTAACATAAGAACTTATACTTCCAGAGGAAAAAAAAGAGAAGCCATTAAATTGTAAGATGCTAGTAAATCAACTTTGATTAAATTCAGCTCACATTATGCACCTGCCTATGTATTTCACCATGTTCCAAACCTTCCTTACTACATAACACCATAAATCAATCTACGATTTGCTGAAAACAGAAACTTTGAACAAGGAATGAGTTGTGATATTTATTTGAATTTCATTGACCCCTGGTGAGAATGACGGAAAGGGTGGCACTGCCCATTTCTGTGAATGCAATGTTTTCTTGTCCCATGCCAAGCAACTTTATTTTTACTAGGACAACTTCTGAGTTGGAAACATAAATAACAAAACCAGTATTCCTGTTGGCCACCTTCTCAAATACGAGAGAGTTGCATGGAAAGGAAAGGGATTTAATTCAAATTTAGCATTCACGAGGCAACCAAGGAATAAACAAAGCCACACGGGGCCAAAACAGAATGAAATAAGGATGTGTTGTGTCTCTTTAAGTTCTGCCTTTATTACTCTGTGTACAAACATACATACGTGTGCGTATTTGTCTGTGTGTGTGTGTATAAAATCCAGTAAAGGTTACATATTGCTTTACCTTTTTGCATCATAGAAGATTACTTGGTAGAAGAATAGAGCTGAAGACCAAACCTTTGTTTAGTTGTGTCTTTGCTCTATTTCAGACATGATAAACATGGCAACAATCAAGGTGGTTGAGTTTCACATCACAATTCTTACTAACTCTGCACAAACATTCAAAGATGAGCTATGTATGTGCACACAACTGCTCCACTGAGGTCTGATGGCTTTGTCCCATAAAAGCCTCTAAAACCAGAGAATGACTCCTATTGTTAAGGTATACTATTATGTTTCTTGTGGATAAGGAAAGCAGCAAAATTGAGTGATAATTAAGCAGGAAATGAGATAAGTTTATTTTCCATCAGGTCAATTAGCAAAACAAATGTGCTAATTACCTCTAATTATTCTTGTGTAATAAAAGACCCTGTATCCCTTGACTGAGATACACCTTATCTGGACTCTTGGTACAATAGTAGATTTTTCAATTAGCCTTCAGAGCAGCAAAGCAGTTAATTTTTTGGTACATGGTCCATAATAATTCAGGTCCTGTGCTAGACCAGAAATCAAACTCAATGATCACCAGAAGTCTTGAAAATCCCTGACCTTCAAACACTGAAGCAGTGTCGATGAAAACAATTGGGCAGATCCCCAGTGTCTGAAGAGCTGCTTTTATTCTTCTGGTTAAAGCACCTGTGTCCATTTGAGCACACTGAAGCATATGGTTGTGTCATGCTTCTGCACTGTTTTGATAAGAGATGTTGAAAACTTATCAAGATGATTTACTCTGCTTTGGACCCTTACTACCAAAATGGCACTGTATTATGAATAGCACTGTTACGTATTCATGCATAGACCCCTGCTCACTTGACAAATGGGCTTTAACAAGCTTAACAAGAATGCAGAATTCTTCACAGCTGCTGCTGAGCTGAGATTAGCAGCTGAGATCAGCTCAGGTGACAACTGATCCTCATTCCCTGCTTTGGAAGCACTCAGCCTGCTAGGATGAGAACTTGGGTTGCTTATGAGAACTGTCAGTCATGGGTTATTTTCCTGTGTGTTGCAAAATCTACCAATAAGGCTATAAAGAGCATTAAAAGTCTTTTCTTTTTGGCCTAGTTCTTCCGTTCTTTCTTTCCAGATTCTTAAGTTCTTGAGAAGGTGTTACAAAACAATTATTCCCTATTCCCTTTTCTGGGTAAGATGTATATGACCAAATGTTAGTATAACATACCATTTAAATCAGTTGATTCTCCAGAATGTTAAATGTGGTGCTTCCTAAGACCTGCAGGTCCTTCTCTTTCAAACGCCTTTTCAGCTGGTTGGTCCTGAGCCTGTTCTGGAGCATGGGATTGTTCTTCCCCATGGGCAGGACTGGACACTTCCCTTGCTGAATTTCATGAGTTGGCTGTCAGATCATATTTCCAGTCTGCCAAAATCCCTCTGAATAGTGGCATAGCCATCTGCATGCCAACCGCTCCTCTCAGTTTTGGGTCATACGCAAACTTCTTGAGGGTGTACTGTGTCCTATTGTTCAAATAATCAGGATTAGACCTAGTATCCACCTTTAGAGTATAGCTCCAACGACAGGCCTCCAGTGGGCACTATGCCTAGCAGTTCAGCTGGTTTTCAGTTCACTCTCCAGTCCATTCATTTAGCCTATACTTCATCAGCTTGTCAATGAGGATGTTATAGGAGAGAGTGATGAAAATCTTGCAGAGATCAAGATAAACCACATACACTGCTCTCCTCTCGTCTACCAAGATAGTCATATGTTCATAGTAAGCTATCAGACTGACCAGGCATTGTTTCATCTTCAAAAACCCATGCTGTATTTCTCCTAATGAATCATATATTAATTAATAAAAATAAGATCAACCATTCTCCAATTTAATTATTTATTCTTCTTCATGATTTCTGCTAGGATGCTAAATTCATCATGTCTAGAAATTATTGTGTTCCTATGTGCTGCAGGTTTGAGGATTTGAAAGCTCATTATACCCACTTGTGCAGCTATGATATCACTGGCCTTAGTCCTGAACCTTATCAGTATTGATGAATACAGATTTTATTTTCCTGCCTCATCTAATTACACTTACTGCTGTCAGTTTTCTCTCCAAAGTTCCTTTTCAAAAGCTCTTTCCATGCGATATTTTATAGTAAACACCTAGGCCTTTTATTATTTTATTTATTTTTTTTTTACTCCAAGCTGCTAGAGAAAAGTAGACTCCTAGGGAAGCTGGAGCCCTCTGGGAGCACTCTGTGCTGGGTTAGGAATTGGCTGGATGACCGAGCCCAAAGAGTGGTGGTGAATGGTGTCTCATCCAGTTGGCAACTGATCACCAGTTGTGTCCCCCAGGGATCGTTGTTGGGTCCCGTCCTGTTTAATATCTTTATTGATGATCTGGATGAGGGGATTGAGTCCATCATCAGCAAGTTTGCAGATGATACCAAGCTGCGAGGAAGGGTTGATCTCTTAGAGGGTAGGATGGCCCTGCAGAGGGACCTGGACAGATTGGAGAGATGGGCTGATTCTAATGGGATGATGTTTAATAAGTCCAAATGTCGGGTACTTCCTTTTGGACACAACAATCCCATGCAGAGCTACAGACTGGGGACAGAGTGGCTGGAGAGTAGTCAGGCAGTAAAGGACCTGGAAGTGCTGGTTGACAGGAAGCTCAACATGAGCCAGCAGTGTGCCCAGGTGGCCAAGAAGGCCAATGGCATTCTGGCCTGCATCAGGAATAGTGTAGTCAGCAGGACCAGAGAAGTTATTGTTCCCCTGTACTCGGCACTGGTCAGGCCTCATCTGGAATATTGTGTACAGTTCTGGGCCCCCCAGTTTCGGAAAGATGTTAGGATACTGGAATGTGTTCAGAGGAGGGCAACGAAGATGGTGAAGGGGCTGGAGCACAAGCCCTATGAGGAGCGACTGAGGGAGTTGGGGCTGTTTAGTCTAAAGAAGAGGAGGCTCAGGGGAGACCTCATTGTCTCTACAACTACCTAAAAGGAGGTTGTAGTCGGGCAGGGGTTGGTCTCTTCTCTCGGGTGACCAGTGACAGAACTAGAGGGCATGGACTCAAGCTTCGTCAGGGGAGGTTTAGGCTTGATGTGAGGAAAAAGTTCTTCACTGAAAGGGTGATCGGCCATTGGAATGCGCTGCCCAGGGAGGTGGTGGAGTCGCCGACCCTGGAGGTGTTTAAGGGGAGATTGGATGAGGCACTGAGTGCCATTATTTAGATGATAGTTGGTGTTAGTGTTGGTGTTAGTGTTGGGTTATAAGTTGGACTTGATGATCTCAGAGGTCCTTTCCAACCTTGTGATACTGTGATACTGTGATACTGTGAAAGTACAGTGGTTGAGATTTTGTCTCATCCTTGCCTCATGTAATGATATTATGATTCAAGTGAGGGATATCTGTAGCTACTAACTCGTGGCTAGTGATGCTTTCCTTCAAAATTAAAAATGGAGAAGTAAGTTTGTCTCATATTGATTATTCAACTTTTTAATAAAAACTGGATTTACCAACAACACAGCAATAATTCAATAATCTAAAACTGCATAGCATACAAGTAAAGAATTAGAGGTCATTAATGATTACTTCATTACCATCTCTGTTCCAGAACAGTCTAAATGCTGTCAGAAGAGGGGAAAACGCTCTAAAGTTTCCTGTTCTGAATCAGGTCACAACTTCAAGCCAAACTACGTTTACCGGCAACACCGTTCCAGACAGGAAGAATCTTGGCTAAGGAATGCATCTGTGAGATATGGGTCTAAAAATCTCAGCACTTATTTGCTCTATCTTGAAAAATGTAACAGAAGGGGTCTGGGAAACTCTAGTTGGTGAAAGTGCTCCAGTCTATCAGTGTTATGCACTTAACAAGGTTTTATAACTGTTGCCGCATTTGCATTTCTCTGTGAAACTGAATCATATGACAGCTTCTTCAAATAACAAAAATCAAGCAGTTCATCACCAAAACAGATCTAGGCCTTGATATGTAGATACAACTGATTTTGTGATACTGTGTTGTTATAATGGAAGTCAAGCTGTCAGAAACTAATATTAACACTAATTCACCAGTGTGCTATACAGAGTATGATACACCTGTTTAGAGAGCCAATTAGATACGCAGCAGAAAACACAACTTGGACCTGTAAATTTTCTTACAACCACAAACTATGTTGGTACTTCTTGTAGAACATTGTGCGTCACAGATTTGAAAGATGGAAAAAATGTTGAGACATATTACTAATTCTTTGGTGAGTTTCAAAATTTGATCCTGGCCCCACAGTTGTGTGGTTGTGTTATACAGAAATACATTGCTAGAGACCAGTTTGATTTCTTTTTCCTTCTGAGTCTCAAAAGGTATCTTTAATCAGAGTCATGGCTCATAAAGATAACAAGAGAACCGAGAAAAAAAATGCTGGAATCTCAGTTCGTTCTGATTTTCAAACCATTTAACCCAAACCCAAGTGTTTTCAGGAAGATCAAACCACACTGCAAACACATGCTAGAAACTGTCTTACGACTCAGTGAAACGTTTAGTGGCAAAAAAAAGAATCTAAGAGGCAAAAGCCTAGTGAAATGTGCTAAAATGTTCTTGTTAGACTACTAGAAAAGAAAAATCTTCTTTTCTGACCCTGTTCAGAATCTACTCAAAGGTAATTTACAAATCCTGTGGGAAGAAGCAGGAAGAAATATGCACATTAAACAGTCTCTGACCTGGGCTCCAGAACTGCTCTATGTCTGGAACAGTCCAGATGAGGAACTAAGACACCAGACAAAGCTAAACCTGAAGAAGATAGCTGGTGGACAGGAGAAAACATCTTTGGAAAGTTTATAGTCATGGTGCAGACAGTAACTGCAGACCAGACATATACCCACCTTTTGTAAACTGATTTTCATTGTTTAAGAGTATTTTTGGATATCGTATGGATACTAAGTTCTTAGTGTCATACACACCATTTCCTATCCTTTCCAGCTGAAGAGCATTCTCTGCTGCACTTTGAAAAATGACTTGTTCGTAGTTACATGCACAGCTAATAATACTCCTGTGGCATAGCAGTGCTTTCTTCTTTAAAAATAAATCTCTTTCCATACAGTTTGATTTTCTGCCAAGGCTAGGTTTCCTAGGAACAACAACACAACGTAGCAGACCTCTGCAGAGACAGATCTTCTTCAACAGCTGATCTGAAATTACAGAAAGAATTTGCCAATGCTTCTAAAAAATTCTCTGAAGCAAAAGACCTGCCAGCATAACATAATCCAGTACGTCCAGAACTACAGTATCCATTCTGTGCAAAAAAAAGACCCTATTCCTGCATGAGTAATTCTTCCTCCTGGAGCAGAAGGAGATGGCAGCTGTTAATTTGCACTGCATAATATACTTCTGGAAGGAATAAAGATGCCATTGTGTTATGAATAATTTATCAGATTATTCTTTAAGAGTCTTAGTAAGGACACTTCCTTTTACTATTGAACATCATCATCCAAGACCAAAACTAGTTAGTTAGCAATCATGTAAAGCAAAAGGCAGTATTCTGAACTTCTCGGCTTTTTGCCTTGCATATAGAGAAATTGAATGGTCTACCCTCAACAATGAAGGGAGAAGTAGATTGTCCAAAACTGTTGAGTGATAACAATTTTTAGCAAGACAGTTTTATTTCCTAGCCAGAGAAAAGGGACGGAAGACACTGAGTTTTCGTAATAGATGGTTACAGAGTTATTTCGGAAAAGTGGGATCAGAATATATATCACTTCTTTCACTTACTTTGTTAGCCAGCTTTTTGGGGTTTAACAGTATCATACAATCATATTTCTTTTGCATATCCTCAAATGCTTCAAATAGGCAGGTCATTTATGAGCATAAGAGACATGCCAGGATTGCATCCATATAATTAGTAGAACACAAAAATAGTAACAATCTTCTGTTAAAAGTATTTCTGTTTCATTTTTAACCTTTTCCATTTTAAAATCTACAAAGTGTCTTAGCCAGGTGTGAAGTTGATACAGCACTTTAACTGAGGTACGTTGGAGTTAAAGCAGCAACACATCAGGACCCTGAGTAAACTCAACCCTTAGATATTCTAAGCAACACGCATTGTTTCGTAGAGGACCAATCAACCTTCCACAATACTGAAGTCCATGTACAATTCTATTGTAGGCATTTAGTGTTATTTTGCCTTAGGCCTTTCTTTGTCCCTGATAAACAAGACTAAATAGGACTTTTAGCCTCTGGAAGTGGCAAATCACCACATATAATAAACAATAATTCTGTTGACTGGTGTTTTGACCGCACATATATCAAAAAAACAGTTAATGGGAAATAAATAAACCCAACATCTGGAACCTGCTTGCCACTTAATATCACAATAGTATTAGCAACTGCAAAAATCCAGGATCCTTGCAACTCAATAATCATGCAGCAGAACTCTGTCTTTGTAAGAAACATTCATGGAGAGAGAATAAAACCCTAGAACTCACTCAGAAATCTAATTGCTTACTGGTAACATCCATTCTGCTTGGAATCTAGCCAATTTACAACAGCCAGAGAAGGAACAATAGAAAGAAACTAGCTGATATTGGAGTACCCTTTCCAACTTTGTTTCCTCAAATAAGAAGGAAAGTACTGTTGACTGACTGGAACTGGTAAGCCAAGAGTATGGCTGTAGATTTGTCCTCAGATGGGCTATATCAAAAGGAAAGGTGTTCGTAAAGCAAGCAAAGAGAGGAAGAGGATACTTAGCTGAACTGACTTCAAAGTAAGAAAAATTATTCTTGCATCTTTACTTATCCTGCACCCTCACAAAGAACACCAGATTCACAGTAGTCTTGATAAAGTGCATTTCAGGCAATTAACAGCATCATTCTCTTCTCCAGGGCAAAGGTCACGTTACATGGCATTTACAGATATAGATACTAAATGGAAAGGAAGTGGTGCATAAACACAGTTCAAATGAACACATGCAGGCAGAAGAACTTTAGCCCTTTCCCTGATTAACATACCTAGCGCAATACACACTCTTAGGCATGTGATAGAAAATAAATCGCTGCCCAGATTCTCCTTTCCCAATGCTATTCCACCTGGTCCTATGCACATCCATACCATACAAAGCTATGGAAGGAAACGGTTCATATTTATAACACACTTCCTTTCTGAGCCTACATCTTCTGCATTTTTTACTTTCTACAATTGATCATACTTTCCAGTAGTTAATCCTACCACAAAAACAGAAGCTGTTGTCCTTCATGGTATGCTTATCTAAAATACCATAAATACTTTTCACTAATGCAAGCCCAGATTCTCAACTGCTTTAAGCTTTAGTTTATATGACAAGTATCACATTACCACATACTTTTACATCTATCATAAGCGGCTGTCAGTACAGTTTGAACTGTACCGTTCATGTACCATTAGGAATCTTTGACTAGAATATGGGAAAAATATATTTCACAAACATGAGAGTGAATGTAACTGTGACTGAGAATGCAATAATGATGAGCTTGTGTTAGTAGGTTCTTTTCCTTTTTTTAAAAAAAAAGAAACTTTGAGAAAGTTCTTAAATGATATCAATAAGAATTCTTCTGGTTTACACAAGCTATCAAAAGCTGAAAAAAGTAATGAGAACTGAACAGTAAATGGTCAAATCTACATCAAAATGTTAAGATATTTGAGCAAGATCCCTTCTGATTTTTCCTCTCCTTGAAGAGATAGGGTACCTAGAAATGGGCTGTACAGTTGACTCATGCTGTTTCGATATTAGCTCAATAAAATAAGATTTTATACTTAAAATGTGCCAAAATTTGTTGGCTAATATTAACAACTGAAGATAATTTTCTATCAAAGTTCAGAATAAAAAAGGAAATCTGATGATTCAAGTTACAAAAATATTATTTTCTAAAACCATAGACTTTGAGTTCTCCTGGTAAATTAATAGTAAAACATTTTCAGTTTCAGGGTTCTCAATCATATTTAGCCATGATTCATCTGCCTGCATGTTAGCACACCTGACCTCTTGTACAGTAGCGCTCTCAGGGAAACAAAAAAATAATTTGGGTGAGCAAAATTAGGCACATTTTTCAAAATATCACCAAAGAATTACAGTCTGATTAAAAATCTTTAAAAATAATTAACGGTCTCGCTTGGCACAGAATCATTAGCACAGAGAGAGCAAATCCAGTCCAGCTAACAGAAACAGGGGACACATTCCATTGGATCAGGTTGATTATAAGCCTCATTCAACTTGGCCTTGAACATTTCCAGGATGGGACATCCACGACTTGTCCGGGCAACTTGTTCCAACTCTTCACTACCTCCTTTGTCTTAAAACTCTTACCCCTTGTCCTATCAAAGTACTCCCAGGTAAAGAGCCCCTCTCCATATTTCCTGTAGTGCCCTTTATGTACTAGAAGGCTGCTAGAAGGTCTCCCTGGAGTCTTCTCTAAGCTGAACAAGCCTAACTCTCTCAGTCTGTCCTCTTAAGGGAGGTGCTCCAGCCCTCTTTGTGGCCTCCTCTGGAACTCGCTTTAGCAGATCCATATCCTTCCTGTGCTGGGGACTTGAACGCAGAATTGAACACAGCACTCCATATGAGGTCTCATGAGAATGAAGTAAAGGGGGAAAGCCCTCTTCAGTGGGATCTTATTTCAGTAGGACTCTTCATGCTTGTTATGGTGTTGTGGATCAGTTCTGCATAAGATTTTACCACAGGGCCCAAAATCATGTAGAGATAATAGAATCTGAATAAAGGAAAAAAATAATGCATATGTGCATACGGATTGCTCATAGATGCCAATACATTCAAAGCAAGTTGCATGCATAATATATGCTTAAAATAAATTATGAACGATAATGACAGTGATCTCATACTCTATAACATCATTCAAAGATGTTTAACTAAGAAATATCTGTTGTATCACTGAGTATCCAAGACTTTCATACTTTAGGAAGTCTGTAATCTCTAAACTTTATTTATACACATATATATGCACACATGCATACATACTTATATGTATGAGATATAACAGGTCTGATTATATCTCATAATTTACAGTATTCCTCCAAATGACAATTCTATTTAACCATCAAAAATAAGGAGTAATGCAATTTTCAAACAACTTTATATATTCATGATGAAACACATAGGTTCCATTCAAAGGCAAGAGCTCCCTCTAGATAACAACTTGGGGAATTTTTCCAGACTGCATTTTTGCGACTTTGAAGAAAACAGAATAAAGTCAATTGATGTGGGAAGCACCAAAGCACAGTTGTCATTCATCTGAGCAACCATGGAATCTGTTTTCAGGACTTATGTTTTGAAAGAATAAATGGTTGCTAGAATAAAAAAAACTATCAGCACCTTTGGTATTTTGAAGTAATTTCTATTATATAATATTGAGTTATATGGGTCATCTCCCAAAACTCACAGCAATAGCTCAGGAGCTCCTGACTCTTTTTACTCAGCTTTTGGCACAGAATCAGATATGATCAGGTCCATCCCTAATACTTTCACTCTGCTTAACATTGAAATGCTCAGATTGGAAAACAGGAATCATTTTTGGGAGAGACAAGTGCTGTATTGCAAGAAACTTAGGGACCACCAGGAATTAGAAGGTTTACAAGACCAGTCACGGAATATGGCCTGTGAGAGAAAATGGAAGAAATTGGAGCTTTTTGGTCTAAAGAAACAGAGACTGAGAAGAAATAGGGCACTATTTTTCAAAGAATGCTGTAAGGAACCAGATAACAGTCTGTTTTCTGTATCATAGGATTCTGGGGAAAAATATCAGGTTTAAATTACCTGGGGCAGCAGCTTTAGAGTAACCTTAGTTTCCTTAATTGAAATTTAAGGGCTTCCAACTATGCCAGGGATTGCTTAGAAAAAGCTGTTTCTTCTTTAGTGAAAGATAATGTTTTGCTCAACAGCTTTTGGTGTCCCATCCTTCAGGACTCTACTATATCATGTGCCACACAAACCTGCGTTTCTGTTCACACCTCAACTCGGTTTATCTCTGCAGCAACGTGACAGTCTTTTTGAGGATAAGCTAATAATTCACTGCAACTTCTAAATTCTTTCTGTAGAAATACTACTCGACCAAAAGAGCACCAGGAAACTTGCTGATTATTCCTTTCTCTGTGTAGAACAGTGTATATGTTTGTAATGAAACATGTACATTGTTTTTCATATACATTTCATACACATGCACATTTTCATCTCCAGGACATTTTCTGAACTTTTAAGGGTCATTTGAGCTCTGTTTATATCATCCAATGTGCTAGCAGACTCTCCCAGTTTGGTCCAATTTGCACTTTTAATGAGATCCTTCTCCACCAACTGTTAGGCTTATCCTCTTCCTGGTTTTCAGTACTTCCACAACTGTCCACTATGTCAGCTACCATGCCTGTAAATTCTCAAGAGGAAGACTATAAGGCTCAAAAAACTTTAAATCAGCCAATTTATTCAAGGGTTCTCTTATCAGTTCCTTCCTTATTTGGTACTGGAATCTTATTCTTTACCAGGGATAGTAATGTTGTAAGCGTCCAGATTGTAATTTGGGTTTATTTCCTGAAGATATGAAATAAAGTGTCAAACAGTTTAGATGCTTAGGACTTTCAATTGCACTTAGTATCAAGATAGTCTTTTTGAGGTGAGGGTTTGGATGGGTATTTCTTATTACTAATATTTGTCCAGAAATAATATTTTTTACATGTGATATTAATTATTAGTTGCATATTGGTTTGCACTACCAGGAAAACTCCAGCGAACATTTCAGTGCTGACATATTTTACCAGTAAACAGCAGTTTCCAGAAACTAGAAGAGCAATATTAATATCAAATTACAAGACGGTTTGAAGGAATTCTAGACAATCAATAATTAAAGCATTCATTGACAATATTTTCACATAGTGATATGTATGTCTGCATATTAATGCTGAGTGAATCAAGAAAATTATTCCTCCAGCAAAATTAGTTTGTTTCTTATTGCTGAAAAAGTCCATTTTATCAATTAAGCTGCTTGTAAACCATGTATCTATTAATCTGGCTTAATAATATGTATTGCAATCATAGCACAAAGTCCAAGTTCTTTATAGAGTTTATAGTCTAGATCTTTCTATTAAAAAAAGGGACTGTATAGTAAACCTGAGATTTTTGTTCAGTTGTAGGAATAAAAATTCACTTTATCTGAATGTTTTCTATATATTGAAATGAAAATGTTTTAATAATGTTGACAAAAACTTTGCCCACTGCAGCAAAGACTGTCCACATTTTTCTATGTTTATGGCTTTATTTTACAACAGAATATGCCTGGGAAACACCCCTCAAATTTAGCTATAGAGAACGAGTTATAGCTGTAGAGGGTATTTTTGACCCTGTTTATGATCCTCAGTAGACCCTAGCTTGAGAAATTGTTCACGGGGAATGTTCACTGAAAGCACTTAAATGTGGAAGTAAAAATATAATGTTCAAGTGAATATTCATGTAACTTTTGGAGATATTTTTCCAGCTTAAATACAGAGACCTAGTCACCTCTGTCTTACACATAAATAAAATGTACATATAAACTAAATCCCTTTAACTGATGAGAAAACCTTTATTTGCTTAGCCGATAGAAAGGATTGGCAAAACACCCGGAGCACAAGTATATCGTTCTGTTTAACAGACAGCAGGAGTGTGCTGGCATGCAAACCAGCAGTTAAAATACAAAACATTCACATGTCTGCCAAAGAATGATGTCAGTTCCAGGCTGTGGTGTTTGGTACATATCAAAATACCCTCGCTACTAGAAACAGAGGCATGTATGTGTGAGCTTTGTATGAATTTCCAATAATAAGGCCACACACCTCGAAAACGGATCATTTAATGGTCAGCACTAGAGTACACGTTTATCTGCAGTAAGATCCTTTTTTTAAAGTTAAATAGAGGTTAAAGTGTGGTCTTTTTATTTGCCCTTGCTCACCTCCAGAAGATTAATAAACATTTTGTTTTACATTCTGTAAAAAAGTCTTATTTCTCTAAGTAAAGATCTTGAAACATTATATAGAATAGGGATTACTATTAACAATCTAACTTTATTAACAGGACACATCTTTCTTGTTATGTACTGAGTTTAGAGGTTGGAGGAATTCCTTTTTTATCAATAACACAAGAAGTCTAAAAGCTTTAAAAATATGAGGAGACATCAGGACTTTTTTTTGGAGGCTCTCCAAGAAATTATACTATTTAAAACTGGGATTTTAAAAATTATGTGGGTATTTTTCTTTACCCAAGCATTTCTTCTTTCCCAAATTTTCTAAGTAAGGCTAGCTCTTACTAGTCATGTACAATGGTTCCTGAATGGATAAAAGAGCTTAATACTCAGAGATTTCCAAAATATGGTTTTGATACCGTAGACCCAAACCAAAGACCACTTTAATTTTGGGAAATATTTCTGTACATTTAAAGGTATTTTTAACCAGACCTGAAAAACATAACCCAAGTAGTCTCTTACAGCTAATTTCAGTTGCTTTGAAACTAAATTCACACTATTTTGATTGAGAGATAACAGAACAGGGAGGTAGAAATCAGTTCATACAAGAGACAAAGGGCTGTAGACATAAGACAAACAGTAATCCAAAATGCAGCAACGTAGTGGAAAGTCTTAATTGATTCTGAATAACTTCCTTTTCCTCCCACACATTCAGGAGCTGAGAAAATATGGAAGGAAAGATGAGAAAATTCACATCCATTTCTCTCGAGCAGAGAGCCAAGCCTTGGGAATTGGTTTTGCCTGTCTGCCCCTTGTCTCCCTCCTCCCAGTGGAAAAAAAATGCTGTGACCATCTCCTCTGGAAAACTGGTGAGCATGAATCATTGTACTGATGAATAATTCCCTTATTAAAACATTTCTAAATTGTTGCCAGTTTTGTGATTTTTTTACTGTCATGCCTCCAGCGATTCCTGTACCTGTGAGAAAGAAGGAAATAACTGCATTAGATCTGCAGGTGATTTATAGAGGAGTCAGCGCTTCAGCTGGGAAAGTAAGACAGTCCATTTCTGAATGGCTTATGTAGCAACTTTATGCCCCAGCTGAATATCTCTACAACAAAGAGCAATCTCCTCCAAGAAAAGGAAGCTAATTATCCGCTAGTCTGACACAGACCACTAATCGTAGAGGTTAAGCTTACAAAATGGTGTTAAGGGACAGAATAGACTCTACCTTCCTTCTTATACTGTCCTGGTTGTGGTCATACTCCCCACAGATACATTGCCCATAAGAGTGCAGTCATCCCCAGGTCGTATTGTAAGTCACGTGAAGTAAAAATGTGGGTTTCAGGCACTGAATTGTGACACAAATTGTAAAAACAGAACTGATGCTTGTTAAAAGGTCTTGGCTGAGCATCTTTTTCCTAAAAGACTTTGTAGGCAATTACGTTGTGGAGCTAAGTATGGAAATACCCACAATAGTGGTTGCAGCTGTGCAAACCCATCTGAATTGGGTTCACATGAAAATCTGCTGACTTTCTTAATGATGAGCTTCATTCACATGTTTCAAGGCAAAACTGAGTAAACAATGACCTCTGGGTGAACAGTCACCTAGTCATGAGCATTGCCATGACATCCTTTTTGCATGATCTGTCAAGAGGATAGGAGGGCTGGTCTTTAAACAAACCAGGGAAGGGGAAATAAGTGAAAACACTAGGGATTTTTGATCAGCTCATTAGAAAAAGGTTGAGCAGCCTTGACCTCTGGGTTTGCATTTGAGATGTGCGATGATACAGCTCATTGGGACATGCTGGAATTGATAACACTGCCTAATAGAGTTGAGCTTCTGAAGATTGATGCAGGTCATGTGGATTTTCTCAAAGAACTTCTGTTCCATCTCAGGAAAAGGAACATCTTTTCAACCCTGAGAGTCCTTGTTATGCTTTACCTACATCCAACATTCTCTATTCGACAGGGGAATAGTTACACCTGTATCAGGAAATTAAGCTATGCCAGGGCATATTCCTAAGCACTGATAATGGCATTGTGTTCTAAGACTACAAGAGCAGTCCCTGGCTTTCAACCTACAGCAGCTAGCACTCTCCCAGATGACTCCTGGGCATGGCTTAAGTAGGCCATGGGCAGCCGCTCCATTTTAAAGGATCAAAGAGATTTAGCTTTTTCCATCTCAGAAAAGACAGTATGGAATAAGATATATGAAGCTGAGGTCTAAGAGTAGCTACCTAAGAACTTATTTTCATTCTACAATTTCATGTTTAGTTTAAATATCCCCACAATTGTAGATCCAGTATTATTTTCTTCATGTAACAGAGCAGAAATTGATAATCTAAAAGCCAGATTACCAGAAAGCATTTCAGGACTGAAATAGCCTTGTAAATCTAATAGACTTGCCAAGACTACACAGGAAAGAAACTGATGGAGAAGGTTATTGAACACTGATCTCCTGAGTTGTGGAATATCCTATATGCTGCATAGAAGCTTACAATAAACACAGACTCTTAGGTATGGATAAAAAATGAAATGAGAGAATTCTAGTAAAAAATATCAAGGCATGCTTTTGAAAAATGCTTCTTTTCTGTTTGATTATGCTAAAGTATAATAAGAATCTGAACACAGGTTCTTCAGACCACTCTCCTAACAATGGCAGTAAAGATATTTGTTTTATTACAGCTAAGGCAAATAAAAATAATAACTGAATAAATATTTTGTTCATCTGTTGACATGTAATTAATTACTATTCAGCGCTCAGCAGGTGATGATATTTGAAATATTATTGCAGCACATACCATATGTCCTACTTTCATGCAATGGAAAAAAACCCATAGGTTTAGCAAAGTATAATATCTCTCAGATTACCTCAGCTCTACAAAAGAGAAAAGTTAATGATGGATGCCTATAAAAGCACGAAAGAGAAAATTCAGCATTTCCAAACTTTCACACAATGACAATTTATAGTAAACTAGAGAGACCATGTAGAACGTGAGAGGTGTTTTTTCCTTAACTGAATCCTTGTTTTGGAGATTTGGATATCTCTAAGGAAACCTTAAAAGTGGGACACCAAGATTGGGGCACATTGAGAACTCAGGGCTGCAGAGAGAAAGACCCACCACCAGCAAACTTTCTGCATGATGTTTATGGCATGCGATACTTTATTTGACCAGTTTTATTCATCCTAGCTATGTCCCCTCCCAGTTTCTAGTGCACACCTGCACCTGCAAAATAGGGGAAGCTAAAAAAGCCATTGATCTCCTAACAACGGCTATAAACATCAGTGTATTTTTCATCTTCCTCTCATACTACATTTCAAAAGCAGCAGCTGCTGAGAAGAAAACCAACTCTATCCCAGCAGAGTGTTAATATTACCTGGTAACTACCAAAACCTGTATATGTTAACAACACTCTCTTCATACTAAATTCAAAACACAGCACTATACCAAGTACCATGAAGAAATTTAGCTCTGTCCCAGCTAAAACGTGGGCAGCTACCAACTGCATTTATATAGGGAGCTGTACAAAAGCACACCCCTATGCACTACCTGCTCCTAGGAGTGGACCTGCAAAACCGCAACCTGGCTTCACTCAGCTTTAGGATCACATAAGTATTCTAAGTGCAGTTGTTTCTTTAGGAAGTTAGCAATGTTAAAAAAGCTGTCCTTTGTACAAGAATATATAGAGCAGACATATCTGAATTCAGTGTTTATGATCCTAATTCCTCATATAACAGGGAAAATTTCTAGACAAATTCCTGTATACACCTCAGTTTCATGGTAAAATGCTATTGAAAATGATGAGGAGAAATGCTAGGACCATGCTTACTCATCCAGATTGCTACATCCCAATGAAATGCTTTAATCCCATAGACATCTCTCTTCCCTGATAGCATTAGCTAATTAGATTATATTTCAGTATCTCAGATGATGTGACAGAGTACACTTGTTGAAAATTGTGCACAGCAACAGATATACAGTAGGCATATTGAGTTTTAATTAGGTAATAGACAGATCTCCCAGAGTTACCAGGCATGTCGTATTTAATTCCAAACACCAAAAAACAACTTAAAGAAATTTTAAGCCTTTCCAAAAGACCGATCAATGAGGCCACTTAACCCCTTGTTAGATCGAAATGAATTGGCACTAGACAGTTCAACAGAAACAGATATGCATGCAAATCACTCCCTTCATGACAAGACTAATATTAACCACAAGGAGACATAATGCATAAATTCAAATGTGCAAGTCATTTATTTCCTAAAACTATGCAAAAAGTCCTGCCTAAACACATAGCACAGTAGATAGTTTTATGAATGAGTCAAAGTGGTTTCCATAGAGAGACAGGCTAGCGAAGAATGGAGAGGAAGATATTTTTCTTAATTTCCTCTCTCAGTTCCCCCCACAGGTTTTGCTACTGCTACTCTTTCCAGTCTCAGAAGACGCGTGTTCTGAGAGTCACTTTCTCCTTCCTCCCCAACACAGAAGTAAAATATACTTTTAAATTGAGAGTAAAATTGCTGTGGAGTTCAGAGGTTGCTGAATCTATTTAAGCCAACAGCTGGTGAATAACATGACTATCACATCTTGATGATGATTACTGCCTTATAATGTGAGAACCTGCAGTTAAATTTTATATTTTATTGTTTAATTAATCATCTAGCATTCAGTATCTAAGCCTTTTGTATCCAAACATCTGTACTGCTCAAAATTTAGTCATATCTTTTCTGAAATTTGGCTTCGTATCATTCAAAGGTGAGTTTCTTTAACACTTCTGGTGTTCTAGTCCCTTGCTTCACAATTATAACAGCTTGTGAGTCTCCTAGTGGATTAGTGATTTTAGTGTTTCTGAGGATAGTTTTGTTGGGATGAAAGACTCATCCAAATCAATAATTAAAATAATATGAGCTATTTTTGTGATATTCCAACCAATTCTAGAATGTTTAAGTAGTTGATTTTAGTAGTTCATTCTTAATTGCATTTTCATTATTCCTGTTTGTCTTCCTCGTATATTATTATTTATGTTAAGATATATTTACTTAAAATATTATTGTTAGGTAAATTGTAAAAATGTACAGAACACTTGTTTCCACATCAGTTGAATTTAAATAATAAGAACTTATATAAAATGGCCAGCTGCATAATATTATACAAATCCAGGAGCCTCTTCCAAGACCAATGGATATATAAGGTGGACAAATGGATTTATAAGGTGAAAACCAGGAAGTACAATGCACCTACAGAGCCAAAAATTCTGTCTCAAACCAGATGGATGCAGTAATCATATTCATAAACCAACACTCTTTTTATTGTTGTAGTTAAGACTTGTGTTTCCCCAATTTACAGCCAAGAGCTAGTTTACTCGGCCATAGAATTGTAATGTTCTATTTTGTTCTGATACCACTTATGTTTGATTTTAGATGCACTTATGGTTATATCACTGGTATTACATCCAACTGTTTAGACTATTGTTTTGGTTTCTATTGTAGCTGTGACTTCTTAATCCTGGCTGCAAGCCATGAAATTATGGAAAAAGCAGAGGTGGCATCTTTTGATGTTTCTTGTATTGTTGAATAAACTCTTGTGGACTAGAAAAAAGATTTGAGAGCTGATGACAAAAACTGTTTGTTTTTTTTTAAGAAAATCCTGTGTTAATATTACTGCCTTAAAGAATTTCCATATTATCACCTGTAAAAAGATTGACCTTTGTGTATTTAAATTTTATTTATTTATTTAATATAATACACTTCTCAGATTGTGCTTTTAATATGCAGGAATTCTGATTGAATACTAACTCTACTTTATTACCGTTTCTTTCAAGCTTCCATGTAGGTTCAAAGTCTCAATGGTAGATACATATATTATTTTCAGTCAGCTACTTTTATGGCTAGATTGATCTCTCCATTGATCAGCCTTAATGGTCACGTCAGTATAATGGTAAAAAGAAAAGACTAAATTTGAAGACTGAGTAGCAATTGAATGGAACAGTTGAATACTGAAATAATTTATTAACTGATTGTAGTGTCTTGAAATGTATAGATCACCAAATCAGAACCTTATGATTTCACTCACAACTTTGCATTCATATTAGTAGGTATTCATGTTACACGTCCTTGGATGCATAGCAACTCTTATTGAAGTCTAAATCACGCAGCTGTTCTGAAACATCAAAGCACTTACTCAGGAACATGCTGTTAAATGTCTTAACCTAGATTTATTGTAGAAAATTCATTTTTGTTTCATGGCTATCATCCATTTTCTTCTGAATTGATATTGAATTTTTACTAGTAAACATATTAATCTCTGTTGAAGGTTTTTCCATTTTTCTTATTTGCTTTCGCAGAATGGCAGGGCTGAGGTTGAAAGGTACCTTGGATGTCATCTTGTATGTGCTCAAGCAATGTCAGTCAGAGTAGGCTGCCCATGGCTCTGTCCAGCTTGGTTTTGAATATCAATATGAATGGAGACTCCACCCCCTCTCGAGGCAACTTCTGCTAGTATTTGTCCACAGTCATAGTTCATTTGTGTTCAGAGGAAATTCCATATGCGTTAATTTGTATCTATTACCTCTTGTCCTGTCTCTGTCACTACTGAGAAGTTTGACTCCCTCATCTTCTCATGCGTAATATCCCCCTGAGTTTTCTTTGCTCCAGGCTGATCACTTGCAGCTTTTGCAGGTTCTCCTCTTAAGAAAGTTGCTCATCTTTATGGCTCTTTGCTAGGCTCACTGCATTAAGTCCATGTCTTTATTGTTCTGGGGAGCCCAGAACTGAATCCAGCACTCAGGTGACCAGTGACAGAACTAGAGGGCATGGACTCAAGCTTCATCAGGGGAGGTTTAGGCTTGAACTTAGGAAAAAGTCCTTCACTGAAAAGGTGATTGGCCATTGGAATGCACTGCCCAGGGAGGTGGTGGAGTCACTGACCCTGGAGGTGTTTAAGGGGAGACTGGATGAGGCACTGAGTGCCATGGTTTAGATGATGGATTGGTGTTAGTGTTGCGTTATAGGTTGGACTTGATGATCTCAGAGGTCCTTTCCAACCTTGTGATACTGTGATACTGTGATACCGTAGACTCTAGTCTACCAAATGCTGTTCACTATGAGAAGCATATTTATTTTCACCATGAATATAATTCTGTTGACAGTATTTCCTGTTTCTGATAAGGTTATTACTAGATGTTGTATACCTGTTAAGCCAATGGTATTCACTGGATCGCTGATGCTCGAAAGGAGAACGACAAAAAGAGTCTCAATTTAGTACTTATGCATTCTTATTACTTTCTTCATTAGGATCCTGTTGTTCAATTCTCAACTTGAGAGTGTAGGCAAAAATATGCTTTTATCTATAGAAAAATAGGGTGTAGTCTGGAGAAGCTGAATAATTCGCTGATGATCAGTCTTGGCTACAGTAATGAATATTTATCTTATTCCCTTAATAATTGTTCTTAAAGAATCTTCTTCTTGCTTTTGATGATTTATATCTAAAAAGAACTCAACAACTTTCGCTTCTGTTATTAATGATGGACAACAATTGTTTGAAATATTTTTTTACTTCTTCCCAGAGTTTTACTCTGTTCTAAAATTATAGGCATTCTGTCCATACACCTCCAATCAAATTCCCCTTTTCTCAGTGGAACTTTTAACATGACTAAAATAAATGCTGATGAAGCAGAGTTCTTCTCATCAGTCTGTACAGTTTCTGATATACTCAGTCTGTACAGGAAGTATATTAGTTATATAGATGCTGAAGTCTGTCATCCCTTTCCAGAATTCATTACTGCACTTAGGTGCTTTTAATTCTTGATATGTAGAGTTGTTAACTTGGCTAATTTTCTACAGAGAAAAACATTCCATATTGCCATAAAGGCTAGATAATTGGAAGGTTTTGACTAAGGACCTCAAATATGAATGCTGTAGGACAATAGGTCTGGTTTGACAGTGTGTGCTTCTCTTATGTCACTTTAAAATCCTTACATATGTATAGCTCCCCTTACAGAGTCTGTTTCCTAAATCCAGAACTAAAACTAGGGTTTCCTATCTAGCTTGATAGTTCATTTTCTTCTGTTTTTTAGTAACAAGCTCAATAGAGAAAATCATCTTTCCAAAACATAAATACAGGAGTAAAATAAGAAAGATCTCTGTCCATCAGATATTTCCACAATTTTATCCTTTTAGCTATTGGCAAATAAAGGGCACTGTGTAAGAACATGTTTCAGTACTTCAGCTTCTTCAGGAGTTGTGCTTTGAAAAGTTTCCAGAAAACCAGTCAGACCAACACTAAGATACAGGGAGGCTTCACATGCTCTCATGTCTATTGCAAACATGATTAGAGAGTAAAGGTATATTGGTTTATTTTCTTTTTAAAATTAAACATTCATAAACTTCAGAAAAGTTGTTTTCTTATCATAGATAGCTATTCCTTGGGAATGTGTATGGCTCTAGAGATCGTTACCTTTTAGTGTTAATACAGGAAACTGTGTTTCAATTTATATTTAGGGTTTGTTCTGTTTCATTTTTACACTAAAAAGATGTGCATCTCCTAATTTCAAGCACTGTAGCCCTTTTTCTAAGAGGTCTTTAAACACCTACTTTTTTAGGTCTTTAAACACCTACTTTCTTTTAAGTAGGTACTTACAGGCTTTCTTAAATGAGACACTTTCCTAAATGATTAAACGTATGCCAAAATAAAGTTAGTCATTTGTAACCTAGAATAATGTATTTGGTTTAATTTTTCAGTGGAGTGCATGGAATGAATAGAATACTTTTATTTTTTTGGCACACAAAGATCAACTCAAGTTCCACAGCTAAACACCTGAAGACAGAGCTGCTTTGTTTTTTCCATCAGGCGCTTTCCCCACGGGATATTTTTGGACGCTCATCATCTCCTACTTTGTTACCCCGACATAGCTACAGTCAAAACTTGCTATAGACTGATGGACTTGTTTCCCCAAATCTGCATTCCCTCATGTCACTATGAATCCAAAGCCATGTTAATCTTGGGGTTTAACTGCATATCTGAAACTGTAAGTATGAAGCTAGGAGAAGATGATGAAAGAGCTAGATTTTGATAAAGGGGAATGATGATTGTTGCTCTCAGTCTTCACAGGCTAGTTTTTCCAGATTCCAACAGGGAGTACTGAGTGCCTGCCAGGGCCAATGAGATCCTATTAGGCTGATACTGGATATCTCTGCAGTTCTTTGCTAGTTAGACTTCTTACTATTTAAAGCCCTTTCACGATTTCAGAGCCAGAAAGGAACAGTATGAAGAATTCAACCTCCATATAACTTTTAGCTCTTACTTTACAGTCATGGAAATTTTGGCTCTACCTCACAACAGCAACCAGTAAGGAAGGACTGTGAGTTGAGAGTCCTGGTACTCCCTAAGTAGAAAAAATATGGCTTACTCACTGAGATCCTCATGTAGCAAAGACCATAACTGTTTCCGTAAGAAAGCCATAAAATGCAGTTACTCTCCGACAGTAAGGCTACCCAGGTATGCAGGAGTTAAGAGCTGGGCTTACTAATCATGAGTGGCTCACCTTACATGGGTAATCCCCAGGAGGGAATACCTTGAAAGTAACACAGTTTCTGCCCCTGTGTTGCTCCTGAAGTCCTTCCCAATTTCCCAGCTTCCAGGATGTTAGAATAAAAGCTGCCTGTATAGTGGCTGGAGGAATCTATAACTTGGGAAAATGTAAGAACAAAGCAGGGGAAGAGAAATTGTTATTTGGAAATAATCTCTGACAGGTCAGGACACCAACAAGATAGAACTCATAATCTTAAAGCACTTACCTTTCTGCAGCATTGTGCTACTGCACATTGCTGTTGTGTCTGCTGGAGATAAAAGACAGAGCACTAAGTGCCTGGGGAGAGATTCACAGTGCAGTATGGAAAAGAAGTATGCAAGTGCTGTAGATCACAATATACACAGCAAATAAAGCAAGGAAATCATTTAAAACTCATCTTAACCAGGAAACTAAGTGACCACAAGTACTCTGGAGAAATTATGATTACCTTGTTGTTTGAAATTTATTCTTTGTTGTTTTTCAAGGTAACTTATGCTACAGAGAAAAGAACATGAACTGACAAATGCTTCCTTTCCTAACTCTGGTATGGATACAGTTTTTCCCAGTTTATAACAGTTATTACAGCTGTTCATACAGCTTTACTTCACATTCATTAAACATTGGAAACTTCTTCAAACTTTTCACAATTTAGCTAGCACACTATTAATCTTATTAATGCTGAATTATAAATGTATCTGATTATCAGAACCTTTTTTTGTTATTGTGAGCAATTCAGATGATTGTCTAAATCTTCCTCTGGAAACTCTCAAGCAGGAACTGTATATTGTCCCTTTGTATGTTTGTTACTTGTTTCCCCAAGACCCTTAGGATTTAAGCATAGGCTTCAATAACTAGCAGCCATGCCAAAGAGCTTTCTTGGTTACCACGTGTCCCTATGGGACACATCTCTCTATCACTATGATGCCAGCTCTCCACATAGGTGATGTGTAACTTCCCTTTGCATACTTTAAAGAATGCACTGCAGAAGATAAAGTATCTCTAAAGGTGCCCCCAAAATCCTATAAATCCACCGATTACTCAGACCTGTAAATTAAGAATGCATAATCATAACAAGGTAGCTAGAGATCCAGCCATCATTAATCAATTCAGCCCATGTCAAGATAAAACAAAAATAAAATCCATTTACATACAGTATATACATTTATAATAATTTATAATAGCCAACTGGAAAGAGTATGAGAAAAACAGGCTTGACTGACTTGTATTTCCAATTATATTGGAAATGTCCCTTGTCCACCTTGTTTGACATCTTGACAAGATAGATATCAAATATTCAGTTTTCATACATATCTTCCTTCTCAGGTTGTACTCATTAATGAAACTGTCAAAAAACCTCTCATCTGGATGGAGTGTATTCATGCCTTTTATTGATGTTTCTCCAGAAGGTTCAGACAGATTTTAAATTTTTCTCTGGAAATCATTCTGTTTCCTTACATGAAAGCTAAGTTTTTTTTTAATTACAATAAGCCTCACTTCATTTCCTTACCTATGCAAAATATCACTCTGTCAGACCAGAACTATCTCCTATACTTAACTGGCTAATTAGCAGTTTTGTAGGGGTAGAACTACTCTTTCCCTACCACATTTAAGTGACCCAAAAATAGAGGTTATTACATTTCACTGTAAAGTGCTTTTTGCAATTGTCATTATATTCTATATTGATCTGTATATTAATAAATGTATATTTACAGTATTTAAGCAGGATTCCTCTAAGGGCCTGTGATTAACTAGATAGACAGAGAAGCATTCATGTACCTAAGGAAATGAAATAAAATTTATTGTAATCAATAATTTTAAGGGAACTGTGTTTTTTTTTTATTTTTCATCTGCTTTAGGTGTGGTGGGAGAAATCCTTCAAATTCAAGATGAGGAAAATAAATACTTCGGCAAAATTTGCCTGTCCAAAAAATAATGTTTACTGTCAGCATGTTTTTCAATACTCCATGCTCATTAAAGGATTACTCTGTCAAAGTTGCTTCTCGACTCCATGCTCAGTGTATTACGTACTCAACATAAACCTTTGTGCCTCTTCCCATATTGCTCCTTCTGATTAGGAGTTTTCTGCAAACTTTGATAAAGTTGCCCAAGTATTCCTTATAAGTTCATGCAGAATCCACTGCCTACAAAAATTTAACCCTTTCTTGATTGTCAAGATCACTGCTGATCATTAACCCCCTTCTGCATCCTTGTCTTATTATACTTGTCCATAACAACTAGTAGAATTGATTTGAAGACTTTCAAAGGACACAGGGCTTTTCCTTTGGGGTTTGTTTCCCCTCAATATTTGTACAGCACTAGTAGAAATTAGAAGTTAGGCATTCTAGGCACTTGAGCTATAATTGCTACTTCTGCATTATTTTGTTTAAAATCTAAGGAAAGGTTAGAGGACTTCAGGTACTACAAGATAGATACTGGCAAGTTTTTTGGTGTAGGTGCTTTCTACTATGTTAGGTTTCAATCCGGTTCCTATGATCATTTGAATAGCAAACAGTCTTTGGGTCATAGTAAGGGCAAAGAGCTGTCAGATATTATGCCCTCTGCCTTGGGGAAGTTCCATATCTGATTTGGAATGGGTCTCACCACTGCTTTTTGGATGACACCAAAAAATGAAGCATAAATGGGAAATAAGACGTGCTCTGGATGGATCTTCAGGAATTTTAGTAACTACGCTACACCAACCACATCTGGCAGGGACTATAGTGGTCTCTGTAAGCTATTTGAAGCTAGATATCAATAAAATTCAAGGAGATAATAGATTTATTTTCAGTATTGCATGAAATTACTGCAGAAATGCTATAGAGCATGCACACCATAACTTCTTGAAGTGTCCCAAACTTAAAAGTATTCGATGCATCAGAAAGAAAGATATAAAAAAATATTTAAAGGATATATTCTTCAAAGATATATTACAACAGTGTTAATATATTGTTCAGATTTGTAGACACGAAATAAACATAAATACGTGTTTAGAATTATTATGATGGCAGCCAATATATAGATTTCATACACAAATAAATAGCAGCTACAGAAACACGGTTAATTGGAGACAAGGAAGATGGAAATACTTATTTCCCGTATTAACATTCTGATGAAAAAATGGCCTCTAAATAGACATGAAAAAAACACAGATATAAATTATTTATAGAAGCTGGATATAAATGTTAATTTTACTTCACAAAATGTTTTAGTAGTCTACATTTCTTTGGAATTTATTATACAAAATTTCAAAAACATTTGTAAAGAGGAAAGGAGTATCATCATCGCCAATTCAAGCTGATTCCATTTTAGGGCTTGGGTAACAGCCAGGCAGCAGACATATTGGTGCTTTTCTTGGACTATTGCTCCCAAAGAGGCCAACAGAACTTGAGAGAGAAAGGGGAACCAAGTTCTGAGGAAAGATTGCCACTGATTTGACTTTCAAAAAAAGGGGTGTTTCCCTCATTGTAAGAAAGCTCTGTATAACCTCTGTCTCTCTTTTAATATCTGTTGAGGAAAATAACTAGTGCTATTAGCAACACAGATTTTAAGGCAGTTTTAGTAACACAGACAAAATAAAGTCAAATTAAGAGATACAAAACACCTAAAAATCTCATGATCTCTGTGAGACAAAAAAATCATGTGCATGCCCCAGACTTGATCATTTGAGCACCTTTTATGTATTTTGTGGGTGGAGGTTAGGGAAAAAGAGTGAGGTGGAAAGAGAGGCTGCTAGAAGAGATGTTCTAGTCTTCTGAAGGGTTCTTTTTGCATTATTTACTTGCATGCAACAAGTAGGTTACAGAATGTGGGAGTGCTGAGGATGGATGATGAGTGCATTGGCTTTCCCTCTGATCCCCTGTTTCTCTCCTTTCTTAACTCCAGTTTGATGAAGTAACTAGAAACTTAAACAGAACAGTGTGAAGAAAACTGTTTCAGGCATCAGCTTCACAGTTGTTTGGAGAGCCCTGAGCGACAACTGCTGCCACAGTTCTCCAGCAGGATGCCCAGTATCTAACACCACAATATGGGCCAAATGCTGTATTTGCAGATTGGATCTTATTTTCCTGAACAGGACCAAGACTGTATTTTTCTGGAGTTTATGGTTTCTGGAACAGCAAAAAGATTATTCATATTGCCAATAGTCAGCATTGAAATGAATTAAAATATAATTGAAGATACTGTGATGAAAGAGAAATCAACAATTTTATTCTGGGAAATGGCTGAAGAACACACACGTCAGAAAAAGAAAAAAAAGGAATAATAATGAGAACTGGGAATTCCGTAAGTCTGTTATCTTGGAGAAAAATAAAATGTGGAAGTAGTCAAGGCATTATAAAATTAAGGCTATTCTGGAATCCTCATAGTCTACATTGGCCTATGTGTTCTTTCAAATGCTTTTTTTCCTTCCAGAACAAATGAAAACTCTCAGTTTGCGGGTTTGGACTAACCCCCTCTAAAGGAAATGCTCAGCTTGTGTTTCTTCTCTGAAATCTTGATGGGAGGAAGGACTCTGTTTCTGAGCTGAAGATTTCCAGGCAAAAGTCACCCTGCAAATTAAAGTAATCTCAAACCAGCACTGGTTTATTCTTGTATCCTGTTTATCTATTGCAACTCCAAGAAGATGGAAGCAGATGGAAAACAGCCCACTAAAATTGTCTTGTTCCTATCACCGCGGGACTTTCCCTCTCTCATCTTTCTGTTGGAGACTGACAGCGAATTTAGCACGTTTCTCTTTTGAATTCAGCAATGAACATTTTCTTCAAGAACATAAGATAAAGAAATTACAGTGTCACAGAAAATAAGTTCTAAGGCTACTTTTAATTAGGAAAAATGCCATCTTCCAGCTATTAGGCATCATCTTGGAAGTTTTCTGAAGTTCGAGGTGAAATGAGAGTCGTGCAATATTTTTCTTCAAATTCTAAATTTTGGTTACAGGCGGGGAAAAGACATACCAAAACCAAGTGAATCCAAAGGAGAAAATGGTCATTTTTTTCCAAGTAAATAGTGTGAGGAAGAAAAGTGTATTTCACAAAGATAATTCCAAGTAATTTAAATCTCCTGAACAGTTTGCTTATTATTTTGAGAGGCAAAATGCCATACATCCATCTCTTTGATCATTAACACTGTTCAATGTTTCAGTAAAGCCAAGATCATTACATCTCAAGAAGTTATTAATGCTTACAGTAAAAAGTATACAGCAATTTTATCCACAACATGGTGAAAATTACTTTTAGCACATATAGAGTTTCGGAATTATTTTTTAAGCCATAGCTACAAAAGTGGAGTAGCAGTTCGGCTACCTCTGCACAAATCCCCATATGAAGCATTCACATTATCCATTTCTGCAAACATCTGTATTTATTAACTGGGAAGGGATTTTCGGAGGAATGATTGGTTATATAACATTTGAAAATCTAAACACAAGGAATTCAATCAGAAATTGGGCGTACTCCTGATTCAAATAAAAATATTTGGATTCAGACACGCCATGGTTGTTCCCCACTCTCTGGTCATCCAGAGAGTGATTTTCTATTGTAATCACTGTTGCACTACAGTGACATTTACAAACTGAAGAAATGAGTTCCACTTATTCTTTTAATGTTATTAAAAATACTAGGGCATTAATATTTTTACATGTATTTTATCAGGGATAAGTAATTCCATTAGACACAACTATTTAAAAAGTGTCTTATAAAGCATATATGTGATAGTTCATTCACAGTCAAATGCCCTGAATTGTGTGTTATTTTCTGGTAAGGATTTTTGACTTTTTTCATGGATAAGAAGCCTTCCTTTGGTAGCTTCTTCAGCCTGGCTGTATGCTAATCTCTCAGTGAATGATGTGTGTGCTAGTACTTAATCTTGGCATTTATTAGCATTGCTAAGTTTATTATTATCTATTGCTTTATTTAGGCATCAAACACAGACATTTTTAGCTTAAATTCTCTTAATCCCCATTTCTCATTCTCTGTTACCCTTTTGAAGTTATATTCCAAACTTCACAATGCAGGCAATCGAAATTAATGAACACTCTTTTTTGTCTCACTTTCCAAACTTAAACAATTTTTTGTGTGTGTCTCTTTCCAATCTCTCAAGCACAAATGATCTTTGGAGGAGGGTCAGGATTTCTGCAAGGGCAAAAGCAAGAAGACTATTGTGGCATAGCTGTTTATAATATAAATAACCCCCCCCGTAATTGTTCTGAAATGTTCTGATTATTGCATTGCTATCCTCATATATTAAAAATTTCTCTCCAAATGGATAATTTAGAACATGATAATTGAATTGAGAGAGCAAAATATTTTGTTTCATTTCTCAACAGGAGGGGTGTTTGGAACTGGCATACTGTTTAAGAATGAGTAAAGTACAAAATGCTCTTTTTGAAAATGAAAACTGACAAGGAAGGCCAAAAAGTAATAGAGGAATAATGAAGTTCACATTGATGCCAATACAGCCAGAATCACAATACGTTACCCACTGCAAGTTGCATTGTAATCAGGGATACAATGTAAAGACACTGTCTGTAAATTTAAATACATCTATATCTCATAGATAAAATTTCCACTTCCAGCCTTTCATTTTGTTTATTTTTTTTGTAATATAAAATTATAGCAGACCAGACATTCTCTTCATCAGGAAGATTTTTAAATGTCCAGACAAGGAGACATTAGTTAGTATGAGTACTCCATGTGAGATATTTGAAGGTAGCATGTCTAGTACTAACTGTACGCATTTCTGGTTTCAGATATGAAGATTTCTGCATCGTACCCCCAAAGCAAGCTGACATCTTGCCTGGACACCTAAAGTGGATAGGGAATGATGCACAGTGTAAGTCAGTATCAGAACCAATATATCCACTGAAAAGGAATTGAAATACCAGTAATAATGTAACAACATAGAGATTCACCAGATTATAGTTATGTTTTTGTCTTATCACACAGACAACAGGTAATGTTCATAAAGACATTTTTCTCTTCTTTTTCATAGTCATAGATAAGCCACTGCATCCACAAATAAAATTCTTTCAATTTTTTAAACAAATGGTGTGCTCAATATAACTAATCTGCATGCCTGTGGTCTTCAAATGCACAATAGCAAGAAATACAGCTTTGATTCTAGTTACAGACACAGGAAATAGTCTGTCTAGACAATCAAGTAATGTACCTCTAAATTGTGAGTTTTACACGTGAGAGTCTCTGAAATGGAAACTGCTTCAAGAATATTGGCCAGAGAAGAGAAAAATTAGATTCCTTTACACTGTCCTATTTATTTTGCCCACTTACACTTCTAGCCAGTCCACCAGAAACCTAATAAGTAGGATATTTGCTTTTTATTGGATATGCCAGCTTTTCCTGTAAGACATTTAATGATCAGCTGCCACCTTCTTGCCTCTAATGTTCTGGAAAAATGCATATTTTTCATTGAAATTGTGTAACTAATGTTCATGATCAAATTAAATGATATCAACACAAATGACAGAAACTAAAAGTAATGACGAAATCCAAACCTTTACATCCAATCGCATGACAATTATTTACTTTCAGACCCGAGTTCGTATGCAATGACAATTTTTCTGATTTTTCAGATATCTCTACGTAATTTCAATAATGAATATGCACTAATACACCAAATTTTAGGCTGGGATATGCCAGAAATCTTACAAAAATATTAAGTTCAGGAACTCAGTTGGCTTTCTCAATTTGCACTGCTTTCTCACTTGATCTTTCTAAAATTCTGGTCCACTCCCAGTTGGACGACTGCATTGGATGCAGTTACTAGTGCAGCCAGTGTCTCCTCCTTCTGCAGAAGGTGAGGCAGGCATTTTCGTGGTGTGGCTAGCAGGGCAACTCACAATTGCTTATCATCTACAATTCTTTCCATTTTTAGCAGCACACCCAAATCCTTCTCAGGCTTACAGAGCAGTTAGTCTTTGCCCTTATCCCTGCCCAAATCCTCAGTGAGAGCAGTTTGCACAGCACCACCAACTCAGTGTCAAGTGGGGCTGCTGTGTCATGTGGAAAAGTTACTGTCACAGACAGCACAGTTGGTGCCTACAGAAAGAAAACACACCAAAAGAATCAATAGACAGAAACCAAAGATGCGTGAACCCTCTTAAAACCTTACATTCCTTGAATATCCTTGTCTTTAATCTTCTCTATCAGGGAAAGAATAGATGTATAGATTTGACAAAGTGTATATGCAAATTGTGTGAATAAATTGTGCCCTCATTTGTCCTTTGTGCAAGATCAACCCCTTTGGAGAGGTTTATAAGGCTACAAGAATTTTTGGTAGATTTTTATCTGTAGAGCTTGTTCGCCTTTGTAAAATAAATATACTCAGAATGCAAAGGTCATCTAGGGTCAGGCCTTCGAATGGCACTAAAAAAATCTGACAGATCTATCACAGGATATATATTTCAAATACCTCTAGATGTAAGGACAGTCAGCGCAGCCAAGAAGGTATAGGTGAAGGAGGGGATCTGCAGCTGCCAAAGTCTCTGTGCTGTGGCCTTTGTGATACCCATGCAGCAAGGATGACTTTCTTTCTTCACAGGAGAAAAGAAGGGCATCTGTCTTTCAAACATACATCTTGCCAGTAGATAGAGAAAAAAAGAGTAACAAGTTTAAGGCACGAGAGTTGAAAAAGGGCTGTTTGAGAAAAAGTGACACACATAGAGGGCAAGTGAGAAGCAGCCAGGCAAAAGAACATGTAAATCCCTGTGTGTGTCCTGGCAGCAGAGAGCGAAACAAGGCACTTTGCAGAGAAAGCCAAGTACAAGATCTACCAAAGATACTGGGATATTTGTCCAGCCAGCAGAGTTGTCAGGCTAAGTGCTCTTTTCATTTGACAAAGCAAGAAAAAAAACAGATTTAACTACTTTCAGATTGAAAGAATTAACATTTTTAGTATTTTGAATATATTTCTCTGCAGACACTAACCTTCAATATCACCAGAAGGGGCTAGTGAGATGTGAGGTTCTGCATTTTAGATACCCATATAGACACTAAATAAACAATTCTCAGCGAACTGTGTATCTCTAAATATAAGAAGATGGTACTTTCACCGCATGCAAGATTTTTCAATTCAGATTTTGGGAATAAAAGAGGATATAAATATATAGCATTTTTCCCACTGCCCAAAAGTCAGGTTGTTCTTTAAATATTAATGATATAAAAAATGTGTTTTTTCTTTTCATTCATTTTGCAACCCTGTTTTTTCTGATTGTGAACAATCCATTTGCTTCAGAACCGTGTTTCATTAAGTTTTGTAATAAATCAAACAAAGCAGAAGAATTTGAAAGGAATAGAAGTTTATTAAATGAATACTAACATTTTCATAATGTGGAGAGGGAAGACTTGACTTTACCTCCAAGAGATTTACAGAAACTGCTTTGTGGCAAGCCATTTTGGCACAATTCCCGCTTTGGATATTATCACTGGTAACAGGCTGGATGTCTACTACAGGTCTTCAGGAGCCCAGTGGATTTCCTGTTAATTATTTGGAGCAAACACAATTAAAGTACATAAAGTAAGAGTCCTAACTTTTTGTCTTTGATGCCTGTAGAAATTATAGGCCTCTATGTTATCTCTGCTGCAAACTATTAGTCTGTGTTCTCTAGATCAGTACTTTCTTGGTGGGAGCACATGCTCATTTCACTGCTTAGTTATGGCCTAGTCACACCATTGGATCAATGGACAAATCTTAATTCTTACCTAAGTGTCAAAATGTTTATTTTTTCAGAAAATTACAAATGGATATTGCGAGGATTTCATGGATTACGCAATTGATGGAATTCTGCTGCAAAAGAAGATTATACTTTTGGAAAAGAAAGCGATAATTCTTAACAGGGTTTTTTTGAGGCCCATTAACAAGATTATTTTCAATTAGTTTTGAGAGTGGAACTAGAAATAATTGTTTCTCTGATTTTATGTTTACTCATGGGGTACACGTGCAGTGTGTACACGTGCGCATGTGCATTTTTGCAAAATAGAAGCATCTTGAGGTACAGCACATCTGCACTGGGTTTCCTCCTTTTACCCTACGATATGAGCATCAACCAATGTGTCTAGCCCTGGTTTCAGGGGTTTGACAGGTTCACACAGGCATCCACATCACAGAGACACTGGCAGTGTCTTCCTTTCACCTCCTCTCCTTTCAAAGTCTGAAATCATGGTTTTAAAAAAATCTTTAAAAACTCAACAAGAGAGTTCTTATGAAACTAAACTGAGTAGAAGTCAGGTAGACAAGGTTGCATATGGTAACAATCACTATAGCTCAGCCGAAATCAGGGCTAGATGATTTTTACTAGTCAGGATCTAGCATAACTGAAACAAAGGTGGATTAAAACAAATGTTTCCATGCCATGTTGTGTTAATTATATGAAAGGCAAAAAGTAAAATTTGAGACTAATTAAAACCAGCATACCACGAAACATGTATTTACAAGTGCTCAAGACTTAGTCCACCTGTGTAAATGGCTGGAAACATCTCTTACCCCATTATATTTGCTTTCTCTTCCTAACACAACTTCTACAGCAAGTGACTAATGGTGACAGTCATTAAAAGGTTTCACTGTGCAAATAAACTTGCCTTTGTATTTTAATTTTTCTGCTTCCAAGTAAAGGAGAACACATGATATTTGGTGGTGTTAAGTCAGCCATTCTGGAAACATTTTGTAAAGCAAGTTCTTTGATATTTAATGTATACTATTGATGTAGAAATTCAAAACTCCTTGATTTTTGGATAGGCAGTAAGAAGTTTTTCCTATATTGACGGAGGAAAAACAATTCACAAGTCAAACCAAAAAATAATATTCTAAATTTCATGTGTGAAAGATAAACACTTTTGAATATAGCAAAACTGAGGAATATTTGTCACCTACATGCAGCCATGAAGTACAAAATTACTCATGCTCTTTAGGGGCCCTAGTACGGAGAAAGGCCGAAGTGGCTGTACACATCTATTAATGAAATAGGGCATAGTCAAAGACAGATGTTTGTGACTCACGCAACCATGCTGTGTGCTGATTTCCTCTCTTTCATTAAACAAGGCAAAACTAAGTACATGGGAACAATTTATATAATCCTGGGAATGTAGTAAAATTTCCATTTTCTTCCCTTTAAGAACAGCATTTAAGATGTGGAAACAAAACAGAAGTACAATGGGTAGTTTTTCTATTTCCTGAAACTTTTCTTGTTCTAGTTAGAGGAACATACTGGTACATAATTGAAACATGGGTCCATTGATGCAGTTTACTTCTTTCTGAGATAGATTTCATTATGTTAAAACCATCTTCTAAAATCTTTCAGTGTATAAAGCCAAAAAAATGTATGGGATTTTAATAGTCATTTAGTATAATGCCTGCTTCTAGCAAATTATTACTTTTCTTCTCTTTGGTCTTTCTTATATTAAACTTATATATAAATAGGCTGGTATATATAAATGTATGCACATGTGCATGTTTGAGTACTTATAAAAGGCCATTTTCTTTAAGAATTTTTGTTTTGATTTTAACAATATCAACTGCATGGCTTTCCATTCCATGATGTCATCTGCGAGGCTCAGAAACGTTTAATTCATTTATCTTCATGCAACCCTCTGAAGCAGAACTGTTCTCTCAAACTGCATTTTGCAGAAGGAACAAAGTCTGGATTACAACAAGCAATCCAGTGATTTTAGGAAACCTGTGACAGAGACTGTTTTGGGTTTGAATGTCCTTTGGTCTTCTCCAGTGTTTTGGTCCTCCAGTCATTTAAAAGTTATCTATTCACACACTCTGATAGTGGAGCAAAGAGGTAAGTAGATGTGCATGCACATGCAGAGCAATGGAGTAAAAACTGGGTGAACATCAGTACTGAATTAGTGTGATTGTCATAATTTTCCTGAATGAAGTTGCAATCAGTCTGTATCTGATATTGCTTTGGGGCAACAGATGCATTCATAAACTGGATCTGTGCCCATCCTGCCTGATGGTGCTCACGCTGCGCCTTTCTAGGAACATAAGTCTGTAAGCAGCCCCATCAGTTTGCACTATGCCCATCTTTCACTCAGTGATTGCTCAAGTGGGAGCATGGCAGGAGAGAGCAGTTTCACATATCACTGTTCCCCAGCAGATTACCTAATATGATCATTGACAATTTGACTCACAACAAAACAAACCATAACCCCATGAAAATATACTCTATGTACAAAGTACTGTTTCTACACTGGTTCTCTTAATACAGTATATTCCAGCATGATTTGACTTCATGCAGGTGACAGACTTCTCTGCTAATATTTACTTTTGGAAGCAAGCCAAATTCAACATGATTCACACCATGAAGAATCTCACTGACTTCACCTCACTTTTGCGCTCCTTTTTGTTTAGCTTGCAACTGTCGGTGCTATGAGACAAAGGGTCTATTTATATTGTTTATAATACAGAGGTTTATCGAGAAAAGAAGGTAGACGGTGAGTTGCTACGAGACACTGGAGATTTCTCCACCCAGTAATTCATGGGACCATTTTCAATTTCTTTTTTTGAGAAATTCTCAACTCCCAGATGCCAAGACTGCAAGGAATACTTGGGTGACTTTTCCTTATCTGGAAAAAAGGAGTTCTTAGTAACATATGCAAAACTCCTTTTCTTGTCTGGGCATGGCAGAGTGCCATAGATAGGCAGAGCTAAGAGATCAGTCACTGCAATCTGCTGCAGACTTGTTCCTGTAAATGAGAAAACAGCACTTAATAGAAGCTGTCTGAGGTGATTTTTCAGAACACTGTGGCAAAGGCAGAAACTATGACTTTTCCCGGGCTCTCAACTGAGAATAAATCTACTCTTTTCATATAAAATCAAGCTCCAAGTTGTAGAGGTAATATAAAATTAACAATGACTTAAAAACCCATACTCCCATTTCTTTGCTTTTTCCCACAATATTAGGCTAAATGTAGAAGTTTTCAAATATTCAGCTTCTATTTTGGTCTCTACTCCTGCATTTCTTCCTCTTTGGACAAATTTCTAAGCCCACTCTAAAAAGATCTTTGAGTAACGGACTTGTGTTTTTTACCATTTCACCTAACTATGGACTTCCAGTATTCTTGACTCTTCCTGAGCCTCTCCTCTACCCCTATCTTTCAGCTCCTCACAATGTTTTCTTCTCTTCATTTCATCTACGCTGGCCAAACTAAGCCTAGTATAAGCAGGCAGATGAAGACCTGTTGAACTTTCTGTGGGCATTTCCCAACTAAAGATCATTTGACTTTTTTCCTGAGTATAAGTCAAATCCTAGCAAGCCCTCTGGGGAGGACCATCTTAGGCATAGCAGCCACATGCTTTCCACTTTCCTCAAGAAGCCTACTTCTTGCATAACTTAGTAACCAGAAACCTCAAAGTCTAGTCTCTCACAGGACAAAGAGCAGAAGGGTTAGAGGTAAGCTTGCACAGATTTCTGGGATGGCACTTAATACCTTTGCCAGCATGAGCTTAATTCACTATATTTGAAATTATTTTTTTACTGAAGAATAGGCAAGAAGGGGGATGTCCCAAAGCCAAACTCTTGCATCTACACCTTCATTTCTTCACTTTCGGCTGAAGAAAACAACTCTGCTCAAGAATGAATGGTAGTGTGGGAGACAGGTTAAAGAATAGCTGTGGCTAGCCAAAGAAGCTAGATTCCCAGTCCATGGGAAAAAAAGAATTCTTGAAATTGCTTTCAGCCCCGACAACAAACCCCAAAATCCTCATGTGCTGGAGGCTTCTTGAATCTTTTAGCAACTCAGTAAAACTGACAAAAATATGTCTCATATAACAGCTGCAGGGGTCACCCAAGGATGCTCGTCCTAGGGCAGATTTGTTAACAGGCCACCCATCGCCTAGGATTTATATCTCCCCATGCCCCTAACTCTGGAAAGTAACTGCCAAAGCCAACTATGAAGAAACACTTCCTTGGTTCCTCAGTAAATTTACAACCAGCAATAACAACCGTATTTGTAATAGCATGCCCCAGACTTGGAAAGCAGAGGTATCCAGTTTTAAAGAGAGGAGTAACCAGTGCTTGCCGTCACCACAAAGACTAGTCCAGACTAACCATAGGAGTGACTCTGTCTGTGAGGCATTAACATTTTATTAAGTTGTGAAACGTTTCAGAATTAATATTGCTGTATACTCAGAGTTATTGTATTCCTTTTTTTTTCAATATTTTGAGCCTTTAAAAGTTTGTTTTAACAAATTAAATAACAAAAATTGATTTTGAATGCTAATCTTGGTGATTCAGTCAAAAATCAGATTATTTTATACAGTAAGTTCCTATTGAATCTCCATTATGAAGGTTAATGGAAAACCCCATTGGATTATCGTTTGACGTCAAAACTGGCACAACACAACCTGCAGACATCTGACTCATAGTGTTAGCAGAGACTTGGAAACTTCCAAGGAATCTTTTCTGTACTTAAAACAATATAATTCCCTGGGAAGGAACACATCTGAAAACAAACTTGCCTTAAGAATATTTCTTGTGATCCCATTTGGGAAGGGATTGGCTTTCTCTTAAGGAACAGGAAGGAAATTCCCTTTGAGTTTTTATGGAGCCTGAAAATGAACATTGTGGCTTTTTCAGTAGCTCTAGTGGGTAGTTTCCTATAAATGGGAATTAATAAATTTGTACTTAAGAAATGTGGTGTTTCCCTGGGTTATTTTGTAATTCATTTATTTCCTGACACTTTTCTATGGCATCAGTTAGGGAATCTAATTTATATGTATGTATAGAGACACACTCCCACAAATTATATCTAGGTTTATCTGCATATTTTTCAATATCTAAAAGTATTTTGGACTTAAAAAAATTTTTCCTTTTACAAGTTTTCAGATCCCAAACCACAGCCTAATGCATTGTTAAAAAATCCTGCAGGACTCAATGAAAATACGGTCTTCCGTTATTAAAAGACTGCAAATTCACATTACAAAAAAAAAAAAATCTGATTTAGAATTTTCCATGCATAGCAATTGCAATATTATTTTTCTGTCAGTAATGATGCATGAGTGTGAAATGAGTAATATAAGAAATAACAGTTTATTATCATTATCAGATGGAGTAATTTATACTCTTCAAGAAATCATTGTTTCAATTTTAAATACTTAAGTATAATAGGAAAATGAGGGCTAGCAATGTAAGCAGCAAGAAAAACAACAACAAAGGATAACAATGTGCCAGGTAAAAATTTTCTTTTTAAGTTTGTAATTACTCCCTGTAGCAAGGATGGTGGTTTTTCACCAAGTTTTCTTGGTACACATCTTTATAGTAAGATAATAGAAGACCAACTGAAAGAAGTTTGCTCTTAGCTTCACTCGAAGTCAAGAGGCAACAGCGTCTGGGTGAGATTTCTGAAAGAACAGGATACCAGGAGCACTCTAAACACTGTTTGATTACCCTATTGCAGGAAACTAATATGCAGTTAACAAAAAGACGTTACTGCTGAAGTAGACATGAACTTCATTTCACTGAGTTCTCCTCACTCTGGAAACTGAATTATAAAGTCTAGTTTCTTTCTTTGGCATAGCAAAAAGCTGCTGTCAAAATGGAACAATGGTATTTGAAGCTTACAGGAATATTTTGGTTAAATCTATTCCAGATAATAAATAAATAAGATGAAACAGAACCAAAACTTTTAATTGATGTGTTTCACCAATCTGCATCCATCAAATCTTCAAGTTTAAATCCTTTGATATTATTTGAAACAGCTATTCATTTTCAAATACCCATGTGTCTTACTTCCAAAATCCAACATCTCACAAATGTTCAGACATCATTTTGGTAACATACGAAATCTTCAGGTCACTGAGAAATCTTTAAAAGAAATAAACAATTGTTCTTTTCTCCAGAGCTGCCAGCAACCTGCGTGGTGAAGGGTTTGCACAGATTTGAAGATAGTGAAAAACAGAGTTGGCAGAGATGTAACACTACAGCATACATGGTATGGATATACGCATGGCAGTCTTAGTCCTTCATTGGACTCTGTGTACCGCCTTTCTGAGCCTGAAAACAAATCCACTTAAATCAGTAAGAACTACAAACCAGCTACGAGAGCTGACAGCAAAAGTTAGGCTTACCTTCTCAAACATTGCAACAGCTGGGATTTGTTACCCAAACGTAGGTTGAAACACCTGGGAATGATGACAAGAACTTTGCAATATGGAAATGATGATCCTGGGCACATCAAAACCAAATGTTTAACTTCAGCGAAAACACTCTGTCCTCTTCTTTAGGATGTGGCTCTGTAAGGGCTGAAGACAATTTCAGAGACTTTTTTTTTTTAAATCACAATTTTCACTAACTTCATGAATCAACTCTTGAACTCACAGAAAAACTTTAACTCACAACTAGATTCTTCTCAGTGTGAGAAAGACTGAGAAACCTGCTAGCATGACTTCAAAGAGCAAATGAATGTCTATGACCAGCATCAAGTCAAAGTTGTCAATAACTGATCTTTAATTTTTTTCTTCTTATTTTGATTATAGCAGTATGATATTCAACTTGAAAGAGCAAATATTCAAAGCGTTAAATTTTTACCATATCGTATCGTTCTTTTAAATGTTGTTTTTTCAAACATATTTGCAATGGCTCTTTTGTATTCTGTAACAAACTCTTCATTCTTATCAGGACTGAAAATCTCTGTAGACAGGGTAAATTCTGAATAGATATTGATTCACTGATGATGATCCTTCAAACTGGTTTGTGCACCTTTGAGTAAAGGCATAGAATTTTTATTATGCATCTGTACTAACTTAAATAGTTGTAAAATTCAGCCTTTTGAAAGTGTTCTAATGGTCCATGAGCTTTACTACAGATACAAAGGTGAATCCTCCAATGAGTCATGAAAAAAACATGTACATCCTACTGTGGAAAAGAATAGTTATGTGTTAATTAAAAATAGAAGCCGGAATTGAATAGATCTTGTCTGGAATAATTGCCTTTCTCCTTACATCAGGTAAGGGATGCACAATTTATTCATACTTTATTCCATCAAGGCATGATTGACTATCCGGAACTTGCCTAAATAAGGAAATTTTTGGAAGACCTATTTTGTTTCTCCGCATTGGTAACTGTCCTGGAAACTCTTGATTGTTTCCACAAACAACACGCTTATTTGTCATCTTTGCAGAAGAAAATCTGCCACAACAATTTCACAAGTGAACAGTATTTCTTCCCATTTTATTTACTACTGAAAAACTTAAATTATTTGGCTTCCCTGAAGCCCATTGTAAATTAAAGTTTCACATGGTAAGCCTTTATTTTTTAAATGACTGAATTATTAACTCCATAGAGTTATATCTCACTTTGAGGTAACAGAAAACTAACTTATTTCCCTGATACTCAAAACATGTGCAAGGACTCTTGGACCGTTTACATTTTGACAGCCTTATAGTCTTTCCTTGTTTTATAATATTACCAACATTAAAATTAATTAATTGGCATCTTGATTCATCTTTCTATCCCAGGCATTGAGACTGACAATTAGCTTAAAGCAAGCTTTGCTGACTATAGATTTCAGAACCTTAATTTGGTTTTAAATGTGTTCATATTTAATGAGTCCCTTAAGATTTTGAATTAACAGTTGAAGTTGCATAGCTGTGGAGCACAAAAATAAGACAATGTCACGCATAGCTAAATATCAAATTCAGTAAGCACGTTTATTACTTCACAAATCCTCATGTGGAACCTACTTTGGAAGGTGGCATCAGAAATTCAATGATCCCAATGCATGGGCAAAGTAGAAGACAGTTCTGCGGCCACACTGTGTTCTCTGGGATCGAGAGCAGGCTGATAGTCAGAATCACAGCTCTCTTGACCACTCACCCTAACATACACAAACTACACAGAATTACATAGATTACATAACCCAGTTGCATCGACTTCTATCTCTTCTGGAAATGTGGTTGTTATGTAAAACACAGCAGTGTTCGACTTCCATTTTTTATAGATACTTCCATGGCATAGGACATACAGTGAGAAGAAAACTGGACAGGAATGTGAAAATGATGCTCCATAAATAAGGTGTGTCAACATCGATGTGATATATGTACGCCCACACTATTCCAGTGGGCCTGTCAGAAGTATTGCATACACCCATTGGGCAGTAGAAATATGTGTGCTATTGGTAAGCATCAAATCAATTAGAATTCCTTTCTAATACTCCTAACTCCTCAACCGACATTGCATAATGATCCAGATGCATTATGGAAAAAGATTGCATTCAGAAGAACTCAATTCCAAGAATCACTGTTAAGAACAAGACATCTGGCCAGATATTGTCAAATCCTATCTTACCATTGAATGACTCAATTATGCCTATGTCACATTCTTTCCTTCTTCTCTCCCCAAGTCCAGACACTGATTTTATCACGATTAAACATGCTTTGAACCTCTTATGATGAAGGCAAACTAAAGGCACCTGGAAAGGACTTATCTGACCATCTCAATATAACGAATCAGGTTGCAGCAACGTAAATCTTTGCGGATCCTCACAAAGCACTGGCCTGTGCTTTAGATTTCCAGAAGTCACACAGTTATACTCTCCTATCTGAAACTTTTCTATTAATTTTCTTTTATGTATAGCTTACGGAAAAAATATATCTGCTTAGTTTATATACATGGAAGACTGTCAGGAATCAGAAGCAACTTTTCAAAAACTTTTTACGAAGTATGACTTAAACCCCAGTACAGCAAAAGACAAAGGGGTTTTAGGGGCTTAAGTGGAAGATTTTTACTTTTTTTCCTACTACATGCTCCTTATTAACACTTAGTCTGCACAGAGATTCTTAATCACTAGTAACTATCAATTCAGAGCTGAAAGAAGGAAAAATAAATGCAAATAAATGCACACAGAAAGCCTGAATCTACATTATCTCTCAGCTGATCTTTCACAGAAGCAAAGCATGGCAGAAAGAGAGTAGGAGCAAAGGCAAGGAGGACTGGAATCTAAGTAATGGGAAACAAAAGGAATAAGAAGCACAAGTGCTTTGTGTCAGAGGAGAAATCACAAATGAGTCAGAATGATGGTGGTTCAGTTAGAAAGAGTTGTTCAGAGAAATGGTTAATGAAAGGACCGAAGGAACAAGGGAGAGAAAAACAAGACAGGAAGAAATGGAGTAGAGGATTCTTTCAATACATTGAGAGAAAAGGTGCACACAGAAAACAAATTTAACAATGACTTCCTGAAAGGAAATGTTTACAGCTAAATGTTTGGATTGAAAATAGTGTGGGTTTTTTATCATTTGCAATTTTCAAATTTTATAATAAATGGTGGGAAATCAGTTGCTCAGAAGATCTGCCCTTGGACATCATGACATTTGTCTGTCCTCTAATCCCTCTCAGGGGTTAGATGTAGCCCAAAGAAGGCTGCACCACCAAAGGTACCCCCAGCCCACAAAAAGGAAGACGATGTGCTAGTGTTATCATGTGTTTCAGGTCGTGCTCTATAGGCATCCGCTAGAGCAGTAGCACAGTGAGCCTTTTACTTCAGTAAAGTGTTTCTACAAGACTAAAAATCTTACAGTATCGTATGCTGAGCATTGTGCTATTCTAGGGAGCTGTTGTTAAGTCATAAATGGAGCTAACCTAACTTTTTCTGTTACTTCATTCATGATGCTTGTGTGTTTCATAAAACATGTCTAGATTCAGTAGATCATGATGTGTTCTGCTGGAAAAACCCTGAGGAGATATAAACCAAAGTAATCTTCCCTGCTCTGAATGAGTAATTCTTCTTCCCAGTTTCCTTGAAAATGAAATTCCCTTCTCTCCCAAATTACTCAGAGCAAACCACATCCTCCCACCAGTAAGTGAGGAAGTAATGTCACAAGACATGGTGTTGTCTTCCTAAGGGCATGATGAAACTGCTTATGGTGTTCCAATCCCAAATCCAAATTCAATCTTGACCACCTCAAATACATTCAGAGGGTATGATAATTCAACCATGAAACCAGATATATGTCTGTCTCCTGACTGCCAGTAAATTAGGTATTTACCAACAACAAATAAATTTATTAGACAAATGAATATTTGGTTACCATTTCTTCATAGAAGAAAATATAATACACTGAACATTTGAAAACATCTAATAGAGAATTCAGTCTTGAAGAATATAAGCAAACAGCATCCACATTAATCTCAGCAACTGTCAGACTTAAGTTAGTAGTCTTGGGATTGAATAACACTGCCTGCATTTGCCCATGATGAAAAAAATGTATCCTCTCCAAACTAGGTTAGCAAACAGCCAGGAGTACAACTTTTTCACTATTCTGACTATCAAAACAGTATCAAGAAATATTTACATGTAACATTTTCCATGTGTCAGAACCAACAAATTCATAAATAAAGTCCCCAGATCATACCATACTTGTTGAATGAAATCTTAATGACTGTTGAGGATTAATATTATGAACATAGGCAAAAAATGCAAATATATTGTGAGAAAGAATTCAGGAGTGGAAGTTAAGAACGAAATGATATCTTCAGCAAAAATATTTTTATGTTGTCTTCTCAAAAACTTGAAGAAAGAAAGCAATAGGGGAAGAAAATCAATAACATCAGCTGTGATATAAGTTTTGTATTTGTATTAAGACTGATTTTTTTTGGTCTTACCCTGTTGTTTACTCCTTCTTCCAAGGCTAGATGACATCCTAGTGTGAATGAGTAAGCTAATGTTCATTCTCTCTTGTGCAATAAAATTTCCATGGTAAATGTACACCTATACAAATACTCTTTTAAAGAAATGGATCTTCCACTCTTTTCCACATGCATCATAGTCCATATATCAGCAAAGAATATGTACAGGTTTTTTTAAAAAAACAACCTACAAAGAATAATGTACATAAAATATTAGAAGATGTTTGCTAACCTCAGATGTGATGCGACTTACCTACTCTCCTTCCTTGGCCTGGTAACATGGGAACATCATGGTCTTATCTTGGTCATGAACAGAGCATGATGGCAAAAAGGTCGAGTATGGTGAGCCACAGCAAAAGTGACAATGCAGACAAGAACATGGCATGATATAACTTGATACAGGCTGTACATCGATAGTGAACAAGATAATAGTAACTAAAAGTGCTGCACAGGCGTACTGTGGTACTACCATGGGCTGATGGGACTGGCAGACAGTGCCAACATATGGCTGGAAATATGCTCAGTGACAGAGACCAAAGGGTCAGGCAGGTGCATGTGCCCAATGCTGCAACTGCAGAGCTGAGTTGCTGCTACAGACCAGTGTCCAGATTGGCAGGCTGAGTATCGTGCTGCCACCAACCCCACTGTCCTGTCACAGCAGAAACTCAAAGCCGAAGAAGCAGAAAGCTCAGTGACCCTCCCAAACACTCTCTAGTCCCGGTGGTCCAAAAGTTGTACCTGAGAGACTGTAATATACAGATGATTTTTTTTACGACCTAATTAGAAATAATCTCTTCCCAAACCTAACAATGAAATAACCTGGAAATACTAACTAGTACAAACTGTAGTCAGTGGAGTTGTACAAATCAAGGATGAAAAGCCTTAGTACACATTTAAAGGTACACATTAGTGCACATCTAATTACACCATTCAAAGTCTATTTTCTTAATAAAGCCACCAACGGAAAACTCTGACATCACAGCTGAAGGTATGTTGGGATTACATTCGGCTTTAAATCTTTGATATCTTTAGCAAAACGGTACGTAAAATTGTGTGTGTCCAAAAATTTATTGTAATTGCAAGACAACAAAACAAACATACAAAAACAAAAAAGAAATCCAACATAAGGAGGTGATGAGAGTTTAATTAAGAAAGACTCTGAATGATAAAGGATTATGTGGTAATCTGGGAAAAACCTGGCCTCCTTGACTGTTCTTTTCCAGAATGTTTTTCTCAAAACAAGCCAGAGCTGTAGCATTCCTCCCCAGTCTGGGATTTTTCAGGCTTGGGTTTTTTTTTCAAGGATGAAGGGAAGATAGTTGGGCAAGCCGATGTCTCTGAAACACACTTCGACTGTAAATGTTTTTCCACTACATTGTTTGCTAGCAGGGAAGACATAAAAGTTTGGGCACAGCTTTAAACTATTAATCTATATACAATACTGAAGGATGAAGTTTTTTATATAGCTGCTAAGCCAGAAGACAGTATTTGCAGGTATATTTTATGGCGCATGTGCTGATAGCAAGGATAAATACCGTTTGTTCAAAACACTAAATGTGTAAGAGAGGAAAGGTAACCGCGGCTGAATCAAGTCACACCGGGTTTTCGGCTAACACATCCCACCTTCGGAGGGCTGCAGGCAGACGCCGGTTTTGCGCGGTCCTTGAGTGCCACCTGGTGACCATTTTCCCGCTGCCGGAGCCATCGTGTCAACTCCCTCCACACCAGCTCCCTCTTGGAAATGTTTTCGGAACTGGAATTACGATAAATCTAACCAACACACTAGCTTAACTGGAAAGTACTCTGTTAAACAAAGCCAGGGAAGGAAGTTTATTCTAGAGTTTAATTTATTAGAATTGCCAGCTCATAAGAAAAATAATATACTTCACTTTTAAGGAGACTTTATACCATATGGAAGTTTAGCTCACTGCCTGCTATTAAAGAAATACAGGTGGAATGGCAGTTTTCATAGCACAGACAGCAAACAGGTCTTCATGTAATGAGAGATACAGCATAAAATTTTAAACCTGCTCTCAGCATAAGACAATAAACCTCACATGCACCAGAAAGGATTGCAGGATTCCTCACGCTTGAGATCCAAACCATATTTTCTATAATTTTACCTGGAATAATCTCCACCCTCTGTGTCAGTATTATTTTGAAGAGGCACATCAACTTCTGTTATTACTGCTTCTCTTTATTGTCTGCTTTTGCTAACTATTGATTAACACCAGTCTTACTGGGCTACATTAAAGATTGGCTGGTGGACTTGACACTGTTTTACAGTTGTGTGTGCTGGCACTACCAGAGTGGTTTTGGTCACCTTCTGAGGGGAAACTTTCTTCTGGTGACAAAAAGTAACACAGAATGGGGGACAACATGATTAACAGCAGCCTTGTGGAGAAGGACTTGGGGGTGCTGATTGATAAGCTTGAGCTGTCAATGTGCACTTGCAGCCCAGAAGGCCAACTGTGTCCTGGGTTGCATCAAAGTGTGGCCAGCAGGGCAAGGGAGGTGATTCTCCCCCTTTACTCCACTCTCATGAGACCCCACCTGGAGTATTGTGTCAAGTTTTGGAATCCCCAACATAAAAAGAGTTGTTGGAACAAGTCCAGAGGAAGGCTACGAAGATCATCAGAAGGCTGGAGCACCTCTGCTATGAGGACAGGCTGAGAGACTTGGGCTTGTTCAGCCTGGAGAAGAGAAGGCTCCTGGGAGAGCTTCTAGCATCCTTCCAGTACCTGAAGAGGCTACAGAAAAGCTGGGGAAGGACTTTTTACAAGGAGAAGTAGTGATAGGATGTGGTGGAATGGCTTTAAATTGGAAGGGGGAAGATTTAGACTAGACATTAGAAAGAAATTCTTCATAATGAGGGTGGTGAGGCACCGACACAGGTTGCTCAGGGAAACTATGGATGTTTCCTCCCTGGAATTATCCAGGGCCAGGCTGGATGGGAGCTTGGGCTGGCTGATCTGGTGGGAGGTGTCCCTACCCATGTCAAGGGAGGTTGAAAATAAATGATCTTTAAGGTCCCTTCCAACCCAAAACATTCTATGATTCTACGATGCTATCTTTAGTGCTAATTATTCCTATTTCAGATGCACCCATGTTCAGCAGCCAGGGACCCCAGACCTAATTTATCAAGGAAAAAAAGAGCCATCAGTCATAATGCTGTTTCTCTTCCTATCCACCCTGTTGTCCCTTCTCTGATGTCACCAGAAGGTCAAGATCCTGCTACAGTGGATAGAGGAGCAGTATACTCAGCTTGGAAACACACACTGGTGAGGTAGAGGGAGTGGGAGCTGAGGGCTTAAAGACCTGAGGAGTATAGCAACATGCAAGATATAGTCAAATACACAAGTTTATTCCACGAAGCACAACAGACAGGAAATACGGACTCAACTCCCTTGTGCCAAACCTTGGAGAACTGAAGGGTCATCTTCTATTCAAGACCTCCTTCCTTCTAAATGATGGCATCTATGGGAGGTCAAATTGGACCTGGATTTATCAGCTGTGTAAAACTTTAGAGCAAAGTTATTTTTCCTTAGCAGGTTTGACAATAATAGTATAATGAGAACTAACCTAATGCTGAGATCTTAACAACAGGATAATTAGTTATAGGTAATACTTTACAGAAGGTCTAAGATTTAGCTTTAAACAGGCATCTCAATTTCAGATTCAGTGCTATTTTCCATTTTATATTGCTTTGTTAATAGCCCACTCTGATCTATTTCAGACTATAAATATAATTTAACAAGTAGCTGAAAAGAAATGGAATTCACTCTTCATCTGGAGCAATTTTGCTGCCTGCACCAAAGCCAGTTTTTTGTTCTGCAAGTCTATAACATACCTATCTGCAGACCTGTCTCAGAATGAAAACAGTAGCATTTCTTTACATCTTAACAGCTTCCTTTCTTCACCATTTCTCTAAGAACAAAATCAATTTCCTCTCATCTTTCTGTCATTCAGCCTGACCTCTACCACCTTTCCCAGGACTCTCCTTTAAAAAGTGCTACTGCATGAAGTCCATTAGTAAACACATTTGCTGTTTATTAAGTATTTAAGCAAAGAATTTCAAAGGAATATTCTTCTAGGGTATGCTGCATGATGTCAGAATTCAGAACTCTGAACTCAACAGCAGGACTGTAAACCACCTATGGAAAAAAAACCAAACGCTGCCTTCCTCTTTTCCCAGGAATGATTTGAAACAGGAATGCTATGTTAGTTTCATTTCAGAATGCTATAGCATAAGGCTTTCATTTTCTTGACTTGTGAAAAAAAAGGTGAGAAAGTGTTGGAACTATATGAAGAGGAGAAAAAAAATCTCATAAAATGGGAAGAAGCAAAAAAGCAGGAAGAGTAGGAAGATCCTATTAAAGCAGTGAGGAGAGGATAAAAAGTGGCAATGAATCAAGTTTCCTTTAAAAAAAAAAAAGAAACAGAGCATCTGAGATCAGATATGGTAAGAAAGCTGTTAGAAACATTGTCACGCTGGGAAGGGAATACTTTTCAGATCCCAGAGATGCTACTCACACCTCACAGCTACTCATCAGTAAATTCAAGTTTAAAAACTGTGTATCATCTCACAGTTTGGAGCTTAGAGATGGGGAGGTTCATTTTCATACAGCATGATTTAGTATTATTTGAGTTGACCTATTTCCTTCAGTTTCCCTAGTAAGTAAAGTTTGGATTCTGCAGAAAGCGAGAGGACTCGATTCAACACTGCCAGGAACCTGCTTTGTGGCCCTGATCATATATCTTTACTTTTTTTTTCTCTGTTTACCTCTTTGTTAATTTTCTTGGCTTTAGTCCAGGCCTCAAAGGGCTGGAAGAATAACTGATGTCTACAATACCAAACCGAGAAATGCAGAGAGGGGAGTAAAGGGGCCATCAGTCTGGATTATGTGCAATTTAAAAAAATTATTTGTTTTATTACATTTTTCCTAACCAATACAAAAAAAACAGGAAGAAAAATTTGACTCAGAATGAGACATTTTGTTCAAATATTGTAAGAACAACATAGGAAATGAGCAGCAACCCTGCATCTGACATTTTCCCTCATGCCCACATACCAGAGCACTCACATGGGAGTACCAGGTGCTTCTGTCTAAGGGTGCCAGTGACACCTCACACCTATGCACCTAACCCACCACGCTGCAGAACCCTTCTTCTCTGCTTTCCAGCAGTAGCGAATCATAGAGCTGGGATTACTCCAGTAACAAGGTATTCAGAACTGAGTACCAAACCCCAAAAGTTTCTAATCAGCACGGGAAAAGTTTATATCATCAATTATCGCCCTGAATCAGAAAAAGACAGAGTTACAGCTGGGTTTCCCACCTTGCGGGTGGATATCTTAGCCCATTACTCCGGACTGGAGAGTTTTCCAATATGGCTTTCTGGCTGCTTCCACACTCATTGACCCTTTTAAATATCCCTTGGTCAGTAGGCAAGTGACTTCTCAACTTAACAGCAAGGACACCCAGCTTTCAGTTTCTGCTTTGCTATTTTTAGAAAACGGAAAGACAACTCTCATTACAGTCACACTATATAGACCAGTAATTTGGATACTTCCTAAGAAAGTGTAGGAGAAGGCAAAATTCATCCCAATGTCACGCATTTTAGGTATGGATATAGTGAGGATATAATTACACTAGGACACACCAGGTGTTGGCCTTCCTGACTTCACCCTCTATGCTAAGGAGTAAATATGGGAGTCAGAGGAGGAGCATTTAGCTCGGGTACTGTTACTGTCAGGGAGGGTTCATACATAACACAACACGGGCAAAAGTACCCAGTGACTCTGTAGCCTCCACCAAACTATGTGTTTGAGTGACTGAATCAGACAAAATAAATAAGCAAATGGTCAGTTACCTGTAGTGATTTTCAGGCATGCATGACGTTTTTCAGGACTAAACTGTTTTATTCACACACTCAATTCATGCAAACCAGATCTTTCCTTATACGCTTGCTGGCTGAGCAAGTAAGGATGGTGACAAATACTGTACTTAGGAAGACAAGTTAATACATGGTGAGGTTACCTTCCTCAGTCTCCAATTACAAATAACTTGTATGATCATCCTCTTGCAGCATAGCAGGTCTCTCTTGAAAACAGAGAGAGAGGCAAAACTTTTTTTACTGATTCCTCCCAGTATCATTGCTACTCTAATATTGAAATATCCGAAATGTATGCTACCCTTTGAGACTCAGTGGATGTCTTTAAAACACTTGGTCTATTAAATCTTAGAATACGTGATTAATGATCTGTGGGCTGTTGATGTGAGCTGAAAGACTCAGCAGAGTTTGCCCAAATGCTTTTGCAGATTTATGTACTGTATGTTACAAACAGAACTGTCAGTGTAATTATTTCACAAAAGCTCAGATGCGCTGCTCAACATCCCTCCCCCAACACAAAAAGGCAACTCAACAAGCAAAGGTGAACTATTCTCTAGTCTAACTTCTGTTTGCGCTTTCAATTTAATTTTTTTTTTTACAGGACAGCAGCAAAGTTTGCTTTTTTTTATTGTCATAGGATTATATTACAATTTTATCCAATTTAAAGAACATTTTAATCAGATCAAAAAGACATGAATTTTCTACTGGCCTTTAACTTCAGCCAAGTGCATGTGTTAGTGGCTTTCATCATGAGCATTCTCAATTTAAATAACAGCACTCTACAGTACTAATCTGCATGATGAAAACATTACTTTGTTCAATTCACAAATAATACTCAGACAAAAACCCCATCAATTTGATATTCTAAAACTACTGATACTTGATACTGTACTTGAACTTATAGTTGGTTTCTGGCTCTCCGTCTGAGAGCACATGAGGAGCCGTCTATGAATAAAGATAGCAATTGGTTTTCCTAAAGTCGTTACTATCCAAATAATCAATATAGAATCATAGAGTCATATAATGGTTTGGGTTGGAAGGTACCTTGAATATCATCCAGTTCCAACCTCCCTGCCCAACTGGACTAGGTTCCTCATAGCCTCATCCAACTTGGCTTTGAACACCTCCAGGGATAGGGTATTCGCAACTTCTCTGGGCTATCTGTTCCAGTGCCTCACCACCCTCACAGTAAAAAAATTCTTTGTAACATTTAAGATAAATCTCCCCTCTTTCATCTTAAAACCATTACCCCTGACCTATCCTTGCATTCCCTCATAAAGAGCCCCTCCCCACCTCTCCTGTAGGTCCGCTTTAATACTGAAAGGCTGCTAAAAGTTGTCCCCAAAGCCTTCTCTTCTCCAAGATACACCAAGCCCAGCTCTCTCAGCCTGTCCTCATAGGAGAGGAGAAGAAGAAATCTAGAAGAATCAGTACATTCAAAGAATATCTAGAACAAGAAATACAAGAATATCTGTAAGAAGAAATACATGCAAAGGAGAAGAAGTGGACTGAGTTTGGTGGTACACTCTACAACACCAATCTGTGTTGCACTTGGTAGCCCAAAGACCCCACGTTCATAAGAATGGCAAAAAAAGCATCCATCTGAATGAAAAAAAAGTACTGCAAAAAGTAAAAAATACAGTAAAAAAATAGTAAAGCAGAATTTTTTAAGACTAAATCAGTCAGGTTGTGTCTCCACAGCTACTCTAGGTGGGACAGCATGACAACTATTTGACTTTCCTTACTAATATGAGCTGAATGCAACAATCATCAGGAAACTGTGACTGATTTATTGCTGTGTTTTTCTCATCATATTTTCTTTGAAAAAGGTATTAGTTGTTTTATTATTTATTTTTGCACACCTGATTGGCGATAAAATTACTTAAAGATTTCAATTAGGACATTATTTTGTGTTCTCCAGTCCACAAAAGAAATAGATATGCAGCAAGGACTAACTAAGCTGCGGGAAATAAAAAACAACAGAAAGAGAGCAAACACTCCAAAATCATCTGAAATCTTATACTGATCTAATGATAATGTCAAAATCATTGAAACATAGAATTATTTGGCTTGCAAGGACCTCTAAAGATTACCTAGTCCAACCCCCCTTGTTCAGATCGTTTAAAACCATTGTCCCTTGTCCTGTCACTACAGACCCTGACAAAAATTCTCTCTTAGTCTTTCTTATAAGATCTCTTTGTGTATTGAAAGGCCACAAAAAACTCTCCCCAGACCCTTCTCTTTCACAAGTTTCACAACCCTGACTCCCTCAGCCTTTCTTCATAGGAGTGGTATTGTACCTCTCTGTTCATTTTTGTGACCCTCCTGCAGACTTTGCTCTAACAAATTTGTAGTTTTTTTGTACTAGGGAACCAGAACTGGATGCAGTATTCTGGGCAGGGTCTCACAACAGTGGAGTAGAGATGGAGAACTATCTCCCTTGACTTTCTGGCCATGCTTCTCTTTATGCAGCCCAGGATATGATTTGTTTTCTGGGCTACAAGCCCTCATTGCCAGCTCATGTCCAATTTTTCATCCACCAGTATCCTCAAGTCCTGCTCCTCAGGGACACTTTCAATTCATTCATCCACAAGTGTTTATTGATATTGGGAATTGTTTCAACTCAGCTGCAGGACCTTGCACTTGGCCTTGTTGATCTTCATGATGTTTACTTCACATGGACCCACTCCTCAAGCTTGTCAAGGTCCCTCTGGATGGAGTCCCTTCCTTCTAGTGTATCAACTGCACCACTCAGCTTAGTGTCATCCACAAACTTGCTGAGGGTACACTCAGTCCCACTGTCTATATCATTGATGGAAGATGTTAAGTAGTTTTGGACCCAATATGGACCTTGAGGGTCACAACTTGTTACTAGTTTTCACTTGGATGTTGAACTGGTGACTGTAACTCTTTGGATGTAGCCATCCATCTGACAGTTTATCCAACTAAGTTGTATCTCTCCAATTTAGTGGCAAGGATGTTGTTGGAGACCCTATCAAAGGCCTTATAAAAGTTGAGGTAGGTAGCAATATGTATATTACTAAAAGGGTTATAATGTCTCTGCTTTCCAAATTGAACTAAGCGAGTTTTATTTGTAAAGCCAGTTTTCTTGGGTATAGATTAAAAGACCATGTCAATAAGTACATTGCAAATAAGGGCGGCAATGACAAACATACAATATCTGGAAATGCTTCTTATTTTTTTGGGGGGGGATGGGGGGACTTACTCTCTAAAACCATTTGAGCGCCCTCCCAGTTCTCTTACCATAAGCTATCTTGCCAGACGCCTAAGAAACCCTTCTGCTTATACCTTACAGCTTGTCTGGAAGTCCATTCATTCAACAAGCCATGTAAGAGTTTTATTGACCCTGACCCCTATGAAGTCTTCCACAAGGTCATAAAATCCATGCAGGAAGGGTTCATAGCCAGAAAAGCATGGAAATAATTGAAATAGAATAGGAGAAAATTGTAGGGTTCGACTCAGGATAAAGGGGAAAGGGAGAAATACATATGATTATGAAACTTCCTTTGGGTTACTTAAGCTTGTCCTGAACAGTACTTAAACTCTCTCAAGTACACCTGGTGCAGAACTGCAACGATATAGCTAAATATGTAACAGCTATTTTTATATAACACTATCACACCACACTGCAATTCAATAGCCAAGATTCAAGTTCATACACATTCTTTGAAAAATCCAAGTGATGTGAACTCCATTCAGCTGTCAAATACACCACTATTTATGAACAGATGTTGTCAACTTTACTCCCTCAAATCCTTTCCTTGTAAAGAGATTTGTGGTTAAGTATGCATCCAGGTTATAGGTGGATGGGCAATATAGGTTTTACAAGCAAACTTGAAAGGATTTGGGAAACAGGAAGTACTCTGTACCAGCTGAGTGGCTCTCATAGTCCTTTGTATTCTAGCAATTATGCGGTCAGTCTAATTGTCGCCTAGCCAAGGGGCACACAGTGTGTCCTCCTTCCATACAATACCCTTCTTTGTTGACTTGAAGTATATTGCTTGACAAACAGCACAAGGTAAGCCTGTGGTTTTGATTTCTGGCACCAGAAAATTTGGTGCTACCAGGTGCTGAAGGGGAAACAGACTTCAGGATTTAGAAACATTTAATGCTCTGATCATCCCCAGTCATAGTTGTCTTTACCCTTGCTAAACAGGGTACCTTCTGTTACCAGTTATTTACAGAAATCCTGGAAAAGTTGTCACATGAATGTCATTCTCTTGATAAAAGCAGTTTATGAAGTTTCCTTTTCCCTCCCCTCCAGCACCTGTTCATTCCTGTCCTCTTGAACTTTAACAGCCCCTACTAACATTTGAGGTCATGCTGCCATCTAGATTGCTGAAATGATTCTAATTTGAGGGGAAGGAATAAACCTACACATGCATACACACCTAACTCTGCAGTGGAGGGGCAGGGGGACAGGAAGGGAAGGGAAACAGCAGATTTCAGATTTTGGGTTTTTTTCCATTTCTGATAATTTCTACGAAATGATTTGCACTGCATCCCCACAACACAAAAAAGTAAGTGAATGGTATACTATTTTACAGAATCTGACACAGGCAGCCAGGCTTAACCTTACACCTGGAGAAAAGGTCCACATAATCACAAGTTACGTTTATCCTTCTTTGGGGCACCATGTGCCTGCATGTATGCCCAGTGATGTGTGGGTCTTTGAGGTCACTTTCAGTGGGGCTCCCAGGGAAGCATGAAAAGTTATTACAGGGACACCTTTAATGCTTTGGATAACGTCAGCAGAATATATGCAGCTTTTTAAGATAACAATGTCAAAATAATTACCAGAAAATCTGAAAAAAATCCTGGCTGTAAAAGTTATGAAGTTCTGAGGTACAGATCACTCATATATGTGTGAAAAGATAGTAATCAGGAAAAATAAAATATTCTTTGCAGTTCTGATCATCTGCAGAGTCACAGAAAAAAAAATTGTCAGAAATGTCAAGGTATTCAAACTTTCAGATACATCAAACATCTTGTTATCTTTTTTCATCGATATCTTGCATGTCTGATTTTAACTCCTTAACTTTTATTCATGTTTCAAATCTGCCTGACTATAATGTCTGAATCAGACCCGGGCTGGTGTAGATGTGCCAGGATAAAAATAGCTGAGGGAAGTAACTTCAATGGCCAAGATAACAGTCTGGTAGGTATCTAGCTGTGAGGCCTTATGTTTACACATTGGGTCTGTAAGCTCTTTAAACTTCCATAATCTGGGTACATTGCAAAACTATCTCTTTCTTTGCCTTCTAAGGCACAGGTTCCTGATGGCATTTTTCAGAAAAGCGTAACAGATCACTCTGTGCAGCAAAATCCTGCTCAGCCAACTGAAAAGACTGCTTCTTTTTGCCAACTTCCAGCTTTTTGGATACTCATCAACAGTGCAGGACCTACATAAGCACATACGGTGTTACAGGAGGTTTTCTTAACCCAGCTACTCTTCAAGCTAAATAGCACTTGAGGAGGAGATTTAGGCAAAACATGATCGATGACCTGCCTACTTTCTTTGCCCTGCTTCTCTCATCACTGCAGGATATGCTTAGTATCAACTGCCCCCAAGTATGCCTTTGGCTGACAGCCTCTCCCCTGCTGTTGTTTTCTTCCTCTCAGTCAAACAGGAATCCCTCGGCAAGGAAACCGTATTCCCGTGTTGCCCTGCTGGTAGAGTTCCCATTCGCTGCTCTCTCTTCTGTGTGGAGGAATCTGATGTAATTAGTTTTCCCTGCTAGGCACCCCCACCAGCATCTCACAGTCTGAGCACATATGACACAATCCTCCTGAGCTGACAACTTGTGTTTGGTTCAGGCAGGATGGCCAACACATGCACCACTTGCTACACACAAATCACAGTCCAAATTACAATTGAAATAACTGTAAGTCTCAGCTGTAAAGAGGCTGCCAGGGCTGTCACCAGGCCGGGTGTACACATGCCTGAGGGTATTGTGGCAGGGGTCTGCAGGGTAATTCAGGGGAATATGCATTTCACCGATGAGGGACGAGCAGGATGAAAACTTGGAAAATGTGTGTCATCCTCATCCCCAGCAACTTACTTGCATCATGTCAGTTAGACTGACAGTCCTATGAAAGCATTAAAAGTTTCTTGTATCTAATCTTACATTTCAATATAGTCATATTTACTTAATAGGTTCTATCAGACATCCTGCAAGGAATTAAGAATAACAGAGCATTAAATTTTTGCTCTGATAAGCATGATGGTAATTTAACATTATGATTGTATAAAAGTATTACACATCTGAAGCTATAGGCATGTTTTCTATTAAATACCATTAAAAAGATTCAGATATTGTTATCTGTGCTGTCTGGAATGGCACTAAAAGGAAGACATAAAAAGGTACTGACTTCACAGGTCTGAGAAGGGGAAGGAAAGACTTGATTACTGACCTTTGTTGCCCTATCTACCTGCTTAGACTCAGATACAAATCTACAACTGGATCTTTCCCATCCTAACCCTCTCTTCCTCCAAGAAAATGTTCAATGACATGGATTTCCTTTTTAACAGAACTGAATCCAGCTCTAATAAACATTTTTGTGTAATCAAATGCTGCATATTTTGTATTCTACAATTATTTAAGAGTTTATGTAATTTCCTTTTGCTCCATTATCTCCAAGGTTATTCCTTCTGTATCTCCCCAAAAAGAATTACTTCCCCTCACATATATTTATCCAGGGCAAGTATGGTCAAGATGTGCTCAGCATAGGCCTGCATATGTGAGTACCATTGTCTTACATGTAGTTTGGTGTGCTAGAACATTGCCAAATATAAAGTAGCCTAAAGAATGACTATACACCTAAGGAGATATTGTCTGGTTTAGAGCACACTAAATACATAGTTGTGTAGTTGTGCTGACCGCAGCAAGAAAAAAGACAACAGATTTGTTAAGTAGTATGTGGATCCCTCTAGGCTGATGGGATCATTCCTTGGCTGCTCAAGGCAGTGTCAGGGCAGCTTTGTGGCACAGGAATGACAAAAAATGATCTAATGCTCCAGAGGGCCTGGCCCAACACCTACAGAAGAAAAGTAGGTCAAAAAGGAAATCTTGCTAGTACAAACACAGCAGTGGCAGCAGTCCATTGTACCAGGCACAGGGTTTATGTAAGGAAGTGACTGGGGCTGCTTCACTCCTAGTTTCACAACCAGCAGAAGACTGGTGCTAAAAATGCACAGCTGCTTCACACAACAGCAGGATACAGCTCATCTATAAGTTTAGAAAAGCAAATATATCGCCAAAATTACAGTTCTGTGTCTGTGTTAATCTAAAAATTTGAATACGATTAAAGAGCATGTAACAAGCTTTTTTGTTCCTCATTCACAAAGGATATTCTGAAACAGAAGCTGTGTCTTTGAAAGCATAACTAAAAATTCAGCCACTAGTTACTCTTGTGGCTTCCTGCTCTTCGGCTCTATTCCCAGTTATTCCAGGGTTTCTACTTGCCATCCCACAAGACCAAAGAAACCTTAAAAGGTTGCAATCATCTCTCTAGCTTCTATGAGAAAGATATAACTAATGGAAAGGGATGTCTCAGCAGTCTTCCCCAGTTCTCACAGCAGCATAACCAGAGATAGTCAGAGTGTGTCAACCAAAGGCTAATGAGAAAAAAGGGCAGAGAGAGGGGCAGAAAGAATCCAGTATCTTACAGGAGGTCCCACTCTGGTGACACTTACTTATGCTGGGAGTTAGTTCAGACTGAGCCAGATCCCACGACTAAGTGTCTAAAAGTGGCTTAAAATAGTCTTAATTTACATCCACCATTTTTGTCTTTGCGCCAGGTTTTTGGGAAAGAGGAAATGAGATCTTCTTCATGCTTACATGTAAGTTACCTATGGACTTCCACTGACTAAACAAACAGATTGAATTTAGAGATATAACTTCATTCAGGGAACCAAAAGATAAAATGGATGCTTATCTTCTCTGCAGTGTGAATATTCACTCGTCAGTAATTCTGCAACTGGTCTTGCTGACAGTGTTCTTTTTAGGTCCTTGCTTCTGTTATTCTCCAGTTACCAGAGCCAAAACCCAAGCTGATCCCCAAAGGCAGCAGCACATGCTTGGCAGTGGCAGTACTCAGATGCTAAAATGCGTTTTACGGTAAGAGGAACTTCAGCCCATTGGTAAGTAACCAGTTTGTTGGAAATCCTTCTCATAGATTTAGTCTGTCTGGAAAGGGCTGATCAAAGGAAAAAAAAAGCCTCTTTCCCTAGTAAACCTCCCAGGTAAAACAACACGGGGAAATATGAGCGACTTAAGAAACCATCTAGTGGATCATGTGCATATTTATTTTGATGTGAAGAAAGGAGAATATTTCATTCTGAATGCTTTGGGTTGTGCATAAACGTACCCCAGGCCAGGAACAGCAACAACAGCAGAAAATCAACTGTGGTCTCCAGTCCCTGGAGCAGCCCATTCCCTGCACTCAGAGTTCGCTTAGCAGAACAGTACATTTTCTAACTCTATGAGGCCTGACCTTTAACTTCTAGCCCTCTGCTAACTGTAAATGACTGTGCATGGAGGCAGGGGTACTTGTAAGATTTTGATATCTCTCATTTATCACAATGGACCATTAAAGTTGATGCCTATAAACACACAAACCGTGGGGTTACCAGGTCCATTCCATAGTCATATACTCGTGTTAACACATTCTTTACTATACTATTAAAAGTTAACTGCATTTCTTTAAATATTTTTGATCATGTCTCATTGCTTGAAAAGTCATGATGATGGCCTCAAGCAGCATCAAAGGAGTAAAATAAATAGACTGTTAGAATTTTTTTGTCCTATAAGGGATTAAAATAAACATTGCAAAGCCTTCATGCATGCAAGCATTAGATCAATATCAGAGACAGCAGCTTTAAGCAATGAGTAAAAAGCATAAAATAAAACACTAATTCAAAGGACTGTATAGCTGCAACTAAATCAAGATATAATAGTCGGTGTATATCTAGTGCTGATGTCTCTTCAGACAACTAACTTAAATAATTTCTTTTTATTTTTATTTCTAGGAGATGAACATAGCCAAACACTGTATCAGATCGGTTTGCAGGTCCTCTCTAAAGTGGAAAGGGACTTTCACAGACAATTCCTCTTCAGTACACTTTCTTTGAGTGAGATTCTTAGCGCTCTTGCACATAAATTTTAAATGTTACAAAATAGTAGAGTTTTAACAATAGGTATTGCCATAGAACCTCACTAAATATTTATAAATTTGTGTTTTGAAATCATAAATTTAATAATAATTTTTAACTGCTTGGAGCCCTATTACATTCAGTGTGCAAAATACCTAATAACAGAGTTAAAACAGCATTTTACATCTCTGCATCTAAGCGCATATACCAATTTAGTTTCTATTTATCAAAATCATTTATGAATCTAAGACAAATTTTCCATAGCAATTCTTTTTACAGATAAAAAAAAAATAAAAATCAGTAACAAAATTACTGTCAAGTGACTACTTTCTAAATCCTGCCATAACATTTGATTTTTAGGAGCTTGCTAGTGCTGATCACATTCACCGAAGAGATTTTTAATTATGTTCACAGAAAATGTCTGAAATAACAGATTTGAAAAAGAAGCAGCCACAATTAAGTAAGAGCACAACATTTTGTGCTAGCAACGCTTTTGATAGGGCAGAGACAAGCAGCAGGTGTCAGGTTTCAAAAAGCAACTGCCCTTTTTATTTGATAGACACGGAGTGACAGATATCCTTGGCAAAAAGTAAAGTCTCTGACAACAAGTCATCTAGTAAATCATATAGTTTTGGTATACTTTCTCACAATTTCATCAGTGTTTTTAAATCACTCATTCCTTTTCAACGGAAAAGATCAACAGAATCTGAGATGGCCTGAGTCAGCAAAATCAACTTAGAGGCAAGGGAGCACAGAATACCCTTGTTATCACTGGATTGCAGAATTCTGCTCTGAGCTCTAAAATTCGCCTCATGCTGATCAGCAAAAGCCTATCTGTGTAATTTTCTATCTGAAAGCAATTTCTCTCACGGTGATTGCACTACAGTACCTGCAGTATAGTCACTTTATCACACTGACAAATATTGCCATCAGAGATCTTTGCAATGACAGTGCTCTCCTTACTGCTCCATTTTGTTCCAGGGCTCCAGGAAAGGAAATAAACCCAGTGTCTTACCTCTGCTAACGTCCAGTTTTTCAACTGGATCTATCATAGAGGTGGATGATGGGTTTACAGTCACAAAGAGTATCTTGATAATCAAAGTCAGTGAGCAAACATCCATGTTAATGGACTGGTAGGATTTTTCCAAAGTATATGAAGTCAGGTAAGACAACTCAAAAGGCTCTGTTCATACATTTTGGAACAAATCTCAGAGAACGGCAATTACAAGCTCAATTTCTGCTCTCCTTTCCCTCCATGGTACTTCACTTGTGGCATACAGGAAAACGTATTTCTGCTTCTCATTCTGTTCAGAAAGAAACCCCAAAACCAACAAACAAATAAACATAAAAAACTGCAGATTCCATAAGTCTGCAATACAGCTTTAGAGATTTTGAGGTCATAGCTGTGTGACTAGCCCTAATCAATAGCAGAATCCACTTGATTTTGGTTAACTGGACATGGAAAGGATGGTAATCTATACTACAGTAATTCTGCATTGGCATGAGGTACATTCATACATACTTGGTCACCATAGATCAGCTGATGCAAAGGGACTTCGTTGGGGATTTTAACAGCCTACTAGGTTCTTGTTCCTTTTCTTCCTATTAGCATCATTAACCCAGTGTAGCCAAAAGTTATCCTGGAATCTGTTCTTTTTTCAGAACAGATCTGGGTTTAATGGAAATTTGTTTTCCATATACTTTGAAAATAGTCATGTTTTTATTTTTCATTAAAAAGCTGCATTACAGAGAAAGAACTACACAGATATCTTACATAATTATGTCTTGCTTTTGTTAGATATAAGTATGGCTTAGATAAAGGTGCATTTTCTCTTCTATGCGTTTGAGAAAAGCTGTCAATGAAAAATTTAGGTAATATTCGGAGAACAGTATTTCTTTCTGCGAATAGTAACTTAAGTTTGCTCAGTGAAACAGGTAGGTAAAGCATATATTGAACACACAGATGAAATACAAGCACATTCTTATGGAAAAATTACTTTTATTTTTCTAGAGTATCTAAGAGCCTCTCCAATCATGATTCCTAGGAAGACTTCTCTTGCCTAGATCACTAAAAACTAGTAACATCTTTGACTGAAAAGATTTTATAAATCAACTTAGTTGCTGTGCTTTGGTTGGCAACTCTATAGAGGGCAGAGGCAGGCCAAACTAGTCAATAGCTATGACAGACTTCTAGTCTATTTCCCTCCCTCTCTGAAAACAGATAGTATGCTACTAAATGTAGTTAGTATTATAGAGCGACCCTTCCTTTATAGAATCTGAGGGCACCACAGTGATTAATTTTATTGTCTCCAATGTCTTTGAATTTGGCATAAATGAGTTGTCCAAGGTCACGTAAAAGGCTGTGGTTGAACTGGGAACAAAATTCAGACTATTTTTTGGTGTCTAGACCTCTGCTTTATCTCGGTAATAAACCTTGGTAGTAGGAGGAGACAAGGAAAAAGCTGTTGGTAACTTTCAGCGAGAGAAAGCCAAGAGAATGGAGAAAGTCATTTCTCCATACAAGATTCTTTTAAAGCAAGTCAGCATGCATTTTATTGAGTTCCCAATTTTTCTCTACTCTGGACAACAAATACATATGATTACATATAGTTTTAATTTCTAATATTTATGTTAGAGAAGATAGAAAGCCCCTTTGCTACATGTTGAACATTTTTTTCACACAGTCTCCCAGTTTACTAGAGTAAAATTACTACTGCTTACTTTAGCAAGAATGGAAGGCATCAGACGGTAACATAAGCAGAAAAGTTGAAAAAGATTTTACTAAATTTCTGTGAACAGAGCATTTTTTTCTGAGAAGTAAAATTTATACTGCTTCTTCTTTTGTATGTGACACAAACTCTTGGGCTATATTATTGTCAGTTTGTCTCATTTATTAATTTTATGGGTTTTCTATAATTCCAACACCTGCAAAAAACATAAAAATAATTTTTCTGTTCCAATAAAAGTTATAAAAAATAATAGAACTGGCTAATGAAACTCCACAATAATTCAACTAACCTTGCAAATTATAGAAAAAATATTGTCCTTCTTATATGTTCACATTTCCTTACTTTGAACAATATATGTTTAGATTTTTGGGGGACATTGAAGAACTTCCTAAATATTTTTTAATGTTTTTTCCTAGTTATTCAGATTTTAATCCAAAGGCTAATCAGAAGCTAATCAGTTGCTCATTTTTAATGAATTTTGTATAAACCACCAAATATTCTTTTATTTGTAGACTTTATAAAATAAAAAATTCTATGCAAGTAGTTTTTATATAATACATATAATTACATAAGTAGGCTGACATGAAATGTACTAAAAGCACCTACAGTTAAACAAAAGGAAAAAGAGGTTTTCAGGAAAATGTTGAGTAACTGCATTTTCTATTTCCTAAGTCAAGATTTTTCAAGACAGCAGATGTTAGCAAATGAACAAAGTTTTGTCTCTTATCTGGAAGTTTTGTTACATTTCTTTTGAGAACAAAAAGCACATGTATGATCAAGCTAAATGCAAATCAACCAAGAGACAGCACTAACTTAAAAGACGTAAATGTGATAAAAAAGTTTTTATTCTGCAATCCATATGAGAACACCACAGTAGAGCTTAGAAAGAAGTAGTTACCTCATTATTGCCCCAGTAGTACTAGAATCTTATTTCTTCATTTTCTTTTTGTTTATTGCGATAGGTGACTACAATCTACAGACCATGATTCTGTAATCTTGTATTTAGGCATAAACATTATGTATTTGAGTTAACTGGGATTTAAGGTTTGAATTTACTAGCAATCTACTCTATTAAATGAAGTGTTTGCCTTCTAAAAATACAAGGCAAGAAAACCTATATTATGGATGTATTAAATAAATGTAACGAAATCCTGAAACAGAATCTAGGTTATTACCAAGTTCACTAAATCAAATGCAATCTATTAATTCTAAATCAATAGTAAAATCTGAGCCAGGTTGTTACAAACTGGGATTATAATTCTGAATTCTGTTATGCATGTCAGTGTAATTATTACTTAGTCTGTCAAGCGATGAGTTGTACAAGGGTATTTACGAAGTGAACTGATTCCCTTTTAAAAAACTTTCAGATTTGCAAAAAAATAAGCATTTGTATTGCTTTCTTTTTTTTTCTTCTGAAAAAAAGCTGTGAAAATGTATTATAAGGAAACTATGTGTCATAATGTAGGGATTTGCTTTTTCTCCACTCTCCGGACAGAAAATTCAAATCAGTCAGAAAGGATCAGCGTAGTTTGATTTTTATAACACTTGGTAATTGCTCGGCTTCTTGACCGCTTTAAACAAATACTGTCACTTGGATTGTCCTCTCTCTTCATCCAACTTTTCATCACCAGAAACTATTGAGACTAATTATTGAGCCAAACTTCTCTATTGTCTATCTCTTCTGTGATCCTAATTACCCAAATGAGACGTCATGTACACACATCACACTATATTCTGATACCCATTCAAATGGAGAATAATATGACACTTCTATGCTTCTCTTTTCTAAAACTATTTAAAATAGGCTTAAAATCTGTTAGTATGCCCTTTTCACTATCTCAGTCCTTACATGTCACCTCAGGCATCATTTTCCATAGCAAGTGACTCAAGTCTGTTTCAATAGTTGTCGTCTCTTTGACAGCAGGATGTTGAGAGCTAACATGAGCCCCAAGTATCAAACAAGGAGCAGAAAGCATGTTCGAGCTCACCTTAATAATGTCAAAACCAGAAATAAACATGAAATTGGAATTGATATGTTTTCATACAAATATAATAACAGATTTTCTGAGAATTTTAGCTCAGATTCCCTTTCTTGAATATTTTCATAGAAGTGGATTTTATTTCAGACTCAAGAAGAATGAGATTTACCTGTTCATTTATTTCCTATCAACATTTCATTGACATCTGTATTCTTTAATATATTCTCTCTATACACACATGGTTTTACTTTTTCATGTGCATATGTCCTCTCAGGAAACTTCATTTGTGTTCTATGATTGAAACTTATTTCTTTAGTTTTACAAAACCAAAAATATTAGTTATGTTAGTCATAGGAGTAAAGGCTTACAAGGCAACATATTGACCTGAAAAGTTTTTTTTTTTTAATCCTGATGTCAGCTATGTGCACAAGTTCCTGCTGTTGGAATGAATGGCATAAATCAAAAAGACCATAAAATAATACATAAAATGTAGTGTAAACACTACACTGAAAAGATGTTTGTTTCCTTTTTTTTTTTCTGGACTATTTGTACATGTGTCTTGAGCTCAACCTGCCTGCAAGGCAATATATCCCCTCCCATAATGCAAGATTTCCTTCTCTGCTTTTCTTTGGAACATCAAGCATAATGCAACAGAAGCATTTAAAATCAGATTGACAAGGAAAAATCCTAAAAATGGTTATGAAAAATTATTTTGGGAGGAATTAGTTAGCAAATTAAAATTTTTAGACAAGGTATTAAGCAGGACTGAAAGTATTGTTTTAAAAAGATAGGAAAAAATGGCATTAATGCTTCTCTTTTCCAGAATTCTCCTTAGGCTTTTGTCTCATATTATATTAGCATTGTGACTCATTTCCTACGTTGGATATAAAAGAAATAGAAAACGTGATGGGTTTCTTACAAAAAAACCCAAATTCCCAACTTCAGCCTTCATAAATTTTACCTTAGTTTGGATTATATTTATATGATTCATGACAAGTGCAAAAACCTTTACATAGTGCAAGATCAAAGTTTCCACTGAACATAACACAGATTATGTTTCTGTAGGACCAGATCAAAAAGTTAGACATTTCCATGGCTCCAGTCCTATCAGAACTTGCCCCTATTTTGCCAGAGTTTATAATGTCACTATAGACACCTTTGACTCTTACACAGAACAGCCCAATCACCATTTAAAATTTCAGTTTTTTACTATTTTACTATTTTACTATTATTTTTTACTATTAAGCTACTATTGAGAGCATTTAGTGAAGACATTTTAAAGATTTTTAATTAGAAAATTTAGGTAAGTAGGTTTCACAGAGAACTAAGGAAACTTCTAAATTCAGCAGGTTATTCTATAAGACTTCAGTGACAGACATCCTCATTTGCTACACCGTAAGAAGAAGGGGGACAATGTGCTAGAACTGTCAAATATGTTCACAACTGTAAGAAAAAGGACCTGCATATATTTTGCAGTTATTCTTGAAACAAAGCCTACGGCATTTAGTCTAGCTCTTAAAACAGTGAAAACAAACACACTTCTAAGGTGTCCTGGTTTCAGCAGGGATAGAATCAATTTTCCTTCAAATAGCTGCGGTACTTTAGGTTCAGTGTAAGAAGTGTTGATAAACACGTATTATTTACAGTTGTTACCTAGGTAATGTTTATACTCGGCTGGGACAGAACTAGTTTTCGTCTCAGCAACTGCTGCTTCTCTAGATTTTGTTATGAGAAGAATGTTGAAAATAATTCATGTTTTGGTTTGTTGTTAAGGAAACCAAGGACTTCCTCAGTTTCCCATGCTTCACAAGTGAGCAGGTGTATTAAGCTGGGCTGAGTAGTTCCAGGACAGCTGACCCAAATGGGCCAACAGAAGTATTCCATACTATACCTGTCACACTCAGTATAAATCAGGAGGTCTTCTGAGGACAGTTTTTCTTTTTCTTCTTCCTCTTCAACTCTACCCTTGGCAGTTCACTGCTCCCTTAGGTCCTGATCTTGACCCAGTTCCCATGTGCTCTGTTTCCTGGTTCCACGACTTTCTGGTACTGGTTGTGATCGTCCGCTGGAATATCTGTGCATCAAGGTGTTCGCCATCTGGTGTTCATTGTTGGGAGTATGCATACCACACCTAAGTATAGCTTTGTATATTTTATTTTATTCATATTATTCATAATTCTTATTTTTTAAATTAAATATATTTTTATTTCAACCTATAAGTCTGCCTTCCCTTTTTTTTCCCCCGGGAGGTGGAAGGTGAGGAAGCAGCTGCCTACGGTTTAGTTGATAGCTCTGAGTCTGTTCTTAGGGGAACTATTTCTCATGTATATCACAATACATAACATTGTTTTGGTTAAGAAAGAAAGCAGGGACATTTAGAGGGAAAGTAACACATGACAAGGGAAAATATGCCACATTTGAAATTAGTCTCAATGCAATTTGGAAAAAAAAGACTATCAGAACCTCAGGCAAAGAACTACTAAAGGCACAATAGGTATCTGAAACTAATTTTAAAAAGAGGTCAGAAAAGTGATAAAATGTAAATTTCCTTGGAAGGAAAACTGCTGCTGAGATATAAAAGCCTTTCTTTAGATGGTAACATTATTTTAAATGGTTTTCATCTTTTCTTTCCCTAACTTCTGTGTAGAGTGTTTTTTCAAGATATAATGAGAATGCAAAAGCCAGCCCAGTCGTTTCATACAGCCAGCTCGCCACCCTATAGGCATCCCAGCCTGGATGCTTCTATTGTTCTTATCCCAGGGCTGGCAGCAGAACCCAGAGCAGCACAGGCTAGCATGCTCGCCCCAACAAAGGAAGCACATGCAGCATGTGTCGTTCTCAAGTCACCCCCAGCTGGAGCATCCTTTATGGATGAGAGGGTACTTCCTTGCCTGGAAGGCTGTTTTGAAATGAACCTTTGTGAAGAGCTGTGTGAGTACCCATTCAAAGACTGCTTTAGGAATTTGCATGGGCAGTGTCTCACTTAACCTTTCCAATTTTTTTCCTCCTCCAAACAGTGTTATCTTTTTCTTGCCTTGCTCTCTTCATCCTCTTTTCCCCAGTACTCATCATGCAGGCACTTATGTCTTGCTGAAACAGTGACCTTCTATATACCTCTATCTGGGCAGATTCAGATAGGTAGTAGGATATCAGCAAATGAGTCAGGCTGGGAATTCTTAATGCTTTATCTTGTCAGAAGACTGCTAAGCCATTACAGTATGGCCATGTGCACTGCAGATATGCCACACTAGGACATCTTCAGCACTAGTTTCTGCCTACTGATGTGTAAAGGATGAAGAACAAAATTTGCTTCTCTCATGAGAAAATCACTACATGAAAGGTTACCAGACACTCACAGTAAGGCCATCCACATAAAATAGATAATATAGACGGGTTATTTGAAATAAGTTGTGCTGCAGCTGCGCAGAGAATAAATATCAAGAGAGTGCTGATGCTCAGTCTGCTCAACGTGTGCAGTGTTTTCTCTGCTGCAGCAAACATGAAATCCCCATGTTCAAAGCTACCCTCTGGGGTTGAGACACCAACCGTCTGGAAGTGCAATCAGCTGACTTGGTGATTAAGCTGGTGGGTGGCACACATTTGCACCCGCATCAGACCCCTATAGGGCAGAAATTGTTGGAGCATTCAGGTGGGGAGAGGAGAGGAGAGGAATCATGGCCCAATGTCATCCTGCTACTCAAGGGGAAAGACCAATTAACAGCAGACTAGTGGCGGCTTCAGGTCTCCCTTCTCCAGACAGTAGAAAATGGCCTCTCTCAGTACAAGTAGCTTGAGCAGGGTACTAGGGAATATGCAAACTGAGAATAGTTTTTGCTTTAAAAAACAGGTTGCCCAGGGAAGCAGTGGATGCCCCATTTCAGGAGGTGTTCAAGGCTTTGAGCAACTTGATCTAGTGGGAGATGTTCCTGCCCATGGCAGAGGGGCTGGAACTGGGTGATCTCTAAGGTTCCTTCCAACCCAAACCATTCTATGAAAACGGACTTGAGAAGGGGTCAATATCTCAGGAAATTCCCTCCTGACTGCAGCTGGTATAGTTTTTCTATGTAGTCTGATCTTCATATATACTATCTAGATAGCAGTGCCATGTGGAGATTTCTAAGTGGTAGATCAGTTAGAGAGCACAGAAGGAGGGACAGAGCATTGCGCAGGCAAAGACTGGAACAGCTTCTGTAGCAAAGAGGAGAAGGGAAGATAGAGAAAATGCTGAGGAGCCACTTGATTTCATGGAAAGCATGTGTCAAAGCCATTGGTCTTCTGATTTGGAGCCCTGCACAAACTGTGCAGATTGAGCCTATTTAAATAAATGACATTTTTACTATTGCCCTCAGTCTCTCTCCTATTGTTTTACAATTTGTTCTTGTTTTCCTGTCTTTAATTATACTGTAAGCTCCTTAGGGCACTGTCATGACTACTCCTATTTATACAATGTTTGGCACATGGACTTTGAAGAGTTGCCAAATGTGGTGAGAAAAAAAACCCCAATCAAAATATAGGGCAGAAAACTATAATAAAATAAGCTCTAATTTAGAAGTCTATTCTTCTAGACTATATAATCTTTGAATATTCAGCTCTGGAAAAGTAAAAGCAGAGAAACTAATGGAAAAACAATCAATAGAAAAAAACCTGTAACAATGTATATGCACGCCCAGGGAAATGGAAATATAAGCAGGGAAAACCAGTCCCATTAGAGATCCTAGCCTTGGATCAGTAAGACAGCACAATGGATGTAGGCGTCTTATGAAAGGTAGCCAAGTAATTATTATGCCTTAGAATAAACCAAAAATAAGCAGTCCCTATGGCTATATTCCCCTGGATTCTGCCAGGGAGCAGGTTGTTCTAGAGTTTAAGGAGTGATCCCTGCCCTTCAGAATATTTTGAATCTTCACATAGGCTATGGAACCTAGATCAAATATTTTCACTTTCTGGAGGAGACCCACATCTGAAATTATTACAAATTAAAAATTAAAAATTACCCCGACGAGATCAGGATCAACCCGTGTAACTTCATGTGTTTTTTCTCAATAGTATCATTCCACTGTCATCTGCCTTCAAATAGTGTTAATAAGAAGGTGACTTGCATCATAATAATAGGCCTCCACAGATTTTTCCTTGACAGATTTTATTGAAATGTTGTAATGTTATTGAACTACTTGAATTTATGTCATGGTAAAACAGATGAAATACCCTCTTTTATCTAGCTGAGCATTCATTGCAGACAAGACTCTAATTTACTCCTTCAGACTCCTCTTAAACCCTTACCACCTGGATATTTTTTTTAACTTCAGTTATACAAATCTTTGTTATGCTCCAGTAACATCCATATTATGTTCTGTAGATCTGACCTCTGCACTGCCAGTATTTTTTTCTTTTCACTGCTCTTGCAAGAATAGCACATGAGCATATATGAAAAAAATGTTGATGTCAGTAAGTTCACATTAAAGACCAAAAGCTGAAATAATACCTCTTCCTTGGGAGGAGGGAGTAAGGTCCCAACTAGGACCCAAATAGACCATTGACATTGAAAGATGAAGATACTATGCAATACTTTGCCTAACATTAAGACTTTTCAGCTAAATAAAGAGAACACCTTAAAAAAATGATCAAAGACAAAAAGGTGAAAAAGAACACCTTGGAACTCAGCATTCACAAGTCTCAACACAGGCAACTGTATGTGAATATATTATAACTCTTTACTTATTTGATTTGTTTTGGAATATGTTACTACTCTTTCTGCAGTAATGACCTCATCACTTAGCCTTAGCAACTGCTGCTGTGCTGGCCAATGAACAGCACAAAGATTGCAGGGTGAGTCTAAGCATTTGACTAAGAGAGTAAAGAAAGACGACATGCTCCAGAAAAGCTTTTTCCTGGACCGGGAATGGATAGTTATGGCAAACAGATGGAAGGAATCAAATCCAAAACACAGTATGTGACCTATCTCAGATAGAGTCTGCTTCTTGTGTTTTGTTTTGGCAAAGTTCAAGTATCTCTGATGCCAGTAGAATGTTCCTGAGCTGCAGATCTTGTCAGCAGGTTCCAAACTGCTGTCCTCCCCCTATTAGGACTTAATGGACAACATAGTCCAGCAGTAAATAGTGACTTGAGAGAAACTCAAAGAAGTAACGCAAAGAAGTAACATAAGGAAAAAATAACAACAAACAAGTCTATTATTCCAAAGTCAAGAGAACCCGTTTTTGCCTTCCAGCTATGTGACAGATTTTGTTTCACATTGGCCAGACCAGGCAGTTGTCTCAAGACTCTTAAAATCCACAGATGGGAAAGAAAATGAACTCCCAATAATGTTGTGCCCCATTGTTAATCTCCCTAAATCAAAGGGTGGAAACAGAACTCTATTTGTCTGTTTGGCAACAGTGTGAAAACATCCCAAGTGAGAAACAGAAGGACTCTGAGCTCCACAAAGATTTGCTAATGGAGGTATGGGTCAAAAAGGCAGAAACCAAGACTAGCAGCACAGCTGGGTATCTGAAGGACCCAGTGTATCATTTATGAAAAACCTTTGGTTATTGTTACCTGTTCTCTAGAAAGAAATCATCACCCCTTAACAGTCTGCTAAAAATGAAAAATAAAAGCTGGGAAAGAAAACAAAAGGAAGGAAAAGAACACAACGGAACTGTAAAATCTCAGACTAAAGTCATCCTGTGTGGCCTGTCTTCTTTTGTGTGAGTCTGAAAGAGAAACCATCACACAGAAAAATGTCATTGATATTAATAGTCATGAGTAATACAAAACATTCACAGTGAAGAAGTTTGAAATTTATGGTCTTTTGACTGTGCCAGAACTACTGCCCCTTTCTATCTGCCATCTCTTCTCCTCATGCAAGCATCACCCAACCTGTTTCAGCAAAAGCAAACTGGGTTGTTTTGAACAGTTTGAGAAGAAGCTGTTCACCAGCCCACCAAATTTGGAAAGAAATGTTTTTGGGCATGATTGCACTAATAGTTAGGCTAGCAGCCCAGAAAGGACTGCAACCTTTGAGGAAGAAAAGTGATAACAAGCACTTTGAGAAGGAAACCTCTCCAGTACAGATGTGTACTGAATCACAGCACATGTGACTGCAACCAAAATGAACTTTTTCCTTTCCAATCTCCTATTCCTGCACAGCTATTTTGCTCTTCTATTTGGCTGTCCCTACCTACATTGGACCTGAATGCTTGTCTGGGTTGGACACACAACAATGGCATGAAGAACTTTTTTTTTTTATTATTATTTACTCTGAAAGCTGCATTCACCTCAAAATATATCAAATCTTGTCTGTCTGTGGTATTTACAGCTTTCTGTTATCTGCAGCCAGACGCCCATCCTAGCCCAGAGGGTTGTGGCTGAACTTGCAGACTTTTCTTTCTGGCTTAGTTCTGGTTTTGTCTGGTGGTGTGTGTCTAATATCAAATATATTTGCAGCCACCAAAATAGGAAGAAAACCCTACCTCCCCTTGTTTGCTACTACACTAGAGCACCTCTGCTTCCACAGAGGGCTGTACCAGGTAGAAGTCACAGATGAGGATTATGTCAGGAGATCCCTGAACTGGGTTTAAAATCTTCCTCCAGGATGAGGAGGCGAGTACCACTGAAACCCCATACTTTCTGTTGCAACAAGCTATAGCTAACCCAGGACTAACTTGTGGAGGTTACGTAAGGTGCCCATTTCTGACTCACCAAAGAGCTTTATCTGTCTTTCTCCTGCTTCTTTATTCGGGAAAATTTTTAGCCTGTGGAGGAACCTTGGGTTAAGCATGGGGTAGTTTCTCATTGTTTGAGATGACCCTTTGTGACTTCTGTCTGGTCCCTGTCCTTTCAGGAATAGGGTGGTGCTTGAAAATGGGGTGGTCTCAGGTGTTTGCAAAGATTTGGAAACTAAGGTCCTCCTAAAATCCTCCTTTGCCACTGCAAATCACTGTATGTCAGTGTCTGTTTCTGACTATGCCTTTTTATACTGTGAGAACAATGGGATTCAGATGTGGGGGAAAGCCTGCAGGGACTACTGTAATACAAATAATACATTAGTATGACATACTGCTTGGAGTGTGAAAACCATAGTATAAAGTCCTAACAGCTGAATTCCTTTGCTGTTCTGGCAAATAAAATTCAACTGCAAATACAGAAAGCGGAAGTGTGTACACCTGAAGAAAAATTGTCTCTTAGCCCGAGATGTCTAGTAGAAACTGCTGTGTGGTGTGTGCCAAATCATCACCCTGAGTGAGCATGTGGTGAACTGCCTTTCCCACATACCTCCCTCGGGTAACAAAGAGTTGGATGCCAGGATTTTTGCTAGCTTGGCATTACACAAAAGGCCCATGGGGTGGGTACAATGGAATTTAGGCTGGGCAAACAGGCAGGACACAGCAGCATGAGTCTCCAGCAAACAATAGCAACAGCAGGATCAAAACAGCAGGCAGAAAGTGTATGCACAATTACTAAAACCAAATATCTGGAGCTGCAAGGGCATTACATCCTCAGTTGTGTCCCCAAGTACAATCCCACTGTTGTTAACATAACTGCTGCAGAATCAGGCATTTATTTCACAAGGTGTAATGTGTATTATTCAAAAAGGAAGGTGAAAAGCAGAGGGATTAACCTAAGCCAATAAATTCCAGTCAGTTCCTTCAGGTTAAAAGGGCGTTAAACCGGCCAATGTCCAGTCTTCATCACATAACAGAGCCATAAGCATTAATAGGCAGAAGCAACAGGGCAGAAACTCAGGACAGTTGACAGCAACAGAATTTCATACAGAAACAAGTAGGGAAATATACAAAATCATATTCGAATTTTAAGTGCGTATGTGAGAAACATAAACTAAAAAAAAATCATCTGTACAGAAACATGCCAATTAATCACTTCTTTTAGAGGGTAAGAGGAGGAGGGCATAAAAAAGGTTTCTGCTCTCTGTCTTGATTGAATAATACATAAACATAAAAGCTAGATGGACAACAGCTAATTTAATTTGAGAAGCTATCAGGATGAAAAATGAATACATTGAAAAAAGTTCAATTAAAAATATGACCCCCTCCATTTCCCAGTTTCATTAGAAAGGCATTTCCAGTTTTAAAGTGTCTAAATGGCACCTGCTGTGTTTGAGGTCTGATTTTCCCCCACTTTTTTCATGTTGACATGGGCAAGAGAGGGAGAGAGAAGGATCAAAATTAAAACATGGTAGTAAAGATTGGACCTTTAGTTTTTGCAAAACTGTGATTAATTTTATTGGAAAAAAATGAAGACAGAGATATAGTGTGTTGGAGAGGAAAGCCCTGACCTGTGAGGTTGACTACATCTTAAACAGTGAACCAAGAACATCTTCATATGATTATTGAAATTGGTTTTAAACCATTTTACCAGTCTGGCACATTCAGATAGTAGCATGCAGAACTGACAGCATCCTTGGCGGTTATACTCTGCTAGTGTTCAACATTACAGCACAAGAAGACAGCAAAAAAGGACCAAGAAAATCTGTCTCGTTTCTGTAACTAGCTAGAATATTTTACTAAAATTGTTTCTTCTGCATGATCCTCTGGGCCAGAGTTTTGTGCTGCAGACAGAAATAAAGGATTTCATGCAGTTGATAACTTACCCTATTTGGCACAGCTTTTAGAGTCTCATCTCTCGTTGTTATTTTCTCAGGCCATTTTCTTGAATGGAATAGATATGCTCCTGAAATTAGAAAACAGCTAAAAACCCAACCTGAATAAGTGAAGCCTGTCCATACTGTGTAGAAGACCCACAATTAGTCCTCAAGTATGGCATAGAAGGTTGAATAGGGAATTGAATGATATTTAATTTTGTTGAGGCCTTGCAAATAAAAAGGCCTTCAGTGTATATGAAAAATAACACATGCAGCTACTTAAAAACATTTCCCATTCGTCACAGTAGAGCAGTTCAGGTCTGCCAGCATGGTACTTCCCAGCTTAACAGGTGATAGACATAGAATTGCTTTCAGTAGGCTCACAGAAGAAAATTGTCTAGACCACAGACAGAGCATGCTATACGTTTCAGAAGCAGCTGCCTGGTTTGAGTTTCATTTTAGGTAGCTAGAGAGGGGGTTTCAAACCCACTCATGCCACTGTTAAGCAAGAACCCCTGGATGCAAATGGAAAGCCAGTTTTAAAATCTCTTTGAAAATCCCACCTTTAAGATTCCCAAATGTTAGTCTCTCATTATAACTGTAGCAATCAAGATCCTTAAGCAAAGCAGCCATGGCATTCCACAAGTCTACCTGGTTTGCAAAGAGATAAAATACCTGTATATAAAACAATATGGTAGGTCCTGACATGAATCATATGGTATCAGATTCGGCTTTCAAAAGGACAAGCAACAGTTTGTGCATTGGTACTTGTTCTCTCAAAATAGAACTTTTGGCCCTAATGTGAAACTATCTTTCGGCAGGATCTGGTACTAAAGCAGGCATGACAGATTTAGCAGCAGGTTGGTGTAATGCTCTGCTGCTGAGACAAGACAGCCTGGCAGCAATACTCTTCTATAAGCTTAGCCGGCACAATAGCAGAGTAACAGTTGCTGGTAAAAATGAATGAGCAACTCCTTCAGGCCTACCTGATACATCCTAAAATGGACTACAAGGTTCATCTTGCCAAATACCTTTTCAAGTGCTTTAGTGCTTGTTATCAAAAAAAGGTTAAGAAAATAACAAAAAGTAACGAAAGTAGCCCGAAATATCAATCTGTCTTGTGAGCATTTATTTGTTTTTGCTATAGAACAGAAAAAAAAACACCCTAAAAATTTTTATTAACAGTTTCTGTGACATTCCAGATGTCAGCAATTAGTTCTCCAAAATCTGCTGAAATATTTAAACTTCTTTCTGATTAAACATTAGGGTCAGCACAAACTTGTTCCTGCAGTCTTAAACAGCAAGTGAAAAAAGCTCTTACTCAGATTTGATCTGCCATGTGACTCATCTATTCTTGACATTTTCCCAACAGCTGGAAGGAAAAGTGAAGCAAAGGCTCATTCAAGAGAGAAACTCAGCACATCATTTTAAGCAGACAGATGGCGGGTTCTTTATAATGGCTTTTGTACTGATGGTGTACTAGGGCTTATGAGCACAAGCCCGGAGCGAGGGGCGGGCGGGAGATGGAGAGAGGAGCTGCTCCAGGTTACAGAATAAACAGTGGGTAAGCAGAGGCTTGACCACTTTGCCTCTCAGCTGGAGCCAGGCTGATTGCTGAAACCATTAGAGTAGCAGCCCTGGCAGCAGGCGATTCTTCAGCCTCCAGGCCACCATAAAACAGGAGCTCCTTTTTTCCACAAGAAGAAAAGGCCAGTGTCTCTAAAGCAAGCGCTTTACCACATGGTCTTTTTGGTGGAGAAAGCCTGACACTGTACCTCAGAAAGAGGACGGGAGAGAAGAAAAAACCTGCTCTTTTCCAGTGCTTATGTACAGCCCTCCTATTTGTAAGGAAGAAAACACTGGCAACACAAGCACTTCAGACAAATATTTGTAATTGTCATGTAGCTGCTTTTCTAATTGCCACTGCTATTCTGCGGGGCCATGAGAACCAGCCAGTTTACGGACCCCACAGCATTATGATGTGACCTTTTCCAGCCCCAGAGTTCAAGTCATTTAATATTGAAAAGGTACCTTCAGAACAAGAGTGAGCTGTGTCCCTGTACCTTGCAGCACCCTGGAAAACACAGCCTCCAGACTTTCCTGTAGCACATTTGTTAACATGATGCTAATGATAAACACTAACTGTTTTACCTGCAGGGAAAGTGAGTCAGGAAAATCTGGGACCATCAGTCTAAAGGGAGAAATGTACACTGCCATGGTCTCTCAAGAGTCATTTGTGAGCTTCTTACTCTGCCACATCAGCGTTTGCTGTAGGAAGTCATTGAAAACAGGCAGGTACATGAAGACATCTGAACGGAAGTACCTATTATTATGTACTGCCATCATGCGATGATTACTGTCTTTATTTACAAAACTCAGTATGTGTGACAACAAAATTCACAACTGGGATCACAACTAATGTCATCTGCTACATTTAATTTTTTTTGTTGAATGCTTCCAGTGTAACTGGTAGACTTTTAACAGAAAAAAGGAGACAGGAACTGTGTTTATCAGCTGCTAGGTGTTTGAGAATAACTATAAAGAATTAGAATACTTTTTCTCTATTTTCAAACTTTTAATGTTTTAAAAATTGTTTATTTTTAAAACCTTAACTTCTTCATCTACAACATGCTCTGGTTGTAGCAGAAGTGTTGTAATGTTGCTATGATTCCCAACCATATTTCCACTGACATAACTGGAAATAATGATATCGTGGCAGCAAACCACTTGAGCGTTGTGTCTGCCAGTGATTTCCACCTCTCCAAACTTCTCAATGTTACAAACTCTGCATATGAAATCTTTAATATTTTCTCACTGCTTTCATAAAGCTACTTCTGTTTTCTATCTAGATCAACACCTACCTACAAGCTCACAGACTGACTTCCTCAGATGTAGATATGTAATCTGGACCTGTGGCTCTAAAAGCACACACAACTTCTTGAAGTAAAGATTTAGCTCCATCAGCTTAATTAAAGAGAAGACTTTTACCTCAATAAACAGTCGCATTGCAAAAAGTTATGTGACTATAAAGCAAGTTAGGCAGATCCAAGCTTGAAGTCTGCCTCCATATGTTGTGTTCTCCTCTCTCACAAAGCAACAAAGCTGATACCAGAGAGAGAAGCCGGATACAAACATCTCTTCTGGGGCCATCACATGATGAGCTGATGAGATTTGTTGCAAGCTTAGACCTTGGCTGCCTTCAATTACAACAGTCATAGCACCAAATTACACATGTTCTCTAATTAGACAAGACTGGCAAAGAGAAAACCCTCCCATCAGCAGTGCTGCCATAGCCAGAGCAGCTGTTGTGGCTGCTTAGAACAGTCAAGCAATTGAGGAAAGCATTACCCACTACCCATTTATGGTTTTAATTACTAACAGTATTTACCTCCTTTTGGTTGTTTAATTCTTATATCCCAAGGTGCTTTGAAAACCCCAGTTTTCCTATCTGTAACAAAGGCACGGCGAGGGGAAGTGATTTCTTAAAGTTCACCCACAAGGTGTATAGTAGAACTGGGAACCTGCTTCAGGTCTCCCAAATAAATGATGAGTGTTTTCACTGCTAGACCAAACTTGTACTGTATTTAACCAGCTCAGTCACAGGCAGTCTGGCTCTCTGCTGCAGACACAGCTTAAAATATACCCCAAAAGAAGTGATATCGTTTTGAAATAGAGTTTTACTCTATCTGGAAGAAATATTTTGAAATTCGTATTTTTCTTCATACTCTTCAAAGACTGTATTCAGTAATTTTGCAGTGGAGCCAGACGGGGATTCAAGCTGAAGCAGCCAAAGCAGAGACATTCAAAGAACTATGTTTTCATTAGCTTTTTTACAAGTCTTGTTAGATGCTATCTCCCCTGTGTTGGTTGATAGCTTGCTCTAAACCCTCTTACACGTATCTCAATTTCTTCATTCTCCCCTACCCCAGAAAGACTCTAAATTAAAATTACTGTTCTTGTACTCACTTGGAATATTTCTTCTCCTTGTTTTCAGTGCCATCTATTTAAAATCATAATCTATTCAAGACAGAGGCTGCCTGGTTTTATGTGTTTGTAAATTATGTGACATATGATACCCAAACTGAAGATGGGCCCTTAGGCACTAGATGAACTTTGGCACTTCTTGATGAAGTGATTAATGCATCTACCTCACATTTCTGCCAGAGGTCACTGTCATCCTGGAGCAAAGCGAGATGTGTACTCGCTTTTGAACCGTCTCACTTCAGTGCTTAGGGTATTAACATGAACAGCTTGCAACTGTCTATACAAGTTTCTGTGCCAGGAAGAAAATATTATAGTAACAATTGAGAAAAAACAATCCAACTGATCATCCATCCATATCTTGTGAATTATTTTCTTCAAGAATGCCTGTCTTATATCCCTAGTTCTACCATTTCAAAGACCAGAATAATTTAGTAAATCACAAATGTTTAAAGTGATTTGTTCAGTGGCTTGAAGCATGATTAGGCAAACTCAACTCCTGTTGAGTTTGAAAGCTGGATTTCTAATTGCCCCTATGATGTGAACACCTCTCACTCCAAAATGTAGCAAATATAACTTTACATTTGTACCGAACAAGTCAGTAATACCACCATTATTGACATGCTCAGAGGGTTTGAAATTTAAATATTTTGCAGTAGATAAGAAATAGGAATTGGGACACTTTTTTGTCTTCTTCATATGCCTTCCTTGGCTGCCACAGGTGTTGGCACAGGCACCGCCACAACGCCTGTGCCCAGAACGTCCCACTGAGACCAGGTCTGCTGGGCATGCCTCTCACCCATGGAGCCTCACTGTGCAAAGGACTGAGCAAGAGAAAGGCAGCCCTATCTACCCCTGTCCTCATTTGCAGATGATTTCCTTTCTATCCCTGCAATGCTCCACATTAAACTGCCCAGTCCAAGAAGAGGAGGTATTATTGACCATGGGGGCAAAAAGACTACTGAGAGCACAAGTGAGAGGGATAGGTCATGCCCACATATCCAGCATGCTTCTGTGAGCAAGAGTTGTAGTGTTGCTGCAGCCTGGGGCATGAAGAGAAACCTGCAGAGGAGTTTGGACCTCCAAAGACTCTTACTTTCTGTCACAGAAGTCCATTGTGAAAAAAGAAAGTATGGGACAGAAAAAAGAGATGGCAGCCCAAGCAGCCCATAAAGATAACTAACATCCTCATTTCTCTTTCCTTCATTCCTGAAGGCATGTTAGCCAGACAGAGCTGCACTGATCACAGATGAGGTAAAAGAAAATCAGTAGTGAAGTCCTGTGGCAGCAACTAGGAAAAATAATAATAATAATAATAGGGAAAAGACCCTCTGTTTCTGATCTTTGAATCGTTTTCTTTCTACAGAACTTTCTACAGCACTTTCTACAGCACTGATTTATATCCTTTCTCTTGGGTTTACCAAGAACTATCTTCCCCTTCCTATCTGTCTCACTTGCCCTTTAACAGATAACCACCTCACCAGCCTCCAGTCAACTATTAGGGTGACTCAAACTCAAATCAAGCATTTGTCTCCTATTAGGCCACTTATGTCCACCAGCGGTAATTTCCATAAGTACTGCCCAATTTAGCTCTCAGTTTAAGCCTTCACACAGCTCCAAGTCTGTGTCTCGTGAAGTCTTCCTCTCCTCCTGAAGTCAGAAGGGGTTTGTAAGTTTTACTGAATATCAGTGGTTAGCCTGTGGACTACAAGCTGAACCGCTCTGGATTTTGCTCTTGAAAAGGACTGATATTTCACATCAGTCTTAAACATTTTTTCATTTCTGTTTTTGTTACAGTTCAGGATACCCCTTTATAAGTTGTTCCCTCTGTAAATGTGTAAGGGCGTGCATCAGTACACGTGTTCCCAAGAAGATTTAGGAACACATATTTTACCACTGAAAACACGGATGGGTAGACTTATCTATTCCATATTTATAATTTGTTTTGGGAAGAGAGGATTTATTTAATCAACCTAGAACTTTCTGCTTGCTTTATATTTCTCTCTTTCTTTCTAAACATTTCCCAATCCACATTCCTCTGAAAGCAGAAAGAGCCCTAAGCATAATCGATTTGAAATTTACTTGGCAAGGAAGGAACTCTTGGACTGAGATATGTGTCCACAGATAAGGTGGGAAATGCACAGTGTCATGTGTTACAAAATTTGCAAATTTTGCTACAAAACAGCCACACTGTATTATTTCAAATATTGGCTGAACAGCGTTTACTCATTGCTCTTAGATACAGCAAATAATATGTCATGATTTGGAGTTACTTTTTGTTTGCTTTATGTCAATGAAATCTTCCTCAACAGAAGAGAGTAGAAAAGCTTCTGTAATCTGATATAAAGATCAGAGGCTTGGAAAGCAGGTTATGGAGAGCTCTAAAATGATAGCAGACTTAAAAATTATAATTTTTTACTTTTAATCAACAAATTAGTTTTGGCAACATCCATGAATGCTGAAATCATGTATGAAGTGGTCACTGTATCAAAGAAATAATGCATTTATATTTCCTTGAGGAAATTTACAGCTAAACTACACAGGCAATAGATATATTTTGATATGATGTACTACAAAATACATGCAAGAAAAAGAAATATGGCACTTTTACTTATTTACATTTAGCATATAATTCATCAAGCATTTTAAAAATTGAATGCTTATGAAAAAGTTGGACAAATCTGAAGCTTTCTAAAATCTTCCAAGCACTTTACATTTCTTTTTAAAATCCTACATAGTAATACCTCTTCTGTCAGACTCTAGGTTCTCTTTGAATTATGGTTTCATCCTATCTTAGCAGACCGTTCCTGTTTCACTCTTTGTCTCAGGATACTCCACTCCCATTTGTTTCAGTAGTAGGAAGTTCACAGTTCCAACAGGAAGAGACCCCACCTACCCAAGACAAATCAGATGTTATTGTATGACTCATTTTTCATGGATAACCTTGATATGACATACACTTGATTAAAAATGAAATAAAATACAATAATAAAATAAAACAAAACAAAATAACAACCTCCAACAAAACCAACCAAGCCAAAAAAACCCCACCTAACCTTACAATCCTACATAAGAGACTTCACTGAGTTTTGGAGATTACTCTTCTCTTCCTTTGGATTTTACATGTAAGTACCACATTATCTCTTTCCTTCAATACATGAGTAGCTTCCATTTCTCACTGTTTAATAAAGAATGAAAAAATAATTTGATCTGCTTTATCACTAATTTCTCACTAAATTAAATCTATTGTGTCCAAATTAAGAAAAAAAAAGGGTCTTGTTCATATTTGGTGCTTCCTGTGTTAAAATTTCATGCCATTTCCATGTCCTGAGACTATAAACATTTACTGTGTTTCCGCTTCTGTTAAAGAATTCACCTAACAACACAAATTAACATGATATAATTAATAGTGTTTAAGTTATACTAAAGAAAATGGAAGCTCCCTAAGAGTCACATATAATTTGGGATCCTAAATCCTCTTAGCATGTTGCTAGACTTTCAAAAGAAAATGATGCAGACTTCTGAGTCTAAATTTTTGCAGTAAAAGCAGGAAATAATTGAGAGCTCTTTATAGATTTCTCTGTGATACACGAGATGAGCAAAAATCCTCAGGGATCAAATCCAGAGCAAAACTGTGCATGAGTGGGGAATAAAAAAAATATTTGCAAGGTAAAAGTATCTTCATGCAAACTTCTGGAAGTATTATCTTCATTTTAGAATTTTGTTTGCAAAAGGGTATTATGGCTAAGAATAACTCATGTTGGTAGCAGCATAAATTCTGTTGTATTAAAAAAATTTAATTATATGATATTGTAAATTGTAATCATGAACATCAAGGAAACCTTTGGGGAAAGAAGTTAAAGAGGATCACTGGTTATGTTAAAATTCCTTCCTTGGCAACAGTGGAGTTCAATTCCCACTCCCCTTTGCACCTCAAAAGACTCATGTCAGCTTTTTAGATGGCTCAGCCATGCTTCCACTTGCCTTGGCTCATCTTCTTGGTGGGACTGCTTGTCCTGCCAGGGAAATTCCAACTTCATCCCCTGAAGCAGGTGGTTGTCTCCCAAAAAGGTATGAAGCTCAGGCTTGCTGGTCTCGCTTGAAATAGGGGTAAGATTTATGCCTGGGATTTCAACAGGTTATGCAGCTGCCTGACTATGCAGACCACCTCTTTTCAGTGGTTGCTTTGATGGTGAGGAGAATGTTGGTTGTGGTAAACTTGGGTTACAGATTGGGGAAGGGCATTGCCTACTACTCTGGGCCACTCAGTAATAAAAAGCATGTTTTCTATTCCATGTGAAGACCTGGAGACCTGGAGATTATTTTGGAGTATCTTGCTTCAGTAGCCAGGGCAGTCACAAGGGAGAGACATAGAAATTTTTGGCAAGAATCACCTGGGTCTTTTCCTCTCCTGCAGTACCCACTTAGGGAAAAGAAAATGTGCAGGGCAGAAGTGTGGGAGGAGGAGGCGACAACCACCCACTGTACGTTCTCTGCCTGGCAGGGAGTGTAGAAACATTTGTTTGGTCAAGTCACGTATCTGTTATTTTTCATTTTTCAACACCCTAATTTAATCATATATCCTTGCCAGGGGTGAGTGAGAGAAGGAGAAGGAACAGATACTTTCGTGAAGCTTCTTTTCTCATATTTGTTCCAGATGGAGGGGGATAGGCGAATGTAGGAAGAGGCAAAATGTGGCATGGCCATGAGGTCTGGGGCTGTCAAGAATGGGTATTTTCACTGGAGGGCCAAAAGAACTGAGTAGTTTGTACTTTCTGTGATGCCCTGTGAGGAACAGGTGCTGGTTGGCATTGGTGGCCTCAGGCAGGAGGTGGTGGGACAGCCAGCACAACATCTGCAGAAGACCAGGCAAGTGCCCAGGCCAAGGCTTTTTCTGAAGGCCATATGGCACCTGAAACGTTGAGGATGAACCTGTACCACCTGGATAGAGTAGTGTCTGTCAACCCCAGCTGGGCTGCAACAGGTTTGCAGCTCTGCTGAAAAGGAGGATATTCCTCAGTGAGCCCCTGCCACTGTAGCTCAGTGAGCAGGACTCCAGCTTGCAAGTGGTAAGGCAAAGGGACTGAGTCATGCATAATAGGGTCTGATGTGGATGGAGGGGAGAGCAGGAACAACCCCAGTGCCTGGGAGATTGCTCTGTCTCTCTCTCACACTCTGGCAGTAGCGAAAAGTAGTATTAACAGTTGTTTGAGAAGCATCAGACAATTTTTCTCCCTCCTGCACAGGCAATGGAGAGCAGGTCGGAAACAGCTGGAAATGCAGAGAAGAAGGAGGAGAGAGTTCCACAGGCTGTCCTCTGGGTTCAGATTAATGCTGGCAGTCCTGACTATATTTATTTTAAACTCATAGCTTTACAGCAGAAGTGGGAGAGTGAGGAACACCCCCAACAGCTTTCTTGCCCAGACTGGTTCAGGAAAGACTGCCATGGAGGCTTGGGAATGCCCAAAGAATGACAGGGTATTGCCAAGTGCATGGACAGTCCTGAGTGCATGGTTGGGAATTTGTTGGTGTCTCAAGGTGGCTTGAGGTGGTTTAGATTGCTGAACAGTTCCTCAGAAACTGGTACCTCTTGTGGGGAATAGGGCTGCCTCTGAGGTCTGGGCTCAGCAAGGTGTGGGAAAGATATGACATCCTCAGAAAGAAATTCAATATAAATTATTTGATCTTGGATCAATTCCTAAGCACAGGTTATATATCAGTCAGTAAGACTAACATCATGTAACGTATTCCTATCTCTAGCTATTCAATTACAGTAGTTAATAAGTATGGTAACCACTTAATGGGCAAATCGAAAACTTCTAAGTGTCTCATCCAACCTAAATTATTCTAAGTAGCTTTGATCTTTATTTTCAGATAGCTTTATCTTCAAAAATCTATGCCAATAATATCATGATGTCTGCATGAAATCTGAAAGTTACATCTCACACATTCTCCCAATACATTTTTATGGAATGCTAAACTTGGTTTTAAATCAGTATTTTTCCACTTCTGAACTATTACTTATCCTTTACCTAGAAATGATGAGATGGACTTTCCTCTTAGAGTGTGCAAAAACATGTATTCGTGGCTCTTAGACTTACTTTTCTGTTGTTCATTTCCTGGAGACAAGCCTCTTTTATTCATGTTCTGTACACTTGCCTGTCTTGTGAATTAACATCCACTGACATGCATTCTCAGTCAGGATCCTGTTATCCTACAAAGATCTCACTGGAACTGGAAGAAGGAATTCTCCATGCAGAAAACTAATCCTGTGACATTTGCAGTGTGACAAGAACCAGGGCATTCTGTAATTCTAACCAGACAGTCTGTTATTGGTCCAATTTCTTGTCTAAAATGCAGCTTTTAATAGGGTTCAGAACTTTGGGGTGCTAATCTAAACCAAATTAAACTCTGCATGCTTTGAGGCTATCAGTACCATGTTGTGTACTTCAATATTGTGTAACTCTTTCACCACTTCCTGTTTGTCGTATAATATCTTCTTTGTTGGGTTTTTTTGTTGCTTTTTTGGAGGTTTTTTATGCAAGCCAATGCAAATGTTAGAGAGACGAAGAAGATATAAGTCTTAGATGTCACCTACACTTCAATACCTTTAAATGGAACTGTTTATTGTTCTTATAGGTCCAGTTCAGAAGAAAAAAAGTTACAAAAATCTTCTGACTGAACTCTATAGAAGGAGAGAAATCCTCTTATGGGGGTATCTGAATTCTTGTGGTATCTGAATATAAAATCACGTGACTAGTAGGCTTAATTTGCAGTGCTCTTTGGTAATTTTGGAGACATTTCTGTGAAAAAAAATACATTTTGAAGTTAGAACTTATGGTCAGTAGAAAACCAACAATTTTACTGAAGGCATGACTGTCTATGTTCTGCATGTTTGGGCAGAATCCGTTTAATATAAAAAGGGGGGAAAAAGGGGGAAAAAAAGGGGAAGAAAAAAGAGGAAATCTATGCCAATCTGCCTGAAAAGTTGCCACTAACCTGCATATATTAAGCAGACCAAAGTCTCAGTAGTAGTGTTTGCTAACTATCTCCATCTGTATCACTGAGTTCTGAAATACATGATAAAGCTTTTCCCATTTGGATCATGATTTTGACCAGAGCATTATATGCCCCAGAGCCTCTGGGCAAGAGACATTGTGTCTTGCAAAATTCCCAAGGATTATATTACCAAAGGTGTAAATCACAGATTGCTGTTTATCAAGAAATGTCAGGGTTATGCTGGCTAATACCAAATGTTTAGGAAGTCAAGATGCTTTTCTAGATCCTGCATCCTTAATTCACATGTATAGCAGCATTGTTTATGGAGTAGAGTTTCCTTCTGGGAACATCTGAAAAATTTACAAATCTTTTTAAGATGACCTCAGTGCTTGTAACACTAAACACAAAAAGCCAAAAGCAAACGTGTTTCAGTGCTCCAAGTTTTTTGTTTAACTAGGATTCTCATAGCACTAAGTGGACCCTAAACATCTCCAAACTAGGGTTTGGATTCCTGGACTGAGGGTCAGCTTAGAAGCAGTGCAGCTTGTGGCCTTGAAATAAAGAAAAAAAAAAAGCAACGGTCTTCCCCTTCTTCACCCAGAGCTGCTGTGGAACTGAGGCTCCTGCTCTCACTCCCAGTCTCTACCCAAGCTGCAGTCACAGCCACTCTGAAGACATGCCCGTACTTGGCCTTGTTCTTCACCAACCCAGACCAGGACCTTGGTCCATGGGCTGACTTCCACAACTTTACATGTGAGTCTGAGTTACCACCTGAGGATCTGGCCCTGTCCTTGCCCCAGGGTCTACCATCCTGGTCAGGTTGGGGTTTGCTGTGGAGCCTTGCAATGACTGTCATCACTGTCTGTGGCCCCTGCCAGCCTGCCTTCCTGAGGGTTGAAGTATGGGGCTCGTGAAGGAGGGAAAGGATGGGTCTGCTGGCCCCTCTCCAGCCCTCAGTCCTTGATGATCGCCTTTAACTGGACATTTAATGGTTAAAAGACATTGAATAAAACAGTGTTGGTTAATCTCTCCTCTAAACAGTGACATCTCATGCTGAGCAGCATTTTATTCTGCCTCTGATCAGGACCCAAGGAAAGTAGTTTGCAACTCTGTGTTCAGATGAGAAACCTCTGTAAGCCATGGTGAAGGTGCACGTTGATAGTGGTGATTAACATTTTCCAACCAAATGCAAGCACAATGCTGGAACATAGAAGAGGTTTATGAGAAGTACCAGGCTGGCCCTGCTGGAAGCTCCATTCTTCAGTTTTTCCGTAGGCTCAGTTCAATATGGATGGTGGCAATAAATTGGTGTTCTCACTACCCGCCCTACTGAAATGTGTGTTTTAAGCAACTGCTACATGGGGTGGAAAGTTTAGCTCTGTCTCAGTGCCCATTCTATGTTTGGTCTTTTGGCTGAGGCTCCTGAGGGGCGGGTTGTGTGAGGTTACTTTACATTACATAGGTCTGTGTCCACTAGCAGTTGGCATCCAACTGCCAAGTCCTATCACAGATACAGGTACACCCCCCAGCCCCACAGCCACACACACAACAGTAAGTACTGACTTGCAATCACTACCAACTTGGTCCAAATTCGAATAAATGACTTGAACTCTATCCACTACAAATCCCTGAGTCATCCTGTTCTGCAGTAAAAAAAATTCAAGACAGAGGTCCTTTTTGCTCGTCTGTCTATTGAAGACTTGGACCTATGGATGAAAAATTAAATAAATAAAATGTTTCATGCATTGTAATGTTCATTTAATTCATGCACACTACATAATTCATTTCATGTTGGCTCCTCCCCTGGTGTAAAGAAATTCCAAACTGAATCTATCTGCTCATCCGACACCCATCTGAACATTAACCTTTACAGCTCAATTCCTCTTCATGCACATAAACCCCCACCTAAAATAGTTTTTTATTATATTAATTTTCATATTTTATGACATAAACTCATCAGTTTTAATTGTCATTATATTTGTGTATTCAACTGAATCCTTTTAGTAATAATTTCTAAGAAACAAAATAGGTTTGACAGAAATTAGACAGATATAGTACCACCAGAAACAACAAAACGTCCTGTTTAAAAATACTATAACACATAGTCATAAATACTATCATGCATAACACGTAAATAATCTCAAACAAGATTTCATATTTATGTCATAGGCCGTGATTTCTTATAATCACTTTAATTAGGCCGTAACCTTTTTTTATGTATCTATTGTCTGTTTGGCATCTAAGCCGTGAGATCCACAGTTAACACACAAACTAGCCTCTCTTCCCACTGGTTTCAGACAAGCTAGTACTTTAGGATAGTGCTACCTAATGTATATTCAATTTTTATAAACCTACCTCTTTTAATTTTCTTGCTGGTTGTGAATCTAAGATGTGTGTGCTCGAAACAACACTGACAGTAATAAAAAGGTCAAATAAAAGTGCTTAAAATGGGCCAACAAAGCTGGGATCTGAGCCAGACATTTATGGGCTAGCTTTGGCATGAAAGCAGACTTTCCAGTCTCCTGAAAGCCAGATGTACTTGGTTGCTCTCCTCATCTCTGCAATCAGAATTCTTTGATGATTCTGAAGCTAGCAAATTACTATTTAACTAGTTATTCAGTTCCTCTCTTACATCTACACCAGGAATGGAGAATTGCCCTCTTCTGCCCTAGGCTTTGTTTCAGATCTGCACAGGCAGCCCTCTCTTCTAGCTCTGGAAGAGAAATAAAGGAAAAGACAATTACACACCAAGGCCTCCAACTTCTGACCAGGAGCAGATGAGTAAATAATTCTAGCAACCATCACTGGTTTGGCACAGTGAAAGGATTTGTTGGGGCTGGCACTGTAAAAGGATTTGTTGGGGCAAGTTAGGTCTAAGAGAGGAAGAGAACAAATGCTGAGTAGACAGTGGAACAGGCAAATTGACCACATTATTTAAGGAAATACTGCTACTTTAATTCTTCCTCTGTGGTTTAGACATTTTCTTGGGCAAACTGTTATATTACTTGCTCTACATATCTTTTCACTCCATAGCTAGTGTATCGATTTTAGTAGACTACCTATAGAATAAGGTGTTATTCAGACTAAGTTACTGCTTTGAATCTGTCTGTGAGGCATTAAACCTGTATTAAGCAATGATGAGAGAATGATGTGGGTACCATGATATTCAGAAGAGGACGAAGAATGAAACTTCAGCTTTTCAACCCAGTGCCAAGTATCAGGGACATACTAATTAAGTGGTTAGTTCCCTATGGATAGTTCTGATAATAAAATCTAAATGAGTACTTCTGGGCCCTCCTATTCTTCATATAAATTCACTCTCATTTTGCCATTAGAATACCTTCTTTCTTGCTGAGAGATTTTCCAGGAGAAAGCAATGTGGTCCATAATTCAGATTTTAAAGAACTAAACTACTCTATGCAAAAAAATAGCTGGAGCTTTGTCAATTCCATCCTCACAGCTTGTTCTCCAGAGCTGAGCTGGAAACGAGAGTGGAAGGAGGTGTCAGAGGCGTTTGCTGTCTTTGGGACAAAAACTGTGATTCTAAGAATGTGATTTTTTCCTGGGCTTTCTGTCTTCCTGAGAGTCAATAAACCAGTATTCCTGTCACATTTGGGATTTATTTTGCGTAGAAAGTTAGACTTTATAAATAAAGGTAATATCTAAATATAATGTGAAAAAAGGCATGTATTTTACCTACAAATAAGGTATCAGAACTATAATGAACCTGCTATGTTAGTGTGAGTAGAGTTGTAGAGTGTACCTGATTATAAAGTGGACAGTCTGCTTTAGAGATTATTTTAAATGGTCTTTCTTTATTTTAGGATATTAAACTTAAAACTAACTGAAGGTGGAAAAACTGTTTAATATAAATTTTTCTTAAAAAGTTATCTTTTTCCAAAAATGAAATATTATCACTGTCCTAATAATACCACTCATGAATTTTTCCAGCATGAATATTTCCATCATTTTTAATATAATTTCTTGCAGTCTTATCCAACAGTGGGCTACAGGTAATTTTCCTTTTATTTAGTAGAAATGGTATATAGTCTTGGAAAGCTCTTTCAGAACTTTTAAGATAGAGAAGACATTTTCTCTAGAATTTGAATCACCCAGAGAGAAGGCTGAGAATTTCCCTATGAGCTAGGAAGAACTTGGAGACTGAGTGTCCCATGTAGAGATAACAGTTGGACTTGATGATCCTTTTGGGTCCCTTCCAACTCAGGTAATTCCATTATTCTATGATTTAGACTTTCTTCCTTGGAGACTAACACTTGAGACCCACTTAGAGCTTGATATTTTCCCAACACTCCCAAGTATGCCTTTAAGTTGATGCAACTACCAGCCTGAAGCTCTAAAACTCCTAGCTCAGTTTGACTGGGGACTTCAAGGCTCTGGCATTTTTGTCATATGGACTGATAAAGAGCTGGAAGACACCAAGCTTGAACATCTAGGTTTGTCTTAGAAACATAGAATGGTTTGGGTTGGAAGGGACCTTAAAGATCATCCAGTTCCAAGTCCCCTTTCATCGACACGGATACCTCCCACAAGATCAGGTTTCTCAAGACCCCATCCAACCTGGCCTTGAACAGTTCCAGGGAGGGGACATTTGCTGCTTCCCTGGGCAACCTGTGTCAATGCCTCACCACCCTCATTATGAAGAATCTAAATCTTCCCCCTTCCAATTTAAAGCCATTCCCCCTTGTCCTATCACTATGCGCCTTTGTAAAAAGTCCCTCCTTGGCTTTCTTCAAAGGTCTTATACCAAACAAAATCTTTCCATTTTCAAAAAAATTATTTAGATTTACCTGTTTGACAGATTACTCCCATTGTTCTGAGACAGAGAAAATAGTATTTTTCAGCATGTCAGATTTCCCAAAGAGAAGTCTCATATCCATTAATGGCTTTACTGCCAGTAACCAGATGCAAAGATGACAAGGAAACAAACTTTACAAAATCTTCCGCAGAAACTAACTTCCAGGGGAATGAGAGGATCTGTAACTCAATCCTTGTAATAGCAATGCACTTTTGAAAAGCCCATTAATTTAATTTTTCAGTCCTGTATGTACCTAGGTCTGGACTAACAGATTTCAGAGTTCAAATCCCTATAAATAAGTAGCAAAAACCTTTTGATTTGCAAATTCACAGAACAGATGCCCCTTGGGATTAATTTTAAATATGATGGTATATCTAGGGTATGATGCCTTAAAGCAGCCAAACCCAAAGACAATTCCATTTCTTTAGAGTCATATTATAAAGAGCCTAAACTCAGTTTATATATGATCTATAAAACCTAGAAAAGATAAAATGCATGATCAAAATGTTGACGGAATAGGATTTTAGCATAAGTACTGATTCTTTTTGACAATTTGCCATCTTTATGAAAATCAGTTTTGTTGTTTTTCTGAATTCACACAAACTCTTTAAATGTCATCCTGTGATTTTCTCCTTGCTAAATAAAGTTCTTTTTATATTAAGTTTTCCCAGGAATAAGATATTTTTTTATCAAATAAAATAACATAACATTAACAATAACATTATTTCTGTGTTTTATACTCATGGTCTCATGTTTAAATTTCTTCCTAATACCTAATTTAAATCTCCCCTCTTTAAGCTTAAAACCATTACCTCTCCTCCTATCACTACACTGCCTGATAAAGAAAGAGGCCCTCTGCAGCTTTCCTGTAGCCCCCTTTAAGTACTGGAAGGCTGCTATAAATTGTCCTCAGAACGTTGGCTTCTCCAGGCCGAACAACTCCAGCTCTCTCAGCCTGTCCTCATAAGGGAGGTGCTCAAGCCCTCTGATCATCTTCATGGCTCTCCTCTAGACTCACTCTAACAGCTCCATGTCCTTCCTGTGCTGAGGACTCCAGAACTGAAGACACAAAAGCAGAATAGAGGGGGAGAATCACCTCCCTCCACCTGTTGGTCACACTTCTGATACAGCCCAGAATACCACTGGCTTTCTGGGCTGCAAGCACACGTTGCTTGCTCATGGTGAGTTTGTTGTTGAACCAAGTCCCTTTCTTTAGGGCTACTCTCAATCCATTCTCTTCCCAACCTCTATTTGTGATTGGGATTATCCTGACCCAGGTGCAGGACCTTATGCTTGGCCTTGTTGAACTTCATGGGGTTAGCACAGGCTCACCTTTCAAGCCTGTCGAGGTCCCTCGGGATGGCATCCCTTCCCTCCAGTATGTCAAGCATGCCACACAGCTTAGTGTCATCAGCAAACTTGCTGAGGGCGCACTCAATCCCACTGTCCATGTCTGTGACAAAGATGTTAAACAACACTGCTCCCAAAATCGACCCCTGAGGAATGCCATATAGCTTGGATATGAGGGAAAAAAACATCTCAGTTAGGATACTTAGCAAAGTAACGAAACGGGTTGTTCATAAACGTTGTGCAGACTCTGTCTTTGAAAGTTTTCAAGACGTGACTTGAAAAAGTCCTGAATACTCTGGTCTGCTGTTTGGTAAGTGTTGGCTTTTATTTGGGTAGGTAGCTGGACTAGAGACCTCTTGGGGGCTTTCCCACCTAAGTGACTATATGATTCTCTTCCTAATCTGGGAATGCTGTGAAATGATAAAAGAGAGATTGTCTTTGGCTCTACAGCCCCTCTTTCACTGTCTCCTAAACATAGTAGCACAGCTCCCATTTCAACTGCTCATGCCATGTAGAGGCATCAGGGAAAGCATATCTTATGGTATATAGCAATAACTTTGCAATCTCTTTTAACACATGATAAGTGACTGAGTCTCATGTCTTAACCCTGTGAGTTGTAGGGAGTGTTTCATAGACCACTACACAAACAAAAACTAAAGCTGCATTGATAAAATGCATATATTTACTGTCAGTCCTGAAATGGGAATCTTTTGAAGGGAGGTACTGTTAGAGTTGTGACTGCCAACGCATGAAACTGCTGAAGGTGAATCTATTGTTTTAAAGTAAACTAAAAGGGAGTTGAGAAAGATCTTTTCTGTTACAAAACTTTTAGTGGTTTATTTGCCGGGGTTTTTTCCCTTAAAAAAAAGAAAGTATTTTTGGAACATTTTGATCCCAATTTAGCATACATTTTATTCAATCATATCAAGAAACTTGCTTATTAAAACAGTCTTGTGTTCTGATCTCATTCTACTGGATCAGACGTTGCCTGTGTGGGATATTTTCATACATAATGTCACTCCTAGTTTAAGAGCCGGGGAATACTAGCTGTGGCATCTCTTTTTCCAAATAACTGTTGTTCTTACAAAGAAGTTGGTCCAAGACTTTTATCTTTCAAACCTTGTTGACTTGGAAAATAAATGATGAAGGAGAAGCAAGTGAACTGAGCTTACGAGACTACAAGAAAGCCTTGTTATTTGGATTCTTTATATTGTGTAAAAGGCATCTTTATTTTGCATAAAGTTGTTGGCTAGACATCTTCAAAGTCTAGTTAAACAAAAACACAGTTTCTCCATCCTTTGACTGGCTACACAAGGTTTTTCTCAAGAGATATCTTTTGACAGGGTCTTCTGGATGAACTGAAGAAGGTCAGCCATCCTAGTTTGCAGAGGGTGTCGATTTTCCAGGCTACGAAAAGGGAGATACCTGGACACTGGGACATATTATCCTGTATTACCTAATTATTAGATTAAGTTAATGAGAACCAAACAAATCTACAGTGTGAAATAATACTTCAAATACCAAAACAGTTCAGTTAAGACATATAACATTATCACAGCACGAAATGTAAGTAAAAATAAATCTTTCTAAAGTTTGCTTTTTCAAAATAAAATGTAATTATCTTTCATTTTGACATCAAAGGTATAAATCATAATTTAAAATAATCAAATTTTCTTTTGAAGTCATTATTAAAATCAGGCATTTTCCCAATGTACACGTCCTACTTCCGTTAGGAAAACTTTTTTTTTTCTTTTTGCTTCTAGTTATAAAAAGAATTCTTTCTACTTTTCAGATAAAATTCCTATTCTTAAAGTTGACAGGCTAAAGGAGATCAGCATCAAACAGAAAAAAAAAGATGTTTTATTTTTGACTTATCCGAATTGGCTTCCTTATGTGAAGACAGAAGCTTTACCGGCCTTTCAGTATGACTGTCCTGATAGAGGTCAACACTGGCCCGATAGAGGTCAACAACAAAGCAGAAAAAAAGTCAGAAAAAGGAACAAATGTATTTTAAAGGTAAAGGTAAATGCAAAATAACAAAATAATTGGCAATAAAAATAAAGCTAGGAAAAAAGGTCTAAAAATGCAAAGTTTGTGAATCAAAGAGGAAAAAAAGACATGAGACTAGTTAAAGAGAGAGCAGGCAAATGCTCTTCTCAGAATTCTTTGCATAAACTGAGTTGGCATCTCCTTTAAAAAACTGCTTTCCTTACAGAAAGGTGTAATGATGGTTTTGTGGTTGGCAAACTGCCTGATTTGTCTGGCTTTCTGTTCTTCCAGAAATCTTGGAAAAAAACAAGTATTGTGTGCAGGAGGCAATGGTTGTCTGAGTCCTGTGTTCTCAGAAGAGTGGGACATTTGATTGTAAGGCAGCAATTTTAAATTACTTAGGATCCCTGTTTCCACAAATCCCAAATAAATTATAAGCTTGGCAAAAAGACTGGAATATGAATGAAATAATTTGTGGAGAAGAATTGCTTCCCACAATTGTGAAGCATTTCAGGACTCCCCAAGAAAGAAATCTCTCGCCTGAAAGAAACCTGTACTGAGCAAGAGGAGAATTCTGAGTACTCCACATCAGAGCTTATTTAAAAGAATTCACACAGAAAATAGTGCATCTGTTGATGTTCCTCCTATCAGGCAGGCCGAAAGCAGAGGTAAAATCATTCTCCACTGACGTCAATGGGAGTGCTGCCACTGTCTGAGACCAGGGCCAGGACATCACTCCAGGATTTTTTCTCAGGTGATTTATCACAATTGTTTTCATTTGGCAATTTCATAGTTGAGAACCCACTTTGCCTTTTTATATATATTGCATTAGAATATATTTCTCTTGTTTATAAATGGTTTTCTGCTAGCTGAAACATATGTCACAGTAAGACTTTGAACATAAATACGGGTGTTGAAATTATGCTATCGTTTGTTCTCTAATATATGTTATTTACTAATTGTGATTGCTTCAGTTTGTGTTAGAGGATGTCCTGTGGATTTACTGGAGATTCGGATCTTCGTTTTGTGGTTCCTGGTCATCACCAACATTTGAGTAAGAAATGTGGAGCAAAGGATAATGCTGTTTCTGTTTTTTTGAGTCCTAATGACATAGTTCAATTTCTATTTCTGAAAGCGTGGATTCTGCTAGCCATAGTAAAGCACAAACACTAACAAGGTTAGCATAAACTTCTAGATGTCCTATTTAAAAGCTGTGAAACAAAAATACTCCTCTTTTTACTTATTATGCAGTCAAATAAATAACTTATAAATTCTCTGCAGAAAGAGCGAAATTACAAATAATATAGTTTGAGATCTCTGAGAGGAACACACCTTTTTCTGTTCAAGTTACACCACATTTATATTTATTACTTTGTAGATAGTTCATTATAATATATAATAATATATAAATATTTCCACATGCTTGAAAGACTGTTCTGGTAGGGTCCTAGCTTTATGGGCTATCAAGTTGGAAATGGTTAAGTGGTTCTTGTATTCATGGTAAAAAGACAATATAAAAATATAATTTTACTGATGTGTTGTAGTTCTCAGATTTCAAAGGTTCTATTTTTGTTCATATTTTGCTTTCCATTGAAATCAAAAGAATTGTGCTAAACAATTTAAGACAAAAGGAGCTGAACTGAAAAATCCTATTAGAACATCTATACTCTTTTTTTCCTATTAATACAAGGGTAAAAACATACAACTTGCTATGACCCAATACACCCATGTACGTAATATGAAAATTCAAATAGCAAACAGATTATTTTTAGAAGATATTGATTTGAATATTAAAGAAGTAATATTCCAGCCTAAGTAATGCAAAATGGAAATAAAGTAGACTGAGCATGATTTACTGTATAAACTTTCTTTCCAGACAGAAAAAGAAGGACTAGGAAATGCTAACAGAAAATAAAAGACATGACTTGTTGTATTGAGCTAACTTTGTCTTCACACCAGTGGTTTGCATAAACCACGGACAGTTGTCACTATGTTCAACATCAGGTAATTTTGTCAGTCCAGCCCAACTCTGTTGAAGGACAAAACTCTTTTTGAATATTCATATCTTTATCTGTATCTGTACATAAATGAAATGGCAACTATATTTTATATAAGATGCAATATTCAAGAGTAGATCACTGAAGCTTTATATTTGAAAGGCGAATATAGCACAAAGAGAGTCCTTGTTCTTCTAGCAAAGGCCAATTGACCAGTCTACTGAAAGATGCTTCAGGCAATTCTGAACTGAGCTGAATGTTATCTTCGGATGATCTTAAATTATTTTCCAACTGTTAGGACAGAACCTGCAAAACAAACTATAGATTTCTATATTTTTAATAATAATGTAACAAAATATTTATTTTATTGTGCTAATGAATTAAAAAATTCCCAGAGGTCTAGAAAAACCTTGATTAGGAACTTTAAATTCAGTTAGAAAATTTAAAAATAACATATGTTTCTATATTCTTTCATCTGTGTATACCAACGAGAGAGGGATACCAACAATACTGCAAAACAAATTACTCCCATGATTTTTAAAGTTCTAAAGATAGTACAATTAATCTAAAAGGAGAAGCATTTATAAAAAGATGCTCTTCAGTATCCAGTGTTTACAGGCTTAATTGCAGCTAGCACATGCTAACACTTCATTAGCTAAAATTCAACACTTTGATACAAAGCAAAATTAATTAATGAAACAAGTGTTGGGGTTATTTTAATGGATAAAGTTTGTGGAATTTTATAATAAGTTCTGTTATTTCATATAAAACACAGAAACAGGATTTCTATCTGTATCTGGCTTCCAAGAAATATTTTACAATAAAAGTGGCATAAAAGCATGTTCATGTAAGTACAGAGTCACGTTTTAGGAAGACAGGACAAAATACTCTAATAAATGTATATAGATATTTTAACAAAGACTACAATCAACTAGGGGTTGCTAGCGCAAAACAATCAGAGAAAAGAGTCTGGCTTTGAGAAAGTAATTAAGACTGTGCAGCAGAAATGTAGTATCTGGTTGTTGTTTATACTGTCAATGTTGAGTCCCTTCCGCAATAAGGTCTGCAACTGCATAAAAAGCCTTTAGGACAGATGTTAGGACACCTCAGAGAAGTAACATATATGTTGCTGAGATGATCAGAAACCAGCTAAGAAACACCATATAAAATAAAATAGATGGTAGGGTTCAGTATGGAGTTGACATTCCTTTGATTCCATAAATGTGTTTTGGAAATATGTGTAGTGTTTATCTCAAACACAGGGAACATTTTAAGATTTTGTAGTTGTTGACATATGTCAAATATGGTTTCTGCTCTTTAGGGCCACTCATACAGGATATGTGGATGCACTTCCCAGGTGCACTTGCTTAATAAGAAGAATACAAAATCTATTACAACGCTTGTAGATAAATCCAGATTGTGAGATTACTGGATTAAAACACAAGAAAGCAAACACCTGTCATCCCCTGAAAAAGAGAATGCATGAAAAAGAGACTGTGAATGACACATTATATATATATGGTTTATACTTGCAGATAGAAATGCTTCCTTGATTCACTACGTTAGAACTGTACTAATCTGTATTTCTACAGTTAAAAAGGTAGACGGATTAGATGAGTCAGTATCAGATTTCCAGATCTGAATCCATGTCAGTAGTTTTACAAAGTAATCTCACTTGTGCTTTGGATTAAGATCAACAAAATCAAGACTGTTGTTTGATTCCCCTTGAATAACAAACACAGAACCTCATTCCAATTAATGCTACAATGCCCAAAACTTAGTGTGAATCTCAGCTCACAATAATATCGAAAAGACAACACCGCAAAAGAGCAATTGCTAAAATACTTAACCCCAAGAGACTCACCTAATACTGAGGTTTTCGTGTCAGGTCTTTCCTCAACTCTATTTGGTTTTCCCATTAAAAAAAACATATAAAAGCTAAACAAGTCCAAACGGTACATAAATGATTTCAAGAAATAATTTTGAAAAACTGAAACTACAGGAGAGTTACTCTTCAGCATGATGTATCATTGTTCATGGACTCAGCAAAGAGATACTTCACTTATTTTTTGTGAAATTTGGCATTATTTTTTGGTGCTAATACATTTGGAAAATGAAAGATGTGCTGGGCAAACCAGAGTTTCAATAAAAATTACACAAGCTGATAATTGGCCTGGCAAACATTGTTTCAGGAATAGTATTTAAGGCCACATGTGATATTTCTGATACTTTTCTCCTCTTCTGTTGTGGTATTTTTAAAATGAAAATGAAGCCTAATACAAGTATATTTAATATATGCACTAAATAATTATAAAGTGAATTCAACTGTTAAGTTTCCATCTTTGAGAAAATATTATACTCTGCCATCTCCATACAGACTTGGACCTAGTCCTCAAAATGTCCTTGGCCTGAGAATGGGTTACAAAGAAGTTTTGTGCCAAAGGAGGCATTTTCTTGGCTTACGTATGACTGTCTCTGCCCATCCCAGAGGAAGTGTTGCAATAACAAGCTCAGTTCTACATTTATTTATGATTTTACACAATAAGTACATTAACTATTTACTCAATGCTTTTTAAAAAGAAAAGAAAAAAATAATATGTGATGCAAGAGTTACACTCGCCAGGTGCAGTGTTAGGGGGCAGTTTAGAGAAGGACAGGTTGTGGCCGAAAAGAAGCAGTTAATGGACTTCTCCTTAGAATACAGAGATAATTCTGTTGTACTGATATATAAAAACTGGTAACTGTTCTCCTTTAATCAAAGTTAAACAGAAAGTGAACTAGAATTCTGAAGAAATAAAGATGTGTTATTCCCCTAACTTAAGTCATCTATACACTGAGAAATATTACGTGTTTTCTGCCAGTTTCCAAGCAGACACAAAGGCCTGACTTTCCTTGTGTATTCATTTCTTGTTGAGAAAGATATCAGCGTGTTGCTTTTTGTCTTAAAATGAAGTTTCAGGCAATTAGCTACTATCTAGGCCTTCATTTAAAATGAAAACCAGAAATATTTTTTCCAAAAGCCTGATTATATAAAAAATCTGCAGGAATACTGATGGTTCTACACTCTCACCCAATGAGTAAGGCAGTGGATAAGTTGTGTGGTTGTTGCTGTTTATAAACAGTAATATTCTGTATATGCTCACTATTATAAAAACTTTAAACACCCTGGAATCCTTTTCTGCAGGAAAAAATAAAAGAAAGGCAAGAAACAAAGACAGAAATGTGACACTTTGAAGTGAACTCGGCTTGGACTATTTATGTAGTATTACATCACTGCTGGGAAACTACTGTACTATGGTCATTTACTGGAAAAGTAAATGCGTAGAATATGGAAGACATAAAAAATTAATAAACTGAAGGTAAAAGTAGTGAGCTTTGCTAAAGCTGAATTCTGAAGGATTTCAATTAAACTCAACTAATTTCTATACAGAAACCAAAAATATTCTTGAAAATTTTTACTTTGTTGTCATGGTTATGGACAGGTTAAATGCTTCCAAGAACTATCAATTACATTTATTTCCTTTGCTCAGTTTTGCACTTAATGTCATTAACATATGGTTAACCCCAAATATATTTAACATTAATTTTACAGCTTAAAATAAATCCAGTATTGCGATTTCATTTATTTGTTTCAAAGCCCAAACTGTGGGCCAAGGAACAGTTCCAGTGTGTGATTAAAATCATTGAGATTCTTCTGTTGATTGTAAACAGTATTGACTCAAGCCATTCATCCAGAGCCCCAGGTCCAAGCAGTGCAAGTTAAATCATGTATGTCAGAGAGTCAGTGGCTGGACTACCTAGTGGGACCTCAGTTCTGTTCCATAAAGGAAAGCACAACATTAGAACAGGAGGTCTTCCCTGTTGCTGGTTTAGCAGCAAGACTGAATGGACACTTATGGCTAAATATTTCAATCATTAATGACAGTTGAGTTGTGAATAGCAACACAGAAAAACAAGAAGGCCTATGATGATTTCAGTAACCATTAATGCCCTGCAGACAGATTAGGCTTCAAAACTATAATGTCTCCACCACAAGCCTTGTCTAATCTTGTTTGTTCTACAGATACGTAATTGGAGTAAAGAGAGAAATGATCTTCAATATTACATGTATAAAATATTTGTAATGTATTCACAAAAATGTATGTTCTTTAGAAGTAGAGTTCAGAATTTTTCTTTGAAATACAGTATTTCCCATATAACTTAAGGCCTGTCATTCTTCCATTGAGAATTTGGTAGAGTGCTTAATGTCATGTGTTCTCTGAGATTATTGCTACAATGTGTACTTTCATTTCATATTTAATTAACAAATCCACTCAAATAAGAAGCGTCAGCACATGTTTAAACCTCCATTAGCTGCACCAGCTTCTTGAGCAATCATTGCAGTGTTCTGAAGGGTGAAACGAAACCACCAGTACCAATGCTGTGATTTGAGAAAGGGACAATGCCTACCACTCTTGACACTGTGACAGAGTTCTGACAAATCCTAAATGAGATTGCTGCTGAGAAGCCCTCTGAGGGACACAAATTACAGCAAAATTGGTTGCTCATTCAGGGTATCCATGATCTCATCTGATGTGTTGTAGAAAGTCAAGTTCAGTCATGCAAACAAATGTTACATGCTGTTGTGTCTTAGCTGAAAATCTCATTTTGAAGCAATGTTGAATGAAGTAGTTTTTTTCCTTCCTATAGGAAGAACCTCATCAGACTCTGTAGTCAAATTCTGCATAAACATAAGTAAAACAATGTTATATACTCTTGTTTGTATTTGCTTGTTTCATACACACATAAAACACCTGTGGCATAGAATGGATTCCTTTGAAAAAATATGCAAAATTCCCTTGTATTAATTTGCACCAATAAGCTCAACAACTCTTTGCAGCAGTGTTTCTTATCAACGCACATTTTCAGCAGTTTGGTGTACATATGTACTGGAGAGAAAAAGTATTTTTTGCTGTTTGAGTGATTACTTATTTCGGAGTTAGCTCTTCCCCTATGGAACATACTAATGAGGCAATATAATGCACATCCCAAATTGGTACTCGTTCTTACAACACGTGAAAGAATGCCTGTTTTTCCATAGAATATAAACTCGTGTACTTAACAGTTTTACATTAACTTGAAATTAAGCAAAAGCTTTCTATATTCTATACAATAAATGCCAATGCTATAAACACCCTTTCTGCTGAGATTTAGAAACAAGAAACCAGAAGAAACCATCACTGGTCCATGTTGAATGCCAGGAATATCTACCAACCATGCAACCTATATGAATTCAGAAAAGCCCTAGTATGTCTATTCCACCCACTAGCAGTCAGAATATGTCTAATAAATTTACAATTTGTCTTAGAAAAACAGAAATCAAAACTACAGTGAGTCACAGAGGGACCACAAGAAAGATTCAGGCCATGTTCAGCAGCCCAGAGAGTGACAATATTAGAAAATAACTACATGTAGAACAAGGTCCCATTACTATAGACATTCTCTGCAAGGATACTTTTGGCTTTCTAGGGAACAAGCTCACTTACTAAGAAGGAAAATAACAAAAGAATAAGATGGAAGATGATCATAATTCTAGCTGCATCTTTGTTCCAATCATACTCTTCTGCATAGACCTGGAAAGTTAATGCTGTTGTTATGTTTCACAGTTTTCCTGTGTATAAAGCAATTCTCACTTTTTCGTTTCATTTACACCTGTATGGTCCTATTTTATACCATTGTGTTTTAAAAGTGAATATTTGATATAAATGATGAAACTGGAAATACATTTTTATGATACCAAAATCTTTCTGAAAATTAAATAAGTGTTTTTCCATTTTGAGGCTGAATAGGCTCATTCCTCTCAGAAGATGAATTTTAGGAAGCAATGATTTCCCACTATCTATCAGATGGGTGAGCTATTTGTACTGTGTAATCCTTTTTGGCCTGCAAAAGCTGACATTGCTTGTGTATCTACTTATTATGTAGCAACCTAAATTAACGTTTAATATTAATTTTTATTTTGCTTTCTTTAGCTCGCTTTCAGAAGCGAGCTCATCCAAATTCACATCCCTAATCATCTGAATGGCTTCTTTCATTTTGTTCTGTCCCATGAGGGTATACCAAGTAGTACTTTTTTTTTTTCTTTCATTTCCTCCTACTTGTCTTCCACTTACACGGAAGACTATTTTTTTCCACTGAAAATGTCAACATTTATTGCTTTGTTGGACCACCTCTGAAGAAACAAAAATTAACCCAAGGTGCCAAGTCTGCTCTCTTCCTTTTCCTGCCCTTCCTCCCTCTGCCATAAATTAAAGTAAGGCTAAATAAATAGTTTGCTCTGAGTCTTAGTACAGGTAGATCTCTGTCAACATTTCCTGTTGCCTTGTCATGCAAGGTTTAAAAACATACAGGAAAAATTTATTAAAAATCTCTTTGTCAGCATTTCTAAGAATTAATTTTTAAATAAATTATTAATTATTTTAATATATTATAACCAGAGTCCCAATTATACTTTTGCTTTTTACCCAGCCTCTTAAGTTCCTCAGCTACTGAATCTACATAGCGTTCAATTCTTCCAACACTGAATTCAGAAATCTTCATCCAGTCTTTTATTGACGTGTGAGAACGACACTATTCCCTCCAATTGCTCCAAGATATGATGCAATAACAACTCAATGTACTTTTTGTTCAAGATCTTCATCAACTAATTACCCAGTGACAAGTTGTTAAGCACAAACATAAGAAAATGATGAAAATGCAGATCAGCGCTTTTAGTCATATATATATATACACACATACACATATACTCTTCACCTGGAAAAGGATCAAAAAATTTGCGTGAAAGAAAACAAAAAAAGTAAAGGAGTGTGGCAGCACTTGCGAAAGCACAAGTTGTAAAGAACCAATGAATATACCCAATCAATTTTTGTGATTTCAGGTTAAGACCATATGATAATAATTTTTGTTCACCTGCATTAATTGCTGCATAGTGTTTTTTTCAGCTCTTTCTGTCTTTTCACAGTAGTGTTTTCGCAGACTCTTTGCACCTCCATTTCTTCAGAGGGGAGTACTTGATAGACAACTCCCTTTTAGATTTTGGGGAGCCCTGGAGAAATCCTGAAATTTGGAGGCCATTTAGACCATGACTCTTTAGACAGACTGTGTCTAACGTCATGGTTTATACATTCCTAATGATATCATTTTGTTCAATAGCGGGAAATTTGTTTATTTAACAGCATTTGAATAACACCTTAGGAAGTGGCTGCCTAATTTATAGGTACTGCTAGTAGTACAAAGGTCCTTTCAGAACAGTTCTACTAGTATTTGGGTATTCCTATAAAATGGGAAGACTTGGGTGAACCTCCAGCTTGAAGCTGCTGGAGAAATAGTTTAGCAACCAGATCACCAATTTGTTACTGTCGTTAATTGACTGTGGTGACTGCTTACACTTAAGAACTGTGGTTCAATGCAGGACAGTGTGAGCTGATTGGAGTATTATAATTTGGGGTAGTTTGCTAGTGAGTCGTCCCCATAAAGACTGCTGGATTGTTTTCCTGAGTGCACAAAATATTCCAGACCTGCTTAAAAATGAAATAATGAAGAAGTCAGTTCATACCAAATATGAACTGTGAATTCTTAGATTTCTTTTTTTTTTAGTAGAAAGCATTTGGCATCAACACAACTGTGTTCTGAACACATTTATGAATAAGTGACAAATTAAAATGATTGCAGATAAGTTTCAGAAAAACTATCGAAATGAAGAGGATCAATGAAAGGAATAAAAGACCTTACTGGATTTCAGGAGATGTTATTCATACCAATTGGAATTATATTCTTTCAGCATTTTGAAAGGGTTAAGCTCGAAAGAAATACATTTGCCCAGCATTTCAAAATGGGATTGAGCAAAACAAAATTGAAAAGCATATATAAAATATTTAGAAAGCTATCATATTAAACAAAAGATTGTGTGATAATAATTGATCAATTACATTTGTCAAGGGAACAACCTTTAGCAAACAGAACTTTAAGGTGGAAGAGAACTCAAAAATGCTCAAATGCGTTTCCACATAAACATTAATCAACTTTAACGTAGAGGAGAAATCATTCCACTTATGCTCTGGTTTGAGCTAAAGCAGAACAAATTTTGTAATTTTTCAGCTAATCTTTTTCTAAGTAACTTCATTTTCTGAAAGTAAACAATGTTTTTCAGACAGTGTCCATCTCTTCATATAGTAATGGCAGATGGTGTTAGTTATCATCAAAGTAATGGGGCATTGGTATGCAGAAAGGGCATTACTTATACGTATTCCTCTAGGAACCATTGGAATACCATAAACCAAGTGTGTGTAAAAGGGTCACACCTGCAGAGAGGAACAGACAGGTTATGTGACACAAAACTGACCAACAGAGGATTTCATGCCATAAATGTTGCACTTAGTGTAGAGCTCAGGGATCACAAAAGTCAGGCCCTTTCCTTTGTCAGCCAGCATCCAGTGAGGACCTCATCTGTCTGTCTGCCACTGATCCTGATCTGCACATTCCTGAATCCAGTTCCTGAATCCAATTCTTGAATCCAACTACTGTCTGATGCTGAGTCTAGCCTGGAACTTTCTTCATACGTGCCGTAGAGAGTCAGTGGTTATGTATAGTCACTGGGGAGTTTGATTTTATGTATTTGTAATATTTTATAATTTTCTTATCACTTTCCTTATTGCTATTATTATTATTGTTTAATTAAAGCTGTTTTAGTTTCCAAGCCACATATCTCTCCCTTATTTCTCTTTCCCTTCTCCTTGGGAAGGGGGGGGAAACAACACTGCCCTGTATTTACCTGCCAACTAAGCAAGAGGTTAGGGTTAAACCAGCATCCCATCCCACCCTTACCAATTTTGAGCAGAACTGATCGCAGTTCTGGGAGTTAAGTACGTGCAATATGCTTTTGTAGGATTGTGATTTGAACTGAAGGCAGACAAAGGTTAATAAAACTTGCCACAGAGGGTTATTTGAACTTCTTCACAGCAGGCACAGATTTTCGGGGCCCAGAACACTCAGGCCATGACTTTCACTAGAGTCTATATCTAACCTTAATATAAATAACCACCACCTTTAAATTTAACATTATTTGGTAAAAAATACTAGCTGATAGTAGACTGCACTTTATTTTTCTTTGATATTTAATTTTATCAAAAAAGAAAGGCTATGCAGAATTGGATTTCAATTACTGGAACATGATAGGAGTTCATTCTCAAGCTGTTTTAGTTGCTCAGTGCTGGAATTATGCAGAACAAGTTAAGAGTCAGTCTCCAACTCATTTACTCTGGTGAAAGAATTCTGAAATAGTTTCTCCATAACACCCAGCATGATCAGTGTGGTAAACTAAATGAAATTACCTATTTAATTTTCTGGGGAAAGGTTTACCTCCAAAGAGGCCAAACAAAAACAAACAAACAAACAAAAGGTTTCTACATATTATGCAAGGAAATCTGATACAGGAATTGCTAAGTAGGTCATAAGCAGTATCCTGCATTGGTAATCTTTAAGAAAATGAACTGCAAAATAAGGATATAAACTGCTGAAAGTGCAAGAATATCCCTTACTTAAATTTGTGGCAGACAAAAGAAAATAGAAAGAAGAAATAGAACTAGAAAAATGGTGGTCATCTCTATTTGACAGTGGAAAGACTGAAAGGACTAAGATAGCCATGAAAGACCTCTAGATTCCTAAAATAAAGCAGCTTGTGGGCTTGAGACAAATGTTGTCCTACAATGATTGTCTCCCATAGAAAGTGAAATGCCATGACTTATACTGGTTGGATCTCACTGTAATTTTAATTTTCTGTTATTTTCACTAATCAGTCCACCTTGGCTCAAATAAATACTGTTCACAGGTTGCTGACATTGCACATATTGTTTGATGCTCACAGGTGCACACTGCATGTTACAGATCCTGGTTGGGTCTTTTGCAGCTTCTGTAAAGAGGAAAATTATGTCCTTCATGCAAAGGATTCATTCCAGCTAAATTTCAAACTTTTGCTGTCAGCACAAGATTGCACTGTCTCAACACATATTAAAAGAATACAATTAACACCTTAAAATATTTTATTTTCTATTGTCTTTTTCACAGGACCAGTTGGGCATTTGAGGTGAAGAACATCAGCTCAAACAGTCTGGCCGAACTGCAAATAATTGCAAACAATCTAATATTTGGCACACATAGGACACCCAGGTGACCAGACTCAGTCAGCATGGGTTTCGGAAAGGTACTTCATAGCAAATGAGGATGCAATCTGCTTAGTAGATGAGGGAAAAGTTGTGGATATTGTCTATCTGGACTTTGGTAAAACATTTAACAGTTTCCCACAGCATTCTCCTGGAGAAAAATGGCTGCTCATGGTTTGCACAGGCATATTCTTTGCTGGGAAAAAGCTGGCTCAGTGGCAAGGCCCAAAGTGTGCTGGTGTATGGAGTTAAATATAATTGGTGGCTATTCACAAATGGGTTTCCCCAAGGCTCAGTATTGGGGTCAGCTCTGTTTAATACTTTTATCAATGATCTGGATGAGGCGATTGAGTGATCTCACAGTATGTTTGCAGATGACAGCAGGTTGAGTGAGAGTGTTTATCTGCTTGAGGGAAGGAAGACTCTACAGAGGGGTCCTGACAGGCTGGATAGATGGACTGGGGTCAACCGTATGGTGTTCAACAAGGCTAAATAACAGATGCTGCACTTGGGTCACAACACTCTCATGAAAGGTTATGGGCACCTGGGGGTGTTGGTCAAGAGGCAGCTGAACTTGAGCCAGCAGTGTGCCCAGGTGGCCAAGCAGGCCAGCATCTTCCTGGCTTGTATCAGAAATTGTGTGACCAGCAGGGGTAGGGAAGTAACTGTTCCCCTGTACTTGGCACTAGTGAGGCTGCACCTCGAATACGGTGCTCAGTTTCAGGCTCCTCACTACAAGAAAGACATTAGGCCCTGGAGCATGTTTAAAGAAGGTCAAAAAAGCTGGTTAAGGGTCTGGAGCACAAGACTCATGAAAAGCAGCTGAGGGAACTGGGATTGTTTAGCCTGGAGGAAATGAGTCTTGTTCTTAGGCTGAGGAAAGACCTTATCACAATCTGCAACTACCTGAAAGGAGGTTATGTTTAGGTTGGTGTTGATGTCTTCTCTTATGTAACAAGTGACAGGAAAAGAGGAAATAACTTCAAGTTGCACCAGGTTTAGACTGGGTATTAGGAGATATTACTTCACCAAAAGGGTTGTCAAGCATTGGAACAGGCTGCCCAGGGAAGCAGTTGAGTCACCATCCCTGGAGGTATTAAAAAGAAGCCTAGATGTATTGAGTAGGGACGTGGTTTAGTGGTGAGTCTGGCAGTGCTAGGTTAACAGTTGTGCTGGATGTCTTTAAAGGTCTTTTCCAACCTAAACAATTCTGTAATTCTGCAATACTTGGCATGTCATACCAGTTCTTTTTATCTGTACAAATTGTTTTAAAGCATTCAGTTGCAAAGCTAAGGGCAACATTTGCATAGAAGTCATACTTTAGTAACCAGAACTAGACTCATCTTCTCTGTCTATAGCATTTTATCAACCAGAAGAACACTTCCTCTGTGTACAACCAAACATTTTTGTTACAAAATGTAATTATGCTACTTCTGCTGACAAATCTGTGGCATAGCAACTGTTCAGCAATGCACAGACAAGCAATACCACTCAAAGAGTAACTATATCTACACAGCATCCCATTGCATGTTTTGATACGCATCTTCTGGACACATTGACCTGCCATGTGTCTGAAAAAAACATTCACCGAGAGAAATGAGATTGTACTTTGGAGCTTCACATTGCAAAACACACAGGCTGTTTCATTCCTGAAATAGTTAAGCTCTTCATTTCTGTACTACTACACATTATTAGTTCAGGTTCTCAGTTCACCAGCAAAGTGATTTGTGTGCAGTCTCTCCAGTTCAGGTGTTTACTTAGCAGTCAGGTATTTAGCAGGGACTCCCAGCAGAGACCTATAAAACTGACGAGAGTGCTACCTCTCCATAATAACTTCTTTTCAGAGCACAGTCAGTAAGGCTTCCTCACTATTCATCAAAGGTGTGTGAGTGTTTATGTTGGCAGCACAGTCTGGGACGAAGACCTGCTGGCTGTTTGAGCGTGGTGTGTAATGTGCTATGAAAAGGGAGTTCAGAGCGTGAGGCCCAAGTGTGCTCTGTAGACCAATATTTTAGCCACAATGGAAAATCAGGATTGTCAGGTCAGGCCTGGGATGTGATGTCAGAGCTATATTAGCTTCAGTGAATCATTTTATCTCAAGTAGTTCCTGCCACTGTCTTGTGGAAGCTTCCCTCTTAGCTTAGCACTAAGACTTGCTTTCAAACCCCACCTGGATCACACAGCAGCAGGCACAGTGAACTGCCCAGGAGCAAGTGACACAGCCTGGGCCACCCATACAGCTCTTCAGTAAAGCTGAGACTCTGAAAAATTCTTCAATGGAAAGCCTGCAAAAACACAGGGCTCTGACCTTGCATTTTTGGCATCTGCCAGAAATCCAGCTAGCAGACTAATCTTATCCTCACAAAATTTTATTTCAACACCAAGGAGCTAAAGAAAGTTGTTGAGTAGAGAAATCCACTCATTGTCGTTAAATTTATCACCTTTTCTAACAGCAACCAAGAAAAACACTGAAAAATACTCATTTTTCAGCTCCTGTATTTCAAGATAGTCTATTCTTTAATGCCATCTACCCATAAGTTTTGTGTAATAAATGAACAAATCTATCATGCTTTGGCAACCTACCATATCTATTTTATTTCATTTTGTTTGGTTTAACATTTCTAACAGAGCCATCATGTCTCTGTCATATTGTAGGTTCACTATAAACTCTCTCTTACATCGTCCATTTAAAAACAACCTTATCTTTGAAGTTCTTCTCCCATATATTTGCCAGCCCTTGAAGAGAAGATTTGACAGTTACTGGACAATTGAAAACATTGTTGAAAGTTCAATCTGACTCCCCAAAAGCCTGAAGCTGACTGAAACTGTTGAAAATAAATTCTTTTACTGGAATTGCTGGATTTGATTTCTTGAGTGACTTCCCCTTTTCTTTCTCCTTTTCTTTAATAATGACAAAAAGGGAAGGGTAATGAAAAAGGAGAAAGGAGCTTGAAATGGGAAAAGAGAAATAACTAAGACCTGGAAGCAGTAGCTGCTTTTAGTGAAAGCCAAAAAAAAAAAAACTTTTTTTCTGTTTTTGTCAGCTGTACAAGTAGTTTAGACAGCATAAGGCTTTGACTTATGCAAAATAGAAGATTTTACTGCAGCTGTCTCCTTGGGTGTCTGTACAGAGTGTAGAATGGAGAAAAGACAAAAGGAAACAAGCAATCAAACACACTATCTCTCACGTGTAATCTCATTGCATTGGGATCTTCTCTGATGTTTTCTCAGTTTATTTTCATAAAAACTCATACGTTTTCTGTTTAGATTTGAGTTCTGGTTCAATTAGCCCCAAGACACAGAATGAAGCATAACAAAGACTGCCAAAATTTTTTGTAGCTGTAAATCAAACCCAAAAAGGATTCCTGTTATTGTCACCTAAAACAATGGACTGGCCAGGTTCTCTTAAAACGTGACCAAGCTGTCTCAAAATTAGCTGAAAATTAGTAATACTCTAAAACTCAGCAGAGTTTGTTTAGAGTTATTTCACAGTTCTGACAAATGGAAATAACAGCATAACAGGAAATGAAACAAAAATGCTTTACTGCCCACTCAGCATGTTTTCTCCATTTTGAAAAACTTCTATTCATAATTTATATTTACATTACTGTGTATTTTTTTACAACTGAATTAGACTATCATAATTAACCAAATGAGAGGGTTCTCAAAACCAGCATGGGCCCCATCTCTGCTTATCCAGTCTGATGCTAGTAGGTTGACTCATATGAAGAATGATGTTGTTTGTCAGTTAATCTCTGATAGTTCACTCTGCCTCCAACAGTGCATTTGCCAACAGCAAATTAAATCATGGTGATGGATGTGCAATGTTCAGATCCACGACTCAGAGGATTGTAACTGAATGGACAGAAGGATTTTTTCTACTATCCTTTCTAAGTGTTCCCCCTCTAGAAGTTCCATTCAACATGTCTGTGATTTTTGGTTTGTTTTTTTTTTTGAAAATAAGTACTTGGTGCTTGAGCTATTTGTTTTCTTCTTTTAAATAAGGGATGAATGCCTCCAAAATATGATGCAAAGTATTTTCTCACAGCATTGCTTAGGAAGTGAGGTATAGATTTGGTTCTCAGGCTGAACTCTAACTGTTGTCCCATCTCATCTACAGAAGGAAGTTAAATATTACAGAGCTATGAATATTTCTACAAGGGATATCTTTGTGTGTTGCAAGACATAAAACTAATCAAATATAACTTTAGCTCTAACCCTATAGTTCTCAAAATTAAGCCCTCTTTACATGTTCCACAATCTGAACATATTTTGTGGGGAAAAAAATCATTTTAATTCCTTTTAAGTATTTTCTCTTTCATTATTATAACATACTTATACTAAAGGCAATATAAACCGAAATGCAAACCAAGTAATTTATTTGAGTATTCACTAGCACATTAGAAAGAGAACAAGATGAATTGATTTCACCATTGCAAGAAGTACTACCTGCAATATCAGCAACTCCCTGTCAATACTTTTCGTTTGAATATGTGAAAGTGCATAATGAATAAAGATCACAAATTTTAGTCTTATAGGTAGATTTACCGATTTGTAAAACTCACCACAAAGGTGTTAATTACTGTACTTGGAAAAAAGTTGACAACCTCAAGCACACTTACCTTATGTTATACTAGTCTACTTGCACAGAAGAAAAAAAAAAAGATGAGGTGCTTATATGGAAGGTTTGGCTTTATCTACATTTATATGATTATCATGTACCTGTCAGAGATAAGATTTCACTCCATTTGGGTAGCTGTGTAGATCAAAAAATTATACACAAGCACTCATACAGTGCATTTTGTTCATGATAAAATGATGAAATGATACTACACCGTATAAAGCTATGTTCAATAATTTACTATGTAAATTAAAAAAGAGATAAATCTCTTTTACTCTTCTAATTTAACCCTGAAGACCTTAAGGATTCATACTGAAAAGCTCTTTGCACAATCCAAAGCTCAAAGAGATCTTAGAATTCCTGGAGATCTTTTTTGTCTATGTGGAAACTATAAAATATTCAGTTGTTTTGGTTTTGTTTTTTTTTCAGAAAATAGATGCAGTAGAACACCTGTAGAAAAAAACTGAGCAATTGTCAGATAGTTCTAATTTCTCAAAGACTGTAGTACCAGTTGTATTTTTAGATCTCTTTGTATACTTGTAGTTTCTCATGCACTTCTTTTTCTTACCACTAGTTTTAGCCACTAGGAAGAAAAATTGTGAATTTTTATCCATGCATCTTTTACATACCTGAAAAAAACCAAAAATAATAAAAGCAGAGAGTCTGCCCTTGTAACAATAGGTCACCACAATACTTCACAGAGTATTCCTGGAACCAAAAATAAGACACTACGGAAATTCCACTGGCTGAGAAGTAGTAAAGGAAACCACTAATTTTTCTTCTTTTGTAGGAGAAAAAGCCAACTATAAGGGATTCCAGTTCATACTTTGCCACAGTGGGGAAAAAAAAAATTTTGTTTATTGCATTAGTGAAGGATTTTGTGATGAATGAATAAGTTTCTGGAAGACATGAATATATATAATTATCTATATGAAAAACTTCATTTTTCATTCCCATCTCAATTAAACAGGGATTGTTATGCATATTTTCTTTTAAAACATGAAAACATTATTAATTGTTCTGTAGAAGTCTCATAAAAATGTCCTTCACACAGGCACATGATGTGGTGATATTTAGGGCCAGTCATATATTCCTTATAAGGATGAATTTATAACTATCTGTTAAGAAGAACTGATGAACATGAAATGAAATGAAACTCGCTGAAACTGTGGTCAAACCCCTACACTGGTTTGAAAGGGAGAAGGACTTCGTTGTATGTTCACTTCCTGCACCACTTCTCTAGACTAGTGCTCTCCAGTAACATCTGGGTGATCACATTGTAGCACAACACTAGTGATCAGGAGGTAAACCCGGAGTGAATTTTAGGCACTTGAAGAGGTACAAGATTTTCAATACCAAGTCAAATTAGTTAGTTTAGTTACTGCCTTACTTGTGAATAAAATTACCAACGTATCTCAGCCATCAGATCTTTAAAATCCTCCAGCCACTAGAACATCCTGCTAATGCTTCAGCATCTCAACTGTAAAGCTGTTTGTGAACAACCCAGGGCATAGATTAAGTCTAAACATGAACAGGTGGCACATGCCAGGTATTTCTCCTTCACATGAAGAGGCTCCAGAGGCCAGGTATTTCTCCTTCAAAGGCTTCAGATCTGATGTATTTTTAGAAAATGTCTAAGTGATATCAACAGGATTCAGGACAAAATTCAGTAATAGTTGCTTCTGTTTCAAAACCAGAAGGTGGTCAAAATAACTGCTGTTTCCTTGAAGCAAATGATTGTGAAGGAATGGAGAAATGCTCCCATTTTACATAGAACAAAGATTTCCTAGACAGTACAGGGAGGAAGCAATTTCACCTCCTTCAAAAATGCGGAATGAGAAAACATTCTAAGCTACCTTTTAAACTTCATAACTTTTAGTGAATATTTAAGTGTTTGAAAATATAAAAACGCAGAGTAAGCCATCTGTTGTGTAATTTGCTTACTGTAGACCAACGGAGATAACCACAGTGGAAAGACATTTTTCCATGATATGTTCAAGCAGAGATGAGAAATGTGGATCAATGGGAAGGAGTTTTGCTGCAAAGTAAAGTCACGAGAAATTCACCAACATCAGGCACTGGCACATCTGCCCAGGGAGGTGGTTGAGTCACCATCCCTGGAGGTGTTTAAAAAAAGGATAGATGAGTTTTTAAGTGACATGGTTTAGCGGATGATGGGTGCAGTTGGACTCGATGATCTCAGAGGTCTTTTCCAACCGGAAGATTCTATGATTCTATGATTTATCATGTCCTCTTTCTGATGGGTTACGACAGTTAGTCCTTCCTATTTCTCTCACGTGTAGGTGAGGGTTTGTTGAATTATTAATGCAGTCTTTCTACTCTTGACTTATTAGCAATAGTTTTCATTGATTTAAAAAAGATTTTTATACATTTTTGATGGCTTTCCTACTGCTTCCCGTTCAGAAGGTATTTAAACTGTGTTGATAATAAGATGCGCAAGACTGGGCAGTGAGTTTGTTTATTGCTTTTTCTAAGTTTTGTGAGCCTGTTACATCATATCTTCCTAATAAGCACGTAGGATTTTGGTTTGCACAGAGAAGGCTGAATGAAGTTCTATTTAGGCAAAATAAGAACTTGTGTTCTCTTAATATAAAGAAGATAATTTCTGGTTTTTAACTACGGGAATTCCAAATTTTTATGTATATCTTGCAAAATTCAATTACAAATAAGAAATTATCATTGTACAAAAGTCATGTTAAAATTCCACATAGATTCCTTTTGTTACTTTTCCATTGAATTTTTATTATGATTTAGAAAATACCTCATAAAACTATTATAGAGAAAGGATACAGAGGAAGAATGATTGGGTGAAGGTTTATTGATGGAAAGAAAGGAATTCAGGAACAACAGATTAGACTGCTAGGTAAACTGGGCTTTTTAAATATGGCCAAATGTCAGGGTTTGGAAGAAGCTTTACTATTTTAGCACAAGATTTCAGTCTTTTGGCTCTTGCCACTTTCTCTTGGCTTTTCCCTCTTTTTTTGACTCGACTTTCCATTTCTCCTCTTATCAATGCAGGTGTGGGGTTTTTGGCTTTTTTTGTTTTGATTTGCATGTTCCTTTACATCTAACATCAGAAATATTCATGTATTAGTCTGAACTGATTAAAAAAAAAAAATTAACACTTTTGCCTTTTTGGTCTTGTTCTCTGTATGTAAGAAAGATATAACTTATAAAACTCTTACAAACCGTTGTCCTACCAGCTAGTTTCTGCAAAGTTCTACTTGAGGAAGTGAAAAGATAATAAGCATGCCTACTTAGCTGTATTCTTACATTTCCCAAAGGTGTGAAAGGAAATAGATAAAATACATGGAATAATTCAAGAGGAAAATACTTTGAAGTTATGAAAAAAAGAAAGATAGTGTACTGGTTTCAGCTGAGATAAAGTAAGTTTTCCTCATAGTAGCTTGTATGGTGCTATGTTTTGGATTTGTGACCAAAACAGCAATGATACCACATCCATGTTTTATCTATTACTGAACAGTCTTTATATTAATCCTTTTTTTCTGTTTTTCAGACTACCCCATCAGCCAGTGGGCTGGGGGTGCACAAGCAGTTGGGAGGGGACATAGACAGAACAATTGACCACAACTTGCCAATGTTTTATGATGGTAAGAGACATGGCTATCTTATTCTAGTCTTTTCTACATAGTCAAAAGAACAGTGTATATTGAGAAATGAAGTCGTGTTTATCAATGGTGACTCCATCACTGGGTAAAGATTTTATTAAAATGAGTATCTATATAACCAATGTCTGTTGTGTACTCACTAAATGAAAATGAGGAAACATAAAATCAACCCTAAGAGGCATCGTCAGAAAACAGTCAAATATTTCTACTATGTAATTCGGGGGGTGTGTGTGTACAGATTTTGGGAAACAAAATACAGAGTGCTAGGAAATAAGTTTATTGGTGAGGTTTTGGTTTTTTTAGTTTGGCCTCCTGAGAGTAGATTTTCAAAATAAGCAAGTAATGCTTTTAAACAAAAACGTTCAGAGAAACAGGAAAGCGAAGAAAGAAAAAACAACAAATAGAGATCAAACCACACTGAACTAACAGCTATAGATACAAAATTAAGATTCACAAGTAGAAATAAATCCAGTCTTCAACTCGCATATAGTTTATGATCCCAGAGAGTACTGAACTCAGTTGATGGAAACTCCAAGTGAGAGCACCACACCCCTTACCTATTGAATCCAATCCAGGAAAAAAACCCTATGGCTTATTAAGTCTTTCTAGTACAAAATTTATTTATTCTAGAAAGTAAGGAAAAAAAATAGACCAAGATTTTTGTCACAGACCTGCCTTCTTTTCTTTTGTTCCCTATAACCCATAATATAATACAGTATCAAAGTATCACAGTATCATAAGGTTGGAAAGGACCTCTGAGATCATCAAGTCCAACCTATATCCCAACACTAACACCAACACCAACACTAACACCAACCATCATCTAAATCATGTCACTCAGTGCCTCATCCAGTCTCCCCTTAAACACCTCCAGGGTCGGGTCGGTGACTCCACCACCTCCCTGGGCAGCGCATTCCAATGGCCAATCACCCTTTCAATGAAGAACTTTTTCCTAACATCAAGCCTAAACTTTCCCTGTCGAAGTTTGAGTCCATGCCCTCTAGTTCTGTCACTTGTCACCCGAGAGAAGAGACCAACCCCTGCCCGACTACAACCTCCTTTTAGGTAGTTGTAGAGAGCAATGAGGTCTCCCCTGAGCCTCCTCTTCTTTAGACTAAACAGCCCCAACTCCCTCAGTCGCTCCTCATAGGACTTGTGCTCCAGCCCCTTCACCATCTTCGTTGCCCTCCTCTGGACACATTCCAGTATTCTAACGTCTTTCCCAAACTGGGGGCCCCAGAACTGTACACAATATTCAAGATGAGGCCTGACCAGTGCCGAGCACAGGGGGACAATAACTTCTCTGGTCCTGCTCGCTACACTATTCCTGATGCAGGCCAGAATGCCATTGGCCTTCTTGGCCACCTGGGCACACTGTTGGCTCATGTTGAGCTTCCTGTCAACCAGCACTCCCAGGTCCTTTTCTGCCTGACTACTCTCCAGCCACTCTGTTCCCAGTCTGTAGCTCTGCATGGGATTGTTGTGTCCAAAATGAAGTACCCGACATTTGGACTTATTAAACATCATCCCATTAGAATCCGCCCATCTCTCCAATCTGTCCAGGTCCCTCTGTAGGGCCATCCTACCCTCTAGCAGATCAACCCTTCTTCCCAGCTTGGTATCATCTGCAAACTTGCTGATGATGGACTCAATCCCCTCATCCAGATCATCAATAAAGATATTAAACAGGACTGGACCCAACACCAATCCCTGAGGGACACCACTGGTGACTGGCCGCCAACTGGATGAGACACCATTCACCACCACTCTTTGGGCTCGGCCATCCAGCCTAACCCAGCAAAGAGTGCTCCCGTCTAAGCCACGGGCTGCCATCTTCCCTAGGAGTCTACTGTGGGAGACAGTGTCAAAGGCCTTGCTGAAATCTAGGTATACCACATCCACAGCCTTCCTCTCACCCACCAGGCGAGTCACATGGTCATAAAAGGAGATTAGGTTGCTTAAGCAGGACCTACCCCTCCTAAACCCATGCTGGCTGGGCCTGATCTCTTGGCCATTCTGCAGGTGCCACATTTTTTCACCCAGGATTATCTGCTCCATGATTTTACCTGGGACCGAGGTCAGGCTGACAGGTCTGTAATTACCTGGATCACCCTTACGGCCCTTCTTGTGGATGGGCGTCACATTGGCCAACTTCCAGTCTTCCGGGACCTCTCCGGTGAGCCAGGACTGCTGAAAGATGATGGAGAGTGGCTTAGCAAGCTCATCCGCCAGCTCTCTCATCACCCTAGGATGGATCCCATCCAGCCCCATAGACTTATGAGGGTCCAAGAGGCTCAGCAGGTCTCTAACTTCCTCCTCATGGATTGCAGGAGGGCCATATTGCACCCTGCCCCCATCAACCACTTCAGAGGGCCAACTGTCAAGCGAGCTGACATCCTTACTGTTGAAAACTGAGGCAAAGAAGGCATTAAGTACCTCAGCCTTCTCTGCATCTTTGGTTACTACATTTCCCCCCACATCCAACAAGGAGTGGAGGTCGCTGCTGCCCTTCTTTCTGCCATTGATATATTTATAAAAACTCTTCTTATTATCCTTAACAGAAGTGGCCAATTTGAGCTACAGCTGGGCTTTTGCTTCCCTGATTTTCCTCCTACACGACTTAACAACATCTTTGAACATGATCTGGTTTACGTCCCCTATTTTCCAACGGCGATACATCCTCTTTTTCTTACTTAGCTCCTTCAGAAGCTCCCTACTCATCCAGGCCGGACGTCTGCCCCTACGACTCTTCTTACAACACATGGGGACAGCCCGCTCCTGCGCTTCAAGATTTAATTCTTGAAGTGCATCCAGCCTTCCTGGACCCCCTTGCCACTAAGAACTATTTCCCAGGGTACTTTCCTGACCAGTTCCTTAAATAATCCAAAATCTGCCCACCGAAAGTCCAGCATCAATGTCCTGTTCCTGCCTTTTATGATTCTTCCATTCACAAGTCAATTTTTCACTAAAAAAGTAATTGTGCTGGGGAGAAAAAAAACCTAATACAATATTAGCAGTCTGGCACATGTCCCACATCTGACACCTTTGTTTCTAAAGTTAATGAAGAGTGTAAAAGCAATATATCCTCATAGGAAAGAAGAAGTAGAATGCCACTGTGGAAGAAAAATGGCTTGCTTCTTGCATTTTTATCATCTTAATATATGTGAGCCAGTAGAGCGTGGTATTGGGGTTTGTATATATAATAAAATACATGGGTACATAAAAATAAAATATACAAAATTAAAAAGTAATTAGTGACTTAAAATTTTATGGGCTAAAGAACTGTTTTTCAAGTGTGGTTTTTACAGCACTTGGTACCTTTACATAATTTCTAAGACATGTCTAAGAACCTTAGTCCTCTTTCTACACAAATTAAGATACGTCTAACAATACAGTCAAAGATTTTTGCATATTTTTTCCCTAGATAAGCAGAGGAATTGTAAACAGACCTTAATGTGTAATGTTCATTTCTATGTTGATAGAACTAATTTCACTCTGGTTTGTGGAAACTGAATGCTAGCACTCCTTCAGCATTTCACTAGCACGCAGAGTGAAATCACTACTGTCATCTCTGGGAAGGTGAAGCTTCTGTGTGCTGGCAATAGGAAAGTTACTTCAGAAATGCCAATGATGTGGTTGAGACTGCAGTTAAGGCAGAAAAATTTGTGAAACAACTTTATAAAAAAAGTAGTTGTTGGATTTTTTTCAGACGCAATAAAAGAAGAAGTTTAAAAAACCAAAGTTAATAAAGAAAACATTGTCTCAAAATATCAGTCTATAATGAAGTACCTATTTGTTGAAAAATACAGTCTGATGTGATAAAAGAATATTCAGTTGGTGAGTCAGGACTTTTACTTTCAGGATGATTGGAGACCAACCAAGGGCAAAAATGGAGGCTTCTAAGACACCAGCAAAGTGGCCTCAGTTGTCCCTTTCTTAAACTTTTACTTTTCTTCCTCTGGAATTTAATAATATTGCCTCCCACAGAAAATAGACTTTTTTTCCTTTACCTCTTTCATTTTTAAAACAAAGAATCACAAGTTCAGTAAGGTAAAATTATAATTCATTGTTGCTGTTAAAAATAAGACTTTTAAAAAAATAATTCCTTGAGGTTTCTTTCTGTTTTGAGTTTAACAGTGGATTTTCATGCTTTATGTTGCAAGTGTTAATTCAAACAGATTTTGTTCCAGTTTATTTTAACTTTACGGAGTATACACAACACGTTCATGAGTATAAAATATTGTTTTAGCCATGGATATAAAGAGGCTATGAAAAGACAGCAACGTGAGAGCAAGTCATCCCCTTCTACTATCTGTTTTTTATCCTACCTTTATTCCCATTCAGTTTGTACAACCCGGCTCCACTAACCCTAACCCCTAACACTAAAACTGACCCCTGACCCTAACCCTAACCATAACCCTACCTTTGTTCCCCATCAGTATATAAAAAACAGCTCCCCTAACCCTCACCCTCACCCTAACCCTACTTGCTTCCTTATGATAAGCCTGTCAGATAGCCTCAGAAATTATAAAGATATCCAAGAACAAATTTAAGAGATGACCATTGTGCAGATGAAGCCTGCATGTTGTGCAAACTTTAGCTCTCATCTGTGGCCATTGCAGCTGGCATTGGTCTGAGTAACAATCATTCACTTCAAATTCCAGGAGAAGGAGAAGATTTTAAATCATGGCCTTCGCACCAGGGGTCCCAGTGAGAAAGTGAGTAACTGCAGAGCTTAAACAGAGAACAAGAATAATCCCCATTATTTAAAACATTTTGGTAGTTTTTATTAACATATGGAAAATCTTTAACCACAATTATCAGTTACACTTTGAAAAAGTTCATTTATTTGGTGCAGGCGATTAGCTTTCCCTAGAATAAAAGTCATGCCAAAGTGAAACCAGTAGGAAACATTTCTCTTTGAAGCTTTTATTCATTGCTATTATAGCATATTTTGTTCTGTAGTACAATAAAAAAGAATCTATGCACCAATAAAGAGAGTAGAAAGACAAAGTCAGAAAATATAAAGGTTGTACCCTATGTGCTCTGTGTATGCATTTCATCTTGTTACAGCGATTATGGGATTACAGGCCTCGGTCCCAGTATGATCTGTGTCACAATATGGGTAGAGTTTATAATTCAGCTAATGATTAGCTTCAAGTTTTGTTATCCACACATAGTAATGAAAAGATCATCTGCATTGTTGAGGTCTGGGTTGCCTTGTGGTAGGAAAAAGGATTCCATCAAATTAAAACTAACTGCTGATGAAGAAAAAGAGTAACTCTTTATTCTTTTAGCTTAAACCAAGAACATTTCAGACAACATATAAAGCAGATTGATGACTACTGCTTTTCCGGGGAAGAAGAATATGGCACCTCCTACTTGTTTGTTCTTCTTGTTTTTTGGTAGGAAGAGCATTTTATTAATGATCTATGATCAAATTTGAAACACCAGTTATATAGAAACATAATAGGAAACTTTTTTCTTTATTAAGAGTAAAATAAAATTTGAACACTTACATAATGTGAAAATAAAATATATTTAGGCACAACAATACAAAAACTCATAAATATTACAAACAAATCTTCAGATGACTTAGTCTAGATTTTGGGACATAAATTGGGTTATAAAATCTCTGTAAGTATGTTTTCTGTTTTATAAAAAAAGTAATTGCATTTCTACTTACTTCTAAAACACCGGTTCAAATCAACTAAAAGCTTATAGGTAGGATGGGTAAGTGTAAAGATTTTATTTAAATTATTTTGCAATCAACTTGGACCTGCGTAGCAACTGAAATACATATTTATATTTAACAGTAAGTGCCATATTTCACTATCATGTGTATGCATTTCCCCCCCCATTCTCCTGAACATAAACATGAGAGTGTTCATCTGCTCACAAATGCCGTTTATTCTGCACTGTAGAATTTCTCTAGACCAGACTGCTTGCTTTATTAATATCTTCTCAACACAAGACTCAAAATACTTTTCCACATCAGAAAAAACACTTAAGACTGGAAGGTCAACAGCCACTAGAGTCACATGTCATGGGAATGAGCAGGGAGGATCAAGAGCATTGCCAGCATTGTAGCCCCTTGTGGCAGTAGAGGATTTACTCGATAAATTCCTAAATTATTTCATTACACAGTCACCTCCTCAAAGATTACGTTGCTTTGTAGGTAAAATTATTATTTAGCACTTAGAATTGAGGAATGATTCTATAGGTTCTGGATTTTATGATCTCTGTTCCCGTCTACTGTGTCTCCTTGCATAACATTTCATATACAGCTTCCCATATCTGTGAAATAAATGAATCTGCACAGGTTTCAACTCAAACTTGTAGAAAGCTGCAAACAGCCTTACTTTGCTGCAGACATGCTAGCCATCAGCTGTAATTTCCTTAGATTTGCTTTATCTATAAATCTAAGCAAACTAGGACTATTTTAATTTATCTAGTTATACATTAATAGTTTTATCAGACCACTACATACAGTGACGAGGCAGATTAGAGGACAGGGAGTCTGTCATGTTTGTTCTATGCTGACTTGAGACATATTGAAGGGCAACATCAGAACATAGTATTGTGAGATGCATTTACCTTGCAATCTAGATCCTATAAGCATGCTTAAACTAGGTTTGAACTACCTGACCCAAATAGTTATAGCTGTATAGATGCAGCGACGGTATGGGTTTCATTCAGTGGATAGTTTCTCTCCAGCTGAACATGTGCAGACAAAATTAAGGCCTGTGCTGCTGTGATCATTCTGCCTTAAGTATCACAGAAAGCTGTTAAAGCTAATGCCGGCATGACCTTCAGTAACATCTCTGAAAAAATATTCAGAGTTGTCAAAATATGAGAGAGAGAAAGAGACACAGAAAGGCAGAGTTGCATTTAACCTGAAGCCTCTGACACACTTTGAACAATTACATCAAAAAAAAATTTAACAAAGAAAAGAAATAGAAAAAATGAAACTGCACAACTTCACTTAGCTTCCTAGTCTATTATACTATTTGAATTGCATATGATATGCTTTAATCCTTTCAGATATTTAAAGTTATGAGGTTACTATTGTTTGCTTTGGCTCACACCCCTGATTACATTCTGGTTTTGGATGAGGACCATTGTTTCATTAAGTGTTCTCTTGTGCCTCAGAACTATATAACTTGTGTGAACTCCTCCCAGGAGTGTATGAAGTCCTGTAATACATACAGTTGTTTGGAAACTTGTCATTATTTTCTGCAATGACACATATAAGAGTAAGGCCAATTTTACAGAAGAAAACATATGTCAATTGAAACGATGTTCTGCTGTTATAGTTAAACTGTGACAAGTACCTCATTCATAGCGTTACACAATCAATGATACATACTTCATGTGTTGTTAATTTTGAGAACCTTATTTCAACCCCAAGTGTTGCCTACCACCTATGCTTCTTTAATGTTGCCTCCTTTTTATTTCAGGGAATGATTTACACAAATAATAATAATTAACTGAAGAAAAATTTGAGAAATAATCAGTCATTTCCACATAATGAATAAATCTCACAGAATCTTGATTTCTTTCAGGAAATATCTCACTTTGAACATTTAGGCCAGATTTTTCCAGGTTTTTCCATACCACTGGGATTCGTTGCCATTCACAAATAGATTCTGACTTCAGAAAGAAAGCTTTATGGAATTACATTTGCTCAGAAAGTTTTGTTTGCATATTTTATTCTTAGAAAAAGAAAAAAAAAGGAGTACAGTCCTGCACATCTGAATTAGCAGATGAGATTCTCAAGCTCGCAGCTTAACAGAAATGTAGAAGGAGCAGCAGATGTCATCAAAGCAAACATTATTTTCTTTGATTTTTTTTCCTTCTCAGTAATATCAAGAATACTGTGACCACTACTGTGAACACATCCTCATTTGTGTGATGAAGGAGACTGATGAAGAGTGTTGTCTTTCCTGGTCCCCTTTTCAGCTCAAGTGGTTTAGTCTCAAGTCTTCATTCCAAGACTCAGTTCTGATGGGGAGCCACAACTCCCAGTTTGCAGACCCAAATGTCAATCCTTGCCATCGGGGCAGAAATATGTGTGAAATGTTTACGTGTAAGTATACTGTCTCCAACAACTGTCTTAAACAAGAGAACAGGCCTTTAAATCAGGGCCTCAAAAAGAAACAAGTGGTTTGATCCTTCATGAAAGTACTGCTATTTGAAAACAGTTATGAGCATGACATTCCTGTCTAGTAACTGCTTACTAAAAGTTAATTTTTTCATTACCTCAGATGATGATATGTGCTGAGATACTGAGTGCATGGAGTTCTAAGCTGCTGGTAATATAGGTAATAGACTCATTATCCTTGTGCATTATAATATTTCCATTCCTGCAAATTTCTCAGGAGTACAGAACATGAAGATACTGTTACAATACCTTTTTTACTCAAGATTAATATACCTCATATTTCAATTATTTGTTATGTATTTTAATATTTTCTGTTGATTTCTAGCAACATTAGAAACAAGGGCTGTAGAGAAATCCTAGTGGATTTCTTTTAGGGCACCAGTTGCTGAGAGCTATGGAAGACTGCAGTTATCTTTCATGTGAGGGTTTTGTGAAATGGCAATAGCAAAGGAAAGCAAATTGTTACAGTTTCACAAAAGAGGCAGGGAATATTCATCAACACTTCACTTTTCAAATGTTTCTCAAAAAATTACTCTCACCTAAAAGGGATTTTTAATTCTGTGTAACAATTAAAAAACAAATATAAGTCTCAGGAAAAAAAGATATTTCTTAAGGATTCTGTTTTTTGTCAGAAAATATGAAAAAGATTTATTTTAGGACAGATGGACAGTCACGTTGTTATTCACAACCTCTGTCCACAAAATTAAAGGCATTACCCTGCATAAAGGTTAAAACTTCACTTTACATTAACTCTGAAAAGTGATGTTGCTGTGCATGTAGGAGAGTGGAGTGCTGCTATCAGTCCATAATTTGTAAATTCCTTCCTAAAGATCAGATCCTTCTATAGTAACAGGTGTCCAAAAGTAGTCTTAACATAGGAAAATGGAACATGAATTATACTACAGACTGATTGTATTACAGAATTATGTTACTGCATCCTATATATAAAGTTTAAGAATGACAGCTTTTAGAATTCATACTTTCACATTTCTTTGTCTATTCTGTATAATTTTTTTGGGAGATACGTTAGTATAAATAGAGCAGATTTTAATCTACTGTATTGCTTCAACAGTAAAAAATCCTAAGACAGATAAATTTACTATTTCTAACATTTTAGAGGCTCGTGGTTTTAAAAGTAGGTCACGTAAAGCACAGAAAATGTCCTTTAGCATTTTGGACAGAACAGTACCAGAGCTTTTCTTCTTTTAGTGTAAATAGGTTGAAATAATTCTAAATAATGATAGACTTTTTTAATGTAATTTTTTTCTTTCAACCCTTAACAGACCGGTGCCTGCTTCCCATCTGCATTTGGGAATAATTTCATACAATCATTAGTATTTTCAGTGTAATCATCATGCTCAGAATTGTGAATTAAAATTCAAGGAGGAAGTGAAACCATATGTCACAGGAATAAAAAAAGACTTTGATAAGGTATTTTATTTTAGTTGAAAGAAAATATTTAGTAGACTGTCTTTTTTTTTTCTTCCCGTTTTGATTTTGCTTACCTCAGATCAAATATTCTTTCTCAAAATGTGGTGTGAAAAAGGTTGGAAAAGTTGAAAGAATGGCAACAATTTCTCCTGTGCCACTTTAGTTCCTTACAAATAGTCCAAATGAAGACTTCTGGTCACTTGAAAATGCTGTATTTTACATAAATATCCACATTGTAACAATAAAAGTTGGAGCTTTGAAATTGACTTCAGTGGAACCAGAATTTTAGCCCATATCCCATAATTGTCTAGGGCAAATGGGAAAATGATACTGCAGTATTACATCAGTTGTGAGGCTTAGACACAATTACCCAATATATCTATTTATTTTTTAAATTTGTCTAATAGAAGAATGGTTGACAACAGGTTTCAACTGAAACACTCCACTGTTTCTCTCTCTCATGCGATCTCACAGAAATTTTCAACTTTCAGTGAACTACGAGAAAAATAAGCTAGCCTATTAATTTTTTCCTGTACATATCCAGTCCCTTGATTTTTACTGTAACAACTAAATACTGCAGTTGGGACGGAAAGCGTACCACCGCGATCTTTAGACAGAATGGTAAGGAGTGGGCATGAAAACCTGAAAAAGGGCCAAGATTTGAAAACTGATGCAATTTTCTTTTACCCTCCTGTTGAATATAATAACAAGTTTTGTGACAGTGGTATCTGAGCAACTTATCACCAGTGTATCATTTATGTATGTGCAATACATTTGCATGTGAGATTTTTAAATAAGCCTTTTATAAATTCTGCAGATATTAATATCAGATATGAAGTTCCTGAAAATGATCTGATTCTTTCAAGTTTATGAATTTTCTGGTAAATATATTGGTTTGGATATATAAAAGGAAAGACTGGGAGTTATTGCAAACATGTGCGTGCTGTTGGCTTACACCTCTTGCCTGCCTTCTCCATTTCTCTCCCATCCTCTCTCTTCATCTTTAATGCTATTAGTGTCAAGTACCTCTCTGTGCTTATCCAGTAAATACTTCTTTCATCTATCTACTTCTTTCTTAACATCTGCTTCTTAAAATTCTCTTCTTTCTTCATTTAGTCATCAGTAGTTCCCAAAGCACATTGTCCATTTTATGCATGGACATTTTTGTTTCTCACTTTGCATTGCTTGGATGCCATTGACCACAGAGGCATGCATATGTCTATCTTTAAAGACTCATGCTTGCTAAGCACAACATGAATATAGATTGATGAAGTTAACAATGAGCATAAATATTTGCAGCATCAATAGCAGTATTAAACACCAGCTGGGCTGGCTGCCAGCAAAGCCTTGTGGCTTATTTTTTAAAAAAAATTGTTGGAAACAGGAGTGCTGAGGTCCTCAGGCTGAACCCTATCCACACCTCTGCCATCAGAGTGGTTCCAAAGAATGTTTGTCAATATGGTGATAGACGTTTTAAATACAAATATAAGCATAAATGTAAATTATATTATACATATTAAATACTATATATAAAATATATATAATATAAATATTTCTAACATTCAAATACATAAACAAGCATCTATTTCACAGAACGGTATCTACCCTTCTGCTTCAAAATTAAAACTTCTGGAATAATTATATGGGCATTAGCTATGTGTTTAGATACACAGGATACTGGTTATCAAACTTGACTTAGCCTTGGCTAAAGATACCTGCCCAGTTGGTAAGGATATGCAATATTCTCCAATGTAAATATAAGTGTACAGGGTTTTTAACCATCTGTTGTAATAACATCTAAATCCTCACTCTAAAAATAATTTAGATCAAATAATTCTAGTCTCATTTCTACATGGTGAGTCATTAATTCACCTTTTTTTTCTAACAATTAGGGAATGTTCTCCAGGTCTTCATGTGAAAGTCTGACACATTCCAGTTTTCAGTAAAAAATATCGTAAATACTTTTGTCTTTTGAACTTACAAGCCTCGTATAAGTCCAGCATAAACAGCATCATCGTATATACATAGCAAAAACTGTCTCCTGAGATTTGCTCAGTGAAACATTATCAAGACCTTTTACACCTCTGAAATCTGGTAGATGACTCAGTACTGTTGCATCTCTGTCATTAAAAATGCTGTCACTTGAAATTATGAAATCATCATTGCTGCTGTACAAAAGGTTAAATATATACATATGCAAGTTTTCTAAGTGGATTTCAATTGCAGAGGCCAAATACTTCAGAATTCAGGTTGAACCTGTTCATACTACACTTACAGTTACTGGTTAACAAAATTTAAACTGAACACTGTAGTTTCTTCTCATTGCAACTTTGTCTCATTTCTAATGCATAACAGTTAAAATAAAATTAAATTTTTGATAACTTCTTACAAATCTCAAAACATATAAGTAAATTTGATTTTTTAAAATTAAATAAAATCTTATTTCTAATTCATAGAACATTTTGAGTTAATCTCCAGGAAGTATTGAAATCCTTTGTCAGTGAACAAGTACTTCGGTAGAGTATGAATTTTCAGAAGAATTTCAAATTGTTTACACTTGGAGGATTTCATTTGCAACCTGAGAGTGGCTTTGAAGAAAACTTGTTCTCATGCCAAAGAAAATTCAAAAGGTTGTGGGTAAGTACCTTTAACATCAACAGGCTGAATGAGTTAATGTCATTAAACCTTCTTTTTAATGCCTTAAAAGAGCATTACAGAAAGGGGGAAAACAACTTAAGTACAAGCACAATCCAGATAATATGTGATATTTTTCTATGTTAGGTACAGTAAAAAAAAAATTTAAAAAATTGAAAGACCTAGGTAAATGATCTTCCATTATTTTTAGCTGTTTTCTCTAACGGGTTTATTTAAATGATTTTTAAATGGATTTCTATATATTATGGTATTATCTGTTATCAAATAAGCATTTGGGCATGTATGACATTGTCTTCAGATAGCATTACCAAGGAGTTCATATGGTCATGATCTTCCAAAAAAATAACTTCATAAGTTTTGAACATGCTAGATTATAGATCTGAAAGTTGCAAATATCCTTGCTTAAACTCACACAGTTCCCCTGAATTCATTACTGGACTACTTCTATATGAAAAGTTATTATGAATTCAGAAACAGAAGACAGAAAACTTGATTCAAGCCGAACTCACATTATTTTGTATTTTATGACAAACTGCACCTGTCCCTTGCAATCTTCATTAGTTGAAAACTTTGCCTAGGAAGAAAACACTGCAGGATATCCAAACAAAGTTCTAAAAACCCAGTCCCTCTCCTTTTACCATGATCCAGACTTTTCAGCTAACTGGACTGCATTTCCTTATTTTCACATAAGCCATTCAGCAGTAACCCTGAAATCCTCTCTGCAGACTACACCAGTAGCCTGTGCTCCTCCTGGCAATTCAGTGTACCAGTCAGTCAAACAGCTACTGTAATGACAACAGGAATATTTCTCTTCAACCAACCAATGCCTGCAGATGTTAAGAAAGCAGGAGGATTGGGCTATCAGGTCCCTAATGCTTAAGGGCTTCAACCTGCCTCTTGCCTGCTGCAATAAGCGCACTATCCCCATGCTCAGGTCACTTGCGTGAGCTGTTTGGTAGCCGGGGCCAAAAGAGTCAAAAACCAGAAAAGGAGCAGAAGCAAGAGTGGTGTCAGCCTATTAACTAGAAAACTAAGGGCAGGCCTAAAAGTGGGAGTGACAGAGCCTTAAAAAGTAATTAGGTGTTTTGTGACCAAATTTAGATAGGATAAATACAGTTATTATGGAACAATAATAGACATACATGCTAGAATGCAAGGGAAGTCAAACCATTCAGGATATGTATTACATATGTACAGAGTCAGAAATTGTCCCTAAACCACTGATCCTAAAATGGGGAGGAGATAGCAGAGGGAAAAGAGATGACAGACCTCCATGTCCCCTTAGTGTTCCCTGGTCAATTCACCATAGAAACCTCTAGATCGTGTAACCATAGAAAGACTTAATAATACAGGTCTATAGAGCCAAGGCAGTATTTTAAGTGTCCTTTGCATAAATAATTTTTTGTTAAATCACAAATAAACTATTCTTTAAAATATTGAAGTGTCTTGATTAGAACAAAATATATTTTCTATTATTTTTCCTTTAAGGGAAAAAAAGGTGCCTCTATTTTGATACTAGTCATTTATGTCAAAAGATGTAGCATCTGTAATCTTTGCTAATTAGTAATTAACAAATAATTCTTACTGATGTAGACATCAAACAGAGCTATGGATTTACCTGCTTCATGCAAGTTGATGCTACCTACAAAAGTTTGTAATGTGGGCAGAAATTGTTAGTGAGGGCCAGGCGTTGAAGGAAAATATCATGTCAGTTTCTGATTGCCCTTCCTCTGCTTATGTAACTTGCCCCCTCAGAAAAATAAGTAGTTTTATTAAAGTCTCTATCCAATAGAGGTTCTATGTGTAGTCTCACGGCAATGGCATGATGTTTTGGTTTCAAATCTTTTTTGGCTACTTTGCCTTGACTACAACTTGCATCAGCTAATGCTTTTATTCTTTCTTCCCTGGAAACCAATTTTTTTCTAATGAACTTTAAGCAAGTTTAGTAACTTTTTCTCAGAAGAACTATGTAAGGTATTTCTCAGTTCTGTCTATTTTGAATTTCCTTTAACAAGGTATGTGGAAAAATATATGCATACATATGTATATAATACCTATAAAAGTAACCTTATATGTCATCTACACCTGAATGAAAAATTCTAATTAGGCTTCAGAACTCACAGCAATCCAGAAATTGCCTTAGTGAAGAAGTGTGGCTGACTCTCCAGCCAGAATACCATGCAAATTCTAAGGATTTTCTGCAAAGGAATACTTTTAAAATTAATAGCTTTAGGATCTGAATTAAACTGCAGAAAAGGAATAATGCACATCACTCTACTAAAGTCTCAACTCCCGAATCCAGCAGAAAACCACAGAGTGGTTCCTCTTTCACCTGAAACTTTCCTAGATGGTGTATGTAGTCAGGTGCAGAAGGTATTTTGGAAGAAGAGATTGCTGTCATAACTCTCCTGTCTGCTTTCTCAAGGAAGAAGGTCCCCTTCTCTTCCCACAATGACTAGATATTCCCTATCTTTTCCAGTCAAGAAGGACATTATGTCTTGCTGAAGTCTATGGTGAAGACATACTTTCACTCTTATTTCTAAGTACTTCACAAACACTTGTGGGTGCACTACATGGAGACCCAGACATCCTCTAAAACAAAGACACTCATGGGAAGGGCAACAGAAAGTTGTCCATGACCTAAAAAATTTTCCTTTCCTGATGCCTAGGATCTCACTGTTTCCCAAAGGTGCTGGAAATCAAGATACTAATTTTGTTATGTCCTGATAGAAGTGGACAACAAAAAGAGTTGCCAGTCTTTTCTTATATCACTTCACATTACATTTTAACTATACACACAGAAAGGAAGAAGAACTGATAGACTGAGTAAGCAGGAAATTATTTTTGCATTAATACCTTAATCAGAATATTTACGTTGGAATATGCAGTCCTCAAAATAGAAAGTAATTAAGTAAGTGATACCTTTCTTAGCTGACAAACAAGAGAGAGTGAAGTCTTACAATAAAAATCAACTTTCTGTCTGACACATCTCGTAGTATGTAACTTAATAGAGGCAGTTTAAAGCAGTCAGCTCAGGGCTATGAGGTATTAAAAGCTCTCTAATTCGAGTACAAGTATCAGGAAAGGAGAGGCCTGAGTTTATTAAGCACTGGATATAGATGGAAAAAGAGTCTGGGCACTGAAATATGGCTAAAAGGGGAGCAATGGCATGATGAGAGGCAGGGAAAAGCTGGGAAAAGGCTCCCTTCTGGAGATGATGGACTATACTAGGAGCTCTAAACCAAGATATCAAAAAACATATAAAAAATTAACTTGACAGATGGCAAGGAAACTAGAAAATAGATATAACAACTGAATCCATGAAGTTAGTAAAACTGTGTAAAATTCAGTTACAGAAAATCACAAAGGACAACTTGGTCACATAGCACAGAAACAAGATTCCTCTGGAATATGGAGAAAAACTATCAATCCAAAAGACAACACGAACCAGGACCACAGTTTAGCACTTCAGGTAGATATACAATGAGGATACTATTTATTACAGTTTTATTTCATTATTTAATTTTGTTCTGCTAGGGCATATCTTTGATTTTCGGTAAGCAGCATGCTGGAACAGTCACAGTGTTCCCAGGAGTTTTAAACCTTTGTTTTTAGCTTTTGAGTTTTAACAATCATTTAAAACTATTTGAAAGCAACACAAATGATTGTAACTGGTGTTATAAATATTACACAACACGTATCAGTGTATATTCATATCATATGAATTACATCTTTTTTTATTTCCTGCTAAGATACAAAGCACCTTAGGAAATGTGTATTGATAAAGTAGATTACCTTGGCTCTAACCCTACCTAAACCACACAACCCTCAACATTGTCTTAACTTGATTTTTAATTATGATTAATATGTATGGAACACGCAGAGTATAATTATGCCCTGCAATGCAAGTGCAGGCCTCCCATGGAGTTCAATTGAAGTTGCATGCATATGTCAGAGAACAGAATTGACTCAGTGCACTTAATAAAAAACATCTCTTCTGCCCTCTGCCTCCAGGAAGATTCCTGTTTGTAACCTTAGTATCATTCGTGATTAATAATGCACGTGTTACAAATGAAAACAATCTTTCTCCCTATCATGCCTCTGTATTCATTGTTAATAAATATGTTTATAATTAAAATCTTCTCCCCCACCTTTTCCTTGCCGGTAGCAGATTATCAAAACTGATCCCACTCTTACAAGGCATAAAAAATCTATCTAAAGTTAAAATCATCTTCTGCAGCTTTAGAGGTCTTTTGCCATCAGGTTTTCATATTCAATTTTTGGAAATATTTTGGCAGCAGATATAACTCTTCCCCAATGCATCTCTCAGTCTGACTGCCACTCCTTTGAGCTGATTTTACAGGCTGCTTTAAGGCAACAACGAACCAGAATGCTCAGGAGGTCAAGAGTTCCTCTGCCGTATGCAGCCTGAGCCCTCAGATGAGCACAGTGTGCAAGAGCATGGTGGCCAGCATAACAAGAAAATTGGCAACAAAAAAATTGGTAAGACCATGATTTTCATACCAACCTTTGTATTTGCCACATAACAAATTGCACTCATGAGGTCGTAGTTTTCAGCTGAGCGATAGATTTTCCTTGAAAAATTCTTCTCATCCAGGCCATGTCTAACAGGTAAAATGTTAGTTCTGTTCTTTCCTGCAATCATCATTGGCAGTCCAAAGACGGCTAAACCAGAATCCTCAAATTTCTGACTGTTACTTCTGAGGTATTTATTGAAAAGTAGAGGCAGATGGCTGCCATTATAACAATTCAGAAAATGCAACTATTTGATTTTATCAAGTAACCTCATCATGCAAACACAAATGACAGTTGTACTTTGACCTTCATCCTGGAGAGAAACACAAACTATGAATTAATGGCCTTCTCAGATGCAGAAGGTTAAAAGAAAGATTTTGCATGCATGGAGGCCTCAATAGGTGTGACAAGGAGAAATACTGAACAATGGAATCCAGGGACCAATAAACAACTACTAAATTTACCACAACCAAGATAATGAAGACTTCACAAATAAAACAAGAACATTTCTATTTCATCTCACCCCAGCAATGCTCAACACCCATATATTTTTATCAAAGACTGAATAAAAGGGGAAGTGGGAGGTAACTCCTTTAATACATTAGAAAGGTCTAACGTAACAGTTATTTCAGTGAAGTAATTCCTTACATACCTGGAAAAAAATAAATACAAAGGGGAGATACACAGGGTGAAGAAGAACAGTTTCAAGATACATGTAGATCCAATTGCAGTAGGGCTCAGGAAGTGTTTCCCATGGCATTTCCAAAATAAGGCTTGAGTCAACACTCAGTTTGTATTGATACTCAACAGTGATACGGTTTAATTGCAATAAAAACAACTAAGACTTTATGTTTGTCTTGCAGTTAATGCTCTGACAGTAGATCACTCAGAGATACTTGAACCAGTGTGAAACTAACCATTACAAGGTGCTACGATAATGACATTATTTATAAACGGAAACATCTATAGGTGTTCCAAAAATTACAGTGTTGTCTTACCTCATCAATGACAAAAAACTCCAAACAACAAAACCAAACCCAATAATACAAAAACAAAACACATGCAAACAAACAAACAAGACAATAAAGAGGATCCTTGAACAAGATATCCATCTGTACTTGAAAGAAAACAAACAGATCCACGTGTTACTGGAACTATGTATTCTGGTTTCAAAGGTGCAAATGTGTTCTTGCTCTATTTGTAGAGCAAAATGCAATAATGACCTATTAGAAGTTTCTCAACAGAAGAAAATTACCCTTGAAAAGTTGTCTGGGGAAGATTATGAGCAGTGTGAGAAGGTGACAGAAAGAGACGAATTTGCATTGGAAGAACAGGCTCTCTCCATAGATCTACTGACATCCAAGAAGGTGGTCTTTGAGAATGCCTGACTGGTCATTTACAATTTCTCTTAAATAATTGCTTGAATGAGTTATAGAATGGTAGCATCATAGAATAATTTATGTTGAAAAATGCTTTTAAGATCATCTAGTCCAACTGTACGCTTTGTTACAACCGTGTTTTGACCACTGATCACCAGTCTTCCATTATGTTGGGGAAGAGTTCTATAGGATATGGGCACGTGTCATGGGAAACTGGAAGTGAAGATGAGACTTAAAGTTAAGATCCACCTTAAAAAGGAGAACTACATGAGTCAGGTAACCACTTCTGGCCTGGGACTTCATAATGAGGACAAAATGACAAACAGAAAAAGTCATAGGGGCATTCTGCTTATGGAAAAAAGTCCTCCGTATGTACCTCTGTATGAAAAAAGTACACACAGAAGCTTTGAGGTATTGATCACCCTTAGGGTCTTTTAAGTTTAGTTATAAATTCTATAGTAGAGATTCAGTTTTGTATAAGCTTTATTTTGTAGGAGGATTTAATAAAGGTGAAGATTTTGAGGACCTTACTTTTTATACAGGATTCTGCAAACCCATCTGCCCCCCTTAATTGCCCAATACATCAGGGTAGACAGCAAAAGGAAAAGTTAAGAACCTTATTCTGAAGAACAAAATTAATGGGCATTTTGAAGGTCTCAAAGGAATTTATTTGAGCTCGGAATTTGGCCCAGTGTACTAGATGCAGCATGTTTAGAAAAGTTCCTACTGGCTGTCCCATACCATAGAGCTGTTCTGAGCTGAAAGCGGCAACCATTAAAATACATTTTTTTTTTTGCTTGAACTAATAATAATGATCACATAATGTAACAAAGAAAAAGAAAAATACTATCTAAGAAATTGAAAACTATTATGGAATCAACTATAATTTATTTCTTTTGCCTGTGGAGAAATTTACTTTTATCTTCTTTTTAGTAACAATATTTAGCATTCCAGCAAAGTTTAGTTCAGACAGCTACTGAAGATGACAAGTCACATCTACTATGCAATCAACATAATCTCCAAGAAAGACTCTTCTCATATCGAATGCAACATTTGGTTCAAGTTCCAGGACGATGAAATTTTATTGCCCCATTCCTTAAAAACAACATAAGACTTTTAACAATTAGAAGTGATTATAATCAAGTTCAAAGTAGATGATTTTTCCTATGACCTCGTCTGGAGTCTTTGGATGTTCTTTATCTTGCATTGGTTCTCTTCCATATACTTGCCTTGGATTTTCATGGAATTGACATTTAGGGCCAGACCAGGCTTAATGCTTTTATGCTTGAGGTTTTTGGGTTTTTTTTAATTAGTTTTGGTTTATTTTTAATGGCACATTTTGCCACTGCACCCTCCTAAGGAAAACGTCTTATCTTAAGATGTTGTGCAGCGTACCCATCATATGTGGTAGGTTATCAAAAAAATATTTCACAAAATTATGTTAACTTTCATACCTATCCTCCTAAAAACCAGTATAAGTTTGTCAATCTAACCATAGCAAATGGAGCTCCTGACAAGCAGCCTCTAATTTTAAATAAAATTATAAGTGCAAACTTAAAGGGTTTTTGAAACTTCAGGAATGTCCATTTAATTTTAAAGACCTGAGGAAGTATTTATACACTCACTATTTCCACTCTGTCTTTTAGGAGTCCTTCAGCATTACCAAAAGGGGACACCTGCTGGAAATAAAAGTCAAGGACAAAAATAACCACTGGTGGTTTCTGCTAAATTGTTGCTTGCAATTGCAGGAATCTAGCACATATGATAACATAATTCCTGTAGTGTATGCTTTTTATATTCAACACTGATGACTGCAAGGTTTTTCATCGTTTTCTACTGCAAAGTGCTCCGATTCAGGATTCTCTTTACTGGCAAATTTTCAGAGCATTAGGTGAAGGACTCTCATTTAATATCCCAATAAAAAGGCAAACCTCCTAACCACCACACTCTCCTGTTTACTGTAGGACTGGTAAAATCTTGGTTTTGCATTTTATAGTTATAAAGTTGCATTTTATAGTTATTTTATAGTTGTAATGATATTAGTTACATTTTTAGATATAAGCAGAAAGTGTTATTTCAGTGCAGTAATTCCTTACATACCCGGATAAAAAAAAATACAAAGGGGAGATACACAGGGTGAAGAAGAACAGTTTCAAGATACATGTAGATCCAAAGAAAAACAGTGTCCAACATTTGATCATTTGTTCTTGAACAGTAAAAAATAAGTAAAAGTCATACTGGTAAGGACAATGACATGTTAGCAAACATGTAACAAACAAAGTACATCTATCCCTACACAATTCACACATCTTAATTCTCTGTAAGAAGATTCTTACTGTGCAGTGCACATCACTGTTGATACATTTTGGGGTAATGAAATAATAAAATCCTTGTCATTCAAGCTTCGAGTTCATAAATAAATATTTACATGGTGATTGCAAATATCCACAAATCTACATCTGAGCTCAGACTTAAGCACCGTTATGAGTCAGTCTTCATCAGAAAAGAAAGAGCACAGAGAAGGAGAAAGATAAATAATTGCACAGGGAAATTAAAAAGTACTTGAAGATTTTTTTCACATACTTCATATAAAGCAGACAGGAACATGAGAGCTCTTGATTTGCTTACTGCTTCAGTAATCCTTTCATGATCAGGTGCAAGATTAGAAGTGAATATTATGAAAGAGGAAGTTAGTGATAGGATATTATTCCATCGACGATAACAAGTTTTCTCAGCTTATTGAAGTTCAGTGCATTGTGTCCTAAGTTAACAGAATTCACTGAGTTAACCAGGAAGATAATAATGAGATTTATTTTAGTTTTCCCCAATATGTACTAAATGTTTCATAAAGGACAAGAACCTAAACTGAAACTTTAATGAGGCACCTATCATGCATCGTGAATAGAACTGAGGTGCCAGTGCCCAAAATTTAGATCTGGACAATATGTTCCACCGCCCCTCACAAGTCCAGATATAAGCAGTTTGCATATAAGTGTTTGGGAACTGTTTGATGTGTCAGCCTAACCAGATCCCAGCAGGGCACTTCTCCAGCCCAGAGGATCAACCAGGTGAGTACGTTCAAAACACTCCTAATGTGTACATCTCCCACCAGAGCTTGTCTCCCTGTGCAGTTATTGCCTTATTTTAATCAAAGTTAGCAGAAAATACTGGGTATCCTGCCTTTAATATAAAGCAAAGAAAGCTGCACCCCCGAAGTGAGACATCCAATCCCACTTTCCCCTCTACACGGGAGATTTCAACTTTTGCCTTCCACTCTCCAGGACAACATCCCAGAAGGAAGGGATTCAGCGTGCTAGTCCCTGTTTCAGGGCAGCTCATGTATTTGATATGAACCAATTACGGCCATGGCTGATTCACAGCTTATTATGGAGGGTCTATATTCATATATATATAAAAATACATATTTATATATACACATATATATGTATTTATAAATATGTATATGCAACAGTTATTAGATATGAGAGGGAGAAAAGACTAAGAACTGATCTTTTTTAAAGGGATTGGAGAGGCATCTCTGTGAACAGGGTTAAACAGACTTTTAAAAAAAATATGGATTAAGAATTTCTGCCACTGTTGTAAACAGTACTTATACACTAACTCTAAAGATATGGTTCTCATTAGTCTCAGCAAAACTTCAGATAAAAAAAAGAAAAAGGAAAATGCAACATAAAGCACAGAAGTGATTTAAACCAGTGACATGAAGTATGCACTGAGTGAGTACAATCCTAGCATTAATGAAAATGTTGCAAGTGGCTGCTGTTGACACTAAAGGAAGAGTTCAATTTTCATTCTGCTGATGGTTTCTCTATGTACACCTAACTATACAAAGGCTTTTCAAAACACTTAATACTTTTACATAACCACAGTTATATTGAAACCTCTGAGGATACCTAAAAAGTCAACCTCAACCCCTTATTTTTTCCAGTTAATTTTATTCCAGTTAAAATATTTCAGTTTAAAACCTGAAAGAGAGCTGTTTCTTTACACTAAACAGATAGCCATTTATTCTTATCCAGAGAGTATACACCTGGAACATATCACTCACTCCTGTCTTTTTTGTTGCTTTACTGCTCTGCAGGGCTGAACAGCCAACACTTAGATAACACAAGCCACAGTGGAAGAATAAACTAGGATATAAACTTGAGTACAGCTTTCAATTCAGCTTTGAAAAGAGGTCATTCCTGAGAGGCATTAAAACTGTAAGGGAACCTCAATGAAAAACGAAGTTGAAATGCTACATACACGTTTGTTTGCTTTTATTTTCCCTAACAATGCTTTGGTGAAGTAAATCCTCTGAATAATTTTCTTAATAGTCTTAAAAGATGTATGGCTCAGGGATACTACACAATGGAAGAGGAATTATATTATTGTTCCAGATGAGCTGTGTTGAAAGACCTAGGACTGACGCAGTTGGCAGCCTTGGAATGTGCATTCTTATTACTACCATCTGTGTCTACTTCAGTATGCATTGCAAAGAGAAAAAAGCAGGAGTGCTTTCTTGTGTACGTGACCCTGTTTACGTGCAGACCTTCAATATCTGCAGCAGAAACTGGAACTATGCTCATTCTCCGCTAAACACAGTGAGAGATTCCAATGGTCAGATAACAGTTCTGTTTATCAGCTTGTAAACAAAATTGAGTGATAAGATTGTGCTTTTCTTCTTTTCCATAAGTCTTCCCTCTGTTTTTTTTTCCTACTAACTGTCATGATGCTGATGAAAAACAATATCTTTGCCTTTTTGAACCTAAGAGAGCGATGCTTTAAGGGTTTTTTGGGGTTGTTTTTTTTAAAAGAAAAGCTATCTTGCTAGCTGAAAGTAAGTGGAGAAAAAGTGTTGCATCTAATATGTGAAACATTTGGCTTATAAACAGACTTGGAAGCAGCCTGAATTATTTCAGGGAATTTAAGTGGCCTGTAACCAACTGCAAGTTTAATATCCAAAAGAATACTGCTGATGATACTGGATTTTTAAATTCCCTTACTTAGTTTGCAAGAAGATTACATCATCTGAAGCCTTACTTGGATTATTGCTGAATGGTAGTTTATATAGAACTTTCAAACTCAAATGAGTAGAAGGGTGCTTAAGTGCAAACTGCATAAGGCATTACTAACTGTCCTGTTTGCTGATGCTGCAAATGTGATATTTTTCTTCACAGTTTCAAAAATTTGGCTTCAATTCACTGTATTTTCATCTTTAATAAGAAGCACCATTGACAGCAGAGAATCAAGCAAAAGCTAGACTAATGAGGAACATGAGGACTTGCCGCATTAGCACTTTTTTTCTATTCCAGACTATTTCTGTCCTTTTTGTCTTTCCCATATTTATTGTCATAAACAATCCTCAAAACATGATTGATTAGATGTTTCTTTAATTTAATGAGATACTAGTATCCCTAGAGCTACTCGAGTACTGAAATGGGGGGGAGTAGGGATGGAGAAGGAAAGCTATTTTTGTTTGAATTCTATTCGCATCTAACAGAGAGACTCTAACGCATGTGAGTTCACAACAGGCATCCTCCCATTGCAGAGTAACGTCCTGTTACAGAATAACCTCCTTAATGGGCATAATTGTTGCCCATCAAATTCAAATATTTTTCTAACGGTCACTGGATGCCTCACAGAAAGAGAGAAAAAGAGACCAATCATAGATGTGCCTTAGAACATTGCTACAGAAAACTGAAAGGTCCTGTTGGTAAATATTTATTGTGCTTCAGCCTGAAGTTTCACTGAAAGTGTGCCAGACTGTGTGCTATTTTCCTGTCTTGGAAAATGATTCCTCTAGATGAATATTGGAAAGGATAGCAAACATGGTAAGTTTTAATTTCCCTCTAAATGTCTGAAATACCTTTCCATGTGCAGTATTATTTCTCTGCTGAGGTGTATTTTTTATCCACACAGATAGACTTAATTAACGGCATTCCAGCCCGTTCTTCTAAAGGCATGCCCAGGGAGATAGCATGTGAACAGACAGCAAAAAAGCCATGACCATATGGTACATCATAAGAAAATTTTGGTAGTAAATATGTTAATAAAAAACACTAGTAAAGACAGCATTACTGGACTCTTCAATTCTGATGTGATCCCATACATATATAAGTACATGTTTTATTTTAACACACCCATTGACTCTGGTGAGTAACTGGTGAAAAAAATCTGTGTTCACTGAAATCTAGATGACGCACAGCTCCTCTGAAAATGCAGTGGTTTCGGTGAGGCTGAAGACAGGTGGCCATAACCAAAGACACATGCGCTTTCTAAACAAGGTCCTGGGACTACTTTAGTAACTGAAGTCCTTATAGAATGAGGGTCTTCCTTTGATTTCTAAAATATGTGGTGTTTCAACGGGGACATTAATGAACAATAGTTACCACTGAAGAGGACAAGGACAATTTTTGGGTTTTTTTTTGCAAACTGACTCAACTATTTCTATCTAAATAAAAATGAAAGAAATGAATGTGAAGTACGTATAAAATATCCATGTAAGAAAAGAGAAGTACGTACTTTGATCCACACCTCAGCTTCATCATTCAAAAACACATGGTTTGAAAAAATTGTATAGTTGCACATGTTGTATTAAAAGTTTGCATTCATTGAAAATGCTTATATGGAAGAACAGAATTCTGAATTAGACAGATAACTTTGTATTATCTACTGTTTTATAGGTGGATTTGTTTAGCAAATATAAACCTATATGAAGTAGAAAAAAGGGACCCAAAGAAGTTACACAAACCAACTCATGAAAAAAAAAAGAAAAAAAACCAAGAAAAATAACTCTGAGATCCAAAGGTTAACTCAGGAATAGAAGTAAAAGAATTCTTCCAGAGGTGATGAACACCAAGAATAAAAATAAGGAACTCTATACTTAAGTTTTTTACCATATATTGTAAAAATTTTCATAGCTTCATGTATATACTTCAGTCTACTCCATCTTTACAAAAATATTACTATGAAAAGCAGTAAATGAAAATAAAAGCACAGTTCCTAGATATACAGTCTTTTTTCACATTCTCAAGCACTCTGAAATTGATAAAACTAGTACAATAACTGGTTAGACAATTAAAGGAAAAGAATGCCAATTTACACATCTATATGATATTTTTAATTGGGGAAGCAATTCTATTCTACAACGTACTTTCATCTGGTTCCTGGAACCAGCCTTTTGTAACAGGGAATAGTGTCTACCACTGGGTGTTTCTTTCTCTCCAAGTAGCACTTGCCATTAAGTAAGTCTAAAACACAGGCACCTAGTTTGTCTCTGGATCTTCAAAGGTCAAGTTCAGTGAATGATTCTGAAAAGTACATTATATATCTTGAGATCCATCGCCTAGTATCCTAAAATTATGCATATTTTGTGGGGGGGGTTTATAGTCTCATAATATCTGGTGGGTTTTTTTCTGCACAAAATTCTGAACTGCCAGCATGGTATAACACTTTTTAGCACTATTTTGCCGTCATAACTATTTTGACTGAAACACTCATAGAACAGGTGCTGGAATCTGTTTAATAAGGAAATACGTCCTGTCAAGGAAACAGAGTTCTCCCCTGATTTCATTGTTTTATTTTTTGAAATTTCTTTCTCGTAATTCTTATCTCATTACTATGTATCAGAGAGATATGATGAATCTTGATCTTTGCCTGACTTATGGAAAAAGAAAAAGGCAATGCCTTCTTTTTTGAGTAATGAATGTTCAGAACATGCTCAAAATTTAACAGAGTAATCATGGTTTCATGTTGTTTCATTAACCTTGAACAATGTGGAAAAAATGCCCCGAAATCTACATTTCATTTGTAGGTGTGGTGATCTCTGGAAGGAAAAATGACAGAACAGAAACAGTTCCAGTTCTGTAAATCAGCCTGACAGAAGCAGATGGAATCATGTCCTACTTCTGATAAAACTATTATCACCATCCTTAGGGCATTTCAGGACGGTTGCATGATTGAATATTATTTTTCTGGAATATCTGATGAAGTGTTTACGAGTTAAAATTAGAAGCACCTTGCACTGCTGCATTTGTCCTGAGTAGTCATACAGATCTAATAGCATAAGTTTGGCAAGTACTTGTCCATGAGTGAAATTATGAGAAATTCTGATCTCATCTCATGGTAGGAGGCTCAACAGATATCCAAGATAAAAGCTAGAATAATGATAGTAGGCTTTGTGAATGGCATTCTCTGTGAACCCTACCGAAATAACTTAGAGTCACAAGAGAGCTGACACAGTTCCTTTGAAAGCATCAATCTCAGCCATCAAAATTTGTAAATAAATAACTTTTCCTGCTAACCACATAATCTGCAGTATTATTATGGGTGGAAAAAAGAATAACTTAAAATGAAGCTTTCTCCCTCTTTAAAGGTGATAAGCAGGTCTGTAAATATGGAGAACCCAGAATATATTGAGCTCTGAAATTCCTCTTGGAGAATTTGGCTACCGAAAACTTTTCTTCTTCTTCCTCACTTTTTGCTGCAATGACTGTGGTTCTTGCAGGTCATGCAGTGGATGATCACTGCCATCTTAGTCAAGGTTTCAAGCCTGATCTCAAGAAATAAGCAGCATACAGATCCCTCTCCCAACCTCCACTTATTGCTCTGTTTCCTCTCTGGTCATTTATTATGCCCGAGTTGTCTGTTAGCACCTGATAATTGCCAGAAATCAGACTACATTCAGGTGAAATTCTACAGTTCTCTTCCACAGTGGAACACTCAAATTGCTAGCAATTAAAAAACTTTATATCCATAGTGGAAGTAAAGTATTGTTCTTGTCTGAAGATAAACTGTCCTCCTCTTCAGATGAATTGCCACAAATTCTACATAAACTTCCTGTGTACACTATTTACTACCTACTTTTCCTTGCTACATACAGAGTTGGTTTCACTATTTAATAACTTCAGTAATTAAAATCCTAGGACCATTTATTCATTACGCACTTCCATACCCACAATCTGCATCTCAGAGAATTCTCCACATCCTTTAAAGTCTTCTTTGCTTTCTTGATGAAAATAAGTCCTTGAATAACCCACAGACGTCTTCCCTTTTTTCTGCCTGGAGGCAGCTGCAAACCTGAGAAATTTCCCACTTTTCAGCTAAGACACCTTGCATCTGGAGGAGGGGAAAGTCATATGCATATGCATATGAATCTCCTGGAGGACATGAAACAGAAAAATTGTGATTAAATTCCTCTTGAATCTCTTGGAGGAAGTGTACTCTCGCATAAACTTGTCTTTTTTCCTAAGTAAGTACAACAGCACTGCTGAAATTGAAGCTTTAGAGAAGAATCAGAAGATGCTGACTTTTTATTATAGATAAACAAGAAGATGCAAACAGGAAAATATGGTATACTAACAACTTGCAATAGGACTCCTCGGTTGATTGTCTGTTCTTATTATTAGTAATTGTAATGATACCTAGCATCAATATAGTAATAACTATCTAAAGGAAAACAACTTACACATGCAAATACCATTATTCTTTAGGTGTAAAACTTGATGCTCCCTTATCTACTTCTTTGCCTACATTTACCAGAATATCTTTGCCTATCTTCATTTCATATATCTCATGTCCAGGTGGTCAAGAATTCCAAACAGCAAACCAGAATATTGGATGATCATGGAAATCTATTTTGGAAGGAACAATCAGACTCAGACAACCTCATTTGAAAGATTGGGTCTGTTTCTTATGCAAGATACTCCCTAAAGTTTGAAAAAAGGAAAAAAAGAATTAAAGAATTTTACAAATGTCATGATAAAATGAATACAAATATTGAGGATTATTTTTTCTTAAAAGAGATAAAAAGAAAGTTATATCATCAAAAATAATTACAATGTAGTGCAGGGCATTTAAAAAATAGATGTTTTATAGAAAATTTGGACATACTTCTAGTTATTAGGCTGAGAGTTATCTCTCTCCAGAGACTCCTCACAGAAACTTTTAAATGGTTCTTAAAAAGAGTACAAGTTTCATATTGGCATTCAGCACAGGTGTAAATTTCATCAACTTAGAGGTGTAAATCCCGTTCAAGAGAATATTCATTTTTCACACTTTTTTTCAGGGTTTTCCTTTCTTGTTTATAAAGGAGGAATTTTTACTTTCTTTCTGGGTTTTTTTTTTTTGAGAGGGACCTCATCCCTACCCAAAAAGTATTAAATAAATAGAAAAGCAAAATTTGTTCAGAATTGTGCCCTACTTTAGTTTCCATTATCCACATTTTACAAGTTTAATCCTGTACAGAAAGTGCTGGATACTAAGAAACTGTAGGAAAAATTACATCTTAAAGTGTAAGAGCTTGGAAACAACCACACTGCTCCAGTTGTTACTAAAAGAAATGTGGCATAATCATGGGACTCTCTTTCTACACAGTTTTTGACTCTTCTATATTTATTTCATTCCTAAATTCATGCATTTTTCCATACTGTGATTGTGGTTTCTGATGCCTCCATTACCTCCATACCAGAAACAAGGAAAAACATGTCAGTCTCTGCTAACTTTGGAGAGATTCCTTATTATGCTAATCTGTCAGCCAACCCTACCCATCAGAATTAGCTGAATTGTGCTAAAGAGAGGTAAATAAGGACCATTAGATGAGTAGGCAGGAAAATACATTGCCCTGTCACTACCCAGACAAGCAATCCCACTAAGTACACAATGAAAATTAACATCTAATGGTAGACCAGATATGTATATAAATACAAATATACCTTTTGTCAGCTGCAGGCTCCTACTTACCTGTAGATAAATTACAGGGCATTTGTTTATGCTGATAACTATTCTATCATACGTTTCTTTTATCATAAAAATAGGAAAGGAGTTATTCCCAGAAAGGTAGCTAAATTATATGTTTCCCCAACCTAAATACACAGTAAAATAATTTACTACCCTAAGGTGCCTTCTATGAGTATATTACATTTAATATGTTAGTTTTACTTACCAGAAGGAAGATTTCTAGTATATCCTACAAATAAAGGTAACTAGGCTGATACTCAAACATGCAACTGTGCAGACAGGTCTTGTGATAGTCACAAGTTATGTTTTGGGAACTCTTGTTGATTCCCTCTGAAAAACATTATAAGAACTAATTCACTGTCTTAGTCTTATGTCATATAAGAAAAGCAAAGAAATTTGAAACTGAAAAACTGAATGTTCATTTATCTTCGTTAGAAAATAAAATTTAAGAAAAAAGTATCTTTGCCATTGGGAAAGGTTCAAACTGACAGAGTACTGCTCAGAGCTCCTGTTATTTTAATTTAGAGAACATATGAAAAAAACCAGTGGAAACTGATTATTCAGATGTGTTAAATCACCTGCTGAATAAAGTCTATAAGACAGGTTATTGATATCAAAAAACAATTCATAATAAGCAAAGATAACATAAGGTCTCTCTCCTACATAACCTCTACTTAATTTCCATGACTATCTAATTTTATGTTTATTTGTAAAAAAAAACATTTAAACACTCTCAAGGCTTTCTCCTACTTTTTTATTTGTTTATCATTGCCTCTTTAGGCTAAGTACACACCCATCTAACTCTCTGTCCTCTTATACAAATATATAGTCCATGTAGTCACTTTGCTTTCCAAGGTGTTGAACTATATTCTAAAGAAAATTAGTTAAGTGAATTAACCATAAACACGATGCAATTATTCTCATGTATACAGACATCTACTAGTCCAATTTACACCTTAAAGTCCATAACTCGAAATATCCTTGAGTCATTATGTGAAAGAATTCCATTAGCTCAAGTGACTCTGAAATAAGGTTTGTTACTTAAGTATAGTTTACAAATACAGAGCGATTGTTATTTCATTACCTAAATCACTGGTTTCCCTTAGGCGCTGCTGAAAACAGGTTGCAGTATCTTAATATTGTAAATGAGGCCAAGAAATGCAAGAGTCTGAAATTAATTCATTCCACTCCATCTACCCATACAGCCACCGGCATCCCTTTGTATTGCAGGGTTAATAGCTTTAATGGGTGCCAATTAGACTTAGATACTCTAGGAAAGATTTGACCTAGAGTGCAAGTTCAGTTAACAAAGATCATTAAACCAGTCATAAAACAGGACAGAATCCACTTTTAAAGCCTTATCCATTTCAGAAGCTTTTTTTCCTTTTGTCTTTCCCCATTGATTTGTTATTTAAATAAAGAAGGGAACAGAAGCATGGAACATCCAGATTTTCTGGATGTAAACCAGAATCTACTTGGATTTCTTGTTAACTGCTGTGTTGTAAGATCAGTCACCAACAGGGTCAATAAAAAGTCATAAAAAGTATCCATTAAAGAAATAAGACAGATAAAGTAGTGGTTTTTAACTAGGAAAGATGCTGTAGATTTTAGATGGGTTGAAAAAATTCCTTTTTAAGCTTGAAAGAGTTAATGGGATTTACTAGCCCATCTGTGCCAAAAAAAATTATTCTTGTCAAGGAAATAAGGGGTGGAGTGCTCATGCCGTTGCATATCACCCAGTGATTATACTTCAGGAAGCATTATCTCAACTGGTTTGGGCCATCCCACTTCCGATTGGTGCTTCCTCTGCAACCTCCCATCCTTTCCCTGCTGTTTTATGTGGAACTCTCCAGCCCTGGCACTTTCCTTATTAAATTCTCCCTAAGGGCATTAGCAGTGATTGAAGTAAACAGTGTGCTCTTATTTCCAATGTACATGCATGCCAGAGAAAATGCTCAAATCTTGGCGTCTTTCATGGTGCTCTGTGCCAGACTACAAGTACAAAGACACTTCAAAGAATGTTTTGGTAGTGCCTGAAATTTCCCTCATTTTGAAAGAGTCTCTGGCTATTAAAACACTAGTACAGTGGACAAATAAGCATCTCTCCAGCTTTACCCCTGTATTTGCATTTCACAAACTGTTTTTAAGGTACAGTTAAATGAAAATAATGTATCTTGACTGCTGTCCTAAAGATTCAATTATTAAAATGACCTAAAGTAGGGCTCTTGCAGCTGGATGTAAACTGAAGCAGGCCCAAGCCTATACCAAAGTATGCTGGGGTAGAGTATGCCAGGATGCTGAATGTAGTGAACAGTCAGTTTTGCCCTCCCATCTCATGTTTTGTACTGTGTGGAATTTGGCTGGATCTACCCAAATACTTTTTTTGTGGCTGGTTTCAGCCTTATGCTTCTCAAATAATTTCCAACAATTCCCAACATGATTTTAAAAGAATTTTTGATTTTATACCAGCACTGGCACTCCTTACTTCCTTTACGATATGGCACAAACACCAACTAGAAATACAAACATCAGCACAAAAAGTTCACAGATTTTCTTTTTTAATTTGGTCATTCCTTTCTACAAGCACCCTCTAGGATGAAGATGTAGTTTAAAGAAAAATAGCCTGGGTGTGTCATGGTATGCACTTAAATGTGGCAACAAATAAGCTGATTTTTCTATAGTACCTCTTGGAGTTGCTCTGATGTTTCTTGTTGCTAGGGTTGCATCCACTAGAACATTGTGAAAATATAATAATTTCTGAATATAATGGAAATTTACTGCAGTAATAAGGTCATTAATCCCATGCTGAACTCATAAATCATTCCGTTATACACTCCATATTTCAAAGTCATATTTAGCATTTGTAAATATTTAGTGGTGTGCTATTTTTGCATTATGCTTCTGTGTCCAAAATGAACACTGTTCTGAGTGGTTTTATTTATATATGCTATACTATCTCAGACTAAACACGTTATGTGAGCACATACCTGAAAGTTTTAAATAAACTTTTCAAAACAGATCCTTAATCTTGAGAAAATTAGCAGGTATTTTTTTATAAATATACATAAGCATATCAGTTCTTTGATTGTGAAATGGCAACTAGTCTGAATATGATTAATTCAGACTTGTTCATGTTTGGGATGAACATTCATTCATGGGAAAACACCAAACTGAGTCTGCTTCATAATCCTAAACATAAGCCAAATACATCAGCACCCTTTCACTAAAACTGCAGGCTGTCAGATGACATCAGACTTTGAGCTGATAGGGTCTTGTGTTTGCCAAAATCCTTATTTAGAGAAGGTGGTTACGGCCTGAGTGCTGATTTTATACCTACATAGACAATTCATTTCCCCCAAACCCTGGCTAGAACTCTGTGAAGCAGAAAGTTATGTCTGCTTAGATCTAATTGTAGACTAAGGATGTTTAATAATTCATTTTCCCAGTCACACCTGCAGGGCAACTGTATACCAAAAATGTGAGTGGTTTGGACAACCATCTCTAGGTCCAAGATCAGGTGTAGAAGACCTATACCTAATTCAAATTGTTTCTCACAATGTGCACACATTGTGCAGATATTTGAAAACCATGTCACTTTTCTCACTGTGGCCTACTATAATTGTGTAATGTAGAGTTTTCCACTGATAGATATGAAAAACAACATTTCTTCTTTAAATAATGCGGTATTGAAGGTATGTACAGTAAACTGAAGGTATCACACCAAAAATCTAAAAGTGGGTTAAATATAAAACATAGGGATTTAGACGTAGGCCTTTTCATTTAGGCACAAAGACTTGCATTGTTTTAGGGAACTGAGCTTACCTTATTTCTGACTTAATTGACCTGGGTTTGTAATGTTATCAGAGAACTTCTGTGTAAAAAAAAAAACTGTTCACACAGTGCTGCACCCTTCCAAACAGGGCTGTCATAAAGAAAGGAAATTTATCTCAAAAGGTGTAGAGATGAAGGGAGGGGAAGACTTTTTTTGTTTGGATCAGAGTGCACTTGCCCGGCTTTAAACAGATTAACTTTGATCCAGCCTTCAAAACCCCAGTGCATTTGGTTTTACAGTGTCTCTATTCCTCATCTCTAACTCTAGTTTGCAGTCAGGGCACTTTGCCAATGAGAATAGGAGTGCTCAGCACACAGTTTCAGTGTTTGGACTTCGAAACTCAGACCTTCTTCTCTCAGACTTTGACCTACTGAAAAAAGGTCTACTGAATTTTGAGCTGATCATTTGTAACTTAACCAGAAAAACAAATGCACTAGCAGATACCAGGAGAAGGACATCTTTTGTACAAAGGAAACAGCACTACTACATAGGAATCTGATCACACAAGATACTAGAAATTAATGAGACAGAAAAAGCACTGCACAGTGATACTTCTTGGACTTTCTCATTCAGAGGAAGAAGCTGCTGTCCTGACATAGGCTTCAGGAATGGCTTAAAAATATAAGTAGATTTCTTCTTGTAGCAAATGTAACTGCCTGAAACTTCATCACTCTTCATTTGGAAACTAGACTTTTGTGTTCAAAATGTATATTTAGAAACTGGGAAATCTTATACCTTTCCTGGCAGCAACATCATCCTTTTTCTTGCTAATGAATATATTCTTCTAAATCTGGACATGGTGACTGTAAAACCTGGTGTGACCCTTTAATATTAATGTCAGGAAAGTTGATCATGTCAGAGAATTCCTCTGTTCGTTGGCTTGTTTATTTTTGCTATAGCACTGGATTCCCATCCGAGCTCCAGAGCCCCGACCAAAACAAACAAGAAAAAGAAAACCCCCTAATCTACATGAATAATTCCTACTCAGTTGTTGCTACAAAATGACAACAATCAACGCACAGAGTTTTATTTAGTTGAAACTTAAAATTAGGACTTCCCCTGCCCCCCTACACCTGAGCATTGCTTTGACTGACCTATCCTAGTTTGTGTCACTAACATTACCACTTGTCCTACAAATAGCTGCAGTAGAACAATGTGGGAGACAACGAAAGAAAATAAAGGCTTAAAACTTGCTTGAAGACAGTTCCTGATAAAAAGCTTACATCAAAAATGCCTGCCTTTTCTCCTCAATATTTAAATCCAAATATGACCAGGAAATAAGCAAGTAGACTGTCAGGTACTGCAAGTACTCTGCAAGACTCATACAGGGTTTTACTCTCTTCAGCAGCATGGCCTCAGCCATTTTGAGCTGACTGTTAGCTCTGGACCTTACCAGCTAACAATTTCGGACCACTAAGCACTGCAGCTTCTCCCTCTGAGATTCAGTTTTTACACAAATAACTTTTGAGGAACTGCACATGGCAGCAGGACAGAAATCCTTGGCTGACTGCTGTCAGTGCAGTAGCAAGGCAGTTCAAATAAGAAAATTCATTTTATGGGGCTTATAAAAATTGGAGTATAAAATGTGAACTAGCCATTCACTTAAGGGAGGCTATTCCCCTATAGACTTTATAGCAAAGAACAAAAGAAGCATATGTATGTATATAAAAATCATCATATAAATAAATCAAATAATGGTTTAGGCTTAAAGTATATGTAAAAGACAAATTATACATGATAGAGTAAATCTTATTCTCCAAGTTTGTGACCTCCTTCTTCTTGGAGCACACAGAATAGAGATTTGCACAACGTATCATAAAAAATGTCTTGGATGACCATTTATTCCCTAATTTTAACTCAAGTATTTGAGAGAAAAAATAGTTAATAACAGTAATTAAAAATCATACATGTGAATTTTATATATGGAACAGCAATCTAAATATATATCATCTTAAAAGTTTATTCAGACTGCAATGGAAAGTCCCGTATCTGCTTAAAAGATGGAACTATCTGATGCAGCATCAGAAAAATCTCTTGGAAAAAATTACTAACAATTTAATCAGCTGTTCTTTTACCTATATTACTTAGCAAATAATTTGAAATATAATCTATAAGAAGTCTTTAATTTAGTGCCATTGAAGAAACAAGTTAGGACAAGTTAAATTGTTTCTTTAGGTCAATCTAAGAAGGTTGCTGTACTAGGCACTAAAGCAAACATTCTGACAAACTGAACTGCCACAAAACATGATGAAAATAGTAATATTAAGTCCCACACTTTCATTTTTATTTCTGTGTAACCTAGTGTTTTAGAGAGAAATTCATACGTGCTTTTTATTTCTCAATGTTAGGGTTCTCTATTGATCTGCAGAAGGAAAAGTTTTCAAAGGTCTTAATGTAGGTCAGACTAAAGTCTTAGTGGTTTATTTAAGCAAGACGCATCTATTAGGCTTCCCAGTAAAACAATCTAATTTCCTAAGCCAAGAGCCCTGTCTTGGCACTGCCATTATAAATTTCAAGTTCTAAAATTAGTAAGTGGTAAATGTGAAAAAGGATGGAAACACAACACACCCATGATTCATTATTCACTGAGTTAGAAAACTAACAAGCACTTTATACTTAGAGCCAACTTGACTGCTTCTACAAAGTGCATAGAGAGACTAGAAGAGACACATGGCAAGTGCAAGCAAGCATCGGCTGTTAAGACATCAGTTGGCTTGCTCAAGTTCCTGGCAGGTGACAAACTACTAATTTACTAATTAAACTTCTACTTCTTCTTCCTACCATTAAGAACCTTTAATACTTTTTCACTTCAGTAGTTCCTTAGTAGTAGAAGAGAAGCAGTCAAGCAAAACAGAAATTATAGTTTCTCCCTTATATATAACAATACATTCTAAGAAAAATTGGTGGATATAATGAAAGTTTTTCATAATACAGAAATGAGTTTTCCTAATTTGAAGTCCTTTCTTCTTCCACGGTAAACAGGCTTTATTGAAACAGCAAAGGAAATTCATTAATTTCATGCTTTCCTTAGTTGCTACTTGGCTGGATTCCTTTGCTTTATTTCATAAGTAGTAATTCCCCCTCCCACCCACCTTTCTTCAGCCAGTGAGTTTCCAAATTGCTATTGTAGGACTCGAGTGTTATTTAGCACGGAACCAGCATCAGTTTACCCAGCTTAAGATAATATTATTCTAGAGTTCAGTAATTGTAGTCAAAGGATATTTTATTCGTATTTCAGGTAATAAAGTATTAATTTTTTTCTTTATACTTTGGAATTCTGGAAACCTGGGTTCCGAACAAGCTATGCCTTTGTGTTGCTCAGAAGATCTGAGGTCTGCTTAAAAAAAAAAAAACAACATTAAAAATCTTCAGAACTCAAAGTCATACCTGTACTGTCAGAGCTGGAGCTTAGCACAGAGCAGAGAAAGGAGACAAGCCATAAAGGAACCATTGTATGGGAAGCAGCAGAATACAATTATGCATTTATGGAAGATTGAGTGTTCTCTCAATTTTTTAATCAAGCTTTGTCTCAAAGAACTACGGTCAAATATCCAAGCTGCACCTTTTCCTTTCAAGTGCATCCTCCACTTGATTCCCAACATAATACATCCTTCTTTATAGACACTCCATGCTTTGTTTTAGTAATGAGATCAGCTTCTCTTCTTCCCCTTCACTACCCCCAATGTCCTGAATTGAGTTGCTTTTTTAAGCTACTAGACTGGGTTCTGTCATCATTTTCATAAGAAATTTTCTCAGGATCCTTTCTTAGCATTACAACTAATGACTAAGTAGTGTTACATTTTTAAAAATCTTTTAAATATTTGTTTTCCTGAATGATTGAGATTTTTTGTTTGTACCTTAGAAATTAACTAAAAATAATAATAGAAGGCAGGTGTAATTCTCTTTTTATTTTTCTCCAAGCACTTTTATTCATAAAGCAAATTTAAGAGAAAAATGTGTGATGATGAAGATTTACCTTTCACAACTGCTAAGTGTCAATGTATCTTCATTACTACAACTTTTTAAATTAGTTTGTTTGAAGCTGATTTTCAACTTCTTAAAAAATAATTTGTAAACCGTATGCAGATTTTCTATGTACTACCTAATTGTACTACCTAGCTACTACTTGTACTCATTTGGAACCACCAAATTCCACAGAGAACAAACAATACATTCTCAGTTATTGCAGATCTACTTATTCTGTCTTTAACTATAGACGATCCACTAGGGGAAAGAGGGTGTTGCTGCCTTTTTCATTTAAACAAATGCTTAATTTCATCATAGTCCTCAGAATACCTAGGCTAAAAATGCACATGCACTGTTCTCTCTTAGGAGCAAGATTTGCAGGAGATAATAGATTTTTTCTAGACCAGCTGGCACAGCTGAAGGAAAGATTTGAAGAAGATTTCCAGCATGCAAGCCCTTCTTTGATTCTGAAACAGGATCAGGACTCTTGCGAAGTAAAAGGAATTGTTCAGTCTAGTCTTATTAAATCAAGGTTTTAGATGGTGTGAAAGATCATTTAATATCTTAGAAGCTCAAGGATATTCTACTGACTTGAGTTTTTTGTGCTTGCAGCAGCAGCCACAGCCCTCCCATATTCTGCGTGCAGATTGTACAGTGGGCAGTGAGCTGCCAGGTGGGTTGGTAGGAAAATGCCAGGGAGCACTGAGGCCTTGTGCTGCCCAGGGGCTAAGCTTTCTTAAGGAATGCCTGTCTCACTACAAATATTCAAAGTTCCTTTCTTTTTCTTTCTATATCCTTTTTTTCTCTTTTTCTTTGTCTTTTTTTTTTTTTAATTACAATAAGGGGAAAGATCCCACTGGAAAGACAGATCTTATGCCTTACTTTGGACATTTTACAATAATTGTACAAAGCTGTATGTGGGACTATCCGGTGTACACAAAAGAAATTATTCCTCCTTGCCCTCCTTGAAAAAATGAGTCTTCAGTGAGACATACAAGCATCAGTTAAAGTAAACAAAGGTGCAAAAGGACAGTGGGAAATAGCTTTGTTTTCATTGGAGCAGGAATAAGCTGGAGTGCGTTTGTTTCTGAATAAAGCAAACATGGCTGTTGACTGAAGCTAGCTCACTTGGATGTTCATATCTCAGTCACAGAAACAGAGGCAGGAACTATTCTAAGAGATGGTGTGCAGTGCTACTTGTATTACTTACAACTATGAGTTCATTTTCTAGTTGTAAGAAGAGAGCTCTGAAATAGCTCAAAGACATGATTTCAAAGACACGAATATAAGTTATTAATTGGTTTTTTTAGTTTACAAGTGGGCGAACAGGGACAAGAAACTGGAAGACCACGACTGGAGACAGAGAGAAGAAGCTGGAAGAAGAAGCCAATGAGAATAGGAAACTGAAAAAGGGGGTATCCAAATCAGAAGACCTACTAACCCTTTTTCTTCAGAACTTAAATAAGTTGCAGAACTCCTGAAGCTCATCATACTTTTACTATCAGCGTGTATTTGTGAAACTCAGTGAGAAAAGGCACGGTTCTTTTCCCTTTACTGTCTGCGCTCACATCTTTTTTGAACAGAAGAGACAAAAAGGAGAGGAAAATTTCCTAATCTAACTTACAGCTGCCGAATAATTAGAAAAACCCTATCAATATGCATGCTTTCAAGAAGCTTATCAAAAGCTACAGAGTGATCCTAACTTTCTTAATACTTCAGGCTGTATTAGTGCTTATTTAAATAGATACTCTTTAGGAAATTTTTCAATGTAAGTTAGATAAAAAAAACAAGTGGACTGCAAAATGGTACGTTGTGTTTGCATATTCCTGCAGTTGCTACATGTTCTGCTGTTCAAAATACTCTCAGTTTAAAAAAAAGCTACAGGTTCTAGATCTCTAAGATCAGTTCTTATGAGAAAATCTTAAAATATTAGGAGACAACTTTTATGTATGAAATATATACTCTCCTATTTTTCTATTTAAATTTTTGCATTTATAAAGTATAAATAATAAGGAACACTTGCAACTTTTACTGGTTTCTACCAGAGTTTTTGTGTGTTGGACACACATGTTTGATCTTATGTAAAGGAAAGAGTAGGCAATCTCTTTTCTTAGGACAGCAAGTACTTTTCAGGAAGTTTCCCTTCTCAGGAATATGGGAACTATTTTTGTTCTAGAAATGATTGACTTATCCACTTCATGTTGCGTGTATTAACTGGAAACAACTACCTTTTGAAAGAGGAAGGTTTCAATTTTAGTAGGAGCGAGCACCATCTGTAATTTAGTGCCTTCAGGCTGCCTCTAACTGAAAAGTTCAAGAAGTTAAAGCCAGGAGAAGGGAAGAGGGTTAAAAAAAAAAAAAACTTCAAATGCTTCCAACAAAAAAGAGCCTCTTAGTCTTTTGTTTGCACACAGACTGTGATGCTAGTGGGATGTTTGTAAGTAGTGCAATATTTTTTACCATTTTCTGGGTTTGTTTGAAGTGTCAGTGTTACACCACTGTGAGGATGTAGTGCAGATATCATCGTGAAATTCAGGACAGATGATGAATTACACTCAGTGCTGTTTATAAACAGAGTGCAACTGTAGAGCCAACGTAACAGCTTGTCTTGCCTTTCATACGAGAAACATTAAAAAATATAGTAGTTTTTGGTTCATTCAGAAGAGTGTTCTAGGGATTCCAGTTAAAAAAAATACTTAAATAAGAAAAAATAAAAAAATAAGAAAAAAGCCACAAACATTCACACAGGAACACTGCATACATGGACAAAAAAATGTTTTCTTTCTTGGTTATCATAGAACACATTCCAGCAACAGGCAAACTTCAAAACATGTTAGTTCTGTTAGAAGAAATATCTCAAAGTTGGTTCTTATCTGAATGTTATACTAATTAAGTCATATAAGCATATTGCTGGTCTGCAAAAAAGGTCTGGCGTTATTAAGAAAACAAGCTCTCTGATATGGTTTTCAATCCTACTGTTTAGCACAGGACTGGAACTACTATTTTATATATGTAACATGTTTTTAATATTTTTTCACACTTTTAATCACTCCAAAACCATCAGTTAGAAGAATTTTTTTGAAGATACATGTCAAAAAAATTAACTGCATTGTATGCAGTCATTTAAAAGGGTTTTTGTTCTGATTTTATACCTTAATCTTGTTCTATGATATGCCATTTTTCATGTGTTTAACAATTACCTATCTTATTCTACCCACCAGTGTTATTTTCCCCATTTATTATCTATTGTTTGTTTTTTTCTAAGAAGTATTTAAACTTCATCTTGGGATGTCTCGCAAACAGTCTTGACCTCTCCTTTCTCCAAATACAGTGTGTACCTTAGCTAAAAAATATAAAAAGTTGGGTAACATCAAGGTTTTGAAGTTACATACAAACATTCGTTACCTGATCATTCATGAAATGCAACTATTTTTATTGTTGTTTTTTGTGTTGGTGTTCTTGATGAATCAATCATAATATCTTACTCTCCAAGGTTTGTTGGCTTTTGTGACACACACAAAAGATCAGAGGGAATCCACCCAAGAGTACTGAGGGAACTGGTGGAGAAACTTGCCAAGCCACTCTCCATCATTTATCAGCAGTCTTGGTCAACGGTGGGGGTCCCAGATGACTGGAGACTTGCAAAGGTGACACCTCTCTACAAGAAGAGTCGGAAAGAGGATCCGGGAAGTGCAGGTCTGTGAGCCTGACCTGGATACCAGGAAAGATTACAGAGTGCAGGTTAAACAGGGGATCAGGCCCTGCCAGCAGAAGTTCCTGAAGGGCAGATCCTGTTTGACCAGTCTGATCTCCTTCTATGACCAGGTGGTCCACCTAATGGATGAGGTAAAAGGCTGTGGATGTTATTTACCTGGACTTCAGTAAAGCCTTTGACACTGTCTCCTAGAGAAGCTGGCAGCCCATGGCTTAGGTATACCTTTCACTGGGTAAAAGATGGTTGGATGGCTGAGCCTAGAGAGTTGTGGTGAATGGAGCTCAATCCATTTGTCAGCAGATCACAAGTAGTGTTCCTTAAGGTTCAGTGTTGGCACCAATCTTGTTTATCTTAGTTAATGATATGGATGGGGGGATTCAGTATTCCCTCAATAAGTTTGCAGATGACAACAAATTGGGCAGACATGTTGATTTCCTTGAGGGTAGGGAAGTGATCATGCTCTTGTATTTGATGCCAGTGAGGCCGCATATAGAATACTGTGCTCAGTTTTGGGCACCTCACTACAAAAAATGCATTGAGACACAGGAGCACGGCCAGAGGAGAGCAATGACGTTGGTGAAGGGTCTGGAGCACAAATGTTATGAGAAGCAGCTGAGGGAACTGGGATTGTTTAGCCTTGAGAAGAGGAGGTTGTCTACAACTACCTGAAAGAAGATTGTAACGAGGTGGGTGCTGGTATCTTCAACCAAATAACAAGTGTTAGGATGAGAGGAACTGGCCTCAAGTTGTGCCAGGGGAGGTTTAGGTTAGATATTAGGAAAAATTTCTTTACTCAAAGAGTGGTGAGGTATTGTAACAGGCTGCCTAAGGAAGTAGTGGAAACACCATCCCTAGAGATGTTCAAAAAATGTGTAGATGTGGCACTTCAGCAAATGGTTTAGTAGACATGTTGGTCTTGTGTTGATGGTTGGATCTGATGATCTTAGAGGTCTATTCCAACCTTAACAATTCTATGATTCTAATTGTTTCAATAGTCTCTAGCTTTTATATATATGCTGCACTATTCAGTTGCGTTGCTTTCTAGTTTTACATCAACTGTGCTGGTATTATCTACATTTTATTCTTCTTCAGACCTCATCAGGTATTGAATTTACTGCATCAGACTGGGTCACTTAGTGTAAGTAAGAGTAGTTCCACTGAAGAATTAAACCCCTCTTGAAGTGTTTGCTAAACGCAGCAGTAGCTGCAGTGGTAGCTTAGAGAGCCACAAACCAGGTAAAAGGAAGTCAATAGTTTTCTTTTCACGTACATCTATGTAGCTAGACAATATTTTCACATAAGGTAGACCATGGTGTGTGCCTGTCATCACCATCATTCTCCATTTTGCCAACAGGGAAGGATAATTCATATCACAGGTAACTGAGATAAAGCTTCTATTGTATGAAAGCAGTGCTTGTATATTTGATTCCTTTCAGCCACAAGCATCTGCGAACAAGCTGCTGGATGAACGTTGTCCTTTTAAAACCATTAGTCTCACTTTCCAATGAAAATGCAAGGAAAAGAATGAAAATATGGAACTTCACCTACAAAGCACTATCAGAAACTATTCAAAGGCATTTTGAAACCAGAAAAGTTGAAAATGTACATATTGCCTGTTGCATTAAATGTCTGTTTTATACTTGCCAGCAAGTGTGAAACTAACATAAATGAGCTACTGCTGATGCTCTAAAGTGCATATATTTTGTGGCTAAGAAACTTTTTAAAATAGTTTTTACTGTTTTCACCCAGCTCTATTTTCCTCTGTGTTTAACAATAGTCCATCATGGATTACATGCACAGACTGCTGGAGTGTCTGAAAGGGGAAGCAGACCACAAGACAACTTCTGAAGCAACCTTCATACTATACCGGGGCATATTTTCCCAATATTGGATAAAGGCCATCTCATTCAGGTTGGCAAGAAAGACCACAAACTGTGAATGGAAGTACTTAGCATGGTAAGTGATACCTTCCTCTGTGGGGTTCAATGTCAAGACCAATAAAAATAATTCAAATAATTGGCTGCATTAGAACTTATTTAAATGATGAATATGCATTTTTGTAATTTAAAAACAAAAGCAAACAAAACAAAATAAAAGACTAGTAAAACCGGAAATTGTGGGAAACATTTAGTCACACACACAGACCTTGTTTTGTTACCAAAGTAACAAAAAAGTGCAAACGTAAAAGCAGTCTTAAACTTCAAACTGATATTCGTAGTCAAACTAGTAGATGTCATACAATTTAACATTTTTACTGCACCATGAATAACTGGGTTCTATCTAAACTGAGTAAAACAATTCAGTCTAGGAGTAAAGTTGCATTTATGTCTCAAAATTCTGTTAAAGCTTTTGAAGCAGACAAGTAGCACAGGATTAAACACTTGATGGCAGACCCAAACTGCCAACCAGTTTCAGCCATTGTTGAAATTTTGAGAAAAACATCTTTTCCAGAAGCATATAATTAGTTTGGGGAATTCACGACCTTCACAACATGCTGTAGCAAACAGTATGAAAACGTTCAAAGGTTTAGACTGGTAGAGGATGAGTCCATCAATAGCTACTGAGTATTTTGGTTGAAATAAAACTACTTATTCGTAAAAGTCTTACACTGTTAGCTGTTAAAAACTGAAAAAATGTACCCACAGATTAAATACTCTCAACATGCCTGATTTATATATATATATACTTTCTTAAGAATTTAGTACTAGCTAGGACTGAAGAAATTACATTGAACTAGATAGACATTTAGTCTGACCCAGTATTGAACTCTTATATAAGTTTTAATTTTTATCTTCACAATTTCCTTTTCTCCAGCCTCTTCTCCTCTGCATCATTTCAAATCTTTTTGTAATTCCATTTAAGTTTTGTAAAGAGTTTTCATCACTCCTTGTTATTAGTTATCACTTGAGTGCACAATTCTGTTCCAGATCATAAACTCTTCAGACAACACAGACTCTCCAAGAGCAATGTTATTTCCTTGATGTCACTGCACTGGGAAGAGGAAAGCAGCCAAGACACCCATTGAAGCTGTCTTGTACAATCAGCGTGCTTTACCTCCAAGTGTTTGTATTTGCTCTGAGAACATAGGCAGTTCTGAAATCCTCCGTATATTCTTTTAAAGGACAACACACCTGTTCGAAATAGCCAAATGTTTTTTCTCCTATTAATAAGTACTGGAACACTGCCATTAGAAATCTTTCTATTCATAAGAATTTGTTTAACAGGCATTAGATAATCAAAAATTCCAAAGAAATTTTTAGTAGGAATAAGGATATGAATAATCCTTTTGCAATCTTTTAAAGTCAGTGAATTCGTGGCATGTGTCCTGACTAGCTAAGATTCCCAGAAAGCTCAAGTTAAAGCTTACAATAAAAGCAGCAAGGTGCAAGTAACTTCATGCAAAGACTTTAAACTGAAAATTCAAAAATAAGTTCTCTACATTTCTTTTTTACAGGATCAATTTGACAAGATCAGCTTTAATGTAGACATTTTAAAGACATTGTTACAGACCACGAACTCTAGAACCTCTTCACAGAAGTTAGTCTGGAGATATTACTCAAGAGTAGAAAATATCTATTACACCCCTTCTTTTACTTATGACTGCTACTAAAGTTCAATTTGACATTTCTACACCAATGTATTCAAATGATACATATTTTTTTTAGAAAAGCAAGCTACTTTTTATATCTTTAAAAGAAAACACCTTGGTTTTGACTTCAAAATTATCTCACACTACCCTATTACATTCAGCTGTAGTTCATGGATTCTGGGTTTTCTTACTTATAGCAAATAAGCCTAAGTCTTCAGTTACTGGATTTGTACTATTTTAGGAGCCATGCTGTCATTCAATCAGCTTTTCCTTCTGCTTAAGATGTGGCCAGCTTTAGCTTTCTGTATGACTTGCTAAAAGCTCCGTCAGTTTACTTTGCTAAACTAATCTGTCTCATTTCTAAGGGATGGATTAAAGATATGAAAGTTGACTTCATTAAATATTTTGCTAATTAAATGTTTATAAAAGAAAAGGAAAATAGAAAACAGATTCCCTTGGTCCTATTCTAACTTTTGTTGCAGGTTCATTACGATGAGCCTCATTGCCCTTATAGTTAAGCGGTAGCCTAATTTCCCACTATAAAAAGCAAAAGTTGAATCAACAGCCACGTACATCAGAAGACTGTTTTGAGACACTTAATTGCAACTAACAACAGCAACACACCTGCCTGGGTTGAGCATCACTTCCAACTGATTTTGATTTGTACTCACAGCTACTGAGACTAAAACACATTTTTACAATAAAGGAACTAAGGCAAACAGTATCTTTTCCTTACCATAAAACATGAAGCTATAAAGAGGGCTAGGGAAAAGGTCTACACCCAATCCTCTGCTATTACATTTCACCTGAGGATAATCTTGTGAAGAGGTTGCAGGTAGTACCCTCATACGCCACCAGTAACCAAACACAAAGCAGAAGACTAAACTGGCTATTGACTCTATTGCCAATTTTACTTTCCTCTGCCATACTAATTATCCTTAACAGATTCAATTCTAGTTTCTTTCATTCTCAAAAGTCATACGCTTTAGTATCTCAGCTTCATGAGGTAACAGTCCAAAAAGGACCCAAATACTCTCATCTCTGACATCTAGTCCTGAGTTTTTTTTTCCACTCCTGTCTCTTCCTCACACCTTTTCCCTGTAAATTAGGCCATCTACTCTCTTACAAAACCTTTTCCCCTAAGTTATTAGCTCTTTCGCATTCTGACTGGTGGATATTTGGGCTGAGGGCTTAGCATGAGATTAAACTCATCTTGTCATGTGAGAATGAATCAACTGAGCTCCAAACCTTGTCATAGGCCAGTTCATTGACGGACAATAGTTAATGCACATTTGATACAACTGTCTACAAAAAAAAAGCTGTGCCATTACAATATTGTTCTAAAATGCCAAATTATATTTAAAATTTTATATATATCTTAGAATGTCCAAAATATTGGGAAAAAAGATCACATTTTTAAGAGTTGCACAGTCATCTATGCAAATCAAAGATTTCACTGAATATTTACTTGGAATATTCCCAATTCTTTTAAATCAATTTGTATCTTAGTTTAATCTAATTTTCCCTCTTCTTCTCCTTCCTGTGTTTATTAAGTATTCTCATAGGTACTGTAACACCTTGAAATTAGATTTTTTCCCAGAACACACTACTAAGTTTTTTTTCAGGTAAAGCAAGGAAACATATAAGCCTTGTTTTCTCCTGCCACCTAATGTTCTCCAGTTTGACTGATTTGTAAAAAGGACCACCAATGGCAATAAGCAGAGATTTCTCTTTCTCCAGTGATGTCTTAAAAGCAAAATATAACTTCATTTTGAAAAGAGGAGTTCTATAACTTTAGCCTACAGGTAGAGTTCCATATTCCCTGTGGCACGGGGTACAGTACTTAATTTCTGGAGAGAGATGGACTGTCTCTACTAGACTCAGCACTTCCTAGAGGCAAATTCTTTCAATTTGTGATAAATTTGGTTCCCTTCTGAGGGATCTAGTAGCTGTCTGCAGGGATAAGGAGCCCAGGAAACAAATACATATTTTCTGAGTTCAGTACCAATGTTAAATATTTAAAGGTTCATTCTCAAAATGACGAATGCTGCTAAGTCTCCCACCGCACTGCATCTGATCTTTATTCTCTTTTTGAAATCCCTATGCAAAAATAATTCCCCTGAACTTATTGTCAAAAGCTGATGACAGATTGATATAAAGTCAATAGTAGGTAGATAATTGCTATCTTAAGCGTGGAGTGACAATTAGATATTAAGAGTCCACACTGGAGGCAAAAAGCATAAATTAATATGGATTAAATATCTAAAATATTCAGAAAAATGTATGTTCTTTTTCTTGATCTGCTTAGATTTATTGGCACAATGACTGCAAAATGAGTTTATTTTGTTATAATCGGTGAAATTAATTATATCAAGCATCATTTCAGGTATTTAATTAGCATCATGTGCTATATTAAGAAGGTTTTGGATTGCATTAAAAAACTCTGAATAGTTGGAAGATATGAACAGACCAAGGGAATGCCACTTTGCCTTGGAAAGAAGGTTTTAATTAATTTTCTAGAATAAAATAAAACAGGTAAAGTGGAAAGGAAAATTAATTGGAATGCTTTCTTCTTTTAAATTTTGCAGTAATTTTATCTGAAACTCATTACCAGAGATGATTATTAGATTTCAAGTAGCATTTCAAAGAAAATGATGTGGGAATAGAGGGAACGGTGAAGGAGTGGAGAAACAAGACAGGCATGTAAGGTTAAAGTACCTGTCTGAACATGTTCAGGTCACTGTAGTTTAACACTATCTGCTTCCCAGAATTTGAAAAAAAAAAGAAAAAGAAAACATGGGGAAAAACAAGAACTGTTGAATATGTATTTAAGGCTTCGTATTGTACTGAAAAGTATTGCTAGACATATGGTGTGCTTCCATGACTGCTAAAGCTATAGCAAAACAGCATGTTTTCCAAGAATTTGGATCTCTGGAATAAGTCTCTTTTCACTCTTTCCTTACTCCAAAGTAGATCAAGGTCTCACATCATCTGAAGAATATAAATATTGTCTAAGTAAAAACAGAAGGTGAAATCCATTTTGAACAGAACCAACTTCCATTGCTGCTTACTAGTCACAGTAGAGATAGCATGAAAAAAAGCTTGAGAAAATGAATAATATGTGTAAGTAAACACATGCGCATATATGTGTATTTGAAGATCTGGAATTCATTGGCTTTTAACTCCAAAATATTTTAATGTTAAGAAAAGCTTTATATATTAACTTTTTGCATATAAGAAACAGTTGAAATTGTGGGTCCTACTCACACTATCCTAAGACACTGTTGTTAACGTGAAGATGCAGACAGGCATCTGTTGATCTCTACCCTTCCCATGTGTGTCCAGCCAGGCAGGAACAGACTTTCTCTTATTTTGTGCTCTCACCTGGACATGAGCTCAAATCCAGCATGTTCAAATCACATAGAGGTCCCACGTTCCATAATCTACTTTTTACCATCTCCCTGATTGACCAATAACAACAGCCTTTGTGTTAAGAATCAACAGAAGAGACCAAGTTTCTGCATTTTGACTGATGCAACTCACGGTTGAATATTTTAGTAAAAACCCATCATCATCCATGGTTTAAATTATTTATTATGCATTTTTTATTACAATGTTTACAATGAAGGGAAAAAATCTTCAGCGACACAGTTTAGGGGCCAGAAATTCCTTAAATAGGCACAGTGAGAGTTACCTGAAATAACAACTTTTAGAGGAGTGACCTATGAAGTTACTGGAGAGCCAAGACACTCAGGACAGCTCCTCTGTCTCAGCAGCAGCCTCTCTGAAACAGAATCAGGAGGATCTCTGTTACTGTAAGGAGTTTTACATTATGAGCTTAATGTTATTAAATGCTTGTATACATGTTTATACAAAATAAAGTACACTAACATGGCCACCATGGCCACAGTTTGGTCTGACACTTGTTGGGCTAAAGCAGCATGTATACACGTAAACCTCTTGAAGAGAAGCCACATTTCTAGGATCAGCTCTCATTTGGCACAAAGGCAGAGTATAGAAGACATTTGAGCTTTGATCTCACTTCATCCATAGACTTTTTATGTTGACAGGTATTATCTTTTTAGGGGAGCAGACTACAAAATCATAAATCTTGCCTTGCAGAGAAAACCATATGCTACCGGCAGATTTGGTGACCTATCTTTCTGCCCTAAGGGATCCCATGTTTTGTCAAAACATCTACTTTGAACAGATGCCTGAACATTATACACACATTTGGGACACATTTGGGACTCTTAATCCATTTTTCACTGCCATTTTTAGGCCTGAACAATTATATTGCTGTAAAATTCAAAATTGTCTGGTATTTATAAGCAAACTATATATACTTTTTTACCATATTTTTTCAAAAGAAAAATAATTATAGTTTTGCTCTGCAGATAAAGATGTTTCTTCAAACACTGAATCACATAAACTCTAATTTGACAGACCTTATGTTTCCAAACTTTTAATCATTTAAACACTGTATATAATTACCATGGCATTATGTATACACAATGGTTATTGTAATGAATAAGATCTAAAATAAATATATGCTTTCCTCTTCTCAGTTGAGTTTTAATTGCAAACAGAGATAAGACTCCCAAATGATCACTGCAAACAAGTAGTTCAGCTGTCTAATAAGTCTGGAAATTGCAGAAAAGGTATGACTTAAGTTTCTCTGGCTGATTTTGCTCTTTGTGATCATAAAATTATTTTAATTTGTCGAGGTGTTTGGCCATGTATTGCAGATGCTTCTAACACATTTTGTCAGTAGAATAAACACTACCCAAATTATGTTATTTATATGTGCATATAGAGAACTTTGTATAGTTTCTGCACAAGTTTCTGAAGCATTTTTTAGTAAAAGTTGTGGTTTTATTCACATTAAATAGCCCTCTTAGTTCAGTACTTACCAATCATCTAATATTTCCTGCTGCAGAAGAGAATAAACTACAATTCTATCATTGTCCATTAACCAAACTACCTTTCTCACTTCTATTACTTTTAAATATATTGTGGAAAAAATGTATTACCCTTTACCAGAGAACCCTCAAAGATTTTTATGTTGTGAACAATTGTCCAAAATTGAAAATGTCCTAGCTCATTTTTTAAATATGAATATTCTTAAAGTATGGCTGAGTTAGGTCTAGTTTCCCAGCTAAATTCCAATCTTACACCACCTCATTTACCGACACACAGGCCAAGTGATGTCAGTGTCAAACACAAGAGTGGGACTTTATGAATTTTAATCTGGAATTGAAGCTGCTGTTTTACTTACTGTTTTCAAAATTTGCATATACTATTTTTTCCACTCTAACATAAGTAAAACTATAGCCACAATGGATAAAACAAAACTGAAATTTAAAATTCAGGGCCTTCTACACACAGCAGACCTGCTGGGGCTGACACAATAGTGCATGAGCTCTTAAATCCGGCCTCAAATTCCCGTCTCTGTTCCTCCCCAGTTCACTTTATTATGTATTTTAATGGAGTATTCAATGTTGAATTTTGGAGACTCTATTGATTTAAACTAATTCTGGTTTTTAAGGGCATATGAATTTCATTATTAATGTTGACATATTTGTGTAAAATATGAGAAACAAAACATATGAAATAGTATATTGCTGTTTGTTACTTATAATGATCCTTAACAACTTTTCTTCTTGACTAGTCACATATTCCATGGATTCTGCTACTGCTGTTGCATTTGTCTATAATTAAAGATAATTAAATATAAAATTCTGATGAGGACATATGTTAAACTTTCATATTTTTATCAATTCATCATTACAGAAATTGCTTAAACAAAAGATGCTGGAGTTCCTTATGTTTTGCCCAACTAGAAGATATCAAGTTACCCAAATGAGAAAACACTAGAAGCACAGACCACTAGTAGTGTGTGTGGAGTCACCTATTACATCATGCTACTATGCCTGCAGTCCAGCTGAGAGTGAGAGAAAATCTTCTGGCAAAATGGTTTAGACAAACCAAATGTCCACTGAAGACAGAATCCTTTACCTCTGTGACTGTGGAGATGAGACTTCCATCTTAGGGCCATTTCATTCTATGAGACGTACAGTTATCCCGCTAAGTGTTACCCTGATGGGAAGTGACGTACTGTCCAATAACTTAAAAAAAATATGAATTCCATCTTTTTTTTACTTGATAATATCCTACATGAAGTAGTTTTATTGTTTAGCTGAATGAAAACTGATATTTAGATTGGTGCTCTAACATCCTCTCTCTCTTTAAGTGAAAAGATAAGAATCATAAGTACTACATATAACTCTCAGTACTACATATAACTCTCAGTTATACTGTGAGAAGTCTTCAGGAATTCACCAAATTTGCCCTACTACTGTTAATGGTACAATTTGAATCTAACATTTTAATATGTGTTAGGAACCCTTGTATCAGGGTTGTTGACTTAGATGGGTCCTAATAAGAATGTATTAGTACACACTGTGCTATGTAAGGATGCTAGCTTACTAGTTAAATCTTCCTCTCAGCTTAAGTTCATGATGCTACTCTGAAAAATAAAAAAAAAAAATAACACTAGGTGTTGGTGGTGTCTTCTTGTCAACAAAAACTACAGCAGTTGTGCTTTGAAGGAAAGAGTAATGGAACTTTTTGTAAAGTTCAGTGGTTTCTGGAAACACTCAATAGTCAGTAAGAACCTGTCTGTAAAAAATCTTGCTATTAATTCTTTAAATCAATGCAGTAATTAAAGAATTTCTTGGTAATTGCTCAGTAGAAAATTAAAAATATGCATAAGATTTTCCTTTAGATAAAGGAAAAAAATGTGGTTTAGACATAAAAGACATAGAGACCATACTGATTTCTTCAGTTTTATTGTCTGAGCTAATATCTTCTTGTATGCAATGACAATCTTCTTTATGCTTCAGGGACATAAGCACTGGAGAGAGTTTTCAGCATGCCTTATGGGTGGTGCTCCCTGAGACAGGAAATGGTTTCACGTGTTTTCCAGGTTAGATATTTTTCAAAATTAGAGAAAAATCTACTTTACCATCTGTCTTTAAAATACTATGTTCATAACTAAATCCTATCCAGTTTTATTTCACTCTCTCTTTTAAAAGTACTCAAATTCTGCCATCTTTACTTACGATGAAGTGTAGCTTACTTCATTAATAGTGCCAGTTAGTTTCCATAGAGTCAAATACAGTACAAGTAAGACAGATTATATTGCCTGTCCTCAGCTGCACTTTCTTCTGTAACTTTTTTCCTCTTTTGAAATGCAAGGTGTGAATGCAAACAATTGCTGAATGGGTTATTTTGTATCCTAACAAAATATAACTAGTGACAGTCAAGTTTTATGGTATAAAAGGAAAATAAATTAAAGAAGCATGCAGTACCTGGAATGGAAGAACTATAGAGAGACAGAGAAAAAAGATTATCCTTATTCCTCTACCAAGAGAATTGTTACACTGTAAGTATTTCATAATATTTCTGGGGAGAAAGAAAATTACATTCTTCCAGTCATTTTACTCTCTCCAATGAAATTTTAATAACAAATGTAGTACCTTCAATATGGTAACATAAATTAGACAGGCATGTCATTCTTTTTTTAAATTCAATGTCCTGTAACAAGATTTTTAATATATCTACTTATGACAAACAGAAAGAAACAACAGCTCAGATCACATATTTATTGCCACATCATCAACTTCAATTCAGTGGCAATAATTTGCATCATTGATAGCTGTGTCCATGTTATTCATTATTCTATTTTATGTGGTTGGAGAAAGCAGATGTTTCCCTATTGGCTAATGTTTTCAGTAGCCTCTGCTGTACATATTTTTTCAAGATTTCAAAATCTTCAGATTTAGCTGCCAAAAACTGAAACCAAGCTGAAATTATGATCAGCCACTGTTCCAAGTCTAGCTGTATTTCAATACTTCCTTAATAAAAGACAAACAAAACAGCTGAAAACAGAGCTGAAGTGACGAAGATGAAGGAATAGAAGCTAGAGTGTCAGCTGTGGATACTCACCGTATATCAGGGGCATCAAAATCATTTTCACCATATCAGCCTGCTCCTGCAGAGTAACAGGCATCACACCCACTGCACTCTTGACTTGCTCGCTGGCAGGAGCGCAGGGGCAGGGAGATCGGTGCTGCTACCAGGTAGAAACAAGGGGCTGGGACAGGTAAAACAAGGTAGAGGGCCTGTTTCAACCCATAGGTCTTGTGTTTGACTCCTGTGCTGTACATAAACTAGGAACTACCTCTCACTTTTCCCAACCTGACTAAAAGGCAGCCAGGACATTCTGAAATGCTGATATGATGCTGTGATAAAATGGTTATAGGTACACCATTGATAATGTAGCTGTTAGAAATTCAGAAATGTTACCAATACATGAACACTTTTGAAGCATCTTAGGAATTTTTTCTTCTTTCACATTGGTTAGACGATCTTACTTTTGTCACTGCTGTATCTGGCAGTTCTACAACCTGTTTCCGTTTCAATTTCCACTGTGTCATTTATATAAGTGAGTTGTCAGTTATATCAGGTAATTAATCACGAAAATACCTCTACTCCAAATGTTTGTTTATTTGCTGATTTCCCTTATACACAGCGGAGCTAAACTAAAGGCAATTAGATAATCTTCATGTATATATGCATGCATATATTTATATATATCTGCTGAAGACAGGTTAGTAAATGTTCATATTGACATGTTCAAGTTGAAACACAAATGCCTCTATTTTCAAATGTGCTCTTAGTATGTTGTCGTTTCAAGATCTTTTTGCCTCTGAACAGCAAGATTCCAGCATCTACTGTCTTGATTTGATAATATAGCTGATACAAAAAAACTAAAAAAACTGTGTAGGCAGAGAAGTTTTTTCTAATATGATTCAGAGGATAAAAAATATTCTCATTTTAAGGCAATATTCCATGTCCCATAAGGATGAACAATTCAATCATGTAATGAATATTTACTCAATAAAAGTTGTACTGTAAGAATATTAAAAACCATGAAAGTTTATAATTGGTGTCTTGTCATCTTTTCTAGGAAAGAGACGTGGGCTAAGTGACGGATACTGATGAATTGTTAAATAAAATTATTTGATAAAATATGCTAACAAGTACATATTACAAATAGATAGGTGTGTGTCAAAGGCTAACTGCTATTCTGATTTTAAAGGAGATATCTATAGCCTTTTGCATAGCCAGACTCCTATGTATTCACTTACTGCTTTCTACTAGATACAGTTCAGTTTCATAATATACACTTATTTCTTAGTAGCTGTGCAGAATTTTGCTTAGAATTACAAAGAGAAGTTATGGTCTCTATTCTGAACTTTTTAAAATGAATTAGGAGAGTCAAAGGGAGATTAAGAAACATTATGAGATAAACATATGAGTAAGGTGATCTCTGTCGCACAGCTTCCTCCTTTTTAATACAGATTTCCTTTGGAGAATTCAGAATCTATTTCTGATCTACCCCAAATTTGTGTCAGCAGGAATGTCATTGAGAATGGCTGCTGATGGCAAGGGAGATATTAAATATCTAGAATTTTGATTATATGGACATTTCCACTTGAGAGAGTTCAAAACATTTTTAGCCATGGGTTGGAATGCTGATCAAGTCATATGAAAACCAGAGTACCAATAAATAGCAGTTTTCAAAATGGAAAGAGTTTAGAATGGAGGTGTTCCAAGCTCCATTAACAGGCACAGACACCATTTGATATGCTAATACGGATTTAAACCATCTTCATCCTGACAGTATTTACTAGCAAAACCACGTAGGTTGGCGTAAGTACCAGTCTAAGAAACAGATGAGATGGTGAGCCATGAACATTGTAAATATACTTGAAAAGATTAAAATTCTTAAATCCTAATAAAACACCTTTGGTGCTTCAGGTAGAAAATCATCTAAAACACCACCAGGTACATAAGTAAAACAGTCAGCTCATTCTCAATCAGAAGGACAAGCAAGATATTAATCTGTGTAAGGAAAAAAGGTAGAAAAGGAGATTATACAATGCAGTAGAATAATAATAAAGATAACATTTTTTTTCTTTAATGCCTTTTGATCCAAACACCGCCAGAGTACATTATAGGTATATGAAAGGATCCATAAAGGTCATTGTTGTGAGTCTATGAATACTCTCTCTGTCTAAATACTTCATGGATGTTTGGATTGTGTATATTTTCAGGTGTGGAGCAAAATGTTCTCTCCTCTGCAACACAATTTAAAAGTATTATAGTTCTTTATCCCAGTTCAAGAGCATATTTTATACAATATTTTGCAAAATCTACTAAGTAAATCTACTAAGACATATATAAAATTAACTAATATTCACAAGTCTATGATTACTTAGAAAAAAGTAAAGGGAAGTAAAAATATAAATAATCAGGGAAAGATAAACCCCATGTTTTCAAAACCAAAAGTGCAAACCAAAGAGGTGTTCCTTTTTGGCCTCTATGGTAGTACAAGGTAGGGGATAACTGTGTTTTGTAATGAAGGTGATCTCTGAACCTGGGAATACTTTGTTTATAAAGATATTTTCAACAGCACTAAGAGACAACAACAGCTTGAAAGCTGGCTAACATATGTATCCTAAGTATCAGTTGTCAGTTTCAGTGTCATGTCAGTATATCATAACAATATGAGAACAGATTGCGCTAATATCGTCCGATACCAAAATACACTAAATGCAATGAAGTTATGACCTGCAGAGTTCAGTTACTTACTAAAACAATCAACTCAAAAAACAGAAAAAAATAATAGCAAAATACTGGAAAAGAGATTTAACTCTTTTCCAGAGTTAAATATTCTCATATATTATTGGCCAATTTCAAATTCAAAGATTTATTTTATTTGCTATCAAGGAAACAAAGAGTTATATTGTTCAAATTTCATTTATTAGAAACATGGATGGGAGATGTTCTGAATTACTGAGATTTGACAAAGCTAGATACCTGCTTTAGAATTCTTGTATCTGTAGCCAAACACCATATTCCATCACTATGGTTGCGGAAACAAATACCAACTAGCAAAATGTGGTTAACTGAAATAAAATTATTGAAAAATAAAATGAGACACTGTCTGAATCAGATTAGCCACCAAAGTGTTTGAGCAAAAGTGGATTAAACTGGATGAATTGATGGCATTTATTGTCTTAACTGTTATAGCAAGATTTATCTTCTTCTAAATCTAAATTGCAGGACCTGAAAGTAATTCCTGATTCCCTGAAAATACTGTTCTACCACATCCCTGCTGCTACATCACAGCAAGATCCTGTTATGAATCATCTCCCTACTGTAACTTCCATAGAATGAAAAATGAAAACCTAGCCATGTGGGCATGAAGTGAACCACAGCTTTATGAAATTCATCTGTTCTTCAGACTTTTCCTCTGTTCTCTTCAGTTTCTCTTAGCAAGTCCCTTAACACTTACAGAAAATAACTTACATGGTGAACAATAAAGTTACTCTATCATTAAAAGTGACAAGCAGAAAGGCAACTTGTTTTCATGTCACACGTTTGGAGACATTGGAGTGTTGTTGGCTCTGTTTTTGATTTGCAGTTCCCCTAAATTTTTCCATTTATGGAAGAGACACTGCATAATAAATTTAATCTACTGACCAGAGACTCTACTTTTTTTTAAGTGCTGGGACCTAGGTTGAAAACTACAGGAACAGAATCTTGGTTTTGCATAAAACATTACCGTGTAATTTACAATTTAACTGAGGAGCACATTGGACCTGCAGTACTTGACTGGAATTTCACCACTGACTACAGTTTTATGGAGAGTAAAATGTTTTCTTCTGGGGGCAAATAATTCACTAGGAGTCAAGGAAGGTTACGTTTGAATAATATGTATGTTTTGAGTCTGATCCAAAGCACACTGATTGTCAGAGGGAGTATTTGCCCACATATTCCTCTCCTAGCAAAGATAGCTTTTATAAGAAGCAATCATTTTAATGACTCACAGTATAAATGGATTATATGAGGTCATAAAGATATTTCCCTTCCCTCCCCTGCAAAACTATCACTCTTGCATTGCAGAGCAGTACATATTTAGAACCAGACAGACTACTATATCTACAGAGGTACGCTGCTATTCGTTACAAGCTACAATAGCAGAATTGAGTCTTAAGTGGGTAGTTATTATAACTACCTCTCTGTAACATCTTTCTGTAAATATTTAAGTATGCAGCACTACCAGAGGCAATATACCACTTTACATGGATCATTGAGTTGTTCCGGCATGTGCATTCTTACACTATGTTCTTACTTACAATTATCAGTCAAGTCACTAAATTATGCATAATTTCTAATGGATGTTCTCTGCACACAATTTTTCATGAGTCAGTTTGCAACTTTCATCATTTAGCATATCGTTCTCAAATAAATTGTGATGAGCTATTTTCTGAATAATTGACTGTTACCCTTTTGTTTTGTTCTAGGGAACCTATGTCTAGTCAAGCCTGAATGGTGCTTTTACAGGCTGTTTCTATCAGGTAATTCATACCATCACTCGTGACTGAGATGTTACTTTACTGAAGTCACTGTTTTCTTAGCCTGTCCTTGACCAAGGACATTCTTAGTTTTGTCTATGGTCTGTCTCCATATGGAGTTAGACTTTAGCCAGGGCAGGTGCCTGGGTCTCAATAACTAGGAATTGATGGTGGGTTCCTGTGGGTACAGATATCAATTGTATATATAGATTTCAAAATTAAACAGATATCCAAAGAAACTCACACCTTTGTGCAGGCATTTCATCACTCCCTGTTCTCACCTAAGGAAGCAAAAGAAATATTTGGCTAAATTGTACACAGTTAAACATGACTTCTGGGTGTTCCTGGAGCACTGTCTTGAAAATGATGCCTCTTTTCTCTCTCTATTTGGAGACATCATCTGCTCAGGACTTTATTTGTCGGCTATACTGACCATGCATCTACCATAGCTAGGACATCATTGTCAATGTCTTACTGGAAATACCGTCAACACATAAAAAAACCCTTCTTCCCTGGTCAGAAAATCTCTTCTCAGTCTCTGAAACTGTGTGTAAAGGAGCTTCTCCAGCTGGCAGCTGTGTTTTTTGCACAACGTAACTGTAGTCTCATATCCAGAAGCACAGGAACTTTGGGATTTTCTTTCTTTATTTTTAGTTTACTGAGGTCTCGCATTGACCACATAAACCTATCAAGGTCACATGAGCTTCCTGAGGTTTCAACTAACCATCAGCACAGGTTGTGCTCTTCAAAAGATTTCTCAGTAAATTAGCTCATGAATGTACAGAATTTAAATGTCAGCAAATGATGTGAGAAGGAAAGTTTGTTTCAGAAAGTTAGTGACACTTTTTCCAAACTGATAATCAGATTCAGGATCAATCTATCAAAACTGAAGATGTAGTTTAGCACAGGCTACCAGTGGGCATGGACACCTCGTATAATCTGTTTAGTATCACAAAATTGCACAGTCTGGAGAGATTATCAAAGGATTCTGAAGAACCAAGGTGAATCTTGATGCCTTCCTTTGAAAGCATAATATCTACATACTGCACAGTACTTGCATGCCTGTGATAAATAGAGAAGTTTGTACCTGCTCTTGTAAATAGAATCTCTGAACATTAATGCAAAGGGTAATTAAAATTACCTCCAACACTTTAAATGAGAAGAAAAGAGGATAGTATTAAAACAAGTTATTTTATTTATCTCAGGCAGACCCCAGTGTTCTAAGATAAAAAAACAGATAGCTTTAATAGAAGAAGTTCAGAGGAGGATTTAAAAGAATCATTCTATACTATCTTTCAGAACAAGAGATCACTTCTTCCTTCAAAGATTGATTTGTATTCCAATAACAAAGCATTGATTATTAAAACAAAATAAACATTAGTTCATAATCACTGGCAAAATGTACCCTCTGAGGATCTTTCCAAGTGGCATAATTTGAAATGAAACACTTTATTCTTCCTGTAAAACCCTGAACACTTCCCAGTATTTGCTCATTACAAATCAGAATGAGCTTCAAAGAGGATTTAAGTCTAAAAGGTTTAATCTTAATTTAAAAGTTAATCAGGATATCAAAATATCAACACTTATTTCAAAATCAAAGGAGATGCAAATGCAATATCAAGAGCTAGGTAGCATTTCATTGATAGCAATTGGTGTAATTATTTTATTTATATGTCAGTAGATAAGTGTAAAATTAGAAAATGCAAAAAATCAAAGCCTCAGAGAATTAAGAACCTTACGTCATTTCAAAGGCAATCCTCGGGTAAAAGCGGAAATATTAATGTTATTGATATATGTCATTTGCGGGAAGTGCTAAGCAACAAAATTTCTTACTGATTCCCACCTAGATTGATTATGTTTTATGTCCTACAAGATAAGACTAACAAGATGAGACTGTTAGGCCACGAAATTGGAATTATGACAGAAAAATTCTAAGTGCTTTCAGTATGGGTTCATGTCTTCTTCCTCCTGTGACATATGATCTCGGCCATGGCAGGTATTCTCATCAACACATTTCTACCCACTGGACAGGGATTATTATTATTTTGATATTTCTTGTTCTGTTTTTATTTTATCACCAAGTAGGCAATAATCAAAAGTATGATAAATTGTAGAATGAGAATTCTCAAAGTGCCTAAATACACAATTTTGATCCATGAAAAAATGATTAATTATCTAAGCATATATTCTATTATTTTTTGCATTAAAATAGTACTTAAGACCTCTAACTAGAACAAAGCCTCACTAGGCTAAAAATTCTACAGACGAAATTGGAAAGTGATCATAGGTTAAACTGTATTCAGTTTATAGCCCCAGTCACCCCAACAGATCCCACCACAGGATGAAAATATTCTTTTAAAATTTTTTCTTTATAAACAAGGTACTATCAGATCATCGTGCATTGCCTGAGATTTAAAACAATTTAAAAACCCAAAACTTTGTTTAATAATAAAACTCTTGGAACATCATTTTAATTTAGAAGTCATTAAATAAAAGAAAGTCAATGGAGTAAGTTACTACTCTGTGGCTGTGTGTTACATTCATATAATCACCTTAAGCTGAAATATAAAAATCCTGTAAGAGTTATTGATTAAGAACTATTGAATAACCTTTGACTAATTAGGGTTATTATTCAACAGATAATATTGCACAGCAGTCCAGGTTAGAACATAGAGTTAATTAACATAAGGTTTCAGAGAACACATGGAAGCCTATGCTTGACTTAAAATATATGCAATCTACTGAAGACAGCAAAATTACTTTCTTTAAGAAGTGTTATATGTTATATGTGCTTAGTTATTTTCTGGATCTGTGTCTAAATCAAGATCTTTGCCTTCAGAATCTCTTCTTTCAAAATAAATTGTATCTATTTATATCATTATTTAGGTTATTACTCATAATTGTTGTTTGTTTGTTTGTTTGTTTGAAATCAAGCTACGTCTCCACAAAGTCTGTCAGTCTTGTTTGATAAATCCATCAAATGCTAAAGAGAAGATATAAGACAGAGTAAAATGAAGAGACTTTGGAGTTTGTTCAGAAAGGACATAAATGGAGGGGAGGGACAGAGACAGACAAATCAAAACTGAGGTTGGTAATAGTTTCAGGAATGTGTGTGTACAGTTAATAATTCCATTTCTTTTTATGAACACTGAGCCTGTAAAAGGCAGAGTGACTTAGACCCTTCATTTGGTCACAGAAGCCTGGAGTGTAGGAAATGGCCCAGAAAACATGGAAAAAACAAAAAGGGCCATTAGCAGTGAATGGGTCTCCACTGCCTAAAAACTCAGAGAAGTGCCAATGGTGGAAAGCGTCACTCCTGGCCATTGACTGGGCTGTGGCTTCAATGAAATGTGTTTTAAGGACAAGGCAGGATGGGAGTGATAAACTCCTTTCTTGCCTATCTGTGTGAAATAATTGTGGTTTCCTGCTACTACAGGGGAGAGGCAAAGTGAGTGAACATACCCTTGACAGCATGAGGAGAAGAAATAGAAAATAAGGATTAGTTCAACCCAGCATATGGCAATGATGGGACAAATTCTGCTGCCTGTGTCCGTATGTACAAATATGTTGAATAAAAATTTTAGCTAAAAAAACCCCAAACCTACCACCAAAAACACAACACTAAAAAAAAAGCCCAAATCCCACAAAAAAACCCTGAGTGTTGGAGAAGATGCGTTGCAACAAGAAAGTTAGAAGCTCACTGACTAATTAATAAACATGAAGATGTCTTGCAATGTATGAATATCTGAAGAAATCACCAAATATAATGAAAAGCTTTCTAATCCAGTGAGGAAAGTTCTAATTAAAACCAGCAGCTATGCACTGAAGCCATACATCTAAGCTGTGGCAAGAAAGCATCTTAGCAGTGATAACTTCAAAACAGAGCTGACAGGTTCTCTGTCTTTTAATGGCATCAGACCAAGATTAGATTTCATTGTGCCTCAAAGTGATGTAAAGATATACTTAAATTACAGTTAATGAATTGTGGTATAAATAAAGTCTTCTAAGTCTACAATCTATGGTTTAAAATACCAAAACAACTCATTGAAAAGAAAACTTAAGTTTCTGCTTTTTGTAAACTGACATATTCCAACACTAATGAAATTATTTATTTTAGTTAAATTAAAGAGTACATGGAGTTCACTTCAAAAAAATATAAGGTCTTTTTGATTCTCTGTTTGCATCTAGGATGAAAAAAAATGGGGAAAAGAAAAGTTATGTAATTCCTTAGGATGTGCAACTGAGCCTTTCCCTGCTCAGTTGTACCTAGTTGTTGTGAATCTCAGCTTCCTCAAATTACGTCAGTCTCCCAAACAAATTCCATTGCCATGCGGTAATGAACGGAGAGAGTTTTGCCCTGTAGTATGAGATCACAGTTTTCTCCTAACTTTGAAATTCCTATAAGTTCCCCATGAGCACCAAGACTGTAGATGTGTTCATCCTTAAAGAATGTCTGAGAGCTATAAATGACACTTAACCACTTCATGATTGAACTGGCAGAATGAAAGTAAGAAGTCAGAAGCCAAATGTTTTCACTACACACTATAAGCATTCCTTTCAATAAAATAAACTTCACATACTTTAGAACTTAAGGCACACAGGTGCAAAGATATACCAGTAAAAATCAAATGTGATGACAACTTCCTCTGGTATATGGTTTTGGAAAACTGCAGGCCAAATTTCACACTGTTTAAATCAGCAAAATGTATTGATTTTCACAGATATTTAACCTTTTGTATCAGTAGAGAAGCTAGCCATAGTATATCGTAAGTCTTTGACTTGAATATGTCTCAGGACATGGACCCACTATCTCTTTTGGCCTTTGCTATGATAATAGTTATTGAATAGATTTCAGTCAATAGCTGAGATTGGAAAGACTAAATATCTAATTTCTTTAGCGACAAAGGGGTGCTTTTGACTAAGAAGTATTAAACAGCATCTACATCAACACTTTAACCAGACTTTTGAAAGAGATAGTAGCTTGCAGGATGATGTTCAATCCTACTAACTTCAAGGAGCTAAGAGAACCCATGCTCATAAGCTCAGAACTTAGGGACACAGATAAAACAAACACAGATAAGACCGTAAGACTGATTACTTCCAGGATATTTTATCTAGGAGGTAAGTATTAACAAATTAAAGATTCTGAGGTCGCTGAATAGTCTCTTATTCCAATTTATCACCGAATAACAGGAGTGCTGAGAGGCTTGGATTGAGAACAGTTCTGTTGATTAGGAACTCTACCAATATCCAGCAACTAAACAGCCCTTGCACTGAAGAGTTTACACTCTGAATTAAAAAAGCAACAGCATAGAGGCAGCCAGGAAAAATAGTGAAGGGAGGATATAAGTTTTTTTACATAAATCAACTCTGGAAGGAGTTAGCAAATACATAAAGCAGAAACATTTTATGCTCCCTGAAAGTACCTAACCACCGCCACTCCTCACTCCTCCCACCGAAAAGAAGACTGTTTCATGAAGATAGAAAAAAACCAGAATAATACCTTTAAAAATGATGGAAAAAATATAGTTCACTCATATCTAACTGCATTACAAATAGGGGATGTCCCATACAAAATCCCTTGTATTTATCTGTGTCACACTATGTGCACAGCTCTAGATTGCAGCACTGTGCTGAAGAATGGGTATCCTTCTAGTACAACTCTGAAATGGATATGAAAGCTATTGGTGAGATACTTTCCTTGGACAGGTGAATATAGGATGATGTTTGATTTTATTGTTTTTTAGGTCTTGGATTGAAGCTGGTAGCTAGAATAACTTTAATTGATCCATAACCGCACATTTTTTGTTATCTAAGTTTCCATTTCTTTTAGAGGGATGGCATAAATATAAATCATAAAATGAATCACAGAATTATAGAATCGTTTGGATTGGAAGGGACTTTAAAGATCATCTAATTCCAAGCCCCGTGCCATGGGCAGGGACACCTCCCAGTAGATCAGGTTGCTCAAAGCCTCATCCAGCCTGGCCTCAAACACCTCTAGGGATGGGACATCCACTGCTTCTCTGGGCAACCTGTTCCAATGCATCTTCCTAATATCTAATCTAAATCTAACCCCTTTCAGATTTAACCCATTACCCCTAGTCCTATCAACTACACTCATTCATAAAGAGCCCCTCCTCAGCTTTCTTGTAGGCCCCCTTTAAGTACTGGAAGGCTGCTATAAGGTTTCCCTGGAGCTTTCTCTTTTCTAAACAACCCCAACTCTCTCTGCTTGTCTCAGTATGTCGGATTCTACAAGAACATCTTTGTGGCCCTCTTCTGGACTTGCTCTAGCAGATCCATGTCCTTCCTGTGCTGTGGGCTCTGGAACTGAACGCAGTACTCCAGGTGAACTCTCACAAGTACAGAGTAGAAGGGAAGAATCACCTCCCTTGACTCCCTTGGTCACACTTCTTCTGATGCAGCCCAGGATATGGTTGGTTTTCTGGGCCTCAAATGCACGTTGCTGGCTCATGTCGAGCTTCTAATCCACTAGCACCCCAAGTCCTACTCTTTAGGGCTACTCTCAATTCACTCTCCACCAAGTATATTGTTGTGCGTGGGATTGCCCTGACCCAAGTGCTGGACTTTACACTTGGTCTGTTTGAACTTCATGAGGTTTGTGTAGGCCCTGAAAAAAAAAACCATTTTGTGAGAAGAGGTGTTACAGTGTCACAGATCCTACATTCACAACTTGTAATGAGGATGTATGTCAAAACCTGGAAAATTTTTTCATTCAACCATTTCTTACAGCATTAGGAGACTCAGAAAGCATGAATTTAAGCTGGTACATTTGGTGAAGAATTTTTAATTGCTAAGCTGATTTTTTTTCTATTCCTTGAAAAACTCTGATATTATAGTATGAATATTTTGATCAACTAGGTAATATTTCTTACAAGCAGAAAAGAGCCTTACTTACAACATGGTAACCAGTCGGTCATAATTCAAGCATGTGAACACAGCTCCGATACAATGTACCTGCAGTATCTTTACACACAGTCTATGTGAAGTTTTATATACATAAACAGAGAGCACACGTGTAAAACAAAATTACAGAGGTTGCAGTTTTTCATGGAAATACACCGTGTTACCAAGATAAGCTAAAAGTTCTGGTTTCTTGTAAAAACATTGGAAACAACTTTTTTTTGCCTGACTGTCATGGAAAAAGATCCAGCTGAGGTGTTGCAATTTGAAATTCGTTGTATTTCTTTTTTTGGCTTTCTGAAGTGAGGGAACAGGTTTAAATAAACATTTTGATTTGGGTTCTGCAACATCTTAGAAAGGGGTAGTGTGTGAACACTGACGTATTTGAACTTTATGTAAAGATACTTTGCCATTTTTGAAGTCGGATCTAACCTTTCTATCAACAAATCATACACAAAACCTTCAGTCTAAGACTCAAGGTAAGAAAACATATACTTAAAGGGATCCTTTGTATTTGATTTTAAAAATACACTCATTTACAAGCAGATTTTGAATGTCTGCCACCAACTAAGAAAATAACCTTTTCATTTTTAATTTTCTTAAAGATAGGTCTCTTTTAGCAATCTATAATAATCATATGGTACATAAAATGACTTACAATCACATATATTATAAGTCTGAATAAAATCCACAGAAGAATTTACAGTTAAGCATGGACTTATATCTTTTTGAAGGGCTTCACTGCATGTACTGCATTTTACATAAAAATAAATTTTAGAAGTCATACAAACAAGTTAAACAAGTGAATAGGAGGTAATTTAAATACCCAGTCTTTTCAGTCACGAGTTTAATTCAGGCAGACATTGTTCGATGCATATCTTATTTCAGGGACTTCTGAAGATTAAAGTTTGCTGCTTTAAGTCTCTGTTAATGTAACAGCCCAAGCAAACCGAAGGAGGTCAAGTATCCCAGAGGTATCATAAATTTTTCTATATCATAGTACTTGGCTTCATTTGTGTGGTGATAAAATTGTAATTTTTGCATTCCTTCTGTTGGTGCATCATCCAATGTCTGTATGTGGTCTTCTGTTATGCCTCTTTTTTTCTTGTTCTTCACAGTTGCTTCAAAGCCTATTGCCCTTTCTTCATGTCAGACCTAAGGACCATAACTCTGTGAGGTCTTTGTACTTAGCAGGGGAAAATTTGATCATCTGTTTTGCTCTATATAGACTTTTGAATCATTTCATCAACTTGAGTAAACAAGTATTTAAAGAAGGAAAAAAGAATGGGAGACACAAGTTAGAAAACAAGCCCAGACTTTTATTTGTGGAAGAACATCTTTATTCCATTTTAGGCAAACCTTCTGTTCTCAAGAAACAAAAGTATCCACACAACACTAATGACATTTAAAAGGTTCTACAACATTCATGCTGATCCAGTGTACTTTTTATTCTTTTTTTCACCTGCTGAATGATGAAATACACATCTGTGTGTAATGGCAGCACCATGTAATAGAGCCTACCTTCTTTGACTTGTGGCAGAGTAGAAAAATGAGGGCATAAATGATAATAAAATCCACAAATTCCATTTTATGCCTATAATATGACACTTGCCATGCGTTTGTGTGCACCCTTAGAAGTTAAAACTGATGAGTAGTAATTGCTTTTTGACTCTCCCAAGCACATTTTTAATTTTTGTCTAGGAAGAAGTCCTGATTTTGTGAACGTATCTTGGCTATATGAGCAACCCTTTCAAGAACAAAGGAACTAAGCAAGAAAACAGATCCGTCCCATCAAATCCAATGCAGAAATCCACCCTTAATCTTTCATTTTATTCCTACCTAAATTCCTGTACATAAAAGTGAGGACACAGATCCCACGTACAAGATATATCACTATGAACAGTTTATGCACTTCTGTGATGCTGTCAGACTTCTTTTGTCTGACTGTACAAATATGTTGTTATATGCAGCCACAAGTATTTGAACTTGCAGAGTAAATATTTTCTTATTAAAGAACATTTTCAGAAGATAAAAGTAGCAACACAAAAAATAGTAATGAAGTCCAGAAAAGTGAGTATCACAAAAATGATGTCTCAAAATTACAAAGGTTTACTAACAAAGTAGTATTAACAACAGAACATCTGTATTCTGCTTCTGAGATCACTGGATTTCAGAGAGACACATGACATCAGCAAAGTCTTGGTGTCTGGCTACATGAATGACTGCTAATATATTTACAATCCCTTTTCTCACCTATGCAATGCAGTGCTCCTCTTGGACAAGCTGAGTTTGAAAAACCTGGATGAAAAACAAGCAAGAGAACACACAATTCAAGAAATACCCCTGTAGTTGGAAACATATGTATGTTGATATTCTTTTTGTCTAGCATCAGATGTGGTTTCAAGGCTTCAATTCCGGATTGTGTTTGTCTCTGGAAAAAAAGATAGATGATTTCATTATTCCTAGATTTATCTAGCTCCTATCTCTTCAAGGAAGTTCTGGCAATGAAGTGATGAGCCTGCCTTTGAAATTCTTGTCATCAACTATCAATTATTCTATAATACATTACATGGATTTCTGTGGAAATTGTTCCAAAACTAGAAAAGTTTATGGAAAAAAATCCCATTCAATTTAATAAGCTTCTTTTGATTAGGGTCTAGCACAGGACAATCTGTTTTAAGACATAAATAGGCAAATACTCTATACTTACTAAAAAGGAAGTTGTAGACTTCAAGTCTGCCTATGCACCTTGGCTAGAGAGGGCTTTAACTTTGGGTTAGGTATGATCAAATCACCTTCTGAGAGGAAGAGGGAATACAGCCTAATGAAAAGGAGACACTGATCTGCATTTTCATACACTGTCATTGTGAGTGCAAAACACTGGAAAAAAAATCTCATGTTATTATTTAGCAAAAGTGGACTATATTCTGCAAACTAGATAAGTTCTGAAACAGGAATTGTGTGAAATCTGCGGTTTCATTAGGGGGAGGAATGTATCTCTGTGAATGAATAGTAGATCACTATACAGTTGGATAAGTGGTAAATTGTTGATGCTAATTGGGGAAATTTTACAAAGCAAGGAGAATAAAACAGAGGAGAAAGGGATTTCACAGTTGCAAAAACCTGAAATATTTATTATGGAAAGATGAAGACTTTTTTTTTAGGATTAATAAAATATTTTCCAGATAAATGGAAAAAGAATTTTTAATGATCTCTCCGTCCATGGAAGCTGGAAAGCTTTAAAGTTATGCTAGGCCAAATAAGTGATTTCATGAAAACTGAAAGCATGGAAATATATACAATTTTGTATAAGTGCTATAGATGAGTATAAAATACAGAAAATTCATGTCATTATTAAAACAAAATATTTTCATGAACCTTATTGTACTGGAAAAAAAAGTTTTCTGAGTTTGTTAAATAGGCAGTCTTTTCCAGAAGAAAGTCTTTTCCACTGAAGTTTTGATCGACCAAAACTTTCCTGAAAACAACTAACTCTGAGGAAAAATGTATTGAAAAAAAAAGCCTGCCTTCTCTAAGAAAAAGTGGTGTTTCACAGATAAGCCTAAACACAACAGATCAAGAGCAAAGATTTGTTACTTAGGAAATACAATTAAGACTCCTCACAGACGGTCTAGTCTGTATTTCTCATGTCCTGTTGGCCTTGGGTTTGGTATTCCCCAGCAGAAGGTGTTTTCATGCAAGTGGAAACCTTAGAAAACAGTTCTTGAAAAGGGTGACTTAAAAGAAACTGTCATGCAGTCATTCAAAAGAGCAATGAGAAACTGATAACTCAAATATTTAGAAAATAGGAGCGTCCACACAAAGATTGTATTTACTAAACAAATCTACGTTTTCAGGGAGTAGAATGTCTAGAATGCTTTAGAAGACATTTTCATTCACAATCTTAGATTGGCTCAAACTCTACTTTTAGCTTCCGTGCAAAACTTCAATTAATTTCAACGCAATAGAAGAGGAGGAGCAGCTGGATTCTCTGACCCTCTAAGCTGCATACAAAAGTCTTCCTACAGCCAATAGTCACCAAATGTGTAAGAGGGCAAGGAAAGGCTTCTCTGTGGGAAGCTACTTCTATGACTCTACAGCCCCATGGCCAACTCAGGTTCACCCTTCAGCTAGTACCAGAAGTTGTATTTACATTGTAAGGCCAATGAAGATGAGACCTGAACATGTATCTTCCCACCATGAAGCCTCTCTTTCCTTCTTTCTTTCTTCCTTGTTTCTTTCTTTACTTCTTTCATTCTACCTCTTTCTTCCTCTCCTTTTCAGAGTGGGAACACAAGTATATATGGAGCCATTTTTGTTTTCTAATGAGGACAATGAGGGAACCAGAACTACGGGACGCACTCTGAGATGCATACAGATCATAGCACAGGTGGAGACATCAGTGAATTTCCTTTTAAAGTAAGGAACTGGGATAACTCAGAAGAACATGCAGATTAGACTGGCCTTTCTACCTGAATTGTGTTGATCATGAAGGTGAGCCAGGCTTGAAGGCGAAAAAAACCTTTAAGAGCTCCAGTTCAGCAATCTGTACTCTAGGGCTTCAAATGCAAAAGCACCTTACTACAATAAAACTTTCAAGTATTACAATAACCTGTATCTCAACTAGTCCGTAGAGAATCTATCAAGAATTTCTACAGGGTGGCATGATACATCTTGCTTGAGTAGCTATTTAAAGTAGATCAGATGAATCCTCTAAAAGTGCCTGCTTCTTTCCACTGACAACAAAGGGATCTCAGTGTGACTATCTCTAACATAAATGTGTCCAGTGCTGTAAAATCTCGCTCAGGGCCAGCAGTAAGAAGAGCTTTCTACCGTATTTTGTATCACATTTACAAGTAAACTCATACCTGAAGAGAACATAAGCTGACTGTATGATTCATATACAAACCTCAGGCACCCAATGTTTTTATGTTTTCACAGTTAAGGCTCCTGCTTCTTTATTCCACAAGTCTCATGAGGAGATAAGCATCTTCACATTGTATCTGAAAAGTGAAAATTCATTCATAACATGGTGATTTTTGAGCTTTGTGCAGGCCCTATAAAGACTAAAAATCATAAATAGAGATCAAACATTCTTTAAATAAATGTTTTGTAAAAGAAAGGTTTATATGATACATTACAAATATCTTTTTCAAAACTGAAATAGACATGGTCATTGAATAGCAAAGGTGTTCTCTAATTTAAACTTTAGTATTAAACTTCTGAAACAACTAAGTTTTTCTTGTATTATTCTAATTAAGCCTCTGAATCTCACTTTGTCTTCATGTCTGATACCACACCTGCTGAAGATAATGTAAATCTTAATTGACTCTAGTGGATTTTGAATTAAATGTGATTCATGGAGTCATTTTTGTCTAGCCTCAATACCCCCTTCTATGCAGGGTAAACAACCTAAAGACCATATTTCATAGATCTTTCTAAAGCCATTGGAAACATTTATGTTTTAAGTCTGTCTAATATATTCTTTATGTTTTATATATTCTTTATATTTTAACTTGAATTCATCAGCAACTTCTGAACTAATGGTCAGAGCACTCTGATCTTATAAGAGTTGAGTATCTCTAATGAACTAGATAGTCTTTGGTTTTAGTATTGTATTTCCAATGAGTCAAATTCTCAATTTACTACAAATCTTTATTAAGGGGAAAATTTCTAAATACAGGGAAGTTAATTTTCACTGTGTATAGTGTTTTTTTATAAGACAGAATTAAAACACCTCTCACCACAGTTACATGATATTTGATAACCTCAGAGGTATTTAAGTGATGAGACAGTTTGAAGAGTGGTTTGGTACAGGCAAGTCTTTTCATCTAATCTGAGTATAGGTCTAGTCCCTTTCTCTACTGTTTTGCATAGTAAAATCACAGGTCACCCGTTTTGCTGGTACATGCTGTTACAAGTTCTCATAAAACCTACCAGGTATCTCAAGGTAGTAATCTGTCAATTATCCCATTACTGGTCAAAAAAAACCCAGAACACACCAGTACCAGTCTTTCTCAGCCAATTTTATCAGTGCTTCTCCTATGCCCTCACATAGCAGTTTGTAGTATAAATAGATTTAGCAAAGAAACTGTTTATATACAGTTTAAGACTTTACTATTTTAGTGTAATAGTAGTCACCAGTGTATTTAGTGAGCCAGTGATGAAGTGGTGAGCCAACATGAAGTAATTTCCTGTAACGATGCTTCCGCATTCTGCAATGGGTTGTATTTTCAGCACGCAGGTGTGAATTTCCTATGTTAACAAACCAGGTTTTAATTCTATCAGTAATGCCTTGCTCCTCAGAATGAAAACAGATCTGCAAAGATAGGTGTAACCATTAGGAGAAAATACAATTAAGAATAGAACAAACTGAGACTAGGACAATATTTTAAGAAGGTCAATACTCACCATGACCATACATCCCCTCCTTCCATATGGAAACATTTCAGTAACTACATTACTATCCAGTTTAAGTCTACCTCATAACAGTAACGCAACTGTTGATTAAAACCAGAACATAATATACTTCTTTCCTCAGGAGAATAAAATCTTGCTTTTACTGATCAGAGAAAACTTTAGCAGTATTCTGTGCCATCTTTTACCTTTGCACGCTAAGAACGGCTTCCCAACACTAGTTTTCCAAGCCTTGTCCAGCTTACCAACTGTAAATGCAAACTCATCCTGTTCCCTACAAATTTACAGTAAATCTTGGCATACTGTGACCTTTTCCCAGTCACACTTGATGACAAACACAGTATTATTTACACCCCAATCATTTCGGACAGAGTTTCTTTAGAGAGAGCCCATTTTCCTTCTAAGTGATTTCACTGCACGAAACCACAGTGATATCAATCATTTGCAAGGCAAGGGATGTGGACAGGCCAGAGCATTCCAAGTTTTCTCTCAGTAAAAAGTGGTGTTTCTTCTCATTTCTCGTTCAAGAAGATTCATTTTATGGCATACAGCATCACAGAAGCATGGTAATTTGTGCTACAAAAGAAACGAATATGAAGAAAAAAGAAAGTCACTATCCATTTACAATAGGAGAGCTAAGGTTCCCTCATACGATTATGTCTTCTGGTTTTGGCAGTTAGTTGTTAATAAAATCCTTAATAAAAACAGTTCTTTTTTTTTTGGCAGTCCCATTCAGTGCTCTGTTTATGCCCTGATATGATAGTTCATGATGTATATGTTAACAAAATATATTTTAAATGTAATTGTGGATTTCCTCAGTATTCCAACTTTAGCAGACACAAACAGAAGCAAGACCTTACTAAGTTCGTGGATGCACAAATTTCTAGCAGTTCTTCTTGTACTCTGAAGACCTAAACCTTGTCTGGGTCCTCCTTTTTGCGTTTAGAAAAATCCCTGTCCTCACACATTTCACCCTGAGCTCTGAACACAGCAACACACAAAGAGAAAATAAGGATGCAACCATTGTGAATGGGACAAAATTTTTAATGAAAACCACCAGAAAAACTCTATAATTTGCTTCACCTATTGCTCAATAGGCTGATATTTAAAATGTGAGAAATAAATTCCCAATGAAGATACATCACAGGCATACACAGGTACATATGACTTCATACTTCATTCTTAGATAAACACACTGCACACAGCCTGTGACCATCTGTCAAGACTCGATATTCATTGGCATTTTTGAGGTTTTAAGGCACGGTTTGTAATATCCAGCAACAGTGATTAACATGTTCAAGGTGCTCTATTTCTTCATCCAAGGAAGGCAAAAATTTCTTAAAAAAGTGTAATCTGTCATTGTCAAGGAAAATATGCTGTGAGAGGATATCAGTAAGAAACGTCCCATTGCTTGGCATCTCTTTGCTTTTATGGGTTGACTTTGGCAGAGGAGGATGACACTCAAGTAACTTTTAGCCCTTTTAAGAAAAACATTGTTTTTAGAATAAACTGAGCTGGATGCAGTTCTTGCTCAGAAGAGCTTACAAGGTTAATACTGCTCCATGCATGTTTAATGAGTCATACTTTCAGACTACAAAGCAGTATGGGAGCATGACTAAATGGTATTAGTCCATTTTAAGAATAAAGAAATAAACCCATAGTGATTACTGAGTGCAAAGTTAATAGATACTGTTTAGCAATATACTTTTTTTCATGAGAAAATGGGTGATGATCAGAAAAAAAGTGAAATATTGGTGAAGGATGAAGGAAAGATGCACAAGGTGATACTGGCTATGTTAGCTCTGAAAACCACAGTGGGGTGGTTGTTTTGAGGTATCAATCCATGTGAGGTCACGTGAGGGGGAGGGTTTACATTCTCTCACCAAAGCTTCAATTGAACTATTTTTGCCTCAGGCCCTTGCAAGTAGCTCTGTGCAGCAAATGGCTGTGGTGTTGACGATAACCTGGCTCACACCAGTAAAAGGTTTCAAGTTTTACACTCGTCCTCTTGCAGAATCACCCTGTACTGCCACAATGATGACTGATAGAAACTGATGCATGAAAAAGTCCATCTTTTTGAATTTCATTGATGCCATATAGATACAAAGGGCACAGTTAATGCTGACATAGAAAGCCATCACTTAGTGACATATTTTACAAGTGGGATGTACATTTATGGGGCATACAGAACATGATTTTTATTATTATTTTTATAGTTCTAGTTTAAATATCCAGATCTGTATTTTGTTATGAACAAATAAACTCCATTGGATGACATCCCCCTATGAATCTGTATTGGGAGTCTCACCTATGAGGCAGGACAAGATTTCAGCTGCAGCTCTGTGAGGCAACTTCTGGATTTTTAAACAGAGGTTAAACCTTAAACCCTATTTGCATTTTTCCTGACATTGTTTTTTATGAGTACCAGCCATGATGAAGTAGAAAACAAGCTCTTTTTATTCTGTTTAACGTTTCATAGTTTTCAAATCCTTATGAAGAATCCCAGCAATTGTCTGTCCAGCTCCTTCTTTACTGTCAGAGAGGTGGAAGAAACTTGGTATAGAAACTACTTTGTTTATGAAGTTAATGGCATCTTTTTTTTGATGGATTGGCATAAGTCATGATTTTAAGCTGATTAATTTCATTTTAATTTAACTTTTAACTGAAAGCGAGAAAGAAGACTTAGGTTTTCTGGCTTAAAGGGAAAGAGTCCAGTGGACTCTCAGCATAAAGTCCAACAATGACTACAGGATACTTAAAATAATATAGGGTCCACATTTCTGAAAGAAGAAAGAACATGTTCTCAGGCCATAATCTTTAGCTTCATGATATCACTGCTGTAGATTCAAATGCTATCCAAATAAATTTAGATTTCTTTTTAAATTAGGTAAATGAATCACTAATCTCTACTGAAAATTATTTTTTGGATGAGATTATATAGATTGCTTTAAATCCAGAAACATACAGGCTTTGTCTTATTTACTTTACAAATGTGCATGAATGACTGTCCAAAGAGGTTAATGTACAAAGACAGGAATCAAAAATGAGAAGCATCAGATAAAGTGTGAATTTAAAGTATTCTATGATCCACTCCACAGCTGAACAGCTTTTGCTATCATCTCGCCTTCTTTTTTCATTGTTCTCCAGCTTAATTAGTTGTTCTGTAAGTGCACTCTAAGACTTAAACAGCACTTTTCAACAAGATGTCATTAATTTAAGTTTCCTGATAGCTTCTGTGTAGTTTCTGAATAATTCTGAGAACCTGTGGTGTGCTGTTGTTTTCAGGTTATACTAAGCTGAAACCAGACTAACGATCTTGCTTTGGAGTCTGTTTTTCTGTTGGTTTTCCCCAGGAACTGATCATTTTATGAAAATAATATATTCTATTACCTTATCCTGGAAAGTGATTGAATCACTCATAATGAAGGGGTATAACGTCACTAACGAACACCTAACGTCACTTTGTTGTTCAGGTACTTGAATGCCGCCCCTGTTGTTACAGAGAACTTAGTTTCTAAACTTATGACCATGAAATCAACATGAGCAACCTTAAAGAAGAAAATGAACACAGTTGTATGAGTCAGATAAATCAATGAAAGAACTATTGTCATAATCCTAATGCCAAACACTGAAGCAAATGCTTCAGTTGTCTGCCATTGAGCAAATTAGAGTTACTATTGATACATTGAATTTAATTAATGTGACATGAAAGCATGTCCCATTGTATCCACATCTGCACTTCCTACAAAAAACTACAGCTGATCATAATATTACTTCAAATCTGTGTAAACTACTACAGTAGAGAGAAGCAGCAGCCCCATTGTATAAAACCAGGTTATGGAAACAGTTCCACCAATTAATTAGCCCTATTTCAAGTGGCCTGGTAAGACTAAATTTACCAAATCAGATGTGAGGCTTTAAACACGCATTACCCATATTACTTATAAACTGATCCAGGCAACTTGCAGGCATAACAGCCTTTTTCAAGAAACGATCATGCATTCTATAAAGAAAGGACCATTCTGTAGCTGTAAAAAATCTCACTGATGTGCAAGGAAAAGAATAAGAGGATTAGAAAGGTAAAAGAAAGCCCAAGAAAATAACCCTTTTGTGTGCACCTGCTTCCCTGGTTGTTATGATCTCTAGCTCCTTCAGAGGATTTGTTCTCAGAGGCAGGCCTGTATTACTAGCCAAATATTCATTTCAAATACATGTTATTTCCACTGAAGTGAATTAGTATATACATTGGCAACAAATGAGGTTTAATGAAACCCTTAAAATGCATGAGTGTTATTCCAGTAGATTATACTGAGATAAAAATATTACTTTGCATTTTCTTCTTGGCACATTTTAATAGTAATCTCTAGTGGCCATGGCAGAGTTCAAGATAAAGATATCTTGCTAGAAGTTAGCTATTCCTTCTCCAGACCTACAAGATTGCTACTTTATCCCTACTTTCTCCTTGACTGCAATTGGAGAAGCAGAAACTTCATACCATAGCAGTTGAAGTAAACTACTAATAATCTTTTAATTGAAAGTAAATGATGGAGAGATATCAAGTGAGTGAGGAAAACTGGAAAACACAGAGCTTCCTTATGTCCCCACAGAGTACCTATCAATCCACACCTGATCAGTAAATGTAGCAGTATTAACTCTGGTGTACCTAATCTTTTTCATTAAGATGGAATACTGAACCCTTGAAGAGCAGCTTGAAAGCCTGACCCACCACTTACAGTCAAAAATGTTTTTACACTTAAAGGGTAAAGGAGGCTGACAATTATCTCAGAAAGGCCTTGAGTGTTGTTGAGTGGTAGGCAGAACCTCAGGCAGCCAGAAAGCAATGTCACTTATCAGTGTAATTTCCCACCTTACACCAGCTGAGCATCTGCTTCCAAGTCTGGCAGGCAGTTTCTGACTAAAACCATCCTAGTAGGTCACTGTTTCTGGCAAGCAGCAGTCACAGGGTGTTCCCAAGGGCACTGGGACTCTGCCAGAGTTCAGATAAAAGGAGAAACCCATTGTCACTCCATGTCTCTCCATGAAGTTCTTCTGAAAATGTATGTGTGGGACACAGAGCCCAGGACACTGCACCGGATGCTTTGAATACATGGTGCTTCCCAGGGGAGGTTTAGTTTATAAAGTCTGGCAATGGTAGATCTGCCTCCCTGCTGTCTGATTTATAATCACCCTATTAGTCGAGGAGAGAGAGATTATGAGTATGTTTTATCTCAGAGAAACTGATCCCTCCTGCCTCAGGGATTGGGGCTTCTGACCTGAAAGACATCTATAGATAGTTCCCAAATTTTCTTGACCATGCTTGCTCTTCACAAGGAGGAAATCTCTCACAACAGCCACAGGCTGTCTGCACACAGTCCTTGCTTCACAAAATTTGCATTTATAGATATATACTTCTTTAAAAAAAAATAATGTAAAAAACCCCAACCAAAACCACAAAGTGTAGCTTGGAAATTAACAGATTATGTCTGAGGAGACAGACTTACTCTTTTTTCTCAGGTGATTCTTCATGCATATATACATATATATTTATATCAGACTTCATTTAAATCACCTCTACCTATATTAAACAACAAAGTATTATTTGAAGCAGAGTACAACCTGTGTTAGATTTTAGTATTCTCAAAGTTTCATGGCACAATTAAAAATGTTTAATTAATTCGTCATTGAAAAACTGTAGAGGACTATTTTGTTGTTTTGTTTAAGTTGCACTTTTAAAACTTAAGCCACTTTTTTGGCCATTGTTAATATTATGTTTTGAACTTAGCTGACTGCATTTCTGATCTTTTTAAAATACTTGTATGTTTGTTCTTATTCCCTCTTACATTCACTAATCCTTTAGATTTAATTAAAAGATTTATTTATTTAGCCTCAAAGTAGCCAAAGTCAATAATTGTTTCTGTGCCATTTGGTTTTAGGGAAACACAACTGTGCCAGCACCACAAAAGGTTTAAGGTTATGAAAGAAAACACTGAAAAACACAAACATTAAACATTTTAAATAACTACTGAAGCACATGCATGCACGTATATACATTCATAAATCATAAAGCTAGAAGAGACCACTGTAGTAAGTGAGACTGATCTCCTGTACAGCATAGGTCAAAGGACATTCCCAAATTAATTCTTTCTGGAATAAATGCATGTCTTTTATAAAAACGTCATAATTTGATAGAAAATTCTGGTGATGAAAAATCCACCATAACCCACGTCAGGGTGGTCCAGTGATTAATTGCCTTCACTGTAAGAATTTTCGTCTCATTTTAGACTAATTTTTTTTGCTATGGTGGACCTCAGTGCAAAATGTAGACACATAGATGTCTACAATACTGTGAAGTGATTCCTTCTCTGGAAACAAAAGGTTCTTCCTCAAAAATCTGATACAATTTAACAGTATTTTACTGAAATGAGTAAAACCGTATGAATTCATAGGGAGAACTTTTTCTTTTCTTGTTTGGAAATGCTGTTTTCCATGTGTCCAACAGCTTTACCACAGAATTATGCATAACACAACACACTTGTCTCACAGATGTGTATGCAACTGGAGATGCTTCTGCAAGATGTACCTGCAGGCACACATAGTGCAGGTAGCACTACTGTACTGATCCGTGCAGTCCTCCTTCCCACCTAGGTAGGAACTATGACTGAGTCCAGTAAATGCCATTCCAATAATTGTCTTAATGCTCCCTTCTTTTGCAACATTATCCCATGTAGGTACATAAGTATGGTGCCTTCAGGCCTGGAAGAGAGTGTTACTGGACACCCAGCCAACATGTGGCAAGAAGCGGGGTCCTATATTCCCTGCAAATAAGGAGATCATAGAATCATAGAATCATTCAGTTGAAAAAGACTTTTGAGATCATTCAGTCGAACCATATCTGTCCACTACTAAGTCATATCTCTGAGCATTTCATCTATCCATCTTTTGAATACATCCAGGGATGGTGACTCGACCACTTCACTGTATAGACCAGTCCAGTGACTGACAAAACTTCCAGTGAACAAATTTTTCCTGATACCTAATCTGAACCTCCCATGGCACATTCTGAGGCCGTTTCCTCTCAAACTATCACTTGTTACTTGGGAGAACAGACCAACACCCACCTTCATACAGCCTCCTTTCAGGTAGTTGTATGCAGTTATAAGATCTGCCCTCAACCGCCTTTTCTCTAGGCTAAACAACCCCAGTTCCCTCAGCCACTCCTCATAAGACCTGTTTTCCGGGTCCTTCACCATCTTTTTTTCCTTTCTCTGAACACACTTCAGTGACTCAATGTCCTTCTTGTAGAGAGGGGCTCAAAACTGAACACAGTATTCAAGGTGCAGCCTCACCAATGCTAAGACTCTCCTGCTCCTGCTGGTCATACTATTTCTGATACAAGCCAAGATGTTATTGCCCACCTTGACCACTTGTGCACACCGCTGACTCATATTCACTCCGTTGTTGACCAACACTCCCAGGTTCTTTTCAGCCAACTTTCCAGCCAATCTTTCCCAAGTCTGTAGCATTACATGGGGTTGTTGTGACCCAGGTGCAGGACCTGGCACTTGACCTTGTTGAACTTCATACTGTTGGTCACATCCCATTGATCCAGCCTGTCCAGATCCCTCTGTTAAGCCGTCCTACCCTCAAGCAGATCAACAATTCTGCCCAGCTTAGTGTCATCTGCAAACTTACTCATGGAACAATCATTTCCCTTTGTTCAGATCATTGATAAAGATGTAAAACAGAATTAGCCTCAAAACTGAGTCCTGGGGTATGCCACTTGTAACTGGCCTCCAACTGGATTTGGCTCCATTTACCACCACTCTTTGGGCCTGGGCTTCCAGACACTTTTTCACCTAGCCAACACTATTCCTATCCAGACCACTGGCAGCCACTTTCTCAAGCAGCATGCTGTAGGAAATTTTGTTAAAAATGGATTAATTTGAACAGAATAGTAAGTGTGTGCTGTAGCATTTCACAGGTGAGAAGCCTATTTAGGCTTCCCAATGTATATAAATCTGATATGCTTGAACCGTCATTGTTTCACTTGGGTGAAAGCTCATCTCTGAAGTCATTGTAAAGGTTATACGTTGAGGTAATGTAATGTACAACAATAACAAATAATGATGTTGTTATTGAGCAAATTAATTTTAAATAAACATATTTTACAAGTATGAGGAAATATTAGCCCTAGATGACATCTATTTAGAGATATATATTTTGGCTTTCTGGTCTCAAATTTAATATGTCTATATTATTTGCCAGAGAGATGCTACTCTACCACTCTACAAATCTAATTTGTGATGTCTAATAAAGCTGCTTTTGTAAAAACACAGTGGTTCCACTTTTTTGTAATCCTTGATGTTAAAGTTATTAAGTTTATAGACATTAATCTGAAACATTTGAGACCATGTTATGCACAAAACTCTTGATGCTGTATCCTACTTAAGCAGGAAAGTATTTAATGTTTTAAGTGCTATAAATGGCAATAGAATAGTAAAGAATCTTTATATTTCAGGACAAACATAAAAACTTTTTGAAACAAAAGGAAAAAATTGTTAAGACTCTAGTCAGAAGAGCATGACTGTTCAAGCATCAATTCAACATGTTTAAATAACACTGAAAGTAGTATATTTCAAACGTAATTCATTGCACTAGAACACCTAAGGAGGTACAGGCTGAGAACTCCAGCTTTACTCTAAAGCAATAATGCTGTTATTAATTTCAGCAGAACTACGTCATTGTCAATGTATATACAATAACATTGAATCTTGATTTTTGTCGCCTAGAAACTTTGTCTTTGACCTACAGACCTGCTGTTAGATCAGTGAAAATGGTGGAAATTTCGTAAGTCTTTTCCATGAACACCGCTTCAGCTCACAAGCATAGGTGAGGCAGCTGTGAAGTGTCTCCACTGCATCCCGTTAGTAGAGAAGGGCCTCTAGTGGCAAACACTTGGGCCCGGAGCAGGGGCAAGTCACTCTGCAGAACATAGGAAAAAAAGTGAGCAATACAGCAGTGCTGGGCTATTACTGTTCTCTTACTCAGACACGAGTCGTGTGCACCTGCAGCGCAGGAAATTGAGATGGTTTTTACACTACATTCAGTTTAGACAAATCCTTGCTCCAAGGGTAGCTCTCCCACACCACAACTATGCATCAAGTGAGATCTCAAATATCTGTGCCTTTTAATTACCTCTCTGTAAACAGTAAAAATACCTAGAAGTGCAATTTAGGGAAATTCCATTTTGTAGTGTGTAAAATAAAATTTTGTCACAAATCTTGTCATTTTCTTTTAGAGTTATACCCCAATGAGAAGTCTAATTTTTCATTTGTATGGCAAAAGAGATTGCTGCAGATTTTTTCTAAGAAACAATCATCAAAATAGGTTATTTTAAAATAAACATCTACACACTTTGGTTTTGCAAACTGTCTGTAAAATATGAGTAGATCTTGAGAAAAGGCAGCAGCACCCTTCTGAACACATCCGTACTATAAAGCAGAGGACCACCAGAATTAGACTATTTAACTTATTACAACCTATTACAGTCAGACAAGTCTGAAACCTAAAGGAGGACCAGATTGATGCCGAAACTCTCAGTTATTTGATAGCAGATCATTTTTGCAGCAGTGTACAATTAATATGTTTGTTGCATAACCCCAAAAGTTTATGACATCTGTCCAGCTCCCAAAGACCACAATTTCTGCCAAGTTTCCAAAACACTTAAGGTTCCTTCCAACAGCCCATTCAATGCTGTTACACCTTCAACACATTGAAAATCGGACACAATTGCAGCATGATCTAAAGGTGATGATGCACAAATACAGACTCTATTTTGTGAATACATGTACTTTCCTACTGCATTCAACTAAATCTTTTTCCCCCTCGGTCTGAAAAAAAAAACAGCCAGTGACTTTTCACTTGTCTTATAGCAGGTATTCACACCTTTGAATCCAGTCAGACGAGGAATCTACAGAAGAATTTTTTCCCCTTGGTGAAAGTGGGCAAAGCCTCAAAAATAAGCTTGATTTTCAGGTGTGGATCACCCTCAATTATTATGCATTTATATGGGCATTTTCCTATTGACTACCTTGCATGAGGGTAGCCAGGACTGGGACCTCTCTAGTTAGACATTGGTGGCTAAGGCACAAGGAATGTGAATACAGCAAAACATGACAGCTTTGTACTGCTTGATTTTACCATGTTGGGAATAGTGGGTTTAGTTGAAAAAAAAAAAAAAGGAAAACTTTTTTTTTAATTTCTTAATTAAGAAATGTTAGTAATAGTATGAATTATTTTGTATGGAATAATGAAGTGATTCAGGAAAAACTTTATGATCTGAACTGGTTTTCATGATTATTATGCACTCCTGGTGTGTAGGTCAGCCAGATTTCTTAAAACTGTCCAGGCCACCTTAAATAAAGAACAGCTGCAGAGCCTGAGAGAAACTCAGGCACATATCACTACAAAATATTACTTCACAGTCTTTCACTGACACCAAGTGGTCAGAAACAGAGGGCTTTTTTTTGGTAGGAAATGAAAAAACTTACAGCAGCCAAATACAGACTCCAGACATCTCAGTGGGCAGCAGTAGGATCTCGGAGCAGAAATAGTTGTTTGCTTAAGTGAATAAGAACACATATGAAACTTAGGCTTGCAAAATCAGAAGGTCAGGTCCTGTGCTTAGCTCCACTCACACAATATCTAACTAAGTCAATAGGAATCATACACACACACACACACAGGCAAACACATCTGAAAGTAGAATCTAGTCCTAGAAAAGGATGTGTTTTTTTCAGGCTAGTTCCCTTTTTCTTGGCCCACAGTAACAGGCATTAACAAGCCCTCCACTAAAAATGGATACAAACCCCCCTGAAACATAACAAAATCAAAATCAAACAAAAAAATCCCCAAAGAAAACAGCAACAACAACAAAAGAAACAACTTACAGTGTGATTATTGTTCAAAGTTTCTGACAAACTTTTGTTTATTTCAGAATGAAGCTTCCATTTAAAAGGAAATATCCTTGCTGACCTTTTTCTGCATGGTAAAGTGAGATAGCTGAGCAGCAAATATTCTGTCTTGTGTAACCATTACAGCTGTCTTTGATATTAAACAGAGCTGGACATTAACACACAGACAAATCTGAGCTATTCCAACCCCCAGCTGATCTCCAAGCCTCTGATAAACAGTAACTTCCCTCAGTACCCTTCTCCCTCCATGACGGTCAGGCACAGCAAACATTGCTTTCCTCCTTTGGGAAGGGACCAGACAGGCAGGACTGTCCACCAACAGCTGGTGCCAGGTAACCAGTTTGAGGAGGGAGAAAGGAGAAGGAGTAAACATGATGCTTCTCTTCCTCTCTGCAGTCACCGCTGTCTGTAGTAAGATACCATAACACAAAACATAGAACTTCCCAGAAGAAACACAGCCAACAACACCACAATTATCTATTCAGTGCACTGGTGCTGACATCAGTGACATTCATAGAATCATAGAACCAGAGAATTATCTGGATTGGAAGAGACCTCCAAGACCATCAAGTCCAACCCTTAATCCAACTCTATCATGATTACTAGATCATGGCACTAAGTGCCACATCCAGTCTTATTTTAAAAACCTCCAGGGATGGTGAATTCACCACCTCTTTGGGCAGGCCATTCCAATGCCTGATTACTCGTTCTGTGAAGAACTTTTTTCTGATATCCAGCCTAAACCTTCCCTGGCAGAGTCTAAGCTCATGCCCTCTTGTTCTGTTGCTGATTGCCTGGGAGAAGAGTCTAACCCCCACCTGTCTACAACCTCCTTTCAGATAGTTGTAGAGAGCAATGAGGTCACCCCTGAGCCTCCTCTTCTCCAGGCTAAACAACCCCAGCTCCCTCAGCCTCTCTTCATAGGACTTGTGCTCAAGTCCCTTCACCAGTTTTGTTGCTCTTCTCTGGACCCTCTCCAGGACCTCAATATCTTTCTTGAACTGAGGGGCCCAGAACTGAACACAATACTCAAGATGTGGCCTCACCAACGCCGAGTACAGGGGAAGGATCACTTCCCTAATCCTGCTGGCCACACTATTCCTGATACAGGCCAGGATGCCATTGGCCTTCTTGGCCACCTGGGCACACTGCTAGCTCATGTTTAGCCTCCTGTCAATCAGGACCCCCAGGTCCCTTTCCACCTGACTGCTCTCCGGCCACTCTGTCCCCAGCCTGTAACGCTGCATGGGGTTGTTGTGGCCAAAGTGCAGGACCCAGCACTTGGCCTTTTTGAACTTCATCCCATTGGACTCAGCCCATCTCTCCAGCCTATCTAAGTCCCTCTGCAGAGCCCTCCTGCCTTCCGGCATGTCGACTCAACTTGGTGTCATCCGCAAATTTACTTATGATGGACTCAATCCCCTCATCTAAATCATTGATGAAGACATTAAACAGAACTGGACCCAACACTGATCCCTGAGGGACACCACTGGTGACCGGCCGCCAGCTGGACGCAGCCCCATTCACCAGCACTCTCTGGGCCCCGCCATCCAGCCAGTTCTTAACCCAGCTGAGAGTGCACCTGTCCAAGCTATGGGCTACCAGTTTATCCAGGACTATGCCATAGGAGACAGTGTCAAAGGCTTTGCTCAAGTCCAGATAAACTATATCCACAGGCTTCCCTTCATCCACCAGGCGGGTTACCTGATCATAAAAGGAAAACAGGTTGGTCAGACAGGACCTGCCCCTCATAAAGCCGTGCTGGCTGGGTCGGATCCATTGCACTCAGGATGATCTGTTCCATAACCTTGCCAGGCACTGAGGTCAGGCTGACAAGCCTATAGTTGCCTGGGTCCTCCTTGCAGCCCTTTTTGTGGATTGGCATAACGTTTGCCAACTTCCAATCATCTGGAACCTCTCCAGAGAGCCAGGACTGTTGGTAGATGATGGAGAGTGGCTCGGCAAGCTCTTCTGCCAACTCCCTCATCACTCTAGGATGGAATCCATCAGGTCCCATTGATTTGTGTGGATCCAGGTGGCTCAGTAATTCATAGACTATTTCCTCCTGGAACACAGGGGAGCCATTTGGTTTCCTGTCTCGAGCTGTGAGTTCCGGAGGCCAGTTATCCTGAGGGGCACCTCTCCTACTGGTGAGGACTGAGGCAAAGTAGGTGTTGAGTACCTCATTCTTCTCCTCATCCCTGGTAACTACGTTCCTCCCTAGGTCTAACAAAGAATGGAAGTTTTCCTTGCCCCTCCTTTTGTTAATGTATTTATAGAAGAGCTTTTTGTTATCCTTAACAGAAGTAGCCAAATTAATTTCAAATTGAGCTTTTGTTTCTCTGATTTTCCTTCTGCATGTTCTAACTATAGTCCTGTACTCTTCCTGAGTAGTCAGTCCGGCCTTCCACAGTCGGTAGGCTCTCTTTTTATCTCTGATTTCCTTCAGTATCTCCCTATTCAACCAAGGTGGTCGTCTTCCCCTCTGGCTTGCCTTTTTGCTAATTGGTATAACCTGTTCCTGTGCACTCAAGACTTTTTCCTTGAAGCACATGCATCCCTCTTGTACGCTCCTGTTTTTGAGGAGTGTGTCCCAGGTTGTGTTCTGGACCAGTCTTCTGAACAGGTCAAAATCTGCCCTCCGGAAGTCCAGCATAGACGTTTAATTGGTGGTTCTTCTTACATCCCTGAATATTGAAAACTCTATTATTTCATGGTCACTGTGCCCCAGTTGGCCTCCGACCACTACATGTCCCACCCGTCCCTCTCTGTTTGTAAACAGCAGATCTAGTGAGGCCCCTTTTCTGGTAGGTTCATTTGCCTGCTGGAGCAGGAAATTATCCTCCATGTACTCTAAGAATCTCCTAGACTGCCTCTTCTCTGCTGTGTTGAGCTCCCAGCAGATATCCGGCAGGTTGAAGTCACCCACAAGAACAAGGGCTGGTGATTTTGAGACGTCTGCCAGCTGCTTGTAGAATAACTCGTCCCCTTCATCATCCTGGTTGGGTGGTCTATAACAGATTCTTACCAGGATGTCAGTCTTGTTATCCTTCCCCCTGATTCGGGTCCACAAGCACTCAACCCTATCGTTGGTGACCTCAAGTTCTACAGAGTCAAGAGACTCTCTAACATACAGAGCCACCCTTCCACCTTTCCTACCCTGCCTGTCCTTTCTGAAGAGCTTGTAGCCACTTATGACAGCACTCCAGTCATGCGAGTCGTCCAATCACGTTTCTGTAATGGCAACCACATCATAGCTTTCCTGCTGCATGATGGCTTCCAGCTCCTCCTGTTTATTGCCCCAACTGCGTGCATTAGTGTACATGCACTTCAGCTGGGCTGCTTATTTTACTTTTAATTCAGTCTTATCACCCCTGGGTTGAACTTTGGAGAGCCTGATATCAATCCCCTCCCCCTTCAGACCTAGTTTAAAGCTCTCCTGATGAGCCCCGCTAACTTATAGGCAACATAACATGACATTGTCATTGCTGCCATTCATAGCTCTGACAGACTGCAACAAAAAGTGTGGAGCATCAGGCTTTCATATGAAAACCTCTGAAACACACATGTATTAAAATGGCCTAGCAGAAGGATAACCCAGAAAGCCTTTTGGCAGTGCAGAAGACCCAGGAAATGATGGATGTGGACACACAGCATATTGAGGAACAGTAGAGATAAAAAAAATAATTAAAAAAAAAATTAATCTGTATTATAAAAGCAGGGCACTGGTCCACACCACAGTTCAACCCGATGTACTTCTGTGGGAAATTGCAAAAGCAGCATCTTAATCACTTAACACATTTTGCGAGGGGCTATGGCTGTCCTGTCCCCATGGCTCCCTCTCTGATGTAGTACCTCAAGGTTTCAGCTCCATTACCATCACTAAATGTTGTTCACTGTTACTGGAAGGAGGCAGGGAAAGTAAGCAGCTACACAGGGAGTGTGTAACTCGGTGAAGTGGGGCAAAGGCCATCCTACTCTAACCTACACTGCACACGCTAAGCCCTGGGAAGCAGGCTTGCTGCTGTCCCTGCAGCTCCAGGCAGTCAAGGATGACAAATTATTTTTAGAGAGCAAAGTCAGCTCAATTTAGAAGCAGTGATGGCTGTCCAAGCCCTTAAAGCTTCTCCATCTGCAGCAGGACATGCAAGCTTGATCCTCTAGGTCTCATTTCCTGCCTTCTTTTCCATGCTTAGCTCATCCCTTTCTCCTCTGTTTCCTGTTTCAGGAGAAGCCTGATTTTTGGCTTTTTGTTTTTGGGTAGTCACATTAATTTCTGCCTCTGTTATTGACAAGCCCGGCACCAAACTAATACCCTGTTCGCAGGGCTGGGTGCACGAGTGCAGGGCAGCAGGAGGCAGCAGAGAGCAACGACATCTGCTGCAGATGTGCAGCTGTCAAACTCACAGCCAAGCTACCAGAACGTTGGGAACCAGCACACAACAACACAGCTACAGCAATAGCTGAACAGACTGATAGCAAGTTCTCTTTCTTTCTTATTTTTTTTATGTAAACTTGTAGGCCATTAAAACCACTTTGTATTTCTAGTGCTGTGTCCTTAAGACTATCCTTTAAATATTCTTTGTATAGTGCATGCAAAATATTGAAGCAACAAGATAGATTTGTAATGTAAATACAGTAATAGCTTTGCTTTATTAGTTACGCATTAAGTTCCATAAACTTTCTGTATCTTTCCAGAATAAAGATCACATAAATCTGATTTGGCTTCAAATCCAAATGGGCATTGCTGTAGGTTCCAGAAACCTACCATTGCATGAGAAATGGGAATAGCACTACTTCTAATGACATCAAACACTAATTCATTGGTAAATCTCTGCTTATATGTCTCTTCCTGCCTCTCTTGCCAAAGTACTGTATACAGATGAGTAAATGACTAAAAAGTGAACCAATAGCACAGAGCACAATTTTTGGAAGTTTAATGGAATTTGATTTACCATTTATGCTTTTACTTCAGCATTTAATGTATTTTAAGACCTCTGTTATAATTTTCTACAATGATGCAAAGTACCATGTGGCCTGCTTCTCGCTAGTCACTGCTTTCATGAACTAAAAAAATCAGAACAAGTATCAAGCTCCACTCTCAGATGTTTGACTGTTATAATTCATTACTTGCTCATCTCCATTTGAAGCAGGCATACATCATCATATAAGGATGGGCAGTTGTTGGTTTTTCTCCTTTTATAATGAAATATTTATTCTTCAAAACACATAAGCAAACTTATTCTCAATGTGCAAAAGGCAAGCATATAAAATTTCATTAACAGAGCATAATTTTCCATAAATGACCTTTTTATTCTTTCATGCCTAAAGGATGTACCTACTTTATTCACACAAATGGAAGCTTTTTAGTAATTCTATTGAGACTGCGTAAAAAAGTGAGATGTAAACAGGGTGCATATGGAACAAAATCTCCATCATAGCTGACACCAAAACAAGTAAAGGATACAGCAGCATAATTTTAACAAAATTATTCTGAAATAAAAGGTTGTGGGGGCTTTTGTAATTATTGTTTCAATGAGAATGATTCTGGTTTGTGTTTGATTAATTTATGTGTTTTTTCCTTGAGCATAAGAGGAAGGGTTTTGAGAAAAGATGCATAGAAGAAAAAGTATCAGGTTTTGCTACTGTTTTTCATCGATGTACTAAACCAAAAGAGAAGTAGTAAGATTTGTATCTTTATTTAGATTTTGTTTTATGAAGATAGATTTATATTTACATTTTTTTGAGATCTCACTTACTATTTATATTTTTTGAGATCTCACTTACTATTTATATTTTACAAGGCTCAGAGTAAAAACCCAGAAATTTCAGGTTTGGATGTACGAGTTACCGAAATCTTCAAAGGTTTGTATTGTTCAAGAAGTCTGAGATTCTGTCTTCCAGAAAACTCTGCTCCAAAAGTATACATGAACTTTAACAAGTCTACTCATCATTTCCTACTGCTCTACTAATATGGCTCCGATGAAACAAACAAAAAATCTGTTTCTCCTGTTCCTGTTCATGTTATATTCAAAAATATTTCTTTTTGAGCTTATTAGATTGATTTAAAGTTCAGGTTTTCCAACTCTATCTCAGAGTACAGAGAAATCCTTTTTATCCTCCTGAAATAAACCCCTTCATACTACAGCATTGCTTACTTATTTGTCTTGCCCTTTGTAAAAGACTAATGAGATAACTGAGTGATGTAGTTTGGCTGCCATTCAGTTGAACTCAGGGATGGAGAGAGAGAGAGAACACAAATGTTCCCAAATGAAAGGAGGAGAAAGTGCTTTCAGATTATACAAATAATCGTCATTAGTTTTATTTCCTATCACCTGCTGAATTGAAAATTTGTTTTACCCAGAAAGATGAATAAAATTTTTGAAGAGTAAGCCACTCTGGACTTCTGATAAGTCAAAATTAATGTAAATGATTTCGCTCTCATCTTCAAGAAAATGAGGCCCACAAGAGAGTTGCTGCTGCCCTGTAGAATAAATACCAACATACTCCCTCTGTCCCTCTGTCTGTAATTTCAGATGAGGTCAGAGAAATTCTTCATCTGCAGTCTCAGAACTGTCACTGAAAGTTCATTCTCTGAATGTTTGTCTTCATTTTCTTATATCCTGGATTAGTTAACCTGGATGATGATTCACAAACATCTCTCTGTTATTCACAGGTATGACAACTATTGATTTTAGTGTCAGACCTTCAGTTTTGCTCACATACTTGTGAGAACTAGGATTTGCAAATATAACATGCTATAAAACTATGTGTGCAAAATTATTGAGCAATTATTATCCATACAAAGCCATTGTGTTTTGAGACTAAAGTACAGACATATTCTGGCAAGCCAAGTGTTCTAGTTTGCTATCTAAGCAGATCACATTTAGAAAGATTATCTTGAATATTTACAAAGGGCAACTAGATATAAGCCAATAAACTCCAACTTCTGAAAAAAAAATGCAAAGCTGAGCATATGAATTTGGAATACAGCCAAAACCTTAAATGTCATGCTGCTCTCACTAGTCTGTAACCATCTGACCTTTGTGAATGCTGGGGCAGCATAACCCTAGCAAGTCAATGGAGCTCTGCCAGTTCCTAACACATCTGGCCCTTTTAATTTTCTCACAACCATTGCAAAATTCAAGAACTTCTTCATGTGATTTGACAAGAAGTGTGTGTGGTGGGGAAATTCAGTGTTCAAATGGTCAGAGCATAAAATCGAAGTACAAGCTTTCCAGTGTGAAATTCAACAAAACATGGAATGGTCAAATCTTGGCTATACATGAAGTCACACTGTAAAGACTTGCAGCACAGTTTTTAGTCCAGTCACTCTTCAGGAAAACTAACCAAGGATAATTCACAGGTTCCTGTGCAGCCCATCTCTTTTCTTTGCCAACAGCCTGACATCTTTAAATTCATATGGGATATGAGACAGTAACATCAGGATGCCAAAGGACATGTTTAATATGTGCCTTACACTACATGTGTTGGAGTGGTAGGACAATGTTAGTAAGATTCAGCATTTCTTTTCACATTTAGACTATGCTAAGGGTCTGAGTGCTCCTGGAAATGAACATGCCTTGCTCCTGTAAAAAGTTCCATACACTCAATGAACCGTTCTCCTGTAAAAATCAGTTTATGCCACCTTTCATGAATTCCTCCTGAGTCAAAGACCCCTTCCTACAAACCAAACTCTGTAATCACATTTCTTTAAATCTCATTAAAAGTAATGCACATTACAAGTGTTTATACTATCTATGTCAGCAGTAACAGGGCATAAACAATTTGACAAAAAGATTCATCTGCAACCTGGTTTGAGCTGGAACAGGAGACCACCAAGGAAAAAAGCCACAGTGCTGCAGGAAGCAATGTTTGTGATTTGATAGCTTAGCTCGCTCTCCCATTTACTGGTATCTCTCTCTGGTAGCTTGCTCTAAGATAACAAGAAGTTAAAATAATAATATCTTGTGTGCTACACTGCATCCTGATGTAGAGCAGTGAAGCTGAAAAGGGAAGCATGAAGATCAGCTTTTTAATATCAAGGTTTTGACTCTGAGGTTTTTATTACTCTGAGTAAACGAAAGCTGCTTTATTTTCTTGCATAGCAAGTAGCTGATCAGTGCTAATACAAACCAAACTCAATTCTAGTCCCATTCTGCATTGCATTACAAAGGTGTGCAGTTACACAAAGCTGCAAAATATGTTTTGGTATCTAAGTACATGTTTTATAAATCATGATAATGCTATGGAGTTTTTACATACCAATTCAAGCAATATACATAAACATTTGTAAATCATATGGAGGACTGCCATGTGGCATACACTCTTCAAATACCCATCAGATAAAACACAAAAAAATTCTGTGCCAAAAGAATACTAATAGTGATATAAAAGTTTGTTTCTGATGGCTTTTATTATTTCAGTGTAGGATGTTAAGTAAGTGCTAGATACTTTAACTGCCACACCCAAGATTTCAGAAAGAAGCAGTAAATTCCTGACACCATTTTCATTCAGCAACTGAGTGCAGATTGCTCCCTTCCATAGGGAGCACTTGAGACATGATCCTTCCTGAGTTACCCTTAATACAGAATTTGAGACATCTGTAGCTCATCATCTACAGGACCGAGTCCCAGCGCTTTCTTCTTTCATATAAGAAAAGCCAGTTTACAAGCAATAGATGCTCAGGAAATCACTGAGCAAAATCTGCTATGAGTTATACTAATTATTAAATCCTGGAAATTCCACTAAGATTTAACAGAGGTACACAGATCTCAGCATTTGGGAGAAGTTGGGAATAGTTCTTTGTTAACTGTTCTTTTATTTACCAATAATGACATTTCTTGGTATCTGTCCTGCCCAATAGCACTATCAGTGACCTGAAGAAGATGGAGCACACCCTCACCAAGTTTGAGGATACCACCAAACCACAGAATGCAACTGATATGCTTAATGAAAGAACTGCTATTCAGAAGCACCTAGACAAGCCCCAGGAGTGGGCCAACAGGAGCTTCATGAAATTAGCAGTTACAAATGTGAATTTCTACATCTGGGGCTGATTGCTGTTTTGTGCAGGTTTCAGGGTGAATGGCTGAATAACAGCTCTGCTGAGAAGAACCTAGAGACTGGACTAGAAAAATCCCTGGGCAGCCTGGTCCAGTCCCAGAGCTGGCCCTGCTCAGGGCAGGTGGTTGGACCAGAGACCTCCTGGGGGCCCTTCCCACCTGAGTTACTCTGTGATTTTGTGATCAGGTTACTTTAAGCTAGGTACTTATAAGGTGCATATCAGTGTATTAATCTGTGCCTCTTAAACTGAAACTATTTTCTTGACAGGTAGGACATAATTTTGCCATTTCAAGAGTGATAGAGCTCAGCCAATAGAGCTTAATTTGTTTTTTCCTAAATACTTAACTTCAGCTCCTGTTTGTGAACCAAATTTACCAATGTACCAATCATTCACTAAGTTCTATGGACAAGCAAAACATATTTTGTGACTTATATAGACCAATAAAAATCAAAAGTAAGTCTGAACAATGATGCTCTTGGCTGCAATACTTTTAAAATCAGTATGGTAATGAATCCATATGCTTGATGATTCAATTTCTAAAGAATAGTTTATGCACCATCACTCAGAATATATGGATCTTCTATAATAATGATTGAAATATCTCCAAAATCACAACATAACATCAGCCTCCAAAAGTTCAGACGCTTAAGCATGAATTACAGGCAAGTCCCAGTAAAATGAAAGTAATTACTTTTGTGTGTCTTTGCTGTCATGTATGCAGTGTTTAAGAACTGGAACTTCATCAGTTATCAATACTTTACATCTAACTGTAAAAATATAAACACTTCAAAGGGTGTGATTAATCACTGCTGTGGGAGGAAAGCTTAGGAGGTATGATCAGACATTTCCTGCATTTGAACAAAATAAAATTACTGTGATTCTCTTCATATGAAACAAACATGGCAGGGATCCACAGAAAACATGCCTTATGTGAAAGGAATAATTTAATGTGCTAGCCAATAAGTCTGCTATTTTAAAGAAAGAAAAAAATTCCACTTCTTTCCCCACATGTTTTCTCTTTCATCACACCATCGAGAAGTCAGATATGGGCTTAGAAGAATATTGTTTTGCCTATTGTGACATCAACAGCAATGGTTAGGCTCTAGGTTTTTAATAGCATAACTCCAATAAATGTTTCACGACAACAGAAACAAACCAAACACAAATTCTATAGAACTTAGAAACTATCGTGTAGAAGCCTGTATTATGTTATTTTTATCACTTAACTGAGATGAAGAAATAGGATAAGCACATCACAGTCTCTCTGTACAGTAACACTGCGTGAGAAAGGGCTTAAACTGGGTGTAAGTAAGTACAAGCTTTTGTGTGAATTCAGAGGTGTGGGCTCAAGTTTTTCCTAAGAACATTCTAGCTAATATTTTATGTCTATTATAGTCAACGCAGGTACTCAAGAACCGTCAAATCACAGACCCTGACTCCCATGTTCCAGAGTTTTCAGGCTTGCCCCTGCCCTGGTGAGGAATGCAGAGCCCCTCTGCAGAAGGGAAAGGACAGGTAGGAAGGCAGTTACCTTTCACACCTTGAAAAGGTCCAGCAGTAGCTGTTGCAGGTATAAGCAGGCAAAACATCTCCTAAAAAAAAATCTCCTCTTCCCCTTTATAATCACCTACCACATCTTCTTTCCACTGGTTATTCGACCTAGCAGATAGTCACAGAATTTTCACTGATGGCAATATCTCTAAGTAACTCTAATAAACCATATTTTCAAAACACAAACTGCTTAGAACAATGGCCATGGTAGAGGATGCAATCCAGTGAACTGTTACCATTAGCTTTTTTCCCCTGTTAGAGTGCCAGTACACCACAAAGATAAACTTTAGCAGAGAATTCAGAGCGTCTTACCTTCAAAAGGAATTTTTATTCTGGCACAGATCACAAATTTTAAGAGAAAAGCCGAATGCCTGACAGAGTAAACTAGGATGGCAACATAGTATGTGAGCCTTTCCAAGTTTCTGTAAATGGAATTAATTTAGAACAACACTTTAACCTGATTCTGTAAGAAATTCATGCAATTAAGGTCAGTGTCTGTTCATGCATGTAGGAACTTTCCCTGTAGTTTTCTAATTTCTACCAAGTATTAAGTGTCTCAAATTGAGATCTGACAAAATACCGAGTATCTACAAGATCAGAAAAGTAGGACAATGACTAGAAAATAGTCTGCTAATGCTACATGTGAGACAACAAACTTACCTTTTATTAGACAAAAATGTGGGAGGAAACCCTACATGGCAACAGTACTTCCTACTGCTCACTAAGGTTTTTTTTGAAAGTGAAAAGAATTCCACAGACCTTGACCCCAGTACTCTCTGACTTTTGTATTCCTTTTATTTGTAATACTTAAACTTACTACATGAATATTCTAAAAGCATTACTTTACTCCTTATTATCTCCTTGACTAATTCTTAATTCTATTTGCAAATTCATGGTAATTTGGTTTTTATGTATTCTATAAAGCAGAGCATGCTGTGTTCTGCTTAACAGAGAGCTTTCAGAAGTTAACAGTTACGAAGTGTATTTGTCATTACATTCTGAAAACACAATACACACAAACATAGTTCAGATGTATACATATATTACTAAGAAAAAAAGGATTTCTCTATTTTACGTGATTTTAATGTAAGGTTATGCTCTATTTAGAAATTAAGAATTTTCTCAGGTAAACTGTGATAGAAAGAAGAAATATCACATAAATCTGAAGTGAGAATCAACAAAACAGAAGACTTAACACAAAGCTACAGTTAATTAACTATTGCTTTTCATTGCCAATTTTCCCCAGTTATTGTACTTTCTCTTCCAAATGTTCCCTGATTTTTCTTCCAGTAGAGTAATTTCTGTGTTCATCTTCGCCAGAACACTAGTAATTCTGTCTACAAGCCAATATTTTTTGTTCTTCAGGGTCTCTCCTTTTCTGCTTTGAGGCTTCTTTCATTGTCTTTGTCTATACTAGCACTCATTTCAGAGCTGCAGTCCAATTCTGTTAGAAACCCCCATTTAGCACATGCTGGTTCAGCTTACAGAGCAGTTTTGGTGTGTGCTACTCCTTCCAGAGAAGACTAAGAGGTACATCTACTTTAGCAATTCAACTAGACCAGAAGTGCAGTTTTGAAGACAGAATCCTAAACATTATCAGTTTTTATGTTTTGGTTTACTTTGTAGAGGGTCTGCGGAGCCCATGAATTGTGTTTCTTTCAGATGAAAAGATATGGGAAAATGTTTTCCAGGAACACATTCCATACACTTATCTACCAACCAGCATTTAGTTTGTGGGACCAGACTGGAGCTAAAAAAAAAGTAAGTGCCACACATTGACAGATCTAGTATAGGCTTAATCCAGCTGTTTGGTCAATGGATGTGCTCCTACAGAACCACAATAATTGCTAATGTAGACATGGCATGATCTAGAAGATCTCTCCTATATTTATATTAAACATGCTGCGAATTAAGACTGATGTCTTATAATCTTTATAGATTCAAGATAGTAATTGATCTTTTAGGCAGATTCAAGTTATATGCACAGTAGGAACACTCAGTCAAAGTGAATAATTATTGATCTTTAAGGTGCAACAGAGTGGCAAAGGGTGTAAAAGGAGAGGAGCAAAACTGAATCCATTCACACACTCCACTCTGGGCTGCCAGCTGTGACACATGGCCACTCTTTCCCAAAGATAAGCACACATCAGTTTCAAAGTAGAAGCAAACTGTTCCACTGGGGCCACGCAGTTTAAACTTCACAGTGTGGTTTTCCCAGCTCCTCTTCAGTTTTTCCCCTTCTTCTCTTTCTTCTTTTCCCAACTCTTCTTCAGTTTTTCCCCTTCTTCTCTTTCTTTTTTCCCCTTCTGCTTCTCCAACTCCATCCTCTTCAAATTTCAGCCAAGATAGGTAACCTTTAGGTAAGTGGAGTGTGGATGCACAATTATTTTAAGATTGTACCCCACAACATAAAGAACATGTTACCTAAAAGAGTTAGTCCTGTGCAATCCCACAGTTCCTCCATATAACAAAGGCGGATGAGCTGCATTTAAAACATCCATAGAGGTGCTCACTTTCTAGTGTAAACTGGTTTCAATGACTCAATGACACCTGCGTGGTCCAGTAAAACCTGCAACCACAGAGTACCTCAAGGGTGTTTATGGTGTGACTATTCACTCTTACTTCAGGTTAACTGTAATTGCCTTCAGCAGAGACTCTAGCGGCACCCTGCGCCCTGGTTTGCAGAGTCGCTATTTTTGCTACAAAATATATTTGTCATGTTAAAAAAGTCTGTACTTTTGCTGAGAGCGACCTGAAAGTGAATTCTATGTTTTGATAGTATAAATAAGCCAAACTGACTAGTTTGGCTTAGTATTAATAAGACTTTAATCAATTCAATAGCACTTGAGACAACATCAAGGGTAATATTTGTGTCGGCAATAAATCTTGCTCAGTAATGGTCAGGGCATCACTCTGCTAGACACACGAGGAGACCCCTAGTCAGTCATATGACAGAGATTCCGTACAAAAATCATTAAAACCCATATAAATTATTCAGCCTCACTCAGAACCATATCCTGAGCATCTGCAGGTTGAATGAGAGCAGGTCCCATCATTTAGGGGACAGGCAGCATCTGACTGGAAAAAAGTTTATTTCTGGCTTTTGCAGAGACTCCCAAAGACTGAAGTGGTGCACAGTCTCACTGCACTGCTAGGAAATTCCAGAGAGTTGCCACATCTCAATGCAAAGAAGAGGCTTTCTAGCACTTCTTAATATGTTAGATTTGTAGCTATTTGCTAAACCTGTTTTATACTAGACCTGATCCTCATCCTCATCATTTCCACACCTCTCCTTGTCCCTTCCAAGAAAATAAAAATAACTTATTTTCTGCCTCATTCTTCCTGATCTGCATCCCATCAGCCCCAACTGCCTCTTTCTTCGCACATTTTGTGCCTAAACAGTGAGCATGGTCAGAGGAAAGTGTCCGTGTTCTCTAGCGCCAAAAATGAATTCAGATTTAAAAGCTGGATGAAAGGTTAGAATTCAAGTCTGTTAGGTAAGCTAATATCTTACCTAACATGAAAGAGGAAAATATATCCAAAAATTTTCAGGATGATAGAAAAAAATCACATTCTTTCAGTGAATTTACGGTTTATTTTTGTAATTTAGTCTAATTTACAGTACCTCCATTTCCAGGCTCACCAAGTCACAATGGCTCTAAACAGCACAGATATGAAGAGGCTTCAGCATGAATGAACATGACCACATGCATGAACATATAAGCATGGAAAAGCAAGTCCTTTCCCATCACGCAAGGGTTCTGTTGTCTCCTTCTGCGCTGACTTGCTCTCTACCATCCTCCCTACTTTTTTCCCGGAATACAGCACCAATTTATTGCAAAGATACAAACTGATCCCAGTCTGCTGAGCTCCTACTCTGTAGCCCCACTTCAGTGGGGCTGCATCTTCAGGACAGCCCCAGGGAGAGGGGATGCTGCAGACTCAGGGCACAGAGCAGGCACCACACCAGCACTCACTGGAGGGGCCAGGGTAAGCAATACAGTACAGATAAAATTTCCACTAAGAAGACATAAAAAGTCAGAGCATATGTGGATTCTTGGAGAAAAAGTTGTATCAAGGTCACTCCACCAAACCGTAATGTCAAAGTTTTGGTCCATATACCCAGTCTTTAAAATACTGCACAACACATAGCCTGAAACGCCACACAGATACACTAAGCCCTTGCAGAGCGGACTTAACTGCAGCTACTATAATTATATATTTAACTTTATGGATAACTTATAATAAGTAAAGTGAAAATAGTGCCTAAGTATACAGTCAAGACCTTGCTCATAGAAAACTATAAAATAAGTCATCTTAATTCACATAGCTATTATTGACTGTAATAGAAGTGAAGAAAATATTCTCTACTTCTTACCGTCTGTTATAAACATTTCAATTGTTTCCAAACATTTTTCATTGCAAAACAAGTGAGGTTAATATAAAATTTTCCAAAGGAAAAAGGTTCATAAGTAATTTTCAGGAACATTATGTAAAGCTGCCCACTCCATGATCCCAGGAATATCTGAAAAGCCAATTAAAGGATGCATTTCAGGAAAGGTACAGATGTTCTCAAGAGTACTGAAACATTTACAATGTGTTGGAAATGCCCATGACAGATAATAGAACTCAATTAAATTGTTCAGAGCTTTTGGAAGAAATAGAGAACGGAATTATTAAAAGTAATTATTCATTTGCACCTCTATCAGCATAAGGCTTTGGAAAATAAAGCTATTAAGACTAAATAACCTTGTGTTTTCTTATCCAGTGTTTGTTTCATTTGATCGCTAGGGCGTCAGGTACAGTGAAAATCTCATTTTACACATGTTATTGCATAAATGCTTTGGCCTTGGAGCACCTGTTAGAGCTGGTTAAAGTTTTTTCTCCTGGACACAAACTCTCTCAGCAGCTAGAAACTAGAAAAAAACAAAGCAGAACTACCACATGGATGCAGGCCTTTAAAGAAGGGAACGCCAAAGAAAGCAGCACAAATTTTACAAGGATGTATGTCATATTTTTTCCCTTGGCAGTACAACCTTAGAACATCAGAGTGAATGCCAGCTACTCCAGGTGCCAAGCAAACAAAATTTGCTACAGTTCTTCTAAGATTTGATAGGAAAGAAGAGCACCTAGGGGCAAGCCATAGTTCTGTAAAATAACTAAGTTTATGAATACATATGTAGAGAAAATCTATAGGAAAAGATATATTTAAAAATTTTGATCTAGTGAAAAGGGATAGTTTTCTAGAGTCTTTGCAGTCACAGACTTCCGCCAACCTTTTTCCATTTACTGATATTCTTCTAGGCTGTGTCATCAAGCTGGTCTTTATTTATTGCTGTAAAATGCTTAGAAAGTGGTTTCAGCTTATGAAATCAATGCATCTGTACAGGATTATCTATTCCAATAATATCATCTGTGTTCAACCAGAAGATTTACTGAAAAAAACACATTTTTGCTGGCAATATATATATAACTTTAAATTTGGCTTTTATCACTAAGATTCAATCAAAATAGAATTTATTTAAATGGAAAAAATGTGGTGACTCTAACAGGAAAAATGTCAATTGACTAAGTATTCTGAGCTGCAGAAAGCAAATTTAATGAGACTGATGATACAGTGCATTATATGTAAAATATTTAAAAGTCAATGAGATAATATCCTAAGTTATTTGTGGCATTTCTAAATCTCTCCCAGAGAATTTCACATGAGGTCATAGAAGCATCAGAATCCTTAAGGCATACTTCATATCATCTATTAGTATTATTGACACTTGGCCCCAATAGTCCTAGTTCAGGTTTCCCTTCAGTTTTAGTCTGTTTGCAGGATGAGTTCCCTCATACTCTCAGACTCAGTCAACATATTGCTCTATCAGCTCAAAAACATATCACTATGGAAAACAGATGGAAGAAATGAGCAGTGTTTTCATTTGTTGATGGCAAGGCTAATATTTTAACTAAGTTAGTTATAAACCCACTACAGATGAAAATTGAAACTTTGGGATGAGACAAGAAATTCTGGTTAAGGACAAGGACTGATAAAATTATACAGATTATATACATTATTATAGTACTGAAATACATTTAAATCCGGTCATGGCTGATGAGTGAATGAAGAGATGTAAGTGGAATCATTGCCGTTAGAAGGTGTTCAATGCCTGGCAAAATGTGATTTCCCCTGGAAGGCCCAGCACTGTCAAGAAACTGATATAAGCCTCACGCGTCATGGTGCTGTGTTCTTCTATATCAATTTTATATTTTTTTTAGTGCCTGCTTACTTTGTTTCTCTTACCATGGGATAAATCGTGTCTAAACCATGCTAGCAGGAAAATGAGGCAGCAGAGAAAATATGGGGTGTGATGCTTTTAAAGACAACCATTCTGTCCTATGCTAAAAGTAGGTTGTCAAAAGCCAATAGGCACAGGAGGTTCTTTCACATTACAGATCATTTCTAAAGATTTCAAGAAATCTTAGTTTTGACTACTGTCGTAGGGAAGGGAAAGAGAATAAAATAAACACTAATAAACACTTTCCTAACAAGGTGAAAGGAAGTAATGGCATGGAGAAGGGCTAGGAATCTGATAACCTTATCACTTGTACAGTGAGTCCTACCCTATTCAGGGTCAGATCCAGTCCCTTTCTAAAACAAGCACTGGAAAAAGATGAAAGAGCTGATATATCTCTAAAAGTTTAGCAGGTCCAGAGACAGAAAGCAGCCTTTTACATGAGAATAATATAAACAAAGGAGATGAACTGTTTACAGTAGTTCTTTGAGGAAAGGCACCAATCCACCAGTTGGTGCTACATTAAAATGATTTTAATCATCCTAATAGAGGAGATGGAGGCCTTATGAAACAAAAAATTTGTAATGACCTTTTTAGGAGAGGAATTATTGCCCCTTTCTTAAGTAAAATCTTAATTTTACTTTTTTTAGGCACGTGAAAAAAAGAAAAAATAGTCCAGTATAAAAAAGAGACTGAGTAATACCAGGTTGTTGAAAGAAGAGATGGAGGAGAGAAGACAGATAGCAATTTCTGCTTAAGTACAGTGTGAGGTTTTGTTATGTGGGGTTTTGGTTTTGTGGTGTTTTTTTATAACTAAAGGGCAAGGAGAGCTTTGCTTGATCTCCACTTCTCAAAAAGTAGGACAGTATTTTGTGAAAACCTTGTCCCAAATATTTTCACCCAGAGCTCACCTTACCAATTTTAGGGGCAAATGGCCTTACTTTCACCAGTTGCAGTGCTTTTACTATCTGACAAAAATGAAAGATCCAGTCAGATTACTGTGTGAATTGTCATCATTTCACATGGCTTATTAGTACTAGAAGCCATACCACAACCATGGTGATATAGAGAGCAGAAAAGGACAAAAGAGAGATCCCTGTAATGCACCTGACCTTCTCTGTCCTGTGCATCGAGATGAAAAGGAGACTCAGTCCCTATGATCAGAATGAAGTATTAGGTGTGATTTCCAAACCATAGGTTTCTTCAAAGATGCACAATATCGTGCATTTCAAAGCCACATTAAAAATAGGAAATGTAAAGACCTATAATTCTGTCAGTCTCACCAATGATGTGCTGCTTCTTTCCTCAGGCTGCTCTCCTCTCCCACTCTAGAAATCGTTTTTCCCTGATGCCTTCTCCTGGATGGTGGCCAACTTGAAGGCCCTCAGACTCAACAACTGGGGCCCTTCTATGCTAAGGCAGTTACTAAAATTGCCTATCTTGCTATCCTAAGATAAAAAGAAACACTTAGACTGACAAGGCTGTGGACCGCTCGACCTGAGATTGTCATACATACGTTTATCTTTCAGTTTACTTTTCACGTTGGCATAATCCTAAGTGCAGAATCTTCTGTCTTCACAAGAGATAGATGCTGAGTGTCAAAGTCCAGAAACCTCCAACGGTTCATTGAACCAAAGACATTCAACAATCACCTTGAGGTTTAAAAGTAGTTAATTACATTTATAATAAACCTTTGCTATTACTGCAGATTAACTGTGAATCCTGTCACCCAAAATAATAAATAAAAACATCTGAGGAGCAGATGATCCCCCTCAGTCTTGGTATAAGAGGCAATGATTCAATACTGTTGATTGCATGAACCTGAACTTGACCCATTTCTGCTTTGGCTGCGTAAATTTCTGAAGATCATAAAGGAATCAAAAGCCTGTCAGTGAGTTTGAACCTTGTATTTCTGCAAGACATACAACAGACTATATTGACACAGCATAATACTGCTCTCAAAAAAAAACCCCAAAACATTGTCTAGGTTAACATGCTGCTCTAGATTCCAACTTCAGTGCAATATGGTCTATAGTGACATGGATAACAGATTTACTCCACTTTCGGAGCAATAACCATGGACCCAGTCAGGTTATTATCAGTATCACCCTCATCCAGCTGCACAGAGAGCCCTTCCTTTGGACTCTGCAGATTTTTGAGTGAGCCCTAGATTTGGGAGTAGTTCGCTTGATTTTTTCCTTTTAAAATCACAAAAACTTATCTGGGTTTTGAAAAGATAATTTTATCAACCATTCCAGTTTATAGCTCTTCATTTCTGCACAACAATTAGACTCTTGGAAATAAAATATTCAGCAAAATTCAAGGAAGCTCTTGTTTTCTTTCATATTTCTTCCTCCATCTTTCTCACTGTATCCTACTTTCCTGCATTCACTATTTAGTACTTTTCGCACAGAGGTGAACAAGTAAGTTCTATATCTCATGTCTATTTCTTTCTCTTAAACACAACAACATTGTTTGTCAGGGCCTAGGCCTCAGTAATTATTTGCCTGATATCTAGCAGGTTGAGAATAACACCAGAAATAAATAATCTTGCTTTCTATTCTTGTTTAAAAAAAACAGCAAGGTTTCTTGCTATATGAAAATTATTGGAATACACACCCACGTGTATAAGCTGTAAATTTATGTTTTCTCTCTAGCTCTCACACTTAGTGCTTGAATGGCGTGGCAGATGTACTGAGGTATGGATCTTGGGCAGGAGGCCTGGTCTTGTTTTGACTATCTATCAAGACACGCCTTTGGGGCCACACCGTCACCCCACATAGTTTAGTGTGCCCCAAAGGAGAATCCCAGTGGACCTCAGCCTTCATGACACCTGCTGAGTGCACCCTTCCTACCCTCAGCCAACTTGCAACTCTGTAAATGCAGCAAAAGACGTACATTCCCTGAGCCATCAAACAGCTTTTCTCAGGCATACCTTATCTTAGCACACACATGAAACGTGCTGTCAAGTCATTGTTCTGTTGCTGATTTTGCTTGAAAACAGAAGAGTCACACAGAGTTCCCCGGGCAGTACTAATACAGTAACTCTAAGGGAGATTTTGTTCTACCACTTTATGGCCAAGATTGTATCTTCTTGTTTCAAAGATTTTCTGCACTGATGTTGTGGTAATAGTTTCAATATTTGCTTAATTATTTTTTTTAAGTAACTTTAGCGAGGAAAAAAGAAAGCAAGAAGAAGTCAGCTCTTTTGTAAATGCGTAACAGATGCACTGGCGCATGCTGGAACAAACACAGAACAGACTCAGACCTGTCATCACGCTCCTTACACCACATTCTTCCCTGAGCTCATGTGGCCTACACCTGGGGTACACTGGCAGAGTGGCTTGCAAGGCTCCCAGGTTCAAAGCAAATACTCATACCTTTGTTTCTGCCTGCAAATCTTTTTTCTTTTAACTTTTTTCCTCCTTGTCTTCAGGGTTCCCTTTTGCTAGTAGTGGCTTTGACTATATACCGAGACATGCTGGGGGGGCGGGGGGGGGGGGGGGGCTTTGTTTGGGTTTTGTGTTAGTTTCTTTTTTATATATAGGATATTCCTCAAAATAATAGATACTAAAGCCAAAAATTATACAAAATTCACCATTACAGAAATTTAAGTAGGTGGAAGCATGGGGATTCTTGATAATCTCTGGACATCCGTTGTGTTGCATGAGTATAGATTTTTCTTTCAGGTGCTGTGAAAAGTCAGAACTCTGTTCTCATTTCTGTATTTTCCCTTTGGTAATAACAGAGGTTTCTTCAATCAGATTAGATAACACTGAGGAGCAAGGGTCAATAACCCACCTCTAGGGATTTTTTAAACTAGAACAGTAGAGTATAGTGGCTCGGCAATAATTGAAGGTCGAGCCTGTTATATATCAAAGGCTGCAAAATAGCACAGATCCACAGTAATTCATCATTGCCAAAATATGCTAAAATATCTAGCTTGCATTAAGAGCCCTTCTCTTACAAGAATGGCTTTTTTTGAAGGCTGAGGCTCAAAAGCCATAGATGCCAAAAACATGGGGAGAAAAAATGCATTAAAAAAAACCCCAAAACACAAAAAAAAACAAACCAAAAAGAGAAAGTCAAGTCTGCAACATACTTTCCCATTTTTAAGTCGGCCATATAGAGTTCTTTCACTTAGGATTTACCATCCTGTCTGTTTCCAGCTACTCATAGTGCAATATGTTGATTTGTAGCTAGAAGTTGAAGTGTAAGTTGCAGATATCTATTCTCTTTCTGATGCTTCTTACGTTGACTTTCACATCAGTAAGAATAAAGTCCATATGTATGTACAGTAGTATTCTGCGTACTGAGGTGCATTTTAGAGTATGGATTCCCCCTGTTACACCTTTCTATCCACTCTCTCTCTGACATAAGGGCAAAAGTTACTCAGACAATGTGATGTGACCAACAAATTGTACACGATAAAGCAACATGCATTCAAAGATTTTACAATATTTTTGTAGCATACTGGAATGAAGGCATGAGAGACTTGCCCAATCTTGAGTTTTGGAAAGTGACTCTAAATGCATTCTTCCTTCAAAAGAAAACTGATTGTATAATCTTCTTGTGACAACACTTTATCTGATTTTGTCTATCCTATATCTGTTCTGTAACTGTCTTTAATGAACTTCCTTCATCCCAAACCTCTCTGCATTAGCTGGTATGTATCTGACTGGTCAGGATCAGAGTTCCTGGTTCCTAGACAGTATCCTTCTTAAAGCAAGGTAGAGCCTTGTTGAAAAAAAATCCCGAGCATACAGTTTTAGTCAGTATCAAACAGAAAGGCTGGTTTTAACAGTGATTTTATAAATCTCTTTGTGGCTTTGCTGAATCTGTAGTCAGACTAGGTCACTTCAGACCCCTTTTATTCATCTTAATTCTTTCCAGTGATGAGATTAATATGAGGTTTGCAATTTCCTTGTTTCACTTTACTCATATATTGATATTCAGTTCCATGCAAGGAATATTAACACTGGAGCATCTAAAATGGAAAAAAAAAAGAAATGTATTGACTCATCTAAGAAGAAGCTACTAAGGTTTCTGTTCTCCCACTAGAAATTACCTGCCCTTTTTCTAGCCCAAGCTAAGATGAAAATTACAACACTTCTTTTAATTCAGTGTTTAACATAATTTGCAATGCTGCAAAACCAGAACACAGCTCCGGAAAGCACTGAGAGTCAAAAGTGAAAACAGAAGTGTGACCCATCTCGCTTTTTACCAGTTCAGCACCAGTGCAACCAAGCCACTGAGAGTGTATGAGTTGGTCACCTGCACAGTCTGTACTGAAACCCAGCCTGTCCTTAGCTCTGAACGGACAAAAATCAAGACTATTACTCTGTTGCCAAAGGTATCTGTACACTTAACATGAAGACATATGGAGATATTACACCAACCTCAAAATCTTCCACAGACAAAGAAACCAAGTTAAAACCATCAGCCATGGTGATGGGGGACATAGGGAGCGGAAAATTCCCCAGATAGCAGTTGCTACTTCTCTCCACCCTGCTAGTGATGAGAAATATCCTGATTGATTAACCACCTCCCCCTAAGTGCTACGAAGGAAACAAAAAAGATTTTGAAACATTCCTGTGTAGAAGGCTACATTACAGCAGACCCAGGAAAGACTCTAATGAATGCCTGTCACTGCTTATAGTCACACCCCATCTCCTGTTCTTTCTTCTGGCCTTTCCACTACAACATGGTGACATCAAGGGTTTTGAAGTTTCCCAGTGTTTTGCAACACAATATGCATATTTTCTTTATGCATTATGAAAATCCCATTAATGTTTGTAATTATTCTGTTTTAAAAAAGCTGAAACTGAAAAAACCAACGCTTCAATTACAGTTTAATGACTTAGTAATGCTAGTAAAGATTTTGTAAGTACAAAACTGTCTTTTTTTAGACCATTTTTACACAGTGAGGAGACACTAGCTAGCTTTCATAGAACCATAGAATCATAGACTCAGAATGGTTTGTGTTGGAAGACACCTCTAAAAATTATCCAGCTCTAGTGCAGGAACACCTTCCACCAGGTTAGGTTGCTCAAAGCCTCATCCAACCCTGTCTTGAACACCTCCAGGGAATGGGCACCCGCGGCTTCTCTGGGCAGCCTGTTCCAGTGCCTCACCACCTTCACAGTAAAATATTTCTTCCTAATATCTAATGTAAATCTACCCTCTTTCATCTTAAAACCCCTTGTCCTATCACTAAACTCCCTCAGCTTTTCTGCAAGGCCCCTTTAAGTACTGGAAGGCTGTTATAAGGTCACCCCGGAGCCTTCTCTTCTCTAGGCTGAACAACCTCAACTCTCTCAGCCTGTCTTCATGTGTCTTAGCTCTCTGCTCATATTCATGGCTCTCCTCTAGACTCGCTCTGACAGACACGTCTTTCCTGACCTGAGGATTCCAGAACTAAACACAGTACTTCAGGTGAGGTATAACAAGAGCAGAGTAGAGGGGCAGATTTACCTCCCTGGTCCTGCTAATTATACTTCTACTGATGCAGCCCAGGATACTGTTGGCTTTCTGGGCTGCAAGCACACACTGGTGGTTCATGGTGAACTTCTCATCCACCGCCACCTCCAAGTCCTTCTCTTCAGGGCTGCTCTCAATCTATGCTCCTCCCAGCCTGTATCTGTGCTTGGAATTGCCCTGACTCAGGTGTGGAACCTTACACTTGGCCTTATTGAACCTCGTGAGTTTTGTACAGGCCCACCTTTCAAGCCTCTCAAGGTCCTTCTGGATGGCATTCCTTCCCTTCAGTGTGTCAACCGGGCCACACAGTTTGGTGTCATCAGCAAACTTGCTGAGGATGCACTCAATCCCAGTGTCCATGTCTTCAACACAGATGTTAATCAACAGCGTTCCCAATACCAACCCCGAGGAACACCACTTGTCACGTCTCCACTTGGACATTGAGCCATTGACCATACCACTTTGGGTGTGACCATCCAGCTAATTTCTCATCCACTGAGAGGTCCAGTCATCAAATCCATATTTCTACAATTTATTGACCAGAATGTCATGCAAAACAGTGTCAAATGCTTTGGATAGGTCCAGGTAGATGATGTCAGTTACTCTTTCTTTACACACCAATGCCGTCGCCCATTTGTAGAAGGCCACCAAATTTGTCAAGCACAATTTGCCCCTAGTGAAGCCATGTTGGTTGTCACAAGTCACTTCCTTATTTTCCTTGTGCCTCAGCAGTGTTTTCAGAATTATATGCTCTGTGATCTTGTCAGAGAGATGAGACTGACCAACCTTTAACTCCCTAGGTCTTCCTTATTACTCTTTTAAAAATGGGAGTTATGTTTCTGCTTTTCCAGTCAGTGGGAACTTCACCGGACTGCCACAACTTCTCAAATACGATGAATAAAGATTTAGCAGGTTCCACCAGTTCCCTCAGAACCAATGGGCTTGTGCACCTTCAGGTTACTCAGGTGGTCTGGAACCTGATCCTCCCTTACACTGGGCAGTTCTTCACTCTCCCAGTCACTGCCATTGGCTTCTGTGACCTGTGTTGTATGGTTAGAGCACTTGCCACTGAAGACTGAGGAAAAAAGTCATTAAGTATCACAACCTTCTCCATATCCAGGGCAACCAGGTCTCCCATTTCTTTCCACAGAGGGCCAACATTCTCCCTAGTCTTCCTTCTATCACTGACATTCTTATAGAAACTTTTCATGTTACCCTTGACTTCCTTAGGTAGATTTAGTTTTCCTAACTTGATCCCTGGCTGCTTAAACAATAGCTCTGTATTCCTCCCAGGCTACTTGTCTTTTCTTCCACCCTATGTAGGCTTCTCTTTTGAGTTTAAGTTTGTTCAGAATTTCCTTGTTCATCCCTGTAGGTCTTCTGGCATTTTTGCCTGACTTTCTCTTTATTGGGATGCATCACTCCTGAGCTTGGAGGAGGTGATCCTTGAAAATTAACCAGCTTTCTTGGGCTCTCCTGCATTCCAGGGCTTTATCCAGTGGGACCCTACCGATCAGATCCCTGAAGAAGCCAAAGTCTGCTCTCCTGAAGTCCAGGGAAGTGAGATTGCTGCATACACTCCTCGATACCCGAAGGACCTCAAACTCCACCATTTCATGGTCATGGAAACCATGGATTCCCTGGAGCTTCGCATTCCCCAGTAGCCTTTCCTTTTTGATGAGAACCAGGTACAACATAGCACTTCTCCTCGTTGGTTCTTCCATTACTTGGAGAAGGAAGTTGTCATCAACACATTCCAGGATCCTCCAGGATTTCTTGGACTCTGTTATATTGTCCCTCCAAAAGATATATGGGTGGCTGAAGACTACCATGAAGATTAGGGCTAACGAACAAGACGCTGTGCCTATCTGCCTATAGAGGGTCTCATCTACTCTTTCTACCTGGTCTTGTGGCCTCTAGCAGATGTCCACCGTAATGTTTCTCATCCCTACCTTCCTTATAATCCTGACTCACAGGCTCTCAGTTGGTCAATGATACACAGGGTAACACTCCCTCCTCTTTTCCCCTGCCTATTCTTCCTAAAGTGCTTGTATCCCTCCATCCCAACACTCCAGTCATAGAATCCACCTTACCATGTCTCTGTGATGCCAATGAGATCATAGTCCTGCAGGTGTGTGCTTATCCCCAGCTCCTCATGTTTATTCCACGTACAACGCGCTTTTGTATAGAGGCACTTGAGTTGGGCCCCCGATAAAGTAGTCTGATTGGCAAGAGATCCTTTATGTTTCATTTCAAGTGCTCTCCTGCTAATCTGTGTTCCTTCTCCAGTCTCTAGGCACCTGTTGCTAGCATTGGCATCAAACTAGGATGGATTTAGGCTCCGCTTCCCCACCAAACCTACATAGCTTCAAAACTGTAACACTAACCTAGGAACTTCACACAGTAGTTCCCAAAAGAAGACATTCCATATGTCATAAAAGCAGCTTTAACAACTGTCACAATTCCAGAAATTTAGTGGTGAAGTTCTTCTGTAGTCAATACTTCCTATGCTTTCAATTTTTTTAATTAAAAATATATTTTTCAATTTAATATTTTTATTCCAAATCATTACTTATAACAGAAAAAAATGGAAATAAAATTTGAAAGCTTAAAAAAGAAGCAATATTTCTCAAAATTATCTCAGCTGACCAATGCAAGAATAATCAATAAGCAGTTTATCGTTCTGAAAATTTTGGTCAGATAGAAAAGCTGGCTATCTTTAGACAGACTACAGATAATCATAAATGTCTTTATCAGATACAAGCAAGATACTTTTTCTTTGTTTTCCAGTCAACTATTTATCTGTTTTTCATCTTGCAGATAATTTGAGATTTTTTAATCAATAGAAATTATCAACAATCAATAATTTGGATATATGCTAAAGGATAACAATACTCAACTCCCATCTATGTTTCATTTGGCTAATGTACTGTGGTTGTCCTTTCGTTCTTACAGTGGGTAGCCCCAAACTGTGTGTGGATAGAGTCAAATATAGCATTTCTTCTAGGGTTTTATGCTAAAACAGTACACTGGCGGAGAGGAGACGTTCCTTTAAACTTCAAGGTCAGTGAATACTTCTAATCAATAAAGCTTCAGCTCTGCTTGGCTTATAAAACAAGAGGTCTTCAATCCAATTCTGGAGCGTGAAATTATAAAAAGATCAGGTACCATTAAACCTGCAAGTACTTGCCATTAGATATGGTGCATGATTTTTCAAATATTTGACCAAAACTTTCACCATTTTTTCTGCACATACCTTTGCAACCACCCTTTAACCAGCTGGAAAACATCCTGGAAACCTGTAGGTGCTGAAACCCAGGTGGTTTATGTACAGCTGAATCAGATGTGGGTAGAAATTAACAGTGTGTATTTAGTTTTCTTCATAATTGCAAACAGTTCAGTCTTAATAATGAAACATTCACTATTCTGAGTAGAAATTTGCTTTGCACTTAAAATTAAAACTATCATCTTCTCTAATGTATAACCACCGGAAGATTTCTGGAAAGCCTGGTTTCTGGTTCCTAGACAACAGCAAAGTTCACCTGAACTTCTTCAAAGGAGATTCTTTCTTAGCTTTCTTAGCAGTACCTCAGACAGCTTGAGGACCACTTCTGAGAGCTGCCTATTGCCAGAGACCATGAAGCCCATCTCATGTCAGGAGCTTTCAATGTGGGTCATACTGAGCAGGTGATAGTCTGGATGTCCCAGAGATTCTACCATCCTTCTGGACAGCAGCCCACTCCTAACCAGGGTAGGCTCACAGCACCATTGGGTTTCTTCCTCTCATTCCATATCTGATCTCCCCAGGAGTCTCAGCACCATCAGAGCTGTGGAACTGATCATGAGCTGATGAGTCACCAGCAGCTGAAAAGTCTCCCACGGGCTGCTCTTGAGAAGTATAAAGCTATTTTTCCTTTGTGGATAAGACATATTAGACTAATTGTGAAAGGATCTTAGATATGTCTTTGTATTATGAGAACTTTGAAGAAGCAGCACAAATCTTGAACATCAACTAAAATGTCAGGAGACAGAGTCAAAAAAGATTACAAAAAGCTTTGGTACTAAAAGTTCTGTTCTGCAGTTGTATCATACCTATCCAAAAAAACAATTTCATTTGCTATGAATGAAGTGTACTACAGAATTTGTATTTGTATTTGAGGTAAATGTGTCTTAGACTAAATGGAAAGCCACAAAACCGATATACGAAGATTAGCCCTGCTGATAAAAGAAGCATTTGGAAACATTACTAGTTATCTGAGACTTGAAAAGGAGCAGAAAGGATGATCAGTAAAACTAAAGGAGGAAAGTACAAGTGGAAGACTTAGCAGTGCTTTTCAAGGTTTACTGTACTACAACCTTGTGCTGTTACAAACACAAATGTCTCTTTCCTTATTATCCAGCAACAGGAAAAAACATAAGTTGTTTGAAAAAGCCCCTGATTTTAAGGAGGAATGTATGTCTTAAAATGTGCAACTAGTTTTAAAAGAAATATAAAGTTTGAAAGAAAACATTTAGTACATACAAACAAAAAAAAAACCAAACCAAAAAAACCCAGATAAATAAATGGAAATAAATAAACATATCCATAATTGAAGTGCTTGGTTTTGAAATAAGTCCTGAATAAAAAGTTCCGACGTAAACTTTCAGGTACTCCAGGTACTCAAGAGATCAGCTGGTACTTTGCTACTTGCTCTAGAGTACAGAGCATCAGGCAGAAATGCTTAGAAAGGATTAATTTTCCAGTTGACCCCTATGGTTGCTACAGCCTTGGGTTGGCCACAGAGGATGGTAGGTGTGCTCTGGACATAAAATAAATTATTTAATTTTTATATTACATTCAAGTAGTACCTCCCCATATTCGAACTTTTCAATTTGAATATTTTAGTTTAAAATCCTCCTTAAAAATATAATTATCCTTCAGATTTTTGCATATAATTCTCATGGTATAGGTCATTGCTGTTTCGCTGGATTCCATGGTTACGTTTTGGGAAAGGACTGTGCTAACACCCCTTAGCAAATGAGACAAGATACAACAGCTAGTTGGAACCAGGTTTCCTAATTCCAGTTCTGAAATCACATCCAGCAGCTTTACACAGACAAGCAATCTTGTCAGCTTGTGTTTTAGGAAACTATTTTGTTGGTCCTTATGAACAGGAAGAAGTTCAAGAAGCAATAAGGATTTCCTTTATCTGCCACTTAGAAGTTGCAAAGATTGATCTGAAGGCCAGAAAGAGGAAAAGCATACAATTTCATTGAAAAAAAGACCACAGGAAGATAAAAGCCCAGACTGAAAGTTTGGATTAAGATTTTTTTCTGTTTGGAAAAAAAATTAACATTAAACCAATTGTAACTAGTTACTCATGCAACTCTGTTCTTTGTTCATGATTTTCAACGTTCAATCTCAAAATCGAAACAAAAGGAAGGGCACGTTTTTAAATGTCAATCATTAAAATGATTAATAGTATTGAAATTCAAAATATTACATATGCCATTGGAAGAGGAAAAAATTGAATGGCAGGAGTACAAAGTCTTAATTGAAAGAGAGAGAAGGCAAAAATTAGGAAGTGAGAACTAGCAGTAAAGAAAATGCCTCAGTGCTACTTTAATCTATTGCCCTGAATCTGAGGCAAGAGAATGTAGAAAAAATAAAATTAATCCTTAACCAAAAACACTGATGTTGTCTATGTAAGACACAAGGTCAAACTATCATCCACAAGGTCAGTTTAATTCTTTGTCAGGCTACAGCATTGCATTTAATGGAGTGTTAACAATAATTTTACAGTAGACGACACATGCAAGGTGCTCGGCATTATTTACATACAGTTGGTGGTTAACAGTGACCACTGAAGTAAGACAAAAGAATGAAAACTTGTATTTATCATTCAAGGACAAGTTTATATAAATAAAGAAAATGCTCCTTTATGACAGACATGGAATAATAGCTAAAGTATGAATCATTGGGCAGGGTAGTTCTCCAATCTCCAATAGACAATTTTGCTCTTTGTGTTCATACTATGCACAACCTTACTCCTTGAGGACTTATGCAAAGTAGTAAAAATCTTTCCAAGAAGTACAGCTATTACTACAAGTTTCACATTTATACCATCAAATGCCTTCTCACTAACACAGATGCCCTGTTAAAGAATCAAAAGCAAAGCACTGGTTACAGCATGCTTAAAACGCTACATATGCATTCAGACCAAAATGCTGCCTTCATAGCTTTTCTTTGAATTATAGCAACCCTCGTGCAGTACCCCTGCATTGCCAGGCATCTGGTTTTAGCCACCCCTCATACCTGTATCTTTCCTGCCTCAGGCAACTGCACCTCGTGAGTTTCTTCTGCAGCTCTCTTCTGTTGTCACACCTGTGTTTCACTGGCGTGGTGTGGTCCTGAAGATGAGCACTGTAAGTAAAACTGCACTTAGCTGAAGGTTGATATTATCTCTAGTATCTGGCTGGTTCCAGACTACAAGAATAAATCTGTTTCTAGATAATGTATGTCTAAGGTGCCACAATATCTACTTTTAACACAGTCCTGATGTCAGAAAAGTAGAAAGCTGTCATCCTTGATGGAATCAACAAGTTTTAAATCTGACTCTAGTGCACTATGATAATAATTGCAACATTTTACTGCATATTTTTCTAAGCACTGAGAAGTATAAGAATTTTAGTAATGTATATGAAGTAGGAGAGTTAAACATGCTTTAATCAATGTTATTCAGAACATATACATATGTTCTAAGTTTCAGTTACATGCACTGTTTTACACAGTTATTTAGATCGTTGATATTTATGTTCTATATAAAATTACTTTCATGGTTATTTTTTAAAACAAGAATAAGGTTTTTTTTTAAATTGATTTACAGAATTGTATTCTTGATCAAAAGAAACCATTTCATGGGATATTTATGTAAGTAAATCCAAAACAAAAGGATTGAACACTATAGTCTGAAACTATAGTCTGAATTTTCATTGAAAATTTAGGCCAAGTTCTTATTCAATTGTAGTTTCTAAAGATGTCAATAATTAATAAAAAATATTCTCTTTTTTTTGGTCAAAAAGTGGTACGTCTACAAATTTCAGCTTCTTTCAGTGTTAAACATTGCTGGTCATGAAATGTGCTCTCTACATGAGAAATCCTTCATCATCTAAGAGAGTTGCAATCATTCTGCACACAACCAGGACTACGAGCCAAGAAAGATATGCCAGAAAAAGGCTGCCCAAGTTAAACAGGATGTGGTTACAAGTATCTACAGTATACTTAATTTTTAACTCAATGCCTAAGAGAAGGTGGTACAAGCTACTAGTGCAGCTTAAAGCAACCATGAGTGTTGCTAATGCCAGCAGGATAATAGCCCACTGAATTCCTACCATTAACACCATGAAAAAATGTCCCACAACATCACAGGCTCATGTGCCTGAAAAGATCTGCACTGCATTTCATGATCTACCTCAGTCCAGGAAACTACAGAAATGGGCAAACACTCAGGGATGCACATTACTGAAAGCTCAAGCTAGACTAAATTAAGCAGAATAGCAGGCCTCGCAATGTATGACAGAATATGAAATTATTAATGCTGTATCTCTACCTGATACCACCCAGCCACCCTTATCATTCCATTTCAGTCCAATAGATCAGCCCATATCTAGCCTGTCTTCATTGTGGTTGGTCACCCTTTTACACTTGACCAACTCAAAAGATGTGCCGTACTCTATACAGATGGAACTCAATTCAAATATAAACAACAACACCTGGCATATAAATATCCATTTCTAGTACCTGACTGTCAAAAGTATTCTATTTGAGTATCCAGTTTTGAACTTTGACCTAACAGTGTTTCTCTCACATTGTTTCTCTCTGTTTACAAAATAAAGTTGTCATTAAAGGTGTTACTGGTTTTTGTCTGTGTCCAGACCATAATTCCTCTTTGAAATATGTTGTCTCAACTTAAGTAGGTGCTGTTAAATAGAAATGCTGTAAAGCGATCATGACGATATTTAAATGGCCATAGAGTTTATAAACACAATGACACTCCTCTGCCCCCAGAATCTGCTTCTTCAGTGCTTTAACACTGGAGTGCCCATTTATTGGATTATTCTTGCTTCTGCTTTTGTTGTCTCCCTATGTTGTCTCCCCATTCTGTGCAGCATACAGCCTGCCATTCACTCTCCCTAAATTCGTAGTGTACATTCCTACTCTTAATCCATTATTAGCAGTTGCAGGAAGTGTCATAGCACATTGCAATGAATCCTCAGCAGATCCTGAAAACAACTGAGAGAAGACAATGCATTCCCTGCAACTGTCAGTCTGCCTGTCTGGTGAGAATACTATCTAAAAATAACAAAGATGCTACACATTTACGTCTTCAGGAACTAAACAGAGTTTTATAGCTTATTTTTATTCTGTAAGTACTTCAGATAGTAGGAAGCTTTGACCACAAGCAGTCAGTGGCCTAGATGATCCAAATCCTTTGAGTAGTTTCCTGAACCTCCATTTCCCATTACTTATTCCCTGTAACGGGTAAGACCCTCACTTTGTTATGCTGTGTTAATTTCTACTCTTTACTTGACAAATTTAATAATAATGAATGCATGTAACATGTATGTTAGAAGTTTAGTGCCTATGTTCATAGTAGCTCTTTAATTTTCCCCATAGGAGTGCTCCTTGAAAATCTTTATCCTTAAAAATAGAATTACAATACTTTGGATTATATGAGCCAGATCTTCAGCCATGGAAGGATAAACATATTTCACTACAGTGGGACAATGTTTTTCCAAAGTCTGTTCCCCTGACCTAGAGGATCTTCCTTGACTTCATCTCTTCTGTTGGACTTTTCCACTTTGTAATTTAATATTCACTGTGTAAGAAGGAAACAAAGAATAAAGAAGAAGGAAAAAAATAAACCCATTGTAGGGGTTCCAGCACTCCAGTCCAAGGAATATTTAATTATTTAGACAAAATGGATCTACTTCTCTAGAAAGGCTGAGAAAGTTCCACCAAAGTGGTCATGGCCCAACAGAGAAAACTTCAGAGGAAACCCAGTGGATAAATCTCAGCAAGAAAAGAGGTGCTTACTTAGCTCTTTCAAACAGCATGAGTAATGATAATTTCTATATGAGTTTAGAAGGAAAAGCATACTTGATTAGAAAAAGATTGTCCTTAAATCAGATGTTTCATATTTCTTTAAAATTATTTTTCTATCCTAAATTATTCATATAGCTAACAAGGAATGAAAACAATGTGAAATTCATACAATTCAATGCACCTGCTCCTGTAATAAATGCAGGATATTTGCTGCGATTTTACACAAACTTTTCTAATCTTTAACAAATCTCATAAATGCCTGAGCAGGATGTACCCTGAAATGAAGAAGGAGGAGTTATTTCTGCCAGAGGGGAGATATTTGAAGCAAGGTTGATTAATTAGTGATGTTACATACACTATGTACCTTTACCAGTGACTGAATCCAGCTGGTAGGTCTAATGCGCAAGTGTAGTTTTAATGAAAACGCATGCCCAAATGATCCTAGAACAGCTGCATCTGCCCACTACTCCATGTGAGGAACATCTTCCCGTTGCTTTTCAGTGCTGCACTCCCCCATTTCCAAGAAACCAGGGGCCTCTTAAAACAAGTTTGAAAGGAGAAAAGCTTGCTAGTCAGCTGGAAACATATCTGCATTTTTAAGCTAGCCTGGATACAGAGGAGGAGAGCTCAGTTTTTGCTATGTGACTGACCTCTTTTAGCCAAGTTCATAGCAGTGTGAGCTATCAAATATGACAGGCTCTTGGCAAGCATTCGCATGCTTTTGGACAGAATCCCTTCCAAGCCCAGCTGGGATCAATTAAACTAAATAATAGTTCTTGCAATAACCAGTTCCTACCACACTCTGCAGAAATTGCTTAGTGTTCAAATGTAAATACTGTTGAGTTCATACCCAGCTTACCCTTCCCCCACTTCAAAGAAACTGTGACAGAAGTACAAATCTAAGATTTATAAAACAAGCTCTTAAAGGTTGAACAAGAAAGAAATGTGGTATGTGCAGGTTTGCCTTCTTGCCTTCTCTTTTGTTGTCATGAAATCCATTGTGCTTATCTAATATCCTAAATATGAATAAAAATTCTACCACACACTCATTTCTCTAAACTTTTAATTAAATGGAGGTGTCGTCCATGAATGATTAGTAAAATGATCAGTAAATTGATCTAACTAAAATATTATTGAATCCTGCCTTCCAAATTTTAAGTAATTGACAAAAAAAAAGTATATCTGTTGTATTATAACTCAAGTGTTTACAGAACCAGGTAATACATACAAAGACATTTAAATTAGAGATCAGTTTTTCCCAGCGGTTTTACTACTGTATGAAGATTTACTGTAGGCAACATGAAAAATCAGTCTCAACTTTTCAAAGGTGCAAAACAATGCAATTCCAGCAAACACATAAATGTTTTCATTGCAACTGAAATGCAAAATTATTTTCCATTCAAGTTAAAGAAAAAGCTGATTTTTTATAATCCAATATTATCTGGATCTTTCCTAGAAGAAATTCGTACTAAAACTATGCATCCTAAGTGTTACTTACTCTGCAGCCAAACAGTATTTGCATGGTTGTGAAGCACTGAATCATTCTATGAGTTACAGAGGAATAGAGTCCTCTACCTGAATAAAAATAAACACCATACCTTTCTTTTTGTTTAATAACTGTCATGTAATTTTACATGCTAGATTTAGAAAACCTAATGCAACACTAAGAAAGAGCTTGTTCTGCTGGGCACTTGAGTGCAGTTGGATTTCTCAGCTGCTTAAAGGCCTTTTATGAATGGAAGCCAAGATTTTTATGATCCTGTGAAATGTCCAGTATTACCCTGGAACAGTGTGTTATTTTGTCATTACATTCCTTGAGTACTGACTTTCCCCATCAAGTATTCTCCCTTATTTGAGGAGATGGAATAGCCTGTCTGGTCTAGGCTGTATCCACTGTGTCCTGCTCACCTGACTGTCCTCCCGAGGAGCTTGCAGAGCTTCTGCAAGCAGTTGGTATTAAAACACTTTATTTTTACAAATAAAAGTTCTGAAAATAATGGAGTATGAGCAAAAGAAAGCCTGTAATGCCATCTTACTTCAGAAACAGCTCCTTATTTCAAGAGTTATGAGGTAGAATCAAGAAAATCTCTTCTGCTTCTGCCTGGTCAGGGGAATCGCATAGGAGGAAGAAGCCTTTGAGACCAATAACAATGTCATTCAATGATAGAGCATTAAATATTGGAAGAGTATTCCAGTATGTGCTTTAATTTTTGTAGGAGATAAGTTAATCCCCAATATCAGCACATTTTGGTGATACAACTCCACCTACCGTATCTTGGCTAAAGGTTCAAATATTTGTTTAAAACACTGGGTTTTTTTAAAAAAACACATTCTCATGTAAATTATATCCCTATTCCACAGAATTTTCCAATGCAGGACATGCCATGCAAAGTTTCTGGGAGATTAAGTGAGGAGATAGAGGCAAAAATTGCAAGAAAAAGGGCAGGGAATATTCCCTTTCCTAGAAATGGTGGTTGTCGGAAAGTTGGAAGAAGGGAGACCTAGAAGAGCCACTTCCCCTGTCTCTTTCTGTGTGAGGTGCTGCTCTAACATGTTCCCCCTGGCTCTGCCCGCCCCTCACTTTCCTCCAAGACAGCACCACTCAGAAATTACTTTCTTTACATACAACAAAGAAATAAAAAGGAATTGTTCAGGCCACGGTGGGAGCTGAATGTACCAAAACAAATCCAGACTAGCTTTCAATCTACTGGGACCAGCAGGCGGTGGGTTACCTGAGAGAGGATCCAGCATTGCTCAATATCACAGGAAATGAAAATTACAATCACCACAGGTGAACTGGAAGAAGAAAGCATAATTTTACCTTCTGCACATCGGTCAGCATGTGACAGCAAAATGCCCAGTAACAGCTTAAAAAAGGTCAAAGTTTCCCAGAGAGAATAACAAATGAGGGAAAGATGAACCTGTGCTTTTGAGTAGGGAGTGATGACTGTGACAGGATATCAATTAGTTCCACCTCCAAGAAGAACATAAGATTCATCCTTATAGAAGGGCAGAAAAATAAGAAAACGAGGTGAGAATCTAAAATACTGGTGTTTATTGGCAGAGAAACTAGAATGATATGTTATGGTTTTCTTTTTCATTTGAGCAAATTCAGAGTGAAATTAAAAGGGTGTGTAAACTAACAGCCTCTCTCCATGCACCCTTTCTCAGCTCAGCAACTTGGCATGGGTCTCTGCAACGACGCTACACAGGCTGCAGCAAAAAGCTCTTTGCTTTTCATTTTCGCTAAGGCCAGTGGCACGTCTGTTCCCTGTCTCCCTGCAGTCTATCAAGTTCTTCTCAGGAGTGAGCTCATTCTCACAGGCACGCACGCAGGTGTATGCTATGATCTCCCTCTTCCCACTCCCCTCAGCTCTGCACTGAGCACTCAACCCATCCTCAGACTCTTCTCTTGATCCAAACCCAGAGTTCAGCCACTGGGAAAAGGCAAGCCAGCCCTTCAGCTATGTTGCCTGCTGACTTTGCAGGAAAGTAACATGCAATCTACTGTAGCCTGCAAGTAAATAAAACACCTTCTGTCTTTTACAGCCATTGACAAAAAGCCTAAAAGTCATTTGGGAAGTTGAGGAATATTATGCATCAGCAATACACAGAAAGAAGCTCCAAAAATATTTTCTAACCTATACAATGTCTGTTAATCTATGATCTTTTTTAACTCTCTTTTAATAAAAGATCCACATTAAACCCTCGATAAAAAGTAGTGTTTATAACCTTGGTAGTATTTTCATATATTTGCTTGTAAAATATTGCTGATGAAAGTAACAATTTATTGATTTGAGTATTTAGATGGAACATACAAGTCCTGGAGAAGTCAACTCTGTCTTAAGTCAAATCTTTCTAGATGGACTAAAGTGTATAGGACAGAAAGAAGGGACACAGAAGACATGTCAGGCCAAAAAAAAATCTATATTTTGTTATTAAGCTTTCTGTATGTAACAAACTAATGATATATTAAAATCCACCATCCAATTCCTATGATGTGTTTTATTTTAAACAGGAACGAGCAGACACAATGCCAAAATACCTTACTGAATAGCTAAGTGTAGTGTAATGCAACACGTTAGAGTCTGGTGAGAGGAAGAAGGTTCTGTATGCATGAAAGGTACATTGTGAGTTTTTTCAAGTCTGTGGAATGCACGGTACATTGAAAAATATGTTTTAAACTCAGAATCACTATATACATTTGTTGAAAATGAAGTAACAGTAGTGGAGTTAGTGAAAGGGAACGTATCAGTCCTGTTGCACGATCTCCTGCTGGGAACTGGAAATGCTGCTTGTCTGCCATTTCTTTCATCTGTGTAAGCAGCGAGTGGAAATTGTTACCAAACCAGAAGCACCTTGGCAATGCATGTGACAACTCCTTGGTAATTTACTTTTTCTCCAGTCTCAGGAATCCACAATACTCATATTATTCCTTTCTCACAAATCCATCAGTCCTTCCACTGTCCACCCACGGGCTTAATACTTCAAAAACACTCACATTTTATTCTTTATGTTTCCTTTCAACTACCTGTTCATCCAATAAGGTTAAAATGTCCCAGCTGGTAATTTTGAAAGCCGTTTTCTAGTTGCTCTTGGTGGGGTTGAGTGGCAAGATTTAAGGTACTCCAGTCCTTTAAAATCTGCTTGAATATGCACCAGGACAAAAAGTATAAATATAGGGAGGTGGATAAATGGAGAAACAAAGAGCTATGGACAAAAGGTCTTTGTCTGTTTTCCAAGAGCAGCTGTTTCTATCTCAGGTGCCAGTGACTCCATGGTGCATCTCCCATGTTCTGTCAGACACACTGACAGGTGAGACAAACATGTTATTGCATCATCTTCCCCAGTTAGAAGAAGGAGTATGCTCGGGGGCTGGAAATTTTTAACACATGCAAACAGGGATTTTTACATAACCTCTGAAAATTTGGAAAATGGAAAAACAAGGATAAAGCACTTTTTTTCTAGTTTTCCTAATGTTTAACTACCTCTTGCCTTTAACTCACACAGCTGCATTAGAATGTCTAGAACAGGGAAAAATTTGGGGGACAAAAAGAAGTGTGTATGCTTGCAGAGAGAGAAGTAAAGAATCATCCAGTACATTTTGAGCCTGCCTCAGAAGGTGACACAGTCCTTTCAGTCTTTATAACTCATCCAGGTATGGTATGTTTGCCAGGGTGCTACAAGAAAAGTGCTGAAACTTCATTGGTGTTAGGAAAGTAAGCTGGGACTTTCCACCTCAAAATCCAGAGGGACATCCTCCCCCATGCAATGTGCACTGTCTCTACCTTTCTGACAATGCTGTAAGGTGGCTGCGAGCTGCACAAGACACAGTGCAGTATAATGCCAAAACGCTGTCCTAAGCAAATGCCATAACCCAGTTTAGAAGGTAGCATACCTAGTCCTAGCTCAGGGTGATCCTCAGTGCATGATGCAACCATGTCATAAATTACATCAACAAAAAGCTGTGCCCAGCTTCTCCAGAGAACTTCTACAAAATTAGATTATCATCTGTGATGTTTATATGACATATACATGCAAATACGTGGTCCAAATCCACCCTCCATGGCGGGTCCGGTCCATGGGATACTTCAATCTCTTCTATGCCTTTCACGAGTAGTATGTAGAAGCACTTCTCACGCGCAGCCACAGCATAGGAAAAGCTGCCGCTGCCAACATTGGACCCATTCAAACTGCAATGCACAAGGTAGAGACAGTGAAAAAATTTGGATCTGGTATAGATCCCACTTGAGCTGTTATAGCAAACTGGGTATATATGTCCTACACTACAGAGACTGTAAATCACTTCAGTTGTTAAGATAACTTGGTCATTCTCTCAATCTATACTATTAACAAGTGATACGTACATGCAAAACTTTGAAAAAGTATATGGTCAGGAAAATATAAAAAGAAATTAACTTTAAACAGGAAATTATAAACAAGAAAATAATTTAATAGAAATGCAATTTAAACAGGAAATTGTAACCAAGAAAATAAATTTGTGTATGACCTAACAGCTTGTGAAGAGACATGTAGTTTCACATTTCATTGAGGAATTATATTAAAATACTTTCTTATTAACAAAGACTGACAAATATTTTAATGTCCCCAGCTATATATGAGAGACTTGAGAAAAGATTAAGAAAACAAACAAATGAAAACCATATTTCACAATCACTTCTTTTAAAAATAGATTTAATTATGTGAAATATCTTTAGTGTTCAGAAAAGGATTAGATGAGAACAGGGATAAAAACAGGAGATTGGCTCAGTAAAGAACATATATTGTAGATTTTTTTCCTCAGTTCTCTTTAGTCCCAGAATCACATGAAAATGAACACTTGCCTATGAGATGGACATCCAGATCCCAGTTCTTATTGCTTAGAATGTTTGGGCCTATAGTGCTTGAAATACTTGAGTATGAATTTCCAAATATATTTGGGGCAGAAACATGTAAAATTTTTGCCAAAAGACCTGCATTCACTGAAAACTGTAGTCTACCTTTGTGTGAGATCCACAGTCTTAATTTCACAGGGAATACTATAGCAATAATGATATAGCAATTTGGGTGCTTTAGCCCCTATTTGCCTAGGAAATAGTCATACAGATTGCGTGTTTCTCAACGTCTGGCAATAGTCATTGCATACAAAATGTAATTTCCTAATGTAACATCCTTGGTAATGCCTAATTTTTTATAGTCATAGATTATCTCCAACAAATCAGAGTAAAAATGTAATATAGATACATTTTAAGAGTCAACATTGGTACATCTGTAATACTGGGGTGCTGAGTCTGACCAACATACCCTGCTTCTCTCTTGGGGCTCTGTGGCCCAGTGCTGCACCAGGTACAACAATGCAAGGGCTGGATTAAAGTCCATATGCTATCAATTAGCTAAAACTGTGGGCAGAATGGGGAATGACTGTGTAGAGCTGTATCCTGTTAATTCACAAGCTCTACCGTACAGCCATTAAGGAAAGTTTGATGGGATTGAGAAGCCACTCTTCCTTCAGAAGGGTCGTTATCCTCTTTCCAAGTGCGATACGTTACATCTCAGTTGTTTTCCTTTTCTTTTTTGACATAAACATGAGAAAATATGTACGTTTTCTCGTGATAAATGGCACCCATCACCTTTAACTTAAACAAAATAAACACTGTGCTACACACATATCTTCCCTTTAAGAGGATAGGTACTCATGATGGCTATTAAATACATCACTTGGGAATAACTGAAGTACCATAGTGATGAGAGCAGTGTACAAATTAGGACAGAACAGAAGATGTATAAATTGGGTGTGAATGAAGGACTTGTTATTGTGGTCACCAACAATTTAAAGAGCATTAAATATAAAACAGTCTAAAGAGAGAAGTGTAAGATACTGACTGCATCCAAGTAGGGAACCCGCAGAACAACAGTGTGAGTGTAAACCTGGAAGTCCATGACAGCCTGAATATACCTAAAAAACCTCAGAAGGTCTGTATTTCTCTCCCTTCCCCAGAGAGTGTTCCTATATTTTCAGTAATATTTTTATTTTACAGTAATACATATTGTCTACAAATGACCTAATATTGCAAATAAATAATTTTATAAGAATGTTCATAAATAATTTTATTACAATATTCGGAATAAAGTCAGTTTTTCAGGTATAAAAAGATGCCTGAATGTTAAATAAGCCAGATTTTGAAACACATTCCAGTATTTGTGAAATGCTGTGAAAATGTGACTCTTTTCTAGAAGTCCTGAGTTGCATTCTAGCTTGAAGTCTATGGTGATAACATCTCTTACTATAGAATGTGACTCTGTTCATCTGTTTCTCATCGAGAATAGGTGGACTCCCTGAAGCATTACAAGAGAAAAAAAACATATGACACAGATAATACAAACTACAATGCTTATTGCTATATTTCATAAAAAGTGGTACATCTTTAGCTGTTACCTTCAGTCAGTGAAAGTAAATTAAAGCTATTTTAAGCTATATATTTTATTCCAAAGAGGTTCTTTTATTGTTGATAATTATTACCTGAGAATATTTCACCTCTTTCACTAGCTTCTGGTATTTTCTTCTTTTTCACTAAAAAGATGCAACAATATTATTGCACTCCTTAAAGCTCTGAACTTTTCCAGAACAACAAACCTGGCTATCAAAACACAGCCACAAGTGATCCTTGGTGAGCAATAAAATATTCCCAGCATCAGCACTGGATCTAAGTTTTTAGAGACAATTACAGGATCAAACAGTTACAAAGAGCAAGATATTTTCAAAGACTGACTGTGTCTACTTCTGTTTGTGAATAGTTACTAGAAATAGGGCCTTTTTCATGAGGAAACATAGGCATCTCTACAAATGAGCAAATAGGAACAAGCTGTAGATTTTGTGAAACCCAGAGCAATCAAATCCTGCCAAAACTATCTACAGGACTAAACAAATGTCTTTTTTTCTTTATTTTCTATCTAATCTTTACTTAATTTCCTTAATGTTTAACACTGGAATTAAGTACTTATGATGCCAGGTACTTCAGGAAGGCCCTGAATTGTATCATTTTCTTCAAAACGATCAGCTTTTTTCCTTGATCAAAACCAAGAAATGTAAATCCTTTATCTCACTTTCTTCTCCTCTTTAGAAAGTCAGCAAGCATAGCTAAGCAAGATATAAGTTATTTGCCACCTAGCTCTTCAGCAAGTTTGTCGGGCAATATACTAGCTCTGTTATTGTCTTTGCATTTCCTATGCATTTATGTTGCTCTTGGACACATAAAGTTACACCCTGAATCCACTAGGATGCCATTTTTCCTTGACTTCTATTTGATCTGAAAAATCTATGCATTTTTCATGGCAATGATAAGTAAATGCTTTGTAGATTGGGTTAGGAAGGTGGTCATAGCTATAAAGAGGTGCCTCTCCATGCTCGCTAACTTACATAATTCAGAAATACCAGTTCAACAACCTGTTCTAGTCTAAATCTTACACTGCGCCTGTCACAGTGGTATTTATAGCTTGGCATCACTCAGACATTTGGGATCTGTAGGAAGGATTATTTTTTTCTGTAGAGAAAGTGAGTTGGGCAAATATATTTTTGCAACGAAAAGGTCAGCTACAGAAAAATTATGGGAGACTTGGGTGACAAAGATATTTCATAAATTTGGGTATGCTGCCTACGTAGTTTGGCTAAAAATTATGGGGAGACATTTTCAAAAGTAATGAATCATTTTCCTTGGCTAAAATATTTCATCTTGGCATATCCCAAAAAATTTCTTTTTCACGTTAGATTCCAACAACCAACTCCAAACTATATTCAAAGATGTGATGCTTAATCTCTGCCCTTCTCAACAGACAGGGTTTACAAACAGTCTGAATTGTTCTGTAGCACAACACATAAGGCCTGCTGCAGAGAGGCCAAGATTTCTTGCCATACGTCACCAGAGTTCAAGGGCACAGCATACCAGAATGACTCTCTAAAACTCCAGCACGGAGGCTTCCAGGTCAGACACCCTTATGTTTCCTGACAAGGTGTGAAACAAAGGAGGTGGTCCTGGGGGCTGAACCAAGGCATTGAAAGGTGCTTCACCATAAAAACGCTCTGCATTGCTGGACACAAAATGCCTTGCTCCAACCTGTCTGCCTTATCATCAGGACCCTACAGGGAGTACTCTGTGTCTCCTTTCTCCTTCCTACCAGACCATGACACTGGTCAAGGCACTTGACACAGTGTGAGAACAGAGGGAGTAAAGAGGCTGAGCCTGGTTGTCTTGGCTAGTGCACTGCAGAATGGGAGTTCTAAGGCACACCAGTAGGGAAAATACAGAGACTTTTACTGAATTAAATCAGGAGTGGACAATAAAATTGCAACTGTATAAGGAGCACTAAGATATGTGGTTACTGTTATACATTAATTAGATGATGTTTTAAACATCTGAGCAATAAATACATGCACTCTCCAAACAATAAGTACACGCAATATGAAAAGTGTCACCATGAACAGAAACTGCAGAGGCAAGGGGAGAACAACACCTTTATAAGAAGTTGTCTTTCCATTATCAAAAATCCATCACAGCATCTGAAACTCATGAATAAGGTTAATAGCCTACAATTATAAATGGAAGGTTTCAGGTTCTCCTTTTTTTTTGACTTTCACAGGCCTTGAAAGCTCTAATTTAAACATGAGAACCACATCTAATGATGACTAAAACTGAAATGCTTCCTGAAATGACACATGCATAGTTTTAGTTACTTTCACATTAAGAAATGTGAGATATTGGTGGGTTTATTTTAAAATGAAATGATATCATGATTTTTGAGGACTGAAAGTTTCCTACCATTTTTCAATTTAATATACTGAAGATTTTAATAGAGATCTTTTAACAACACATGCTGTACTCTGAAGGTGTGAATATTTCCTAACTAGCCAAGTTTACATACGGCTCGTACAGGAAACTCATAGGCTTCTTTGTAGCTTGACAGTGAAGTTTAGCTATAACTGAGTAATATTAATAAAAAGTAACCTCTAGGACATCTGCTTTGCACGCTGAAAGGCTAAGGTCATGCTTTAGAAGAAAAAATGCAAATATTTTAAATTAGGCTTCTAATTCCTAATTTAGGATGAACAAGTCTTCAAAGATATTAACTGTTCACAAATCTCAAGATAGTTTGCTGTCTATCTTACACCCTTGAAAGACTAACCATTTAATTCAGAAGCTTCAATATAAAATGAAATCTTAATTTTAGGTTGCATTAAGGGCATTGTAAGAATGTTCTTCTTGGTACAAAAAGGGAAGCAGTGAGAAGGAAAACAATGCTAAAAAAATAGCAGCTAAACCTTCCACACGTATAATTTAAGAAAAGACTCAGTCTACTGCAGTAATAACCAATCAGACACATGCTTCTTTCCTGTTACAAACCAACCTCTGTGGTGTTGATGGTAGATACCCACCAAGGGGGAGAATGTTGGAACTTGACCAGAATTCTAAATTTCTGTAGAAAACTGTGTATAAGAAACAGTACTTCACTGGTGGAAAAACAGATAAACAAACAAACAAACAAATGAAACAAACCAAAAAAAATGAACCAAACAAACCAAACTCATTTATTAGAGCCATTTTCCTCTTTGATCCATCATAAACAGCGTAAGAAGCTTCAGAGGGACCTCAGCATGATGCACTAGCATGTATGAAAAGGCAGTAAACTGCTCATTAACAAACACAGAAGAAATCAAGAAGAAGAAGTATTGCTGCTAGATCTGTGCAGAAAGAAAACTCAGGTGCAAAGCGGGAGTGGATGACACAGATATTAAACCATTAACCTCCCTTGGAGGTTTTGCCTGCAGCTGGCGTCTTGCATCTGGGAAAGACAAGCACGCTGGCAGTAGCTTGGCTCCACATGGGTTCTGCCCAATGGACAATCAGCACCCTCACTCCATTTCTGCTGTATCACAAATGAAAAAAAGAACAAATCATAATCCAGGGAAAAGGCCTGAAAAACTCATCCCAGGAACTGACTAAAGTAGATGCTTCAACTGGAAGCTGTTGGACCAAATCACTTAATAGTTATTGCTAGCATCAACAACAATAACTTCTTTGGTAGGATGGATGAGAAGCAACAACATCATGATTTATTGACTGCTATGTTTTATAGATAAAAGTGAGTAATTTTAATAATTTTCCTATTTTTACTGCCTGAGGCACTTAAGATATATAACTTTTTTTTCAGACCACATCAGCACTAAGAAAACATATTTCAAAATTTTTACAGAGTAATTACACTGGGATCTCTTAATTATCAACAAAATGCCAGCTGAAAAAAATGCATCAGCTTTAAAATATGCTTTGTATTTAGCTGGGCAAACCAAGTACCTCTGGAAAAAAAAAAAATCATTCAGTTTGTGATCAGAGTTCTTCATGATGAAACCAAATTTTCCTTTCTATTCTCTTGGAAATTTGGAATTACATTTTTTTTCCTGGACAAACACTGCAGCTGCACACCTCTGGGTTTGCTCACACTGTGATCAGTAAGTTGGTAAACAGAAACAGTAAGCACAAGTACTTCTTTGCTTTCGTTTTGGTCACCCACAGTCACTAAGACATTGAAAATTCAGGTAAATTTCTATCATCTGCATTTACTGATACTTAGGCAGGTAATGTCTTGGAAGACACATCCAACTGCCACTGTCAGGGCAGATGATGTCCATAGGAAATAACAGTGATGAACATACTAGAGGTGGAAATAGCATTCTTCTCAGAACAAGAAGTGAAAGCCAATGGAGATATGACAGGGCAGGAAAGTATCTGAGATTTGTCTTACAGAAGACACCATGTAGCTGAAATTCATACTGAATAAATAAAAGTACCTACTACAGACCTGAAATTTTAAATTTGTGGACCTGTGATAGGGTTATACTAACCACCATGTGCTCAGAAAATATACATTTGTCTAGAGTCTCTCTGGTAAACAAAAAAAAAAACGGAAAACTCGAACCAAGATTAGTGAATCACATCATTGCCCTTACCCAAGTGTATCAGTTTGTTTCATCCTACAATGTTCGTTTAAGCTGCAAGCAATGGAGTTAAATTTCGCAGTGTGACTTCAAAGCTGGTTTTAACCACCTTCTCTGTTTCTTGACATCATGGGGTTATTGTTTAATTGTCATATTTCTGGTGCTGACTGCACAGGTCTTTCAGCACAGGTCTCCTATGGGAAGGAGACTGGTGCTGGAATGGAGGGATGGATGCAACTCTTACCACAGTCCTCTTTCCCCTCATGTCGTCTCCTCTTTTCTGCTCCATGTTCGAAACCCATGGGGAGGAAAGAGCCATGTCTCAGCCCAACTAGCAGGGCAGGGAGCAAAAAAGTGGTCTCAGGGCAGTAAAACTGGTGGTGAACACCCTCCAGATGGAGACTGGATCGGGCTGATTTCTTCCCATACCTTGCTCAGAGCTTTGGGTGCAGGGTAGGAGCAGGTGATGGGCATCTGTTCCTCCAGGCATTGTGTTTAAAAAATTTGTTGGCAGTGACTGCATTTTGTGATGGGCATTGTCACTACGGGCAAAGTACATCCAGATTAGAATGCCCACCCAGCCAGGCTCTTCCTCATCACTCTCTGTCGTCCTGTTCAGGCATCCATCGTGGGAACTGTCAGCTTAATGAAGGAGGCGTCCTGATTTGAGATGGCCAGTTGCAAGTGGGGGTGGGTAATTCTGATATTTTGCTTTGGAGTTTTAAATCCCACTAAGCCCCATTTAAGATGTGCAAGTCATTTTTTTAGAGGTGGTCCTATATACTAGTATTTCATATTTAAATGTTCCCTTGCTACATTCCCAAAAGAAATACAAGCCTCACTTGAAAAAGGAGAGATTTCAGATATACCAGACAAAGGCTTGTTTTTCAAACATCTTAAAGGCAGCTGTGCAGTCCAAGCAAAGGCTTTGGCAGAAGTCTGAATGTGGTAGTAATACTGCCCAATCCAGACTTTTTTCTTTATTGGAAAATGATGGAAAGTCTTGCTTTAATGGGATTCAGACGCTGGTTCTTGGAAACAGGCTTGGTAACCAAAATAAAAGCAATCTCAGAAACTTTAATGGTCTCTCTTACTAAAGCCTGGGTAAGTGCTTCCATTTAATAATTGAAATTATCAGTTTACTTTAACACAATGGACCTAAATCTAGTCTACAACACAGACACAAAATCTGCTTGACTTCATGGTCTGCAGAAGGATTTGGGTGCAACATATTTGAAAAATATGAGTTAACTAAAGTAATTTTGTCAATATGGTTAGAAGATGAGATGGTAATTGATAAGCCTCACATCTTGGCACCAGTGTGGTGTTTATAGATGTCAATGAAATTACTGTGACCTCAGCTAGCTGACAGAGTCCCCCACGTAGCTAAACTAGCTGCGAGGAAAGAACCCACATCTACATCTAACTGTTCCCCTGAAACCCCACGATCTTCCTGAGAGGCAAGCTGGACTTCATCGTAGGCCAAATGTGTCCTCCTAGATAAACTCAGAATTTGGCCCAGGAAAGCCTGGATAGTGATCCCCAACATTTTAGAGAACACCTCTACTGCTGTGGTATAAAATTAAAAATATTTGACTTTTCAAGTTAAAGAAAAATATATACGTTTTCATTTGAACAGCTGTTTCATATTATTTTTAGAGACACAAATTACAACGCAAGCATGTATTACAGCAAACTGGATCACTGAAAAGGGGCTGCAGCATCATGATCTGGTGAGAAGTACAGATGGCGCCCCTTGTCTGCAGCCTCATCTCCAGAAAATCCTCAGATAACCAAGATCTATTCTGTTAAAGAACTCCAAAAACTATGCTTAAAACACACCCTCAAAAATATTTGTTCCTAAATTAAAATAAATATGCATGTGACTTTCATTCTTCACTTACTCTGCCAGGCCTCGCTTGCTTTGCTCCCAAATGTAGAAAGACCACCACTGGGCCCAGGAAATGAAGATGACAATGAACTTTGTTGAAATATAAACCATCTTTCTTTCTTTCTTTCCACTAAACAGGGGGATAGGAACAAATATGAAAAAACAGATGTTGATCCATCTGTTCCTTCCAGTCATAGTGAGCTGGCTGTTGAATTAATGCTCCTTTTACTTATGAGGTAGCTAGCTTTATACACCCTTCCTTTGAAACTTGTGGAGCACCAGTACTTTGCATACAGTAAATTTGGTAGATGGAAGGTTTATTTATGTTTGCGGTAGCTAGCAGGTTAAAGTAAAGCAGAGACAGTCATTTTAAGGAAAATAACAGCTCTGGAAGAATATTGCATTCTTATCAGATTGGCTTTTTCCCACAAAAAGTACCAGGCTTTCTCTGCCTCCAATACACAGCTCTGGTTTTCTGCACAACCTGGCAGTGTGATTCACTTACTTGATTTCCACAAAATAAAATGTGCTATTTTGTGTTAAGTGTGTGGTAACTACATGGTGGATGTGTTTGGAAGCCACAACTGCTATTACAGAGTAACTTGTGGTATCAATACAATATTGCTCTATGAGATAATATCAGGGGGGCAAAGAGCTGCCTTGCTAGGAGGATTGGATAAATACAGAAGTCTGGTCAGTTGCTTAAGATTTCAGACCATGTCATTGTCACTCTATCACCACTAGATCAATAGTATTGGCAGCTGGGTAATTACACCACTTTACTGTCAAATGTTATAAAATATTATAAAGGGTGAAATTAGCCCTTGCTCAAAAAGCTATCATGAACCATGCAAAATCTGTACACCTCAACTTAAATATGGGTCTCCCATGAACTGCCTGAGAATTGCTCAGCCTCTTGGGAAGTTTAAAAGTGCATCGAGCAAGGCATACACTTTTTTTTATTCACACTGAGGACAGTTCATATTCTGGCATCAGAGAACTCAATTAAGTTTCACCAGTAAATGATGATTCACAAAAAGGCAAAGGAAAGTAAGTATGGAAAAAGAAGAGAAGAAGCAAAAGCAGAGTGGACCAGATCTTTGTCCGGTATAAACCAACAGTGACCTAAGAATTCATGAGGAATTACACTGCATGACCCTAGAGAGTTCACTGTGTTTAACTGCTTTTGTTCAGGACTGATTACATTCGTAGAAACCTGACAGATCAACCTGCTGTTCCTATAATTACTCTTGAAAGGATTTCTTCTTCATGTTAATAGTTCAGCCACTAATAACAGAAATCAAAGGGTTATCTCTACTAAACCACAAAATAAGGAAGTTATGCAATATCACGACTCCACTTTAGGCAAACAAGGACTTTGAAATAAGGCAGTGTGCACCCATCACTAAAGTTTCAGGGCAGCTGACCTGTCAAAAAATAGGGAAATTCCACCCAGCAGAGAACTACATCATTTTGACAATTATTACTGCACTGGAATAGCATAAGCTCTTTCTCCATCCTTCTCTCCCTCTCACTTGTCTCCGTGTTTAATATAAATGGAAATCTCAAATATTTCAACCATTAAAAAAACTAAAAGAACAAAACCAAACCCCATGTAATTTTATTTCCATAACTTTAGTTATGGAACTTCATCTTCTTGAACCGCTACAGTGCTATGTGGGACTTGCTGCTCCAGTGCTTCACATCTCTATTCATGAAAAAGGCACATTATGAACAAGTGAGATGATACTGATCAAATAAAACCCACAATCACTGGCCAAACTGGGCAACTGACAGAAACGCAGTTGTTTTTTCATAGCAAAATGCTGGTTCTGATACCCTTTTCACACAAAGCTGCAGCTTATCCCATGAAGAGCCCTACTGTGACCAATGAATGTCACTATGCAGAAAGGCTGGAATTCTCCTAATTTTAGGTTTCTTAAAAGCTAGTTAGCCTTACTCTTTAATCAGTGAAAAGAGATTAATACCTTCAGAGAGCAGTTTAGTTACAGCCAAAACAGATTAAAGTGTCAAGTGTGGGGTGCCAGTATCTGGTCCAGAGACATATTTATCCACAGTGTTATCCTTAACACAGAGGGTGGTAGCCTCTGTACTTATGGTAAGACTGTCCCATGGTACAGGCTGATACAAATTGAATTCAGAGAGAAATAGTAAGAGGAATCCTTCGACCCTATGCTTAAAGAAATACACTTGTCCCTCAGTTTTTCCAGGGTCTCGTAAAAACAGAAACTAATTTGACATGGCCTGTGACAAGTTGTTTTCCACAGTTCTGCAGGAGATGTGCTTGGAGCATTTCAGGGGGACCGCAGACTCCCAGAGCCAAACACAATGATTGGTCCTTGTCTGCAAACCATACAAAGAATCAGGCTGCTTCAGAGGATAGTTCAGAAAAACTGGCCAGCTAGCTAAATTAGCTGCTTAGATCTCATGTGGAAGCTTTATGCAATACGTGAACACTGACGTGGTAGGCAGCTTGGAAACGCTAGTAGAACTGTTTGAGAACTAGTCAGAAAAAAACAGTATTCCTAATGGAAACTGCTTTGATTAAAAGCGTAGACATGTTCATTTATGTCAAAGAGAGAGATCTTTTCATGAAGGAAAAAGGAAGGCTGTAGTGAATGCAACTTTTCTTACATCATACCTGTTGTGGGCTATTAAAGTGCTCCATGACTCTCATAAAATAAAAGACGACTACAATAACTAACATGGTTAACTCAATGAGATTTTTCCAAGAGGAAACCTAAATAGGATGTGCAGATTAAATCCTAATAAGAAAAGATATTCTCTTCTTAGGTTGTTACAATTAGAATGCAATACAAACAGCCTAGTAGGTTACTTGTTACTATGCAAATAATGTTCTAATAAAAAGTAATATACAGATATAAAAATATTGCTCCAAAAGATTTCATTTGTGGTTTTATGATCCACTGAAACAAACCCACTACCAAACAAAATCTAAACAATAAAAAATGTAAGAGGCTGAAGGAGCTACCAAAGTTTCCCAAACTATTAATTAACACCTTCTCCCTCTCTTTTCTGCTGTGCAATTCAATCACATTTCTTTTACAAATACTTCAGTTCAGTCTCTTACTTTATTTAACTTTACAACTAGGAGAGTAGCCTTGGATAAGCTTTCTTTTCTCTCTCCTCTCTCCTCACAACATAATGAATTCTACTCTCCCTGACACACTCTTTCTCTGAATTTCTTGTTACTGATTACCAGAGAAAGAAGTGGAAATCAATATTATAAAAATCATGATTAAAATAACTCCAGGGGTTTTTTATTTTTTTTACTCTTCTTTCCCTTCTTTGTTCTTGGTGATAACAACACAGGTGTAGCATAACCTGTTTTCCTTCTTGTTAGAAGAGAATGTGAATGCACATGTACATCTACACTTGGTCACTGCCAGGTATCAAGTATCTGTCTATTCCCATAGCAAAAAGAAAATGATCCACAAAACCATACATCCACTTCTTGTTGCCAAGTCGATAAGGTAAATCATTACTAAAGATAAACAGCACTTATCTCCACTCTCCAAGCAGGGCTGTAAGTTTGATTCCACATCAAGACGTATCCAAGCACCAAGATGCAAAATCACTTGAATAAATTGCCAGAATTAAGTTTAAAAACAAGTTAGATTTCCCCCTTTTCTCACATAGTCACAAAATTTCAAGTCACTGTTAAAAAAAAACTTCAAGATGTCCATTTTCTGTTTTGGTCTTCTACAAGTGGCTTCTGGTTAAAAAGGTCTTTACTTTCCTTACCACCTACTTCGCTGATGCCAGCAAACAAGTATCTTCCTTGCCTTTCTTCACCCAGGTGGGTTGCCCTAGGAGATATCTGCACAACACAGACAGACTGGTCCCTCTCGTAGCACATGTGGAGTCCAGACAAAAAGCATAGTGGGAATTCCCCTCCCTGATCCGTGCAGTTTGTTCCATACTGCAGGCAGTACTGCCATAACAGCTCTGTGTGGTGTTTAAGCTAAGAGGCCCCATCAAGGTTTTTGCATTTGATTCCACTCTGAAGAGTCACTATTCCCTAAACCCTCCCTCCTCTCGATTCTCCCTTTTGCCCTTGTCTGCACCCAGTGCAGTATGAAGTCACTTTCCTTGGACATCAGTGATCTGAGTCTGACCCAATGCTTTGTCCAACAGCACCAGTGCTTCCCAATGGTTGTTGGAATATTTCCTTTAATCTCCCACAAAGCAGTTACAACCTTGGACAATTTTTTAAAGAGATAGCCCTCATTTTCAGCTCACAGCCATTCTACAACTGGGTATAACTTAGACCGTTCTTATTGATTTTTACAGTAAAATGTGACAATATGATATCTAGGGATGCCCAATGACACCAAGCACTGCTCAACATTTCCTCAGGCTCAAACACTCAACAATGCACTTCAGTGCACATGTCCTATGTCAAAGGTGTGCAGTACTGGTGAACACTGATGAACTTGCAACCAGTTACTACATGCCAGCATCTGAGTGCACCTGCAGTTTACATTTCAGAGAGAGATGCGGGAACGGGTCTTTTGCAGAATGAGGTACTACCAAAGACATCAACAGTGGGGTGAGCCTCACAGACCTGTGAATGCCAGAATTAATCTTGCCCTTTACCACAGACATCCTTTGAAATCTTTAAAACACATTTCTTGCAATTACATTCAATCTTGGAATTTGTATAAACATTTGGTAAGTTTTGTATTTTATTCTTTGCTGTTTAAATTAGAGAATAAATAAATAAATAACTCAAATCTTAATGAATTTCAGCCTCTCTTGGACAAGAAAATATTAAGTGCTTTGCTTAAATATAATTCATTAAACTGTCAGGCAGATTTCATTATATTTTAAATACCTTATTACAGTGTATAGTGAAATGTAAATGATCTGTAAAGGAAATCTAAATTCCTAGTACTTACAAAAGAGAAAAAACTGTGAACATTTCTAGGAAGACTCCCTCTAACACAGTGAACTGTTGTTATCTCTCATATATTTAAATAAAAAGTAAAGATGACAAAAGGTGAAATACCTTTTCTCAACGAGTATTTTTGTAAAAGAAGAGAACCAACCAAACAAGTTGTCACTGAAGAAGTTATGAATATTTTTCATGTGTAAGAGGTAACAGGTCAAGCCAAAATAGCGCCCTCCCTGTTTTCAATGGAGAAGAAAATCTTTTAGTTAAATGATTATGTAACTACAAAAAAATTGGTAGTTCAGAGAGAAATGCTATACGGTTGTCTTTTGTGTCCTCAGCCTAGAGAAAATATTTTTTAAATCCACGCTGCTTTTTACATTTAAGAAAATTCCTCTTTGATTTAAGCTTTTTAATGGATTTCCTTTGTGACATGCTGATAATACATAAAGAAAGAAAAGCCTAAATGAAAGTTAAAAAAAAAAAAAAATGAACATACTTGCTTAGAACAAATCAGTCACTAAAGTTATACTATCCTCTTCATCTGCAACACCCATATCATTGTTCTCCAGACTTTGCAAAATATGGCTACCAAAACCAACTCTCTGCTGTGTCTCTGACACATTTGTACATTGTGTTATCACACTGAATAGCTCACACATCCATGAAAAGTACCCACAGCTTCCTGGTGACTTTTGTCTGGGATGAAAATGCACATGGTAAACGTTTGCAAGGGCAAAAAAATACAAGCACTGGTTTTGAGTAGGAATGAAAACACAAATTACACAGAGAAGCTGTAGACGTTCCGCTTGAATAAACAGTGTTTTGGACCATTTGCTATTCAGTATCCCAGGACTGGTATAGCTAGGTATCTCTATGTAATGAGAAACAACATGAGGATTGCATAAGTGAAGCAAAGAGAAAAGATTGTAACGTTTGCTTTAAAAATGGTTTTCATGGGAAATGCAGGAAACAATTTCCTCATAAAGTAACATGCTGGAAAGGAGCTGAAAATACTATACATGAATATAACGTATAATAAATAACAGCATTCCTGCAGCTTTAAAGAAAAAAAAGGTTCAAAAATGGAGAAGTCATATTTTGGTAAAACTTGTAGAATTTAGGGGATGATGGATGTTACCAAAGCAACAGACAAGTTGACATTTAACTAAACCATAGGCATGAAACTACAGCTGTGTAAGAGCTGTACATGGAGAAGGTAAAGTAAATGCCATCAATGATGAGATTCAAAATTTTTGAGAAAAAAATAATTTGTTGTGCTAATTTATATTGCTCTTTTTTCACTACAAGTAACATATTCTACTCCACTAGTATCTTCAATGACTTCACAATATAAATTATGATTCACTGTGAGCTTGTGACTCCTTCAAAAATTTAAAGTAAGAACAATTTCTTTGCAGAGTAAGAAGACAATGCAGCCCTTTCTAGCTCCTCCTCTATTTTGGCACTTAGGAGCTGGTAAAGTCATTTGTTTCTGCTGCTGCATCTTCTTTCTCCTTCTTGCTTTGTTGCTCTATGAGTGGACAGAACTGGGAGTGAATTAAAAAATGTAGTCTAGGTTGAGTTAAATGGTTACAAAAGCTAAAAGCTCAGACCATATGGTCAGATGTGTGCAAAAATCTGTGCCCACTATTTCCTAATAGAACAGAAATACTAACCCTTGCCAGATTTTGGAGACCTATACCATTTATTACAATTGTTCTAATGCCCACACTTTTGCATATACTTTAGGTGATGAACCATATGTCAATGTTCTAAGTGAACACTTTGTCCATTGAATCCCAAGAGCAACCTGATGTAGCTGGCCCTGCTTTGAATGGGGTGTTGGAGTAGACAGCCTCCACAGATCCCTGTCAACCTGAATTATTCCATGGTTCTATGACTGCTTAAAAAAAATTAAAAAGAAAGAGGTATACATTTACTTTTGAGTGTACTAGTTGGTCAAGGATGAGTTATCAATCCATTGTTTCAATGTGATATTGTATGTAACGTTATCTTTCTATAGTGCAAGACTCTATAGTGCTTTAATTACTTTAGGTGGGACACAAGCGACAAACTGTCTATTTATATAAGGACATCCAAATCCACACCATGGACCATTTCTTAAAATAATTTAGATCTATGATGTTTCAGTGCGTAAGAACATTAGTTGTATGGACACAAGATTTGGTATGCCATTTGGCACCATTTTCCAAGATCGATGTGGGATGAGACTCCTTGTAATGGCAATAGATTGGGAGGGGGGGAAAATAAGGAGAGAGAGAGAAAGCAAAACAGATCAGACACACAGTAGTAAGTGGGTTAAAAGCCTTTTCTGGTGGTTAGATTGTGGAGTAAAATGTTTAAAGAAGATTTTATTGTTTTTTTTCCTGTAATTATTATAAGACTGTGAAAAGGAATGATTAGTAGGAACAAATCTGAATGAATAAGTCTCCATTTGTTAAACAAGTTCCAAGGAATATTTTGCATGAATATTCCAATTCTGTGGAAAACAAATGAAGAAGATGGTACAAAGGATTAATTTTACTTTGGAGGAACATAGGTAATTGGGAGAAAGAGTAGGAAAACAAGTGAGTGTGAAAAATATTCGTACATGGGAAGGAAATAGAAGCAGAGGGAAAAAACAAGGAGAAAACATCAACCCAGGCATTTCATGATAGATGTTTATCGGGTTTGTCAAGCATGATTTCCCCCTGGTAAATCCATGATGACTACTGCTGGTGACTTTCTTGTCCCTCATGTGCCTGGAAGTGGTTTACAGGTTAAATTGCTCCATCATCTTCCAAGGGATCGTGGTGCTGCTGACCAGCGTGTTGATGCCTGAGTCTTCTTTGTACTTTGTGAAGACAGGATTGTTTTGCTTTTCTCCATTTGACATTTGCTTTTCTCCAGTCCTCAGATGCCTCTCCCAGTCACCAGCTGTCATTGAAAGATTTTCAAGAACAGACTCTTGATGACATCAAGCAGCTTGCTCTGTACTTGTGGGTACACCCCATCAGGGCCCATGGACTTACATATGTCCAGTTTCCGTAAGTATACCCTGAGAAGATCCTCTTCGACCCAGAGGATCCTTCCTTGCTTCAGATTATCCCCCTGGTCTTTGGGTCCTGGGGTTTTTGAGAGCTGATCTTGCTCATAAAGACTTATGTGAAGAAGGCATTCAGTACCACAGACTTTTCCATGTCCTGTATCAAAAGGTGCCCTGCCTCATCCAGCAGCAGGCTGACAGTATCATTAGTCTTCCTTTTGTCACCTGTGTAGTTGCAACATCTCTTTTACCACATTCAGCTCCAGCTGGGCTTTACTATTCCTAACCTCATCTCTGCATGCTCACGCAGTGTTTTTTTATTCCTCCCAGGTTACCTCTCCCTGATTCCGCCTTTGCTACACTTCCTTCTTATCTTTGGATTTTGCCAGAAGTTCCTTGTTCATCCATACAGGTGTCTTGGTATTTTTGCCCAGTAATCCCACTTGTTGGGATGGACTGCTATCCAATTTACTCATGCTTCATAATATAGGACCTTTTTAAGTAGATAAATCTACAGTCATAACATGGAAATACATTTCAGCTGTGAGACAGTAACAAATGTGCACATTTTATTGTTCTGCATGTATGATCCATACAATCTTAAAAGGTAACGAATTAAAAATATTTCATACTGTTTTAAACAGAGCTGTGTGAAAAATGTGAACTTTCATTCTGCAAGAAGTAGTGTAATTTTTCATTCAAAACCAGAAAAGATGATTAAATTTTTTTATTCTCTGAAACTTTTGTGATATTTTAACTCAAAACTCTCTGCAGTATCACATGTCACATGGGAACTGTACTTTGGGTGAATTACACCGAAACTCTCAGCAGTCTGTAATCCAAAGCCTTATTTGGTGCAGCGCAGCCGTGTGATCTTGGCACTGTTCTACTGAGAAAATTGTTGCTAAGGTGTGAGAACATGTGTGAACCAAAGCTGTGCAAGATAAGCAAAGTGAAAACCTAGACAAAGGGTAGTTGTTGAGAACATGATAGCACCTTGCAGATTCAAGAAGAGAAATGTTGGCATGAAAAGACGCAAAACCTCGAGGAAAAAAAAAAGAGCAGAGGATGGAATACCACTACCACCGTCATCGCATTAGCATGTCATGGGGGAACTGAGTATGTTAGTGCTCAGCATAGTAGCTGAACAGCACAGCTACCCATTCTGCATGTTGTCCAATAAATAGTTGCTTTGCATTCCCAGGTTGTGTGTATCCTGCTTACAGAACCACTCTGCACAGAGGAAAAGATGCTTAAACACTACAAACTCCTCACATTTGTCACTATTCAGGATCATCTTCCTTGACTTGAGCTTTCACTCACATGTTTTCAAGTTGATCTTAGTGGTGAAGCCTCTCAAAGGAAGAAAAACCATTCCACAGTGGAAAACAGCAGAATCTTTTATTCTTAGCTCTTATAATATAGTACAGCACAGTGAGGAAATGCAGAGTAATGTCAGGGTCAATCACTTTCAGTTTGAAGAGTCAAAACGTCTTCTTTCATTTTTCCCACTTGGGAACAGAAAACAATAATAAAATTGAAACCTTGCACATAAAAATACAATTTCACAGATACTTCAGTTTCAGCTCAAAAATTCTTGCAAAAGTGAATCTCTCTTTCTTCCCATGACAATATCGCAAAAATTTTCAGGAAGCGGTGAGAAAGTTATCGAACCATATCAATATTACAGCTGAAAGAGATTTAACATGGCTCAATTAATTTAGCCAAGAAGTGTGCTTGTTAACTCATTTTGAAACCAGTATGCAAACCAGTCTTGAGAGTTTTGTGTAAGTACTGCACCGTTTTGTACAGCTGCTGCACAGGACTGAAGCTATAACAGTAAGATTATTTCCCCCACCCCAAGTCAGTCTTTCATCAACTCAGGCATGAGGCAGCAGAATATCAGCATCAAACCTCGTCACATTCTGATGAGCTCTGCTCCAGCCCAAGCCTTTCTTGCTGGAGGAAATTGTTTCCTGCAGTTTCCTTCACGCAACGGCTAGCCGTGCAAAATCCTGGTGCTGATGTAGCCCCAACCAGCCTCCATTAGCAACACAGGATGTCATCAAGTGGGGTTTCTCCTTCATGGGGCTCCATGACATAACTGTACAAGGCCATCCTATGTAAAGTACAAAAAAGATTTTTTCTAATGTTGAAATGAGTGGGCACAAGAAGTGAAAAAAATAGTTTATTACTGAGACTGACATAAGGTGTTTTATGAGTCATTACCTCAGAAGGATTTTATTATGGTTCTGGGAAATGACAAAAAGGGGGCTCATTTATAAGTCTTTCAGAGCTGCAGGTGAAATGCTGCCTTCAACAGGTGAATTCATGAAAGTTCAAACTGGAGGATGGCACAATAAAACATAACTTGCTAAACTACTAGATTAGCCTTTATGTTGGTAAAGCAGAGCCCCAGGGAAAACTGAATGTTCTTTTGCTTTCTGTGAATGAATGACATCATTCATGTCAGAAGCTTCTACTTAGTTAAACATTTTACTGAACGTAGCTTTCTGATCCTGTGCTCGTGAAAAAAAGTCACTTATAAGAAATATTAAGGATGCATCAATATCTTTTTGTTTTTAAAAAACCTCACCAGTAATCTTTAAGATCAAACAGGTGAACAGGGCAAATGTGTCAGCCTCAGAGCTGGAGGAAATTAGTGGAGCTGATGCATGGTATGGGGCAGTTCTGATGATGTGGAGTATGATCGATACCAAAGAAATGGAAAAAAGTTATCAGTAAATTTTTTACTGTCTGACTGACAGATAGGGAGAGTCAAAGGCTAAAGTGAAAAGAATTTCCATAAGAACATCTTCAGTGCACCAGGTCTTCTCCCTGACAAATTTCCAGCTCCTCCTCCAAACACTACAGGTACCGGGGTGTTAGTTTCACAGCAGTGGAAGAGCCCCTATTTCTCTGCCCTATGAAATGGTTAAACCTTTGCTGTCAAACATTCAGCCTGAGGCAAAGAACAATGATGGAAACTTTCAGCCCAACCAGCTAATGTTTGGCGAAACTATAACCAGGTTATAACAGAGACTTGTAATTAGAGCGGGTCGGAACATTCTCAACTAAATGAAATTTCATTGAAATATGCTGTTTCATCCAAGCCAAAATATTTTTCAGAGACATATCTCTTTCCACAAATTTTTTGTTGGGAAAGCTGAGACAGAAAACGTGCTTACAGACAATATACTAAAGATTAGGTCACTAGTTTGGGATGTGAGAGAATCAAGTTTAGGGCCTGACTCACAGTGATCTGCAATTAAAAAAACGTGCTCTGCATCAGGAAGAGCAGGTACAGAGTATCCCAAATGCCAATGAGGTGCCCTGCCTAGATTATCTGCAAAGAAAAATGACACATTAAAAGAAACATGTTTTGATTATGATGTTCTAGAAATTTTGTCTTCAAGTGTTGCACACAAAGTTATATTTTTAAACATTGTGAATTGCCTTAAAAGGGAGCTGACCTCTTCCAGAAGTCTACACTTCTAAAGGAATGTGTTGGGAAACATTTAAACTTTTAAACGTCCATTTAAATTGGTTTCAATTAAAGTCATCAGAAACAATTCCTTTTAGATGTTACCTATAATTGAAATTGAATACTTTGCAACAACTCTCATAGCAGATTCAGCAATAATTTAGCAGTGTATTCACAAAAGCATTACACCAAATTTGTTTTGCATCAATACCATGCAACTAAAGCCCTCCCAGGCCTCATGGTCTACAAGACGAAAATGGAGAAGTTCCTGTATGTGTTTAAAGTGACAGTCACTGGCAAAACAAAAGAGTAAATTATCTTCTCCATGTACACAAATTCTGGATACTGTACACAGAACACCGGAAAGAACCACAATTCAGGTGGTTGCAAATGCAAATGAGGAGCAAACCCTGCAAACTCTTATCAGCGAGTGCAGTTCTGCACTTGAATAGGTAAGTAAGCATTTTTTTTAAAAAATGACAGTCTATAAGAAATGGGAAGACAAGATTAGTATTACCAACTGAAATACTCTTTACTATTTTATTTTTATGATTTTCACATTTTAGACATATACGTGAATTAGGGAATAAAAAGAGAAAATACGTTTGCAATTAAAATGTATTTCATACTGTGGTAGGTCTTTACATTAATTACAGGGAGATCTGAGGCCTACAAGTCTTGTCCAAATAAAGGAGGAGAGACTAGAACTTTGCATTTCTGAAGGACTAAGCAGGATATTGTATCACTGCTGAGTTGAGCTGATGTAAACATTTGCTTTCATGCAATATTACGGTGTCTTTAGCTTGTGCAATTATCTTCTTTCCTAGAACATCATTTTTGGTGCACACCTGCTTTTCTGAAGATTTTCCAAAGGCTTTTTGACATAAATTTTAGGCTGGTAGCATTCACTACCCTACTACATTTTTCATGTGTCAGCAGAAATGAGTCATGTAATAGAGAAGACTGGGATCATACTTAGATAATTTCGTGTAAAGAATAATATCAGAATATTTTATTTCCAAAAACATTATTTCTCATTTAGAAACAATGTGTTCTCCATTTTTTCTTTAATTCTTAGCACATCATTCTCAAAAATATTACATTTCTTCTATTCATACAATCTATTTAAAAACAGAAAACAAAACCAAAGAAATTTCCTTATTTTAAAGCAACAAATAGCTGCAGTATTCAAAGTCTGGAATGCTGTTCTCAAACCATTGCAATTTGTGGCAATGTCCTCTTCCCTGAACCACAAAGACTCCAAAATGGCCAAGATCTGAAGTTTCTTATTAAAGTTTTGTGAGGTGAAGTTGGACTACATAAGATACTTTTCCAGAGACTGAGGGTTATTGGCAGACATAAAGAGTACTGGAACAATGTCAATGAAAAATAAGTTTTCTTAGCAATTTTGAGGAAAAAAATATGCATATTTGTCCATTAACTCTTTTGTCGCCACAATCAGGTCAAAAAGAAAGGCAGGTCATCTCTTCTGACAAAAAGTGACAAACAGCTGGTTTTTGCTGAATTGATTCCAAACATATAAGATAGTCACAATTCATTTGGGGTTTAAATTGTTTTCACTTTGTTATAAATTGTTATCAAATACTTTCCCTGGAAAAATTTGTATTGTTTTACCTATTGCAGTATCAGGATACACATATGCGAATGAGGAGACACAAGAAAAAAACCAGAAATTATAAACCATCACTATTACTGATAATAATTTTAAAACCTTCACGGTACTAGTAGACAATAATAATGGTTAAAACTTGTCAGTTTCTGGCTGCATTGATACTAGATTATTCTATTATCAGTATATTAATTGCATATCATTTCTAAATACTTCCAAAGTTTCAGGAAACAATGTGAGACTTAAATGGAGTTTTCCACATGTATAAAATGAAGCCGTATTCCATCTGCCAAAGTACAGAAAGCAATTTGAAAACACATATTGTTCTGCATAGTAAGGAAAAATATTGATGAGAAGCTGAAAATATTGTAGGTATGACACTAAATATTTTATTATTGTTGATAATTTGGGAAAACTTCATAATATCTTAAAACTCCATAGTGCTTTCAATGGTTTGAAAGCATCCCACAAAACATGAAGAATCAAAATAACTCCCTGACATCACAGCATTACTTTAAACTCACTCTATCCTTCCTCCTCCTTAGTCCTGAACATACCAGCACTACAAGACCATGTTGTACATGGTCGATTATACAGCCTCAGTCCAGCCTAACAAGCCTTCAACTACAGTGACTCTGATCACCTGAATTCAGAATTTTGCACCATGAATGGAAAACATCAAAAGAGAATTAGTTTAGTTTAAGGCAAAATTTGACCAACCTGGAAGGGGAGAAGAAATCTAATGAGTTTTTCTGTCAGAAGTATTAGCCTTTTTTTCTCTGGTTACAGGCATTATCAGCTCACAGGGCTGGACAGGTGACTAAATGTATTTGATTTCTCAATAAAACTAATCTGACCTAAAAGATACAAGATGTATGATCAATGTCACCAGAGACAAAGAGGATGAGGCTCAACAGAAAATTAAGGAGCTGTGGAAATCTAACATGCAAGTACAGATGTTAGTCCATTAGCATGCAGTGCCAGCCCTGATGTATAGTGTCGCTGTCAAGCAGACTACTGATTTGTGTGCGGTTCAACAGAACACCTGTTTCAAACGAATACTGTCAATGCAGAGTGTAGTGCTTTAAATCTACAAATAAACCCACAGAAGCCCTGATGAGCTTATAAAGCCTTAATTTAAGTGCCTGTGATTTAAGTGCATTTCTCCAGGAAGGGGAAGTGCTTTTACAAATGGCCTGTGGTACTTTCAATAACAAGGCACCATGGTAGTACTGTTTGCAGTTTGGGAATTGTTAAGCTCAACCAATACAAATCAAAATAGAGAGTAGACCAGAGATGTTCTAATAAACACATCTAGAAGTCAAAACATAGAGTCATAGAATCATTAAATTGTTTAGGTCATCAGGTCCACACCAGAGTCTAACACAGCCAAGTCCACCACTAAGCCATGATCCTGAGCACCACATCTACACGCAATTTCAATGGTGACTCCACCATTTCCCTAGGCAGTCTGTTCCAATTCTTGACAACCCTTTAGGTGAAATTTTTTTTCTAATATCCAACTGAAATCTCTCCTGGCCATTTCCTCTTGTCCTATCACTTGTTACTTGGGAGAAGAAACCAATCCCCACCTCGCTACAACCTCCTTTCAGGTAGTTGTAGAGAGCAATAACGTGTCCCCTCAGCATCCTGTTCTTCAGGCTAAACAGTCCCAGTTCTCTCAGCCACTCCTCATAAGATTTGTGCTCTAGACTCTTCATCAGCCTTGTTGTCCTTCTCTGGACATGCTCTCGAATCTCAGTGACTTTCTTGTAGAGAGGGGTCCAAAACTGAACAGCGTAGCTTCAACAGCACTGAGTTCATCCCACCATGCTTCCACGATAGCAACTGTATCATGGAATGCTGCGTGCATTGGTGTAGATGCAGTTTCATTGGGCTATTGATCCCACCATCATTTGGGGGGAGAAGACCTAATTCCTATACGAAGACTCTCAAGAGCTTCTGTGGTTTCTAACACGTCACTAACCCTTGTGTCTTTGTTGCTGCATGGATGTCCATCCCCTACCTCTACTGAGGTCACAGACCTAGTAAGGAACTGGTAAGGTAAGGACTGGTAAAGAAAGAAACTGGATTTGGCTTTTGCTGTGCAGAGGAATATGAAAACAGAGTTATGCTGCTAAACTGCAATAGCTAAAATTTATGTGAAGGATGATGTGAAAAATTTGGTAGAGATACAAAAATAGTGTATTTTAATATAATCACACAGCAAGCACTACACTTTTTTCAAATAAAAAATCAATTAAAGTAATTAACCATAGGGTCTGTGGATTTTCCCAGCCCTAAAAAAAATTTTTGTTGTAGTGATAAAATTGTAATATAGTATCATTTTTTTACTTTTGATTTACCATTAATTCCGAATTTTGCACAGCAACGTACTGCTTCTTGAAGTCCTAATGCTATCAACTATGGGAGAAAACAACAAAATATTATAGAGAGCTTCAGTGTTCAACCACCTATGGAGTATTTAATTTCTGTACCTTTACTACTACATGCCCAAAGACATTTCCATATACAAAAATCATGGAAGATGCATAGCTGTGGTGCTACACTTCTAACCTGTTTATAAAACTCCCCAAAAGTTTACAATTGGAGTTATAAACCTACTATAGAGCCCCTATTCTTAATAGGAAAAAGTTATCTATGTCAAGAATGGAAATAGTTTCCCAAATGATACCTTTTAATATTTGCAGAGGTGATACAGTGAATAGTAAAAAAAATTAATGACCGTCTCAAAAGTGAGAACATTATATGAGACCAGTAAAGGAAAAAAGAGGACTGTGTTTTTTTCTGAACAGTTTTATTATTACTGATAAATTGTTTCTTACTGCAAGCACATCAAGATAACCATGTCTAAGGACTGACTTTGAGTTTTCCAATAGAAAACAGTTGGGTTATTTAATAAGTGTAACCATTTAGCACTACTATAATAACCTTCTTGTCAAGTGTAGAAGTTGTATTTCCCATTTTGTCTGAGAAGGATTGCATGTCAGACGACAATATCCTGTAGGCCAGATCTAGCCCGTTGCACCATATGGATCTAGTCCTAAAAGCAATATATTGCACAAGAGTTTCTGTTTGGATGTGCTTCTTTCTTATATCAGATATTCAGAAAACTAGACAGAAAAGAGTGTAGTTTTTCTTCTGTGACCTTTATGCTTATCAATTGCAAATTTCATATTTTTCATTCCGTTGTTAAACTTTTAAGGAAAATCCTCTGCAAGTTACTGAGGTCATGCCTTAAAATGCAGCAGGTTTGTGTTCAGAATCAGCTTTTACTAGCTTAGAGGAAAAGTAACACCTTACAGTACAGTGAATATTTGTACAATATTTAAGTTAGCCTCATCGAGAATAATTCCATAGGTTTAAATGATGAGCTATTACAGTTGTACTCACAGGATGCAAATTGACATGTTTGAGGAGGAAAAAATGGCAACATTGAGATTATAGAAAACAAATGACTTATTCAAAATGACTTATTCAATAGCTTTTCACACTTCCTTCTGACCTGAAAGCAAATTTTATTTTCTGATTTTTAAAGCCCATGCACATTCACAAAATTAAAACATAGTAAAGAGGATTTCAGAATCCTAAAAGCTCTGGGAAACCACAAACTTTCCAGAAAGAAAAAAAAGAAGTTTGCAAATTTTGTCATGCTGAACCAGATCAGTGTGGTTTGCTTTCCATTACTGTCTGGCACTTCTTAAAACCTAGATTCTATGGATTTAAATGAAAACCTGGTGTCAAGCTAATTACTTCCTTGGAATTTGTGGTAATTCAGCTATCTCAGAGTGTACCTCAATGCAGCCATGCAAAGAGGGATTACTGCTGCTGACTCTTTTCTTGCTTTCAAGTATCTCTATTTGCAATGTAAGTAATTATTTTAAAGACAGATTATTACAATTTAATAAACGTATTAATTTTAATATATTAATAAACACAAGTAATACAAATGTGAAAGTTTATCTAGTGACTAGAAGAAATACAGAAGTTAATATAACTGCTGAGTATAGTTTTTATGATTTCAACAATCCAAAGTTTTCTCAGATGTTTCTAAAAAATATAAATCTTAATTTATTATCTTAATTTTTCTACCACACACTTGTACCTTTGTGTCTAAAAAGAAGTGACAGCTCCTTTCATATACTGAGCACATGCGTAAAAGAACATGTGCTATTTATTAACAGGAGCAAGGATTTATTAAAATGTATCCTGGTTTTGGAAAATAACATGACTTCATATACAGGAAAGAGGTGTGTATGATAAGTTGTTATTTCAGGGCTATTGTGAAAATATTTTAAAATGAGGTTATAACTATTTTACATGCCAGTTTTAATTAATCTAATTTCCAGAAGGAATCTGACCAGTGAACAAGTAAAGTATAATCTTTGGGAAAACCCTAAGCACCACTCATTCAAAACTATTTATGGTATAGTAAGGTTTTTAGTTTCAATACTTTATGAACTGTAGAAGTGTCAAAAGCTTTTTACAGTTTACATTGCACATTTTGAAGGTCTTTCTCAATTCTGATTGTAAGATGTCAATATTGGCTTTGAGCAAACTTAGTAAAATAACTCTTAGTTCCTGGTCTTAATCTTCCAGTCTGATCTGCCAAATGCTAAAAGGAGAGTATAACAGTAATTCACAGTGGTCACAAACACTCAAGTAACTTCATATTCCACTGAAAACTTACCTATAGCAAAATATTATATCATATTTTCCTGATATTAATATCCTGGTCGTATCACCATCAAACTATTTTTAACTTGCCTGTTTAGGATTTTTCCATTTTATTAGGCTCCTCCTTCATCTAAGTAGATGGCAATCTACGTGATTTGTAAAGTATTGATTTTCCTGAGTCTTACTAGTAGAAGTTGGACTCAGTAGTGTCTTTCATTTTCCAGAATCTTGTTGAAAGTATCAATGGAAGTGCTTGAGCACAGTCAGTAGGAGCTAGAGGAACCATAGGGAAATTGAGACACTAGCAGAGAAAATTAAGATTGGGATTAGAAACACAAAAAGAACCATGGACCTCTCTCTCTCTCTCTTTCTCTTTCTCTGGACTGCCTATCTGGACTAGCAGATACAGAAATAGTCAGATAGATAGGTACACATATGCACATACATACATACAGACATACACACATACGTGTGCACGTGGGTGTATATGCAAATATATATATGTGTATATATACGTCTATGCAAATACATATCTCTTACCAGCTAAGAACTCAGTGAGGGCTGCCAATTCAGGATATATCAGTGGCTTCAGGAATTCGCTGGGATTGCAGAAGTTCTCTTAAAAGTATACCAGAGCACATTCGCCTTAGCATTTGCCATCGTACTGCAAAGTTCTTTGAAATTCCTAAAAAAAATGGAAAATGATACATAAGTTAAAATAAAAAGCATTATGATTGTGTACTTCATTATTAAAGACCTTAGCCTATACTAGCACATTTGCTGTGAACACTCATGCACATATGAAGATGAGAACATATGCTCATTTGAACATGAGAAAGACCAGGGTTTGATAAGTTATCTGAAAAACAGCTGTTTTCACTCAAAGGATAGTCAGTATTTCTGTCTATATATATTGACAGCGATAGATGGCTCCTCCTCTTTACAATGGAACTCAGAATGGTGTTATGCCAAAAATGGTTAAATATAGTCTTACTCAATGCCTTTGAAATAAGAGAGACTTAAAATAAATGTTTTTTCTCTTCAGGCCATGAATTTTCAGTGAACACAATTGACATTTTCTTCAACCTGTTTCACTGAAGATAGAAAATCTTTCAAAGAAAGGAAGGGGTTTTCATGGATGAACACAGGATCAGATTGGACACCATAATTATGATTAAAGTCAGATATTGAAGAAAATACAAGCTGACACAGGAGCTGGTTCTTTTTACTGCAAAAGCCTGAGGCCTCTGAGACTGCCTATAGGAAAATATATCATCAAATGCCATTGGTGTATTTAAAAGGTGTTTATTTATTCGTAAATGTACTGAGCCAGCACTGAATAATACTTATTCTGACCAACCAAAAAAAAATTTAAAAAGAATCCTGAAAATTAATTCAAAGAAAAATGGCAAATTTTTATATCAACTCTTCAATTTCATTGCAAAAGGATGCAGTCAATCCTTCTCACTCTTCCTTTCCTTTTTCCTTTTTACAGTTGATCATATAGAAATAAACATATCTTGGCGAAAGAGTACAAGAAATACAGAAAAATGGTTATGTATACTAGCCTTATTTGCACCACGACTAATACTGCTAGAACAAAACTTTCTGGGCCATGATGCAGGTCAGTGGAACTGTTTGCGTCACCAAAGGATCTTCACCTAATCTCTGAGGACTCGAAAAGGACGTAAGTGGAAGGTGTCCCTGCCCATGGCAGGGTGGGTGGGACTAGATGAACTTTAAGGTCTCTTCCAACCCAAATTGTTTTATGATTCTATGATAAAGACAACACCGCACCAATCTTTTGTGTTCTGTTTGTTCCTAAAATTAATAGTTACATTTACATTATTGTCACGCAGATTTTTAGTAGATTATCTCCTTTTACTTTCCCTGTTAAACTTTACTACTGCACCATGTTTTTGGCTGAATCTTATTTTTCTAAAACAAGTCTTTTTTCTCAACTACCTAAAGACACATAAATGCTGTCAATGTATTTGTTCATTTAATTTACATTCTTGTAATAAAGAACAATTTTAATTTTCTCACAATAAGTGACCAATAAATTTAATATTGAACAATAAAACTACCACTGAATTAATACAAAAATAACAAGAGCTAAGTATTCAACATATGGTTGAAAATAAGGTGTCCTCCATTCTTTCCTAACCTCAGCGAGTAAGATTATCAACAAACTAAAAGTAAGGCCATGTTTAAAGAGAGATGAGTATTGTATGAAATACAAGCCTTACATTTCATTATTATAGTTCATTGGTTTATAAGGAAGTCTGTAGTAAGAATGGTTAGTTACTGAGGATGAAGATTGCAATAGAAGACAAAAAGACTTTTAATCTTGAGTCAGTAGCGTTTTTCCTTTTACTAGCCCACTGAGTGTTTTAATTTCTGCAATACTTCAGATTTTCCTCTGAGTAAATTCACATGAATTGCAAATCAGTATTTTTTAATGAGTTTAATATCTTGATTACTCGGTATTATGGATAATTTTCAGGCAGAATGTACCGGAATTCATAATATGTTAAATCATGATATTATTTCCCAGTTCAAGAGTTCTCATCCAAAGAGTCCAAAGTTATTGCAAATATTAAAACAAATAGTACATTTGCAAAGAATTAGATATCAAAGTATTAATAACCACTGAATGTGTCAGAGCAGCGCTCAGAATGCAAGTCATGCAAAGAAAAGGATGTTAAAAAACAGAATGTAGATTAAAATCAAGAATTGACTGGAGATATTCTTTAAGATATTACTCAGCGTCATGAGAAAATTCCTTTTCTGGCTAGTAAAGCTGAGATCCAACACTACATTAAAAATACAGTCTTCCACCTCTAGTCTAAAGTATACGGAGGTATGGAGATCCTGGGTTGTTTCCTGCTGGTGTAAAGAGCACAGTTGGATTTTTCTTCAATAGTATTTTTTTACATATATTCTTTTTGGAGATTCTGTGGAAGATGTCTAAAAAAAGTTGTCAGAAAACTAGAGCTTTCATCACAAAGGAAATTCCATTATTAAAACACGTTGTCTGATACACAATCGGGCTAAAAACTCAAAGTATCTTCTTGGTTTTTTCCACACAGGAAAATATGCTCCAATCTGATTTTAAAAATGCCAACTGTTTGGAGTTGTTTTAGTGAAAAATAGCAATTATTCATAATAAAATCTCCTCAGATAAAAAATCTAGTTTCATGTCCCATATCTCTATTTTCCTTTTTGACTTCCCTCTTTGGTTCTCTGAGAAGACCACAACAATATTACAGAAGGGAATATTCCCCTGTACCTGCTCATTCTGCTAGACACAAACATAAGTGCCTAGACAAACATCCAAATTGCCTTCAAATCCACTAACCAAATTTACGCTAACTCTCATACCAGATAAAAAGTGCTGCTAGACTACTTTTCCTTGGTAACTGGGTACCACAAATCGTAATGTAAAGAAGATTTTGGAAAGATGCTTGATATACTGGAATGATTATCCTTGATTTTATTAATAAATAAATAAAACTGATTACAGAATTCATGGAAACAGCCACAAGATAGTTAAATATGTGTCTTTCTAAATACCTAAATAGTTGCTTACATCTCAGTCTAAAATATGTATTAGCTATATAAGTACCCGTATTGCTTCTGTGAACATTAGTGAGATTTATTTTGATTTAAGCAAGGGTTGAACAAAGAGCATTGAATGAAACTAACAAGTCTACAAAATACTTTATTAGTTGTGCTTAATAGATATACTGCTCTTCTGAAAGGAACTTTTTCTATGCGTCTCTCAACTTTAACTTTTGACTTCATAAATCTCCTAAGTCTCAGTTTATATTTTAACTCTGTACCTACGTTGCACACAAAAATAAAAAGGCAAATAACTCTTTCTTGAATACAGTGTTTTTAATAGATTGTAATACCAGAATTTCAATAATTATTATTATAAGATGTGGCAACATTCATATTGTATGTAACTACAGCTGAAATACATTAGGCATCGGTTTACAGTACTATACATTTTTCCAATCAGTTTGAAATAGTCTTATCACAGAGAAACATAACTGCTCCTTATATTATTTTCAGTTCTTTTCTTTCTAGCTTTGATGTGTTTAATAATTTTCTAGATCATTCCATGATATTTTTTTACAGAATATGCACTTTAGGAATAAAACTCAGAGTACAAAAAGACCACAAAAATAATCTTATTTCTGGTATTATAAAGCCTTCCTACTTAAATCTAACTCTTATTATGACTTATCATTTTTTTTATAAAAATCCTATTACCATAGAGGGGAATAACCTATTTGATATTTATATAATTAGATGTATACGCATACTGGATTTGTCTGCTTTTCCAATTTAATTAAGATCTTAAACACGCTTCAAGAAAATATTGAATGTGAAAGGCAAAAGAAAAGCAATGTTATTCCTACATATTGTTCATGCTTGCTGTGATGTACAGAGGGCCTTGGAGAGAGATTATTTATTTGTATTTTACTAGCTTTCTGGCTATTTTTCAGTTTACATTTATGTACACATTCATTTGTTCTTAAAACTGTATTCTGAGTCATTTTGATGTTAGCGATATTGATCATGTTCTCTGGTTTAAAAAAGGTAAAAATCTTGACCCTAATTAAAACATTAGCTACAACATTCACTTGACTTCAGTAGCATCAGTGTGGTCGACCCTCTCTGTTTCTTACTGCGATGATGTCAATTCTTGTTTTCATTTTACACTCCAGCCCTCTGCTCTTAGCTGACAGCCGTATGTATTGTTCCTTTGTCCTTGGCAATTGAAGGTCAGTCTATGAAATTAGCTGGGGCATATCTTCAGCTGAAACATCTGAGAGAAATAACTCCCACTATATGGAACAGTGTCATCAGACTACTACAGTGTCCCACAACAGAGCACAACGTAGGTGCAAGATCTTCTTGAGCAGAGAAGGATCGGTCCCTCCTTTCCCAGGGCATCCAAACATATAGAGATATTTTCTGAGACATTCCCTTTTTATGATGCTGCTCCAGACAAAGGAGAAAACCATACAATGAGAATGTTAGGATACTTCTCCCTGTAAACAAGCCTTAGTGTGAATAACCATTTCACTATGTGCTTTTGAATCACAAAGTTCTCCGGATAGCGACTGTCCCTTACCAGATATCTGTAAACAGGTCAACACAACAGGACCCTAATCTTGGTCAGGGTCTTTCAGTAAAATCTACTTACAACAATAGCTGATTATTAATCTTTCCTAGCATGAGTTTAAATGACTACGAGAATATGCAGTTTGGACTAACACAGCTGAAGTACTTTTTAGTCTTTTTGTTGTTCTTTGCTTTCATGTGCTTAAATAATTCAAAACATAAGTGCTTACTCTTATTTCTTACTGCAAATGACATCTGTTCCTTATGAATTCACCAAGTAGAACGCATGATATTTGCTATGCCTGAATACTTTCCTCAGAAACATGCACTGACTAGAGATGAGCTCTTATTCTGAAACTTGACAAAAGTTTTATCAGTAACAGAGTTATAACAAAAGGTCTGTATTGGGCAAAATTTGAACTCACAGTCTGGGCAAAATTGTCAGACTGAGGTTTTTTGACTGGAGACGTTCATCTAAACAGAGCAACAGGAATATGAAGATACTGTACTGACGCATCAGGGCCAGTTTGTCCAAGAACAAGGTAAAGCTGCTTTCATTTCGCGTTTTCCACAGCATTCTTTATACATTAGTCCTATTATCAGGTTTGCCAAGCCAAAGACGCAAAGACATTCACAAAACATAACTCTAACCCCCTCCTCAAAAAACCTGTGTTTTGAGCCAGTAACTTAGATTTCATACATTACTTATTCAGAAAGCACTGAGATTGTAATCATAAGCAGAGCTGCAAAAGGGCCTGCCACCAAGACACATGCTCTTATGTCATGTATCCAGGGTGGTCTGCTGTTGTCATCTTAAGGACTTGACTCCACAATGCAATATTATCTCTCTTGGCAGTGACAGCCAGTTCTTGCTCTGACATGAAAACCCTGGAGCCCTTCAGCAGTGCCTGCTACAGCCACACTCATCCTCTTGCCCACCCCACCAGGGGCTGTGGGACTGCCCCAAGAGGACGGTGCCAGGAAGGCGGCCACCATCTGACAGAGACTAGTCAACACAGATAATGCTGTGAAGGCCAAAGGGGCGTGGGGAAAAGCACCTCCCACCCACAGATGGAAGGAGATTTTCCACCGTTCATCGCAGCACTGAGCTGCAGCAAATACATGCAAAAATTGACAGATTTGGGCCAACAAAAAAAACTTTTTTTAAATAAGGTTTTCTGTCAGTTTCTTAAGATTATTTCCCCTAGGAACTGAACTATTCCCAAGAAAACCTTTTTCCTTTTAAGCTTGAATACAAACAAAGATCAATTTTAGTAAAAAGAGGTTCAGATAATCCCTGTATGAGAAGAGATGTCAGTCTGTGAAGGAAAGTATTTCATCAGAAGCATCAGACATTGAGAAAACCTCGTCTAAGCTCTGCAATGGAAAACAGGTGCAGCTGAAAGAATGAAGATCTTTTTCTTTTTGCCTTCTTCATTTCTAACTTCAAGATAATGCCTAGAAGTAGAAAAAGGATTTGATGACACACGCCCACTGCTCTGGAGCTCCATACTCTGAAGACTTGCTTGACTCAGTGTTAACCTCTTCTTACTTCCACCACTCCTCCTAATATTGCTAAATCTGAGAATTTTTGTGTTTGGCATTCACACTGGAAAGCTGCAGTTTATTTTTATCTCATGCCCACACATTTGTTTTCAGTGGAAAAACCTTCAATACACTGTTTTAAGATAACTTCGTTAATGCATATATCACCATAAGACACTAGCATAAATGTATCAATGATAAATGTCTTTCTTACACATCTCTGTTGGCCATACCTAGCTGTCTTGTGGCCAGCTACCTAATCCAGTGTACTGGCAAGTGCTTCTATGCTGCTGCTCTGTCAACAAAGCATGTTTCTCACACTGACTTATTTCTGTGAGGAACATAAGAAATTAGTTAATCAGAGAACACTCTACATCATAGATCAATAATTCTTGCTAATCCTACTCCCCGATTCCTCCCTTTTCCTCTTTTCATTTCCTTTATAGACTTCAATGAAGGGCTGCTGTGGTTAAGCTTAATGGAAATAATAAAAACTACATTTTCCTCATTTAATCATTTTCTTTGTGCATATCAGTGAAGAAGGTATATGATGGTAAGAAGTATTTAGACATATTTTCAGGAAGTTAATTACAGAGCCCTAGAGCACACAAGCACAGCAGTAGCGCAGTCAGAACTAGGGAGATGACCTGATGTTCATAAACCCAAGACTAGAAGTTCATTCTGCTTCACTGTATTGCGATGATCTCTGTACAAGGTATGGAAAGCAAATGAGTTGGTCATCTTTTAGTTAAATATTTCAAGGAGATTCTGATAAGCAATGATACATACTGCAAGTCAATGTCATAAGAAAAATATGGTACACACATTATAACCATATAGTATTAGCAGACAGTTCTGGTAAGTGCTTCACAACAAACTACACCAGATAGTGCATTGCATCTTACACTATAAAATGTAAAAACTTAGAAAAAAAAGATTAAGGACAGAGAGAGAGAGGGACTAAGTTTGGTGAGGTCTCTGCCTCCAAAGTGATTTTGTATCTTCTGATCCTAGGTGCACTAATCCTTTTATTAAACCACACCAGAGTAGGAAAGAGACAACAGATACAAACCCATGTTAATTGCCAGAAAATTTGTGCCAATAAAAGCTCTTCTTCAGCTAACATCATGTCAGAACAGACAATTCACATGAATGAGGTATTTTTAGTGAAATTTGAACAGAGCAAGGAACTGAGATCTGCAAGGTTTTTTCTTCATTCAGCTTTTCATCTGGTTCTGCAGTTACTCCAGGGACAGAAGCAAGACAGTAGATGGAAAATAGAACACTCTCATCAACAAAGGTGCTGTCCAGCCAGACTGATGAAGAGTGGCAGCTTCTTAAATATCAGTGCCTGCATAAAGGGTTGATATGTTGTTTCTGTTCTCCTATGTTATGTCTTGCTAGAAATGGATTTGGTATTTTATAGTGAAAAGGGATTAATTCATAGATCATTTTGGCTTTTTATACCAAGCAAAGTTGAAAATTCTGTTTCTGCATAATATCTTATCCAGACTAACGTACCTGCCGTAGAGCGGTAGAGTTCCCGGTCCATGCAATTTCTTTTGGAAACAAGGGTGTCCCTTAAGGCCAAGAGGCAAGGTAAAACAACAGGACTAAATGCATGTGTTTTTTTCTCAGCACCTAGCCAGGGCCAGAGTCTTAAAGTTCAGATGTGACCACAGGATACTGCAGTTTGAATTTAACACCAACATTCCTTAGGGTGACCCAGATTAACAGCTCATATGTCAGCAAAGAGCACCTGAATGGATCCTAACATAAATGTCTCACACACATAATGAGAAGTTATAACTAACTTGTTTCTTATGTGTATGTGAAGACCATATTTAAAGAATCATTTAAAAAAATATATTTTCAGGGCACTTTAAAAAAGTTTTTACTCTTCGTGCTAGGATTCAGTCAAAAACCAGCAAACACCTAAAAGACTGAGAATTTTGAAAAATGCATCTGTTTCATTAAAAAAAAAGAACAAGGAAGGAATAATTAGAATGTACCGGTGTGAAAAGATAAATTCCCACAGGAATTCTACCGTATTTCAAATCTTACTGATTTTTGCACATAGGAAGCCTAACAAGAACAATACTACCAGTTCGCATTTATATATCACAGGAGGTTATGGGTTTACTGCCTCGAGATATTTGCAAGAATACCTTTCTGCTCTCTAAGGGAAAATCAAGTATTGTTACTTAAAAACTGAGGAGTATCAGGTAAGACATGGATCTGTAGAAGATAATATTGAACTATTGAACTGGAAAGATAATATTGTTATTCCCTGGAGGAGTAGTTATTTCCAGATGACATATTTTGCCTGCCATCCAAAATGCCCTTGTTACAGTACAAGGGTAATTAGTAAATTTAATTTAAATTTATTTCAAATTAACTATTAGTAAATTTAAAAGAATACTACAGGAGCATTTTCATTGACTATTGCTCTTTTCCCATGTAAGTATTTTTCCTTGTCATCTTTAATAAAGTGAATATATACATATGGAGTTGATAACTATTTTCTAATTCCATGGCTTCAATAAAAATGAACTGAGTTCGGAAGCTGAACTCAACCAAAAGATTAACAGCATAAATAAATGTACTTCCTAATAAGACAGTATGAGACAAGACTACGTTTCCTCTTAACACTTGGTTTTTTATCAAAATAAAACAAGACACAACAGTATGATTACAGCAAATATATGGATTAACTATGTCAAATGTTATGCAAAATGTTGACTTTCCCATTTAATACTATAGTGTGAATGCCATCTATAATCAAAATCGATTTTCCACGATAACTGTGCTAAAGATTTTTTAATGAAAATTTACCAAAACTTCCTTATCAGTTCTGTTCGGTAACATTTTTAGTTTCTTACTCAGATTTTTGCAATAATTTTCTATAGTATTTTGCCAAATAGGTCAATTTCATTATATGGCTCATGGCAGATTCTTATTTTCTTCATTGTGTGTATATAACTTACATGGTCAGTATTTAAAATTTCATTTTTGATCTAAAATCCAGAGCTGTCTGCTAAGTGGTGTAATGACTTTGCAATGATTTCAGAAAGACACTCATAGCCCATATCCTCTATGGTTTTTGAGATGACAGCATTACACTTAAGAGTCAACCTTTTTCTCCCTTATTTGTGAATTTTCGCTCACAGACCCTCCCAGAAGAAATAGACTTCCCTGTCTGAATTCATGGAAGGTCTACAAAGAGATACAGCTCACAGTATTGACCAGAGCATACCTGCTCTTACACAAACAGGCAGTACATAGACTTTTAGCTACAGCTGGCTAACACATGCTTTGCAGGTTTATCCTTTTTAATTTTTTTTTCAGAGAAGTGCATCTTACAAAAAATTCCCTGCTTCTTCACAGAACATTTATCTCAATGCCAGTTTAATAGGTCTCACCAACCTTTTCTCATTCTCGATTCCTCCAGTCTCCTTCATCTACAAACTCTTTCATATAACTTCTATTTTTCATTACCATACTGCTCTGAATTGGTTCATACTTGTACAAGTTTTCATGAACCACATGTTAGTATCTCATCTAGGCACACTGGTTTGTTTTTGGAATCCCACGGGGCAGAAATGCCTTAGAGTTATTAACTACTGTTTCCAGAGAAGATGAAAAGTGTAATTTTGTTTGCAGCCACCTGCCAACTTAAAATTGTCAAAATTGCAACCAGCTTCTGATTTTAAAAGCTCACATTTTAATGATAGCCTATTGCAATCTCTGTTTTCCTTTACAATTATTTAAATGCCAATTTTCCACCATTTGTTCTCTACTTGGCACTCTTTCTTCCCAATACCTGGCACACAGAACTCTAGTCTCATCATGTAACTTCATTCCATGGGGGCACTCCCAGCTTTATGGTTAATACATTTATCTTTTCATCTTGTTTGCTTTTAAGTTGTTGCAAGGAAGAAGTACTGTAGAAATGAGACAAGATCCTAAAACAATTTTGTGATACACTCAAGATTTGAATGTTGCTGAAATAGTAACACAAATTCATCTAGACCGGATTTTAGCGGTATTAACAGCAAATCTGAAAATACAAGCAGTGCATCAAGAAACAGCTAGGCTACAACAAAAGAGTTGCTCTAACATTTTGTTATCCATCTGAAACTTTTATGACAAGAGAAAACAACCTAGCCTCATTCTATCATCTAAATCATTCTGGTGGTGCATTAAATGCCCAATCTTACTCATTTCAAACTCATTCACATGATACTGACATATAGAACCTACTCTTTATTGATGCCATTAAGCATCTGGTATCTTGGAAGCATGTAGCTTTTGAAATGCTGGAAAATAGCTACTGGTTGCCCCTGTAATTACAGTCATAAAGTTGTTCCAGATTTCCTGCAGTTGATATGATCTTCCTTTTGTGTAGCTGGTAGGAACACACTTGAGAATAAAAAATCTAACCACACTGAAAAACGCATACAGAGAGCAGCAGATTAACGTAATTTTGTTTATTGTGAGTTGTCTGTGTTTGTCAAAATTACTGTGTGCATGATCAAACCCTGAATTTATACAAGTACATGTAAACTCTTAGAGAATGTGAAATATGTTTTCAAAACACATTTGACAAAATTATCTAATAAGCAATGACCTTGGTACTAAAGGACATACTCTCTACAACAGAAATATGAGAGAAGAAAAAGTAACAATTTAAAGTGCTGGCCATGGCCAAGTTTCACAATAGTCAATATTATTTACAGCAGGTCTGTTGAACAGTGCAGCAGTTAAAAAGGTAGTTTGTGTAACTGCCGTGAAGTTTCTAAGCCTTACCAAGAAGACCCGACTCAGGTTTTGAGCTGCTGCTATAATTATTTCCTGCTTTCAGGCTTTCAACAGAAGTAATTAATTCCAATATGAGTTACTGCTGATTTGACTGTTAGTTGAATCAGAGTTATTTCAGGCTTGAAACCTGAGAGCATAGCACAGATTCACACATCTTTACCACAGACTTTGATTCTTTGGGGGAAATATTAGTTGTCAGGTAAGCCACATTGCTTTCCCTCTCTGTTTCAAAAGGCCAGAGTTTTATTCCTTTCAATATCTTTCCTGTGTTAACATAAATATTCTTTCCAAAATTAAGTTCTCCTATCAAATTTGTTTTAAATTCATAGCTTCTTTCTCCTTACAAAATCTTAAGTTGGCTACATGCACTGAAATTGTGTTTATACATCTTTTCAGAAAGAAACCCCTGCTTCATCATTACTCAAGTCCAAAGGAATTTGAGACTGTGATCCTTGACCCCCCCCCAATGCCTTTATAAAAGATTGTGCAGAATCAATATTATAAACATTATTGCACTACTAGTAGCAATTTGAGCATGCAATGTTAGGAAAATATATTTCCAGGAATTCCTTTTATAGATGTACTTGTTCTACATAGTCTCAGACAAATCCACAAAAGAGATGGCAAGTAAGACAGTGCATTCTTTGAAAATAGAAACATTTTGTATGAGTGTATCCACATCCCTTTGGAATTTCAGAGTCTTTTGGTAATTCTGAATGAATATTTCTGCTCTTCTTTGAAAATAATGCAAGAATTGTAAAATTCTTTAAAATATTTTTACAGTTGTTTTCCTTTAAAGACCACCTTACTATATGAATTATATAGCAATGCATAAGGCTTTAAGTTTTAACTAGGATTTAATTATTACTAGTGCCCAGGCCTTTAATTATTACTAGTGCCTCTGCAAGAAGCACCCACTCCCACAGCATGTAACCGTACAAGGGTCTAATCCCAATAGCGCTAAAATGAAGCTTTTAAGCCCTACTTTCAACCACCAATACCCTAAAAACAATAAATACATATTGAGACCAGAGGGGAGGGTAACTTCACCGTTAGTTTTTGAGAGTCTCACTGATGGTAGGCTATAGGTTTCTTCCTGGCTCTGAACTTTATTGAACAGACTACGAGAGTGTCGGTTCATAAATCGGTAGCAGCAATATTGCAATATCACTGCTGCTTCCTAGTGTCTGGGTGCAGAGTCCTTCAGAAGCTTTCCACCCACTCAGCCTACTGGTAAACTTAAAATAGTAGTGGCTGCTTTCCTGAAGAGATATTTCCATGTCTGGCAGGGGACTTAGCTGGGTTCTTTTTTTTTGTCTTGTTTTTCATCAAGACGTACAAGGAACAGAGCGTGATCCTGGAGCTATTATTCAGCCTTAAAATGTGTCTCAAACAATAAAAAACATGGAAGCAGTGGCTTCCCATTCATCATTTGTTACCCAGGCTGAATCCTTGCTGGCTGCCTCAGAGTCCCATGATATACAGAGACTCCTACGGAAATGGAAACTTCTGATGACATAGAAAAGTGTTCTGGCAGTTGTGTGTGGGTGTGATAGGCACCTGGACCTTCACTGGAGTGCTTTGAAAATGCTAATAATATGACAATGCTGGCAAAGCCCCTTTGAAATTTTGGTATTTCACTAACTCTGGGATGTTTTGAGTGTTACCTGCAATATGTTTAACTCAAAGAACCACAGAACAGAAAACTTTCAGACATCTGGAAGGTTGCAGTTCGCTTGCTCACACTTTCCACGGAGCTAACCTAGCCCAGGGAAATCTGCCTTGAAGGTTGATTTGGAAAGAAAATAATTTTAAGACTTTTCTTGCTTCTTTATGGACCTAAAACCTTCCTTGATTTTCCATGATCAGTGTTGTTTATACATAGGGACAGAAGCAGGTACTTCTACTTTAGAAAATGTTAATATCAACATTGCCACTCAAAGTATTCTGTGATTAAGGTATCATGGTAAACAAAATCCACACAATGAAACTAATCCACCAAGATGTCATTAGTCTATGACAGAACTCAGCCACAACCACAATAAACTGTGATATGATTTTTCCAGATCATTATTTTCAGCAGACACATCTCACACAAAATCCCGTTTGTTCAAAAGAACAAGTTTCTCTTAAATGACCATTTCAGCTTGCCCTATTAATAAGCAAAAATTTCCTTATAAGATCAAAGACACAGAAAGGATTGGCAAGGAACAGTTTACAACAGTTGCAGACAAAACAAGGCTTACTAGGTTCCACTGACGCATCAACAGCATGGTTTGATTGTCTAACCACAGTTTTCCCAAAGCCTTTGGAAGAGATACAAGTTTCCTGGGGGAGACCATCAAAAGCGGTTCCACAAAAAACTCACAGCAAGGGACATAAGGCTCAGTCTAAATATGAATTGCCTGCTACCAGGAGGCTCTGTGCATACATAGCTCCTGTTAGATGTCCACATATTTCAGCAGATTCTACAGTAAAGTATTGTAGTGAGACTAATTTCCATGTTGAGTAATTAAGCATTCAACACAGAATTTTCTTTGCAATGCAAGATTTCTATAGAGCATTTTTAGAACACTTCAATAAAGTTTTCATAGAAGTGCTGTTTACTTTGACAAGAGACGCCTAAAACATCATGACTTGTGAAACTCTTTGACATCTTTGTTAACTCAACTACATTGTACATAGCTGAATGTGCTTATGTTACTCAGAACTGAACAAAACTTTTGTGTTACAGAAAAAAAGACAATATTTCCTTTCTTCTTCAATATGCAGAAGACCACCAATTAGAAAACTAGGGTTAAAAAGCTATTCTACTTGTCTTTAAATAAAATTAAGAAAAAGGATATACTGCAGATAGTGAAAGTTTTATGTGCAAAGTTATCCTTACAATTCTCTCAAAAACATAAATAATTTAAAGAAAATTGCAGATTTTACTTATTTTTTCAGATGAAATCCCCTAGACAGTCTTTTAAAACAACTTTCATGATACATGATGTCAAAAAACTAGCCTTATGCTTGGTAATTATTTTATCTTAGGGAAAGCTGTAGCCATAAGATAAGAAAAAATCACATTCCTGGAAAAGAACAAAAGAACCTTACATACTTGCATTTCCTTTATTTTCTTTCTGGAATCACTCTTGACTGATAGTCATTTTTTTTCAGAATTTCTGCTGGGACCTCCAGTGTCTAAAAGTTATTATTTTTTGCCATGACTTCTAGATTATGTTGCTTTCACACTTTTTCTACCTGTCAAAGAGTGAGTCTCTTTAATTTGTGTCCCTTTGTGTAGCTTATCACTTGACATTAAAGTCACAGGAGTGCCTGTTCCTAATTTCCTCTGTAATATCTCCCCTTTGACTGCAGCTACTAATGGTTCCAGAAGACAGAGTAAACCTGCCCCACTCTAAACAAAAATGATCTGTTTATATAGGAAATAAAAACCCCTAGCTATTCAGATACATGTTCTACCCTTATTTCTTTCCAGAGAGACAGACTGCTGGAAGATAATTTGCTATGCACTTTCTAGGTTTTAGAAAGTCACCATACGAGTTAGGCCCTTGCTTCAGACAAGTTCAAAGAAGACCCCAAATTTAAGACTTACTTGGTAAATTGACCCTGTTATACTTACTTTAGGGCAAGCAATACCCTGCTCATAACAGTAACTGGTAGTCTGAGCCACTGACTAGATCTAAATTTGGCCTCTTAGGGAGCATTCCTGATTAGATTCAGATTTTTTAGATCGTCTTGGCAGTTGCTGAAGTTAACTGCAGGCCTTAGTTGTTTCTAAAGCCTGATTGTCCATGTTCTAAGGTAGGCACTTTAGCTACCTAATACATAGAGAGTTCTGTTCACTTAGTAGATAAGACTAGTTCAGAGATGCTATGCCCCAGGAACAATCATTTCTTTCAGCTGATGCTAAAGACAGTCCAAGGTGTGTCTCTCCAGAGTTTGCATATGGAGTTACAGGAAACAAATCCCTCCCCTTCTGCACTCAAAGGTGCCCAGCTTGTTATTTACATTCAAAGGGAGAAGCAAATTGCACAGGAAAAATATTTCATTATGCATTTGAGGAGAAAATATTGCCTAGGAAATAATGTGTAGATGGAAGCCAGACCAGATACTTCCACCATCTACAAATTCAGTGATTTCATTTCACCAGATCATGCTCAAGGGGATGAAAACCAACCTTTGTCCTATGAGACACAGTAAATTTGTGCTGACACACTAGCACTGGGAATGAACAATGCATCATCTACTAAAGTGTCTTGCTGAAATGGCTGAATTAACCATGTCATGGGGACAGGTGATAGGTCATATGTGTGTTGCATAATATCACCAAGTCATACAAAGCAATATTATGCCACCACAAAATTAGAGGTGTGACAAAATTGATCTTTAGGATTACCTGAGTACATTAGCTAGAACTGCTGCAAAATCCTTAGGTAGCTAACACACTGTTGTTGGACACGAACACCTCCACAGACTTCTGCCTGTGTCTAATCCAGCCCTGACAAAATATTTAGCAATATTCTCTGGATACTTCTGTCTTGACACCCCAGTAAATTCAAGCCAGAAATATTACAAAAGACATAGCTGAGCTAGGGAGTATTGCTGAAGCACAAAAATCAGCATCAGCTAAAAAACCAGACCTATTCATAGCCAGTAGTCAGAGCTGCAAAGAGGAAAAGTATTCCCCTCCGTGACAATTTCAGGAGAATTCCAGGAAAGATAGAAACTGGTCACTGGAGGAAACAGTAAAACAAGGAAGGAGCTGGCCAGCTGGGGAGCTGCATGCACGTGGGAGTACAGGTTCAGTGTGCAACAAGGTTAGTGGTCAAAGGGTCAAAAAGCAGGAGAAGGAATTCAAGTTCTCCTCTACTTTGTTAGCTGACATATACAGGCATGGCCTCCCTAGCTATTAAGGCGCATTAGTTTCTGGAGCAAATATACATGCTAGTTATCATTGACCCCTGAGAAAACATAAAATTATCTTAATTGCACAAATGGGAGTCAGGCAAAGAAAGTCATTGGTGGTACGTTTTCTCTTAACACAAACCCCACACTGCTAAGTCACTCTAACTAATCCCTTTATTTTTAATGTAGGTATCTCTCATAACATTAGGTAAGGAAATATCCAAACTGCATTGCTAAAGTGTGACTAAAGCAGAGGAAGGTATGGACAAGTTTACCTTGGATTAACCTGTTCGCTCATTAGCCACTATGTACCATGTTTTAAGCCTATATGGAAAGGTCCTAGGCACGTGATGGCCGTGCTTGAGATAACCATACTACTATTAGCAATCAAATAAATTAAACTGGCTTACATGTGTCTTTACGATTACAGTCATATGTCTTCCAACTTGGACTCTGTATTCTGCTAAAAAAATAAATAATGGTACATTTTCCATCTGGTTTTGCATGGAAACATCTGGCAAAGTGCTGTTATTTCACAGAAACTACTCCTCTTATCCTTATCTATGTCCACTTAATCTGGGGGTTTTTTAATTCCATTTGCATTTCAATAATTCTGATGTCAGTTTGACAGATATGATAGTTCTGTCATTAACCAAAAATGCAACATAACTTCTCCAAAAAGAGTAGATTCCATTGCGATAATTTGCAGATCTGTCAGTTTGGTTTTATACACTAATCTCGCTTTCACTCTCTGGTGTTGGATGAAGTCAGACGCTGAATACTTAACTAACCAAAATGACTGTGGGAATGTACATTTTCATGATGTATATAAGGCACAAAATGTAACAAGTAAGTTTCCATCCTCTAAAGGCTGGCACGTATTTTGTTCAACTCCACACTTTTAGAAACATAAAGAAAGTTCTAAGAAAGAAAGAGAAATTGTACCAAGGGTCATTTCCTGAAGATGGACAAGACATTTTTATTTGCTATACTTCTACCAGGTAAAAGTGCTCAAGACAGTTCTGACCAAGGAAAGCACTTCATCTGTTTTTATTAATTATTTCCATAAAGCCTTGTCAGTGATCTGGTCCTCTGTATTACATACAAGATAAGGAGATGGAGTGCAGGAGGAGAAATTGTTTTAAAGGTTTGCTCCTCTGGAATCCAGCACATCTTCAGCATTGAGAAGAAATGGATTTGGGGTATAATGTTAAATGTTCAAAATATGAGTCCAGGGAAGTGTGGAATAAGGTGGCTGTTCATGGCATCAACTTCTAATATCACATAACAGGTTCAGGTATGGATATACTGTAGCCTTGGACACTGTCAGCTGACCGACAGATAGGACACCTCTGCTGTAGCCTTACACAGATCCCGTTCAAGGAGAGCCCTCTGCTCTCCACTGACCCTCTTTGGGGTTCAATGAGGCTGCATGTTTGAAGTCCACTCTCAAGTAGAGGGTGAAAATAGGCTGTCCCATGTCGGATGTGTCCAGCCAACAAGACAGCCAGGTGTGTGATGGCCCCATTTGGAGAGGTAATCTGATCTCTCACAGGATATCCAGCCACAGAAGCTAGGCAGGTCTCTTTCCCTTTCCAAATATATGTAGCCCAAAGCTATTAGTGAATGCTCAAGCTGAGACTAGCTCTTCCTGTGTGTTGTGTAAATGAACAGGGGGGAAGGTCTAAAATGCTCTGTAACACACAATTTATGCTTTCAGAGTCTTTTATCTTTCTAGTTCCCTAAAGTAATGGAGTAATTCCACATAATTATTTCTGAGATTATTATCTAATTCATACTGCAAATCTATATGACAGATAATAGTCATTTAGCCAACAAGCACAGCTATTTTTAATTCCTATCTAGTCTCAGTTCAGTCTTTCAAAATATAAAATCTCACCACTGATTCCATAATTCTTTGTACTACTGGGAAAGTACTGAGAAAACCTAGGAGGATAAAATTCCTGTGCTCAGCAAAATTATAAATATTCTTTAGTAAATTTGATCAAATTAACATTAAAACTTAATGAATATATTCATATTGAGGCTTTAGAATTAAGAAAACAAGAATTAAAGTATATTTAACTTCTGACTTCTGAAGGCAGAAATAATATTATATTTCTCTATGTCTTTTCTATTTCTGTCTCAGACATTCAGATCATTTTGGACACTTTCATCAAAATCTGTCTTTTATTTTTTTCTCCAAAAAATATTTATTTTATGAAAGACATTTTAATCTAACACTGGGACTGCTTTAAAAATTATGTTACAACAGCCATTTTCATTGCAGTTCCCAGCTGATTGAGTAGTTAGCTATGCAGAAAGCTTTTGAACTGATGTATTTACTAAATATAAAGAATAATTGAATCCATTCTAGTTATTTATGTGATAGCTACTTTGGATGACTCAGAAATGTTTACTTAGAACTCTTAAAACATGCTTAAGTTTTGTTTTTCTGATTACAACAGTTTCATTGTAAAATAATTCCTTCCTTTCATGGATATAAAAGCTACAATCAAGTTTCTCTTTGTATCTCAGCTTTGAAATGTTGTAAAAATTAAAATAGCCCTACACAATAAGGAAAAACAAATCTTACAGACCTTTTGATAGAGACCAATGCATATTATTTCTTTATTGTTCTATACAAGTTAATGTGTTATCTATATTAGTAGTTCCTAGACATTTAAACAATAAAAATAATGCAACCAACCATTTACTCTTCCATAATTTTCAAACTGGTTTATGATCAAATGAATGTTCTTTCCCAGACTATAAGATCTCCCAAAGTTGTAACAGTAAAATAATAAATAACACATAAAGTGCAAGTTAGATTTGGTATTGAACATAAAAGTGCATTTCCTCCAGAATCACACCCTTCCTAATACTTGTACTTAGCATGTCCTATCAGCCTCATTCAGCCTTCAGCTACACAAAGTCCAGGTTTTGACATTCAGGTTTAGCTAGATTCACAGCTATATATGGCAGAAAGTGCCACCACAGTACCGAAACTAAGTTATGATAGCCATTGCTGGTTCCCCATGTTTCTATCTATACACAAGGTCAACACTAGAGGCGTATGAAAATGAATAAATGAAATTTTGTTACTTCTTTTATACTTCCTTATTAGATTTGAAAGTAACTACACTGCAAGACAAGACTTGGAGTGCTACCAGACCTTTATGAACTGAAAAACCTCTATTAGTAAAAAGTACACTTATAAAAAAGAAGTCTGACAGAAAAGCCTGTTCTCCTCATTTATAATATGCCAGATAATTTGGACCGACAGTCATTTTAAATACAGTTATTTTTCATTGCTTAGGATACTTATTCACTTTTTCCCTGATCACTCAGTAAAAAGAAAGTTATTTGGATTTAGAACAGTCTCTCTTAGATCTGGTTAAAGGACCCAGTCTTAAACTCTCTAAATCCAGGTAGGAAGACTCCCACTGGCTTCAATAACTTGAATTTTCACTGCTTAGGTCACTGACCCTCACAGGTTCTCAAACGCACTTTCATAGACATTCATTGGGGAGGGAGAATTGCATTTCTGAGCCTACATTAAGACACAACAATCTGCATGGTGAGCCAGTCAAATATTCATTGCAGAGGGATCTGGGACACTGTTATTCTTTCTTATCTTTTCCTTTCATATTTTATTTTGAAAACGCATTCAGACAGCAGTTCTATACTCTCCTAACACAAGAATAACTTCTGGAAGACAGGAGAAAACTATGTGCATCTTTTAACATGAGTCATCTTTGACACATTTAAAAGGTAACAAATGGATAAAACTCACCTATATTAATTTCAAGTCATGTTATAGGCCTTGTGATTAAGTTTTTCATCCTTTTTTTTTCTCATTTGAATGTTATCCTTTACTGATAGCTGAATGAGATTAGCATTTGGATTTTAATGAGGGACATCCCTTAAGTAACTTGGAGGTAAGATGCAATGACAACTTTTTTGCAACTTTGGTCTGTATTTGGGAATATTATTAGAAATCCTTTATCAATCAAATCAAACAGTTTATCAATTAATAAATAAAGCATTTAATAAACGGATACATATGATATGAATTGGAAAAGCTACCTCAAGTCTCTGCTTTCTTTATAGCACAAGGAGCACAACAGCAGAGTGAAAAGGACAACAGTGTCGGGCTTTACACGTTGAGTAGAAGAAGGTGCTTTGCTGTCACAGCTTACCAAATACGGAACACAGCTTCAGTTTGCGTGGATTAAAACTTCAATGCACTCTGTTCACATGCTGCGGTTCAGTAAAATTAAGAGTTTCCTGGCTTCCCACTCTCCTGAACTCATATTTCCAAACACATAAACATGTGTAAGTCCACCCTTCTTCCCAATCTCATCTATTTACCATAGTCAGCAAAATTCTACCCAAATAAGTGGTTTGTTGGTATCTTGCCAGTCCCTTGAGGGCTGTATCATGCTTGTGCGAATGAAAGCCCTGTTATCCGAAGCAAGGGGCTACAGCCTACAAGCCTGCAAGTTTCAGCAAGCAAGCCCCCATCTTGCGCTCTGCAAGATAAGCATCTGTTTTATTCTAGCTATTCCACTCAGTATTGTAATGGCCTTACATTCTGCAGGAACACAATTCTTGATACTCCACTGATTTATTTTTCTCTTCTTCTCTGGAATTGTTTCCTACTCGAAGTGCGTGCTGCCCTCAGTATTTGAAAGGAGTAGGATGTCTCTTGCTATACTTTTTGCTAATTTCCCATCCGAAACGCAGCAAGCAAGAGCAATAGTCCTGAAAACTTCACATAAAAGCCATTTTCTTCACATCATGTTGTTTCTGTCATAGATTTTATAATCAGATGAAATCAAGATGCTCACCAAGAACTTCCCAGAGGCTGTGTTAGCTTTCTTACATTTAGGCAGCCAGTCCAAGGCATGCACCCTGATCTCCCCTCCAGCCACGGGGATGATGACCTCTATATGAGGAAGGGATATCAATGCTGCAGGAAAAGCACTCCCTTTCTCTCTGCTACCACTGAGGAAGGTTAGACAAGATGCTCAATTTCCACACACCTGAGACTGGACAGAGGAAGCCTACTGGCTCCTCCACTACCTCCTGGGGGCCACAAGCATGCACTACGTGCATGATATCTGAAACCCTGTGCTCTGTGCAGGTGTGCTCAAATTGACATGCACTGCCCGGTGTTGCTGATCAAACTTACTCAGCCACTCAAGGACAAAGATAAGATAGTCTGATAAAGGAAGAGATAAAGACTTTGTGGGAGAGGAGCAGAGTGGAGAAAGCTCACAAAGGGTCTTAGGAGCTACCTTGTGGGCTCCCTGAACAGTTCATGCAACTCAGGCAACGTGTGCAGCACCCAACAAGTCTCACAGAAAGAAGGAAAAGCACAGAGGATGATGCCCAGGAGGGAGCTGCAGGAATGCATGACAGAGACTGACACTCCCAGGGTGTTGTCTGGGATGCTGCAATGGCAGAATAAAAGTGACTTGGATTTGAAGGCCAGATGACACAGAAAGGGTGGGAATGAGAGAAGCTGTCTGCAGTCTGTGAAACCATTCCTACTGATAGAGGAATATGCTGTGCCCTGTGTTAATGCACCATGAGACCTCTTATGTGAAGTCTGAGCTTGAGTAACACCAGAAAAATAGCAGCACTAGGCCAAAGAAATACATGTAGGCAATATGAATCAGACATCTTTGGATCACAGGACACCAAAAATACCCTGGATCTGAATCATACCATTGAGACAAACTCTATTAATTAGAAAAGTTATAACACTTGCTTTTAATGACATAGGCTTTTAGACAAGTCCTCAGGGGAGGAAGCTTCCCCTGAAATCCCCTGTTATGCATTTGAAAATTATGTGGTTCTTGTTAGAATAGCAGTTAATTTTGCCCTAGGGAAGTTAGGGTCCCTAGCAGCTCTGGAGAGCTGTCCCTATGTTACAGTTTGTTGAGCTCTCATACTAACATCAGCCCATACTGGGCTCCCCCTACTTGTATCAGCATATCAGCAGAGAGGCCACACATGAACATTCAGTTGAAGCAAGACAATGAGATATTTCTGTAACACCTCAGTTGTGCTTTTATCCTAGGCTAGAACACATTCTGTGCCAGAAAAGTTAAATAAACAAACAACAAAACACTTCTCGGCTCAACACAGACATTAATGCAGTCTGGGACAAGGGTGCAGCTCTTCAGCATCCTACGCTGTAGTTTGAGGGAGGAGCAGAGGCTGAGCAGAAGGCATCAGTAACACATTTAATTACACATGCCTCATAATTATTTGCAGGCATTGTTTACAAAAATCTATAAAGAATTCTTTCAATGAAGCATGAGTTTAGATTATGAAACGTGCAATCCTCTTTTGTTGTGCATGTATCACATAAGTCATAACCTTAAAATACCCAAGGACGTGTGTGCTACTGCTCCACATATTTGCAGAAAATAGTTCCTTGCTCCTAAAACTATAGAGTAACTACAACGATGTTCACTAGATAAGTAAGTAAAATTAATTTACCTGTTAGAATATGTGTGTTCAGTTTACAGGTAAGTATGGTCCAACTTCAAGGCAGAATCTGATTTTAAGATTTCTTTTCTAATATCAATCTGATCAGAAACAGTAGTTGCTTGCAAATGACATTTCTGGGTAAACAGACAACATTTTTACTGCTTTTATTTTATTTTTCCCACAACTGGATGGGATATCGACGTGTTATTTTCTTTGTTATGCATTCTTCATTTTCAAGAGAGAAATTACTTAAAGGAAATTTTTTATTTGCTTTTTGTTATTTTGTCTGTTCTTTATTTTTGGGGCTTGAAACCATTTGACAGTGCATCTTTGGCTTCCATTGTCTGATAAAATGTTCAAGATATTCTTGTGGAAAAAGCAATTCAGTTAAAGTTTTATAACCATGTGGGCAATATTTTTTCCCTCTAAACAATACAGAGGCAAGCATGCAAGGACATGTTGAGGATTCACGGACAAGAAATATAAGCCAGTTCTTTCTCCCATCAGTTACATAAAACCTTCTTGATGTTTTATATTTGTTTCCCACTTTATGTTAACTTTACATATCAGTGCACAGGCTCTCAAATGAATCAATTCTTCAGCTTATAATTTACTCATTGAAATTTGCAAGTAGTGCTTAATTGACATGATAAATTTGAAATAATATCCACATATGTTTTATATCTTCATATGAGTTCAACAACATTTGTACATGTGGTATTCGTAAGAGATAAATTTTACCTAAAGTTTTGTTTTAATTAACTTCTTGAATTTCCTTTCTGGTTTATAGGATGTTGCTCTCTGGAAAGCATGCACAAAGAAGCAATAATGAAATTACAGAAGAGTGTCTCAAAGAAATAAACCTGGATTTAGTATTCATTAAAACATTCTCCATAGTCCGTCCTTTTTCCTACAGTACCCTTATAAATGTCCCTAGGCCAAATTTTAACACTGAGAAACTCAAAGTTATTCTGAAATTTGCATTTATGCTTCCAGGTAAATAACTTTATTGAGTCTCATGTCTTCTGTGTTTAGTAGTTTTGAAGTTAATTCACTTTTTAGGTTATCCCGGTATGGACTGAGAGGCTTAAAAATTGTATTGCCTTTTTTCTCTAACCTTGTATATTGTGCAGGCTAGACAACAACCCTCATTTTCCCATAAAGGGCAGTGCTGGCATTATTTCAAAAAGTCCCCCACAAAATCAAAACAATACAAAACAAGAATTCTGGTTATGTTTTCAACCATGAACTGTATAAGCTACTATAAACAGCATACATTAGGCTGAGTTTTCTTGGCTTTTATTTATAAAGCAATTGTCTCCCCATTTTCCATAAAACAAAATGAACAATTACGTGAAGGAAGGTCAACAGTCTAAAAGATCGGAAGATATATTCTAGGAAAAGGAATCTGGAACTTTTTGGAAACATTCTCAGGCTTTCCCAGCAAAACAGACATTTTATCAAGACACAGAAGTCTGCAAATCACATTGGTTTCTAAGAGTTTTAACACAGAAGTTCATCTTTTCCACTAAAGTTCGCTACTTAGCATGCTCATGGTTATGTTCCCTTTCTACCTACATTCATGCTCCTATACAATGCCTTTAAAATCTATGCAACCTATAGATAAACTATATGTTATATGTATCATAAAAACACTCTTTTATGAGGAAGAGAGAGTTTTAAAATGGCTGAAGGGTTTAAAAATATTTTGTGTCTAAGATTTTTTTGGTCAATGGACAGAGTGAGATTTTTCAGAGCATCATAAAGTAACAGTCCTGTATTAACTCTCCTTTTGAAGAAGTTCTGTCCACTGACTATGGTCTCTCTCTCTCACTCCTTAATACTGAAATGTCGAAAGACTTAATTTTCTTTCCTTTTTAGTGTAGAAATAAACTATGAAACTTCTAAATTCCTCACAACTGAAACTGCTGTTTCAGGACATTCTGGGAAGTTCAGATGTTTGTCGTTCCAGATGTCTTGACCTTCGGCTAGAAACCTCAGGACCGCGCATTTTCCCGTTCCTTCTTTCAGTTCTTCTGATTATCTTTTTACTCTTCTCTCTGTATTCAGATAAGAAAAATAGTAAAGGTAGATTTGATTTCAGGCAAGAAACGGAGCCATTTTTTTCACAAAAAATATTGGTAATTATTTCCTTCATTTGGTCTAAGATGGTTTTTCTAATTCTTAAGTGATGGGGATAATAAGAACAAACGGAGCTGATCAAGAAGAATAGGATGACTCTCTCCCAGTCTGACACTTTGCATTTCAGAAATATTTACAATCAGAATCCCCAAACCAAAGCACATCAGAGTAGAAGACATTCAAAGAGAGTGCTCAAATCCAGTGTGAAAACAACAGCATGATATATTTTAATACTCAGTATCACAATGCCACTATCAGTTGTAGAGCCAAATTAGTAACAGTGGTTTTGAGATACAGAGGAAGTAATTTTGTATTTTCAAAGATTCACCTAGACATTTTTAAAGACAAAATGCAGCAGATCTTCACATTTCACACACTTCTATCTTTAACCTAATACAATAATTTTTTCCAAGCTGACTTGTTTCCAAGAGAACCTTAGGTAATCTGGGTGAGTGCAAAACAGTTCCATTTCTCTGGTATCCAGAAACTCAAAGGTGAAAAACCTTACATATGATTTCAGTTCAAGAACTAAAAATATTTAGGGAACACCCAGATGTGTGGTGACCAAACAGTTGGATTACTAGTAATGGCTCAGGAAAGCCCAGTTAGCGTAGGGTCTACTAATTTCAGGGGCGAGGTGAGAAGAAACTAAAGCCCTACAGCCGCCTTGGTAATTTACTACTATCTTATTACTACTTGAGTTCCTGAAGTGCACAGTGCACATGTGTGTATAAGTATATACCTAATTTGATGTCTGTATCTGTATAAATACAAACACAAACATACGCAAAAAATATACTGTGTCTATATGCACTCATGTACCTGTAAAATGTGATCAAAAAAAGTTTTCCTAACCCTAGTTAACACTACTTACAAAGAATAGTTTAATATGTTATATAACACTACACGTTGGACCATATTTTCTATTAGACCCGCTCTGATTTAACATTTGAGCCAGAAACATTAACTGGTTTTATTTTACACATTTTTGCTTTTGATTGTAGGAAGATCTTTGGGATAAAATTCATGTAATCTATGTTTTTATTTCAGTATAAACATTTCTGAGCACAAGGTCAAACAAATATAGAGATTAAGGATGCCTTTGGACGGCGTGATATTGTAGCTGATCTTAGCACACACCCGGGCAGCAGAACCTACAGTGATAAGAAGACTTAGCCCTTGTAGGATGTTCCCTGTTACTACATAACTAGCACCGTTGTTTGAAAAGACCAAAGCATGCTAAATGACCAGGTGCACAGTTCTTGCTTCCTTCATCTGCAAGTAAAATCTAACATCTTATTCCACATGGAACAGGCAAAGAACAAGCACACAGCTGTCCATTTCTGTGGCCTAACTGACTTTAACTACTGTGCATCATTGGCTTGTAACCAAGTGTCCACTGACGGGCATTACTACTTTCTAGAGTAGTGCATAGTCTATAATTTCAATCTAAATAATTGATGATAGTGTGCAGGCTCTTTTTGTAGCTCTTTTCCAGCCAAGGAGAATCACTCTCCACAACTTAATCTATGAAGCACTCACTCGTCAAAAAAAATAGGGTGGAAACAATGTATAATGCAATGCAGCCATGAGAGGTTCCAGATGTCTTTCTTCATCAGTTCAAAGTATTTTAAGTTTGTTTTCTCAGATGCTGTGTACAGATAAAACAGAGTATTTAATTATGATGATAAATTGCTTATTGAGTGGTACCATTTTTTTCACATATAACATTAACACACACTTGCAGGATATTCATGCAGCAAGACACATGAATAACTTCCCAAGCAACTGAGTCATAATACACAAAAAAGTTTGAAAAAAATTCTTTGAGTGTGTTCATATTCATAACAGATTCTATGCCAAAATGTTTCCTTTTTTTTGAGTTTGATAACAGCTCTTGAAAAAGGCTGGACATTGCTAAAAGGACAAGGAAGACAGGCACATGATCAGAGTTTCTCACATATATTGATTCCTTTTCTGATAATTTAAAGACCAAAAGGTCCTGAAACCAATACAGACTTTTCACATGACCCCCTTTGGAAGTGAATCAAAAGAAATTTTCTTACTTTTAAAGTAGAAATAGTTACATTTTTAAATTTGACTTGTCGACAATACAAAGTACATAGAGTGGTAGGTTTTCTAGTTGAGACATAATCACCCAGAGTTTTAATCTCCCAGAGCTGAAAACATAATGCTTTACATGAATATCTGGTGACAGTGACTGGAAAGAAATGAGGAAATGACAAACGCGTGAAACTTCTTTAAAAATTTAATTTTGCTTTGTGTTGAAAGAAACCAAGATGTATTGTCTAGCTGTAAACAGCTTTGATTCCAAAATAGCAAAGAAGTCATCAATTTGGTGGTTTTACCAGGGTTATGTTTACAGAGCAATTGGCCATTTAAACATTCTTACAGCTCTGTTGTAAAATTCCTACCACACTTCACATGTAAGCATAACATTTACCTTTCCACTTTAGCAGGAACGTATGACTTTCTTTCAAGTAATGTGGAGACCACCATCATGAGCATCCAGTAAAAGGAAAACATTGTATTCATGTTTTAGGTTTTGTTTATTAAGGCATTATTCATGGAAAATCCCAGTCTGTCCCTTCAGAGGGCGCTACAGAAGCCCTAGGCACAAAACACATTTATAGCTATACTGGGCAGCCGTGAACTCCTTGCAGCAAATTTGTGCTTTGACTAAATACATGCTGGGCTTACAAATTCTCCTTTTCGCTCTAGAATTTGACTTGCACACTGACAAACAACAGATGATTACATTTTGGCAGCAAATTAGAGAATAAGGACAAACACGTGCTCTGTAGCACCCAAGGATTCTTCATAGGAATAAAACCTGGAACTCTCTACACATCGATATTGGGTTGCAGCAGAAAAAGTATTGGTTTAGAGCACTCAGAGTGCTTAGACAAAAAATGACTAATGGAGTACGTCACCGACACAATATTAACCACAAAAAAATTCATAATCGACATCAAAGCTCCTATAGCAACTTTCATTATTATCCCTATTTTTAGAAAATCTAGAGGCCCGAAATCTGATTTTACAGTTTTTCCAGCTACTATACAGAGATGGATCAGTCCAGCTGCAGTGACAAATTATAGGATAAAACAGTAAAACCATAGAATCATAAAATCATATAATCATAGAACCACAGAATGGTTTGGGTTGGAAGACACATTAAAGCCCGACCAGTTCTAAAACCCCGGCCATGGGTAGGGACACCTCCCACCAGACCAGCCTTCTCAAGACCCCATCCAACCTGGCCTTGAACACTTCCAGGGAGGGCGTATCCACAGCTTCCCTGGGCAGCCCTGGGCAGTAGATTACCCCTCTTTGATAAGTGGGAATTGGCTCATAAAGCAATGAAGACGTACACTTGTGGTCATGCTCAACCACGTCACAAAAATGAAGCTAAGCTGAAATCTAACTTCCAAATTGAGGGACTACATTTAACTAAATGATGTCTCACTGCATGCATACTTCCAGTACATATGAGCGTAGTCCAATGATAACAGACCTATAAGACTGCTTTAATGCAGTGCTGAGCCAAGAATAGGAAACTATCTCTGTCAAAATTGGAGCGCCAGGAAACTCAAGGTTACATTTTGTAAATATATGGCAGTTTGAACATTCATTTTCTGTTTCCTTTACCTTTTACATTTCATCTATTTCATGACACGTGTAAGACAGAAAAGCAAAAATTTTGCTCTTTATGCAATGGTGGTGCTGAACCATTTTTGCAAATCCCTCTGAGCTACTGACTGCCCTTGTTATATTTTTTTCTTGATATACCAACCTGGGCACCTCTGCAATAAGTTTTTTCTAATAATTAAATGAATGACTAACAAATTCTAAAGTTGATTTAATTCTCTAAAATTGCTCTCCTTTGAGACAAGATTCCGACAAACAAAAATACTACATACCCAACTGCCTAAACTGCCAACATTTCAATAGCATTATCCATTAGCAGGAATAAGGGTAGACTTTATTAGTGTTGTGTCTTTTAATTACAGGATTAGACTGTGCATCCTCAGCTATCAGTCCTTAGGAATTCTATATGAAACAAGCTATTTCTGTAAGTGTTAAAACTGAGCAGAAGTTTTTCTCCATTAGGATGGTAATGATGGGTATTTTGAGCCAATTCAACAGATTACAATATCCTCAGCCATCTACCAAATCCCAAAGAGTGATGCTATGCAACTGATTGAGCTCACAGGTATTTAGTCAATGGTTATGCACACTGTATATTTTCCATGGTTAAATACAGACCTGAAAGTAAAGACCAGAAATCAATTCTTTCAGGTTAATCTTTAAAAAAATTATGAGACATTAATATTTCCTGTTGTTCCAACAGCAGGACAATGTACTAAAGTTTCAATTTAGCTTTCGTTTATTGGTGTAAGCAACATGTAAGTAATTAACATATCTTTCTTTTTTCCTCACGTCAATTCAAAGCCATCAATCTTGTCTGATAAAATTACATAATTTTGTTCTATGCATCTTTTTATTTTCTGTTTTATTTTTAATATCCCCATTCAATATTCTAGATCAATTAGAAACTGTTTATGGCTTGGTGTTCACAAAAGTCATACTTAGAAAAGCCATTTTTTAGTATTGCATATTTCTTCTGTATTAACAATCAAACTTTTACTGCTGGTTGGGTTTATCTAAAGCTATTTTTAAAATATTTTTTCCCCTACTTATGAGATAATGATGCTATTGTTGGCCAGAACATTTGCTGGTAAGATACATGCTCACATCATCATAAAACATATGACTGGTAGATTACGTGTTAGGGAAAGAAAATATGGGGTTTAACAATAAAATTTAACTGTTGAGTGTTGCAAAAAATCATCAGATCATAATAATATTTAAAATTAAAGGAGTTTAGGATCACTGATTAGGTTTTTACTGTTACATTGACATGAGGATCACAATTACCCACTTGATACTTTAACTCTTAGCATTGTCATTGGGAAATTACAGAAAAAAATATTATCAAGAAATAATTCTTTATAAGATGCTGAATGCATTTATATAGCCAGTCATCACCATTTCACTGACATATATTTCAAGTATATTCCTAAATGGGAACAGCGGTACCCTGACTGTCAGCTAAAACAAACACCAGAGGAAGAATACCAACCAACAAAGAAAGAAAAAGACCAAAACAAAAACAAAACAAAACAAAACAAAAACCAGCTTTTTTTCTTTTTCTAAGACCCACAAAAATGAATTTGACAAAAGTGAAAAATAAAGTTGCATTAAAAGTACTTTAAAATGCCTTGTTAAATGTATTGATATATCTTATGGTATGAGTAAAGAGTTGTTAAACCAATTTTCCCTCTGGAGGACAGGAGGCTGCAAAGAGCCCAGCACAACCTTGACAACAGGCAGGACCTCTTGTAGCTTTCTGTATCTTCCTCCCGCAACAGGACTTTGAAGCTCTGTGCTCTGGTAGCTCAAAGGCAGATGTGACGTTGGCTGCAGAAGCAAAGCCATGTCACTGGCTACATGCAGCAGAGAGAACTGGAGAGGCACCTGGGTCTGCCCAGTGCCCTTACGTCACAACCCTACCAGGCTGATCTCCATGCAGCCACACTCCCTTCTCTATCTGAGCACAACTAGCCACTGATGAAGAAGTTTGGTTTTGCACACTAGCAGATATAACTTAAATATTAATAGCAGTTTAGGTCTTACTTCACACTACTACACTTTAAACCATTTTTCCTAGGAACACTACAGACAAGAAAAACTCTGTGGGTACTCCTTTATCCACTTTCAGAAGTACTGTACATGACAAGAAACACACTGTTTGTTATGCTGAAAAGCACAATTTATCATTTGTTCAATCTGTAAAGTTGCCAGAAGTTTAACAAAACATTATGTATTCACTTGAACTCTGTGTTCCTCCAGCCTTTGTTGGACAAAACACATAGCCAATACTACATGTTCCAGCTGCTGGGATTTTTATTTTCAAAATGTATGGGAGGATGACTAAAGGTTTAGCTATACACAACAGAGAGAACTGAACAAAGATGATCACAGATACACTATGTTTGATAAAACAAGACAGCATGAATAATTTATGGCAGCTCTGAATTGTAAGTGCAACACATTAAAAGGTAAGGCTGTCTAAAAGTACCAGCCACTTCCCACACACTTTCCCCTCCTTGGAAAAGATATTTATTTCCAACAGAAGCAGGAATTTCTGTGCATCCTGGTTCTCTTCATATCTTCCACTTGCTGGGCCTCAGACCATAACGGCCTTTCAGCACAGCCTTTATATCATCCCATAATATCAACCATTAGTTCATAACGCCAGTACAAAAAAAATCTGCTTAGATATCTACCTAAGTCTCATTAGTAAAAAAGCAAAGAAGACTTGGGAACATAAGTATTTTCTGAAGTAAAGGCCATAGATTGTAACCTCAGAAAACTGGAGAGTTTTCGTTATTCCGCTAAAGTCAAAGGAATGACAAGAAAAAAGGATTCAAGGTACTACAAGTCAAATAAGCTAATACAGAGTGGTTTCAGCTTCCCTTCTCCCCTGTTCTCCTACCTCTAGTTTTGAAGTCTGACCTTAAAGTCTCAAGAATGGGACAAGACCTCTCTGAAAGGTATGGTTTATCAGGCAAGCAATGCAATTAATATGATGTATGAGGTGCTGCTGGACCATACAGGTGTCTGCAGCAGCATATTTAAGACCTGTGAAGTTCCGGTAGCTTTTCAGAGGTTTTATTATTATTATTATTATTATTATTTTTATGTTCCACATTTTGCTTCTACACACTAGCATATGTACAACATTTTTATTGTATGTACATTTTATTGCATTTATACATCATTACCTTTAATACATTTACTTCTTGGAGAGTTCTGGGAGTTTGTGGTTAGTGCAGTTACTCCTCCCTGCCTAATACACTCTCCTCAGCTGCTATAAATCCTGAAGTTGGCAAAGTGGCTAGTAAATAACCTCTTCTCTAATGAGAAAGATGACAATTGGAAGGAGGGAGATTCACAAGAGCAACAGGGAGATGCATCTTCTAAATATGCACTAAAAAAGCTGGGATACCTCCAGGTGATATTTATACTTCCTAAGCTAATGGATAACCAGCTGACTGGAAAGAACTGGACATAATGAACGGAACAAACTACCGCAGTCCCATTTCCAAATCTCCGCATGCCCTTTGGCTGCCAGCAGTAGCACTGCTTTCTTCAGTTCATAAAGTCCTGGGAGCTGCACTCTCCCTCCTGAGCCTATTCCCCTGCTTCTCACAGGAACAGTATATTTGCACAGAGAATTTCAAAAGTCAGGAGGGAGATTCCCAGTTTCTGGTGACACACTTACTGTGCTCACTGAATAAGCACTACATCTGTCACCTCCATGCAAACATCTAGCATGGAGGCAATGCTACAAAGTGTTTCAAAGACAGGTAACTATCACTCAGGCTCTCTGTGGCCTTCATATTGACAATGAGATATGATGGCAAATGCCAGTTGTGACTGCCCTCAATCAAAAATTAATCATTTTTTTATGCCTCTATTCCCTCCCTAAGTCTTGCTATGATCTAGTGCACTGAGGAAATTATGGGCAGGTGCAACCTAGTGTCCAAGCTTGAAAGCCTTGTGGAAAGCAGAGCAATTCTGCCTGTCTGAGACACAGAAGAGACCACTGTCACAGTGGGATCAATGTTTTCAGTCACCCCCATGGATTTAGGGGGAGCGGGACATCAGAAACAGAGATTCAGGTATTCAGACCTTTCAAGATGACTTGGTGATAACCCATCTCTACAATAATTCCCGCTGTCTAAGCTTTGGCAGTTCATCTAAATGCAAAACAGCTGAGAACAAGGAGTCTTTGTAACAGCAGCAAAAAGACTGCATAACTTCTCTGCAGCTAAGCCATGACAGGCAGGAACAAGAACAAGTCCTCTCGGACTACTGTTTAAAGTCTGATTTAGACTATTCTGACATGAGAGCTTTCACCCCAAAGATACCCAGTAACAATATGACAGGACATATTCAGCAATACAGGGATGGCAAAATAGAAAGAAAAAGAGTTCTCAAGAACCTAAGAAGAAAATCGTACTTGCATATGGTATTTCAATGGAGCTTATAAAGTAGGAGAAGATTTTTAAGAACTTTGAACATCTGACTCTTCCAGCATTACGGAAACAAAAGCCGTCATTCATTCTACTGTCCCTATCACAGCCAAGTATATCAAGCATTGGAAAATAAATCTGTAGAAAAGTACAAAATGAAAGCAATTAAATTTCAAGGTCTCACAGTTATCACAATATTTTCTCAAATATTTCCCTCAGATAAGTCAAAGAGATTTTTAGTTCAAATATGACCTGCTTCTAAAAAGACAGAGAAGCCAATGCTATTAATTCAAACCATAGCAGAGGCAAATTTAATGTTAAAATCAGTTCCCATTCTTTGAAATTGTAGTTTGAGGATTTTTGCAGTTAACTATAACACTTCTGATAGAGAAAATTATATCCCAAATAATGGTTTGAACAGTACCTACTTGGAGTAGCAGCTGTGTGTTGCCAAACACCGTGGAACTCTGGGCTCAAGGCACTAACCTGTGCCTTGCCACACATTTTTCAATAACTCCTCCCTTTCAGAATTGCTGGTGAAAATTTTACTGACTACGATTAATTCTGAGTTTTATGATATTGCAATATTTAAAAAATGAAACCCCCTACAAGCCAGGATCCCATCAGGGTCCTCCAGGTGGTAGAAGGTTTTACAATAAATGGGTATTTTTTTAAACAACAGCAATTAACTTTCTTTCCTCTGGGCCAGAGGCTTATATCTGTCTGTGTCTTTGAGCCAGAAGACTCACTCTGTGTGTTTTAAATAACCAAGGATAAATAACAGTGAACATGGTCATCTGGAAGAAACCCTACTAGTTGCACCACTGGACTCAGCAATGAGATTTGGGTATGCTGCCTTCCCAGTAGAGAGATCTGGGACCATTTGTCACTGCCACCTTTGCCTATGCCTGCTGATTCATTGTCCTTCACAGCCAGGAATCCAGATTCCCTAACAGTGATGCCTTGTGCACCAGTACAGCTTTGCATGGGTATGCTAGTCATGCAGACCTGCTGTGAAATTCACACTTCAACTGCTCACAAGCCACACAGAAGTCACAGGGCTGCCCCTCTTTTAAAAAAAAATATACCTGAAAAAAATGTTAATAATGAATGCTAGCATGGAGTGCAATTACTTCAGGAAATTATTTTAAAAAATACCAGTGGCTAGTGTGCAGAGAGGACAATAAGAATCACATATTAGACACATATTGTATTATATACTACCTATTAACCTAGATGCTGAAGGTCTCTAGGCAGATAATTTAAATCTGTTACAACAGTATCAAAAGAAAGGTATAAACAATAAAAAATAATGCATATTTTTTAAATAGTACAATTTTGTCTGACTGATTTAATGTAGTATTTTTCAATATGCCCTGGCCAGAGTAGTATTTAATAAAAGGGAAAAAACTACATTGTGGAACCTCCTTTATCAGTGCTATAATTCTCTCCTATAGATATGCTTCCTACTTCCTAGTACAGTCTTATTTGCTCATATACTACTTAAAGTATAGCAGCAGAAAGAACATTTAAAAAAGTGAAACAATAGCAAATTATAAGCGTTAAAACAATTTTTTTTCCTACAGACAATCTGTGAAACTAAGTGCAACAGGATAACACAAAAACTAAGAGGCTACTGGCTGTAAAACATTACATTGATAAAATATGAAATATTGCAAAAGCTATCTTAAATATGTTATTGTATTACAGAACATGAATGACTCTAACTCAAGAAAAGATACAGAAAATGCATTGAACAGGCTGCTACTAAGCTGGGCAAAACAGGAGGACTCAAGGCTGCTTTACGAGTGGAGACGGCCTGAAAAGCCAGGCTGGTTCCTCTCACTGCTGCCGTAGATAAGGTACACAGGTTGACTCCAAAGGCCTTAAAGAAGCCAAAGCCCTGCCTCCAACTCCAGCTCCCAAGGCAGTAACCCAACATTGGTGTAAGATTTCTTCTGTGCTTCTCTGTAACAGGCAGCATTGATGATCACTCCTGAAGGAAGAATTCTGAAGAATGGTACTTTGCCGTGCTATCAGGATACTAACAACAGTAATTCCTCACTTTCTGAAGGCTACCCGTTCCTGATAGGGAGTTTATCCAAATATCCACACTCATGTTAATTTATCATTCATTCCATTTCTCTCAAGCCCATTTCTCAAGAAACACAAATGACATGAATTACATCCTGCCTGAAAAAATAATAAAATTATATACTTGTCCTCATTAGCAACGATAGCAGTGGTTGTCTAAGAGGTGGCAGGAAGGAAAACAGGAGCTTACAAAACAAATATGTGACACAGAGGGCATGGAGAACATCTGGCAGGGGGGCATAATGGGACCTGGCACAAGGAAAGGAGAAATTCTAAGGCAGTAGAAACAGAGGGGAGAAAGGTGGGATAAGAGAGTAAAAATGGAAAGAGAAATAGTCAAAGCTTTCAAAGGAGAAAGTGAATAGAGAGAAAAGGAAAGAAAGTTCTTTGTTTGGACTCTCTGGCATGTGGTCAAAACCTGCAGATGATACTAATGCAGAATGTGAAGAGGTGTACACAGTTAAAAGAAATGTGACTGAGGAGTTGTCAACCCATATAGCACACTCACTTCAGCACCGGTAACAACAAAAAGAACCAGCCTGTTCCACTGTCATCCTTCAATTTTTTCTACTGTTATACATGAATTTCTATAGCCTATCCAAGCAATTAATAAATGATGTCACAACCATCTACAGCAAGTGTTTTTTTCTTTTCAGAGGACTGGAGATAATCACTTGGTGCAACTTCAGAGCAAATTACACTAAAATGTACATAAGAATTTGAATTATATTAGCACCAAACAAGAATTGAACAAATAGCAGGGAATGACAAGACAGTATTCTAATCAATAGGGTTATTACAATGATTCTCTAAACAGTTAACAGCTGAAAAAAAAGCTAAAAAAGAAAAACAAGAGTGAAAAAGGATAATATGCTGTACAATACAGTATTTAGTACTTCAGCCTATTCCAGTCACCCAGGATTTTAAAATCTCTTAAGCTGCCAAATCTTTTTCATCAATGAGTACAAAAGCAGGTCAAATTTCCAGCGTATACCTGCAGAATTCTAGAAACACCCAAGTCTGTAAAAGACTTAATCTCTACCACTGCCATAAAGATCCATCCATCTTTATAAACGGATTGCAAACCAAAAAATGAAGAGCACACCATTGATATGAAGTATAAAATATATTTAAACAACAGTCAGGAGAATGACTACGCAGTATGACATCTTGATTTGTAGGTTTGCCTTCTGTACACTTTTGTGTCCCAACCAATTTTTTTCTAATCCAGATTGCTTTCTGCAAAGGAAGAAACAAATTATTGCCAGTAACCATATTTTGACATATGGAAAAATGAAGGTTTTTACCTCTAATATTTATTCTCAATGATGAACATAATATATTTGATTATCTGCATGTTTTTAATCAGAATCAACCTGGAACAGAAGAGATAATAATTGAATATAATACTTTCCTAACTTCAGATGAACTATATCCATGTAATTGTGGCCAAAAATCACACAATCACTTTTTGCAACATTTCTAAATCCTTTTTTATTTCTAAGAGAAGCTGTCCGGGAAAGCAGTTCTCAAGATTTCTTTTTTTTTTTAATGTATTTATAATTAATACAACTCAGTGGAAAGAAAGGAAAGATATAAGTGAGGTAGCTCAATAGTTTCAAGGCTTTTTGTCAGCAAAGTATTTTGCACTTCAGCTAATAAGAAAAGCCAGGGAGACCTACTAGATCTTGCATGTGTTGTAGGTCAGTGGCTGTTGTTATTTTGAAGATTGCTTGGAGACCTATGGCACACAACATGAAATTCCAGCCCTGCTGTAATTTGCTGCTTGTTCAGGATGCTGGGTCATTCCATCCATTTGAACTGACTCTTGCTTGACCCTCTCTGCAGGTCTCTCTTGAGAGGAGTCCGTCACACCTAGTGTTAGCACTCCAGATGTTAGGCAGTCATCCAGGTTTCTTTACAGCAGAAGAAAGGGAGCAGCATCTCCACAGGTTAACACATCTCCCACAGTACATATTTATCTTCCAATGGGATGAACTGCCATCTGTACATATTTCTCTCTCAGTCTGGTCATTGACTATAGTGGAGAACTCGGTGAGTAGCAGCAGACTGGCTGTGACTGTACAGGCTTAAGCGCTTGTACACAGAAAAGTTTGTTGTTAGAGGTAATAGTTTTTACTAGACCACCCTGCAAAAACAAGAGGAAGTGAGATGAATCTTCTCAGATGTACTTGACAGAAAAGAGAAGGAATCACATTAACTAAACAGGTATTATAAATTACACACATACAAAACACACCAGTTTCAAGGCACACAACAGGGTAGCTCTTTTGCTCTCAGTGGGACTGTGTTTTGATGCCAAGGTTTATATATTTTCCATCACCTTTGCAGATTTTCTATCATTTACATCTCAGACAGTGTCTGGAATCTTTACACTTGTCTATAATTCACCCCAACTTTACCAACACTTCAAGGAAATTCAGCAAGGTAGCTATTCCTTATGACTTTATTAACCTAACAATAATGCATTAATACCTGTCTTGTATAATTTATTGCCTCGTTCTCTCCTCAGGGACAGCACTACATGTGCACATGATAATGTATTGATAAAGTACGCATTTTAATGTAAGCTTTCGGTATTTGTGCTTAGTCGGGAAACGAAACTTGAAGACTTGATTTATGAAATCAAAACAAAATTTTATTATTTCTGTAATGATAGCAGAAAAATCAAAACCTGTTTTGATATGAAGTTATATAATGTCGCTTTTAACAAAATTTTGTTGAACTAGTATTCTGATTCTATGGAAATATATCAGATATCCACGAGTGCCTTGGAAGAAAGGAGCAATACCATTACTGTGACTTAGTGCATTTTGGATTGTGTACATAATAAATGAAGGTCGGGACTAACAGCTTCAGGGTCAAGAATCTGGCGTGGAAAATGGCAGACAAAAAACATAAATGTAACTCAGTGTTGGGTCACTGTCTTCCAGGTTGGGATGGCCTCCTAGCAGAAAAGATTGAAACATCACTTGCAGGAACATCCCTGTAAGCATGCTGTCATTGAAGAATCCAATACTGCAGCTAAACTACAGCCTAATAAGGGTTAGAAAAACGTTTTAGAAGTAGGGGAACACTCACTGCTCAGAATCAGGGACTTGCCCACTTAAACATCCTACACACTTCACAGAAATTTTTCAGTCATGACCAGGTATTTTCAAAACACTGCAAAAAAACTAGGCTAGTATGCAACAATGATGAAAATCATTCTCTGTGTCCTTCACTTTACTATACCTAAGCTGGTAAAAAATGTTAGCAAATAGTGTCATGAAAATTACATGTAAAACTTAAGATGGCTAGAGACACAATTTTCTTGCTGATAAACATTATCAGTATGTTTACTGAGTGTGAGACAGGGAGGAGTACATGAAAAAACGGAGGAAAGCAAATGTTGTTTCACTACATTTTCATTTAGTCAAAAAAAAAGCACACATTTTTCATTAACTGTTTTCAGAACACTCTCTGCTGATTTAATCTGGCATTTGAGAAGGCTGGAGTGGAACAGTTCTTGAACTGCTTGCCTGTATGGAATCTGCCAGTGGAAAGGGTCGTTTGTCAAAACACATCAATTGATTTTACAGGACAAAACATCTGTAGCACTTACTAGCTTAAGAAATGTTTCTTTTTAAAAAAAAAAAATAAAAAGAAAGAAAAGCACAGGCTTTTATTTACATGGTCATTTACTTGGAAAAAAAATATATGAAAGCATTAACTCATTTCATAGAGTCATATCAGCCCCCAGAACTTAGTGGGTTGTTCAAGACAAAACCATGAATATACCTAAATTATGCTGACATATACTTTCACTAAACACCTTCTAATTATTTATTTATATAATGCCTATATTAGTGAATTTCTTTGTCTTCACGCTGATATGCAATATTGATACATAATACCTTACAGAAATCAGTTTTGGGGATTTTTTTGCATTTTTACAAAAGAACTAGTGTAACCATGACTGCTGGAAAAGGTTACTTACTGATTGACTCCATGAGTAAGATCCATTTACGATGTGACATTAACATTAACATGTGAGTTCTTAATTTCATTAAAGAAAACCGCTTTGGCTTTCCACATTTCTCTTCTAGATGTCTAATCCAAGGTAACCTTTTTAAAAGAAAGTGGAACATTTTGTTCTTCTTCCAGCTCTCATACTTTCAACAGTCAACCACCTGCTGATACATTAGCTTTGATTTAGTAGCTTAAATTTACTCCACCTGCTTATCTTTATTTTTTACAAAGTAATAAAGCCCAAAAATCTATACAAGTTGTCTAGGAACCACATAGGAAAGATGTTTTTTAAACTCTTCCTCTTCTGCTCTTATATTTTCTTCAGTTCACACAAAGGAAATGATATTATTATTTACATTAGAAACATTGTGGTGAGGCCCCTGTAGTCACCAGAGTCAAAAATCTTCTTTGATGTAAATGATACAAAAAAAAGAAAACAAAAACCATTAATGGCATTAATTATATAAATGAAAATGTTACTACTTTTCAGACTATTGTGATATGACAAACTGAACAAGGAAATTAAGTTCTTTCCATGTTTTTCCGTCTCCTTGTGCTAACAAAATAATGTTTCCCTAAGCGCTACGGTGGGTTGACTCTAGAGCAAAGTACATTTTCATTCTGCTGCTGCAGTGTTGCCTGATAAATAGCTCCACAACAAAGAGTCCTCTAGGGGTATGAAAGAAGACCAGCGTTCTCAGATGGGCAAATTAGGACCACAACATTAAGTTTTCGGTGATGTACCGTAATACAAGTGCCAACATAGTGTAAGTTTGTGCTTTTAGAACTGCTCTAAAAGTTAAATATTCTTCATTTATTATATAGTTCTACCAAATCTCTCTCAAGCAGCAGAGTTATTCTGTTCTTTCCTATATCCTGCTGGTTGTTGTGTAATTCTGCCCTCACATATTTTGGCTTGTCTTTCACTTTACTGACATGTCCAAAGAATTTCTAAGGTTTACTGGACAGAAACTTTTCAAGCTCAAAGAATGTGACTTCTAACACCATACCATGGCAAAAATCTGATTAAAACATGCTAAAAACATAAATGAAATCTGAAAAAAAGTTATCTGCAGAACATAACAATTAATAGGTAAAACTTACTGTTAATGTCACATCAATAATAAGAACAAATAAATAAACTTATAGAGTAATTTTCACTAATACCATGAAATTCTACCTAACCATTATTTTAAACCTCCTTTTTTTCCTACAAATAGTTTGCTGATTTTTATGTATTATTGTACATCTGAATACTTTTTTACAACCATTGATATGATTTCACAATATCACAGTATCACAAGGTTGGAAAACACCTCTGAGATCATCTAGTCCAACCTATGACCCAACACCAACCATTTAAACCATGACACTAAGTGCCTCATCCAATCTGTTTTTAAACACCTCCAGGGACGATGACTCCACCACCTCTCTGGGCAGTGCATTCCATTGGCCAATCATCCTTTCAGTGAAAATTTTTTTTCTAATATCAATTCTAAATCTCCCCTGACGAAGCTTGAGACCACATCTTCTTGTTCTGTCACTGGTCACCTGAGAGAACAGACCAACCTCTGCCTACCTACAACCTCCTTTTATGTAGTTATTGAGGGCAATAAGGTCTCCCCCGAGCCTCCTCTTCTCCAGACTAAACAACCCCAACTCCCTCAGTCGCTCTTCATAGGGCTTGTTCTCCAGCCCCTTCATCATCTTCGTTGCTCTCCTCTGGACACACTCCAGCATCTCAACATCTCTCTTAAACTGAGGGGCCCAGAACTGGACACAGTACTCAAGGTGCGGCCTGACCAGTGCCGAGTATAAGGGGATGATAACTTCTCTAGTCCTGCTGACCACACCATTCCTGATGCAGGCCAGGATACCATTGTCCCTCTTGGCCACTTGGGCACACTGCTGGCTCATGTTGAGTTTCCTGTCCACCATCACTACCAAGTCTCTTTCCACTTGACTATTCTCCAGCCATTCTGTCCCCCGCCTATAGCTCTGCATGGGGTTGTTGTGTTCAAAGCATAGAACCCAGCACTTGGACTTGTTAAACTTCATCCCATTGGAATCAGCCCATCCCTCCAGTCTGTCAAGGTCCCTCTGTAGGGCCCTCCTACCCTCCAGCAGACCAACACTTCCTCCCAGCTTGGTATCGTCTGTGAACTTGCTAATGATGGACTCAATCCCTTTGTCCAGATCATCAAAAAAGACGTTAAACAGGACCAGACCCAACACCAACCCCTGGGGGACACCACTAGTGACCCACCACCAACTGGATGAGACACCGTTCACTATCACTCTCTGGGTTCAGATTTTTTTCTGTTTCCCTTCCAATAAAAAGATAGTATGCTTTCAAAAGAAGCATAATTAATAATAGAAATATGTTCCCATGTTTATTTCTGTGAAAGTCATCTTTCCTTCCCATCATGATTTTATTTTTCTTTCTTTTTCTCAAAATCCTTGAAGCCATAAATTACTTGTGATCCTTTTTGCATCTAAAGTGTTTTTCCCTGCTCTGTTAGTAAGCTAAGATGACATTAGTAGCTATGGATAAATTATTATTAATTATTATGTGGGACAGGATTTTTCCTCTCTAATCCTAATAGCTATATTACAGAGACAGCACTCAGTCATGCAATTACTAGACTGAATGAAATATTCAGCCCCTCTTGTTTCTGAAGAGCAACAAGTCCATTAAGATCAATAATGCCAATCAGCAAGAAAATTCCCTGATGTATGAAAGATTGAAAGAATACCAATAGTAGTGAGACACGTATTTGTGAACCCCACCCTTCTTCACAACCCATCCCCAGCCAAAAGCTGTGGGAATACCTACAACTGATTTATAATTTTATTTTAAAATTCCAGCACCATTAGAATTGCTCGGGAAAAAATATATGATGGTAAAAATGCTGTGGAATCCATGAAAAAATGTTGAATTCTAAGCAGGGCCAAGTGCTGTTAGAGCACTGGGGATTACGACTCCATTATCTTGTGAGATGTAAGGTTTCATTGTACAGTCCTAACATATGCAAGCAAAACCTTAGAATAGTGAAAAATCTCACACCTCCAGTACTAAAGTTCGGCTAGATGTCAGAGATCTATTAATAGAGCTCTTAAAAACCTAGGGAGGGTCTCTGTACTGTCTAAGACACTGTTCTCAGAGTTGACAAGGTCAGTTAAAATTCCCGTGTGAATTCAGTTACTGTAATTGCAAGGGCCAAATTCCTCTGGACACATCTAAGTTACCCTGGCATGAGAAAGCGATAAAAGAGCCACAAAAACTGTCTTATCTCATTCAAACCTGAAAACACTCTTTGAAAGTTTTTTTCACCTTGTTATGTTCCCTTTCATTTGACCCTCAGCCAAATCACTCAATAATCTCAACAGCTCCTATTAGGGGTAAGTGGATTTACGTCAGTGCTTTCCCCTGAGGAAACTAGATCCCAGCGGGTCTCTAACGTGCTTTCTAGAGCTGATGATCAGGTCACATACAACGAAAAACTTTCAAATTTTATGTCAATTTCTCCCTTTCCTCATTTAAACTCTCGACTCAATTTAGAGTGGGTTTTTTCAGTAATAATGAACATCTGTGACAGTGTAGAAGCCAAAATACACCCAGTCAAGGAAATTCTATGCACTTATGCTAAACAACTTGTAATCACAGATTTAAGTTTCCTGTTAAAAGTGCTACAAAAAAAAATTCCTGACCTGGCTCTATGTATTATTATATACATTACCAAAAGTAATGTATACCATACCAAAGAGTGGACAAATTCTTAAAATGATTTGTCAATCACTCATATTCTCCTGGAATGAAAAGCAGTTGTGCAGCTTTAAAGTCATAACAAGGGTATCAATGCTTATTGTGTGAAAAGTTTTCCTTTATCATCCTGATGAAAACCAGCCGGTGCTAGTAGGTAACCCATTATAAGCAGCTCAGTCACCAACCATTATCTAAGGCAAGTGTTGACCTGGCCTCAGACAAAATCCTTACTTTTCCCTTTGTTGTTCCTCTTGCTCTCCCTCCCTATGTTTAGATATGATATGCAAATCACACATGAAAAGAAAATTCCAAGTTCACTCCTTTCCATCTGTAAAATTTGGAGTTGACAACATGTCATAATAAACTGAGATTATAATTAAGCCTTTTTTATTATGCTACTTTTACAATGTAACATGGATTCAAGAAGTGATCAGTGGTTTGTATATGAGTTTCATTTCTTCAAAACTATATGTATGCATTTCCTTCTTCAATGCTTTTAAGCACTTCAGAGACGTTTGGCTGTGGTAACCCCTTTAGACTTTTCATGCAACTACAAAATCATATTTCTGGTGTGCTGCATTACAGTATCCAACCAAAAGAGACTCAGATACTTCCGCAACAATTTAAGAAAAGTCAACACAACATCTAAGAAAACCACTTAATATTCCTATTTATTTTCAATTAATTAATTTGAGATCATCTTATTATAAGACAAAAATAGCAAAACAGAGAAAAATGCAAAATACAAAGGTGTCTCCTACAGCATCATCTTTATAACTGTGAAAAAGTGACAAAATTAAGATTTTTTTAAAAAGAGGTTTAGCTGAACCAAGCAAACATCAAAAGACTACAGAGCTATCCCTCTCCTGAGAAGTACACCCTTGTGTAGTGGAGAGGCTTAGACAAGAACTGATTGACAAAAACATACCTGTGCTAAGATGGTAGGTTCTAATTCACCTAAGAGTTGCTCCAGTGACCATTGAAATCAGCAGCCATTTCAACCAAATCATCACAAATACATTAACATAACCTGATTTTTTTTAACTCTGATCTTCCTCAGAAGCGCTTTACCACGACATTCTCTGAAATGCTTAGAAATATCACCCAAGGGTTGTCTGATAAATGCAACTTTTCCATACATTGCAACATCAGCACAGATCTCTTTCCTCTTGCTTTGCCCTCAGTCTTTGCCAATGTTTTGCCTGCCAAAGAGGTATGTTGAAAAATACGATACAAAGAGGTTCCATGTGCTTTTCCTCCTTACTTGTAAAGAAAGAGTTTTTATTTTTGTCCTGGGATTTGATGTATCCACATTCAGAGACCCTATTGCCTTTTGTATTTGGCAATGAGAGGCCAACCACAGCAAGTCAGAGAAGGCCATTCATAATAAAAAGAGATTATCTGGGGTATTATCTAAGCAATGTCAAAACCCAAGAACTAGCTGATTTTGAAGGATCTCAGAGAAAAAGCCATTTTTTGCTGCTAACTGCTATAGAAAGTATTTTTTCAAATTGCTCTCAAATGCCATGAGCATGTTGGAACAAAAAAAATGTTTTATAATATGTAATAGTGAGTTTATGTGCTAATATACGCTGATATTTATAGGTTGCATACACAAACTTACAGAAAGAAGCATTATACTCAGATATAGGAAAAGAGAGTTCTGCCACAGAAAGTCTAAAATACACATTGACAAGACAGAAATTAAGAGACTTGCAGTTCTGAAAAATTGCTTAAAACAAGTATTTCAAACAGTTACTCAGCCATTAATATACCTGGACTATTTTGGTCTACACAAATGTCATGAAAGAGTTAGTCTCAAAGAGTGTTTAGTTTTGGGTTTTATTTTTTGAAGATTATTTTCTCCTGTTAAAAGAAAAAAAAATTTCTCCTAGTTGGCACGACCTGAAAAATCTCACCTGGCATAAAGCCAGCACTGACTACTCACTAAAGTTAATAAAGAAGTGATTACACAAGAAAGAAACAAAGCTAAGGACTTTAATTCTGTTTCAGTACTGGTTGGTTTTCAAACAAACAAATTAAAAGATATAATTCTACCCTACATTTAGAGGAAGTGTGTGGATTATATAAACCATAAAATCCAGAGCTTCCAAAATATGAGCCAACTTGCCCCAAGTAGACAGAGACAACTTCTCTTTTTGAAGAAAAACTTTGTAGGAGAGAATGACTACTTTCTTCACCTTTAAAACTGAGATTATTAAAAGAAAAAAGCATCCTTCCCATGTGGTGCCACTAGTTCCTGCAGAGCTAGCCACTGCTGGATGAGTAAGTACAAAGAAGAGCTTCATCAGTATTCATAACAAACATTAATTTAAAAAAAACCATAGATTTTTATTGTCCTTCAGATCACATATTGTCCACAATAATTTTCTTTAAAGCAATATTTGGTACTCATCTGCTCTTAGCATACTTTAGGGTACGGTCTGAGTCAAAGTTCTTTGCTGCAAGCATAATTGCTTTCCTGTACCTCAGTGGGACTTGGAGAAGGGCCTTACACAACACAACAGAGAGGATTGACTTACGAAATGGAGGAAAGTATGTAGTTTCACTTTGTTTACAGAGCACTGAACAGATAAACAGGCACACGAAGACTGAAAGTAAAGAATTTTCTAATATTGGAAATATAAAATGCAGTATCTGCTGTAATGCAGTTTGACTAAAAAAAATAGGGATTTTCAATTAAACACCAGCAATAAATGTAACCCTCCCATTCTAAACTTTAGCTTTGATGTATGAAGAGACTGAATAGAGAAGAGTTTAATAAAATCATGAGCTGCTATATCAATAGATGTTTCCTTTTCCGCATTCTTAAGTCACTTCTGATTTTACTACAATGGCTTCTAACTAATCAGAATAAAAGAATATTAATTCTCTCACAAACATATGTAAACATCTTTACTGAGTAATTGCACAGTTCTCAGAAAGCACTTTGTAGGTCTCTGTCATCATAAAGTAAATAGTGTTCTGGAAAACATACTGCTTAGACTTTGTTGAAAAACAAACCTTATGCTTCAGCATAATGCTGAACTGAAAACGGTTATTAGCCAAACATGAATTGAGGAAAAAATTATCACAGTATCACAGTATCATAAGGTTGGAAAGGACCTCCGAGATCATCGAGTCCAACCTATATCCCAACACTAACACCAACACTAACACCATCTTCTAAACCATGGCACTCAGTGCCTCATCCAGTCTCCCCTTAAACACCTCCAGGGTCGGCGACTCCACCACTTCCCTGGGCAGCGCATTCCAATGGCCAATCACCCTTTCAGTGAAGAACTTTTGCCTAACATCAAGCCTAAACTTTCCCTGACGAAGCTTGAGTCCATGCCCTCTAGTTCTGTCACTGGTCACCCGAGAGAAGAGACCAACCCCTGCTCGACTACAACCTCCTTTTAGGTAGTTGTAGAGAGCAATGTGGTCTCCCCTTTTGTAACATAAAAGAAATTTTCCTTTTATTTTGTTTCAAGAAACTGCCAAGAAGCAGAAGAATCAAAAAGCTACATGACAGAGAAACTTATTTGTAGAATTCACCTGTGAAATGAAGAACCCCTTGAGAAACTTCAGTTTTAGTGGATACCTCTTTGATTTTACACACTTTTGAATAAGATTCACACCAAGACACGACCTGAAAAAACAAGCCAGATCTAAAAGGTTCATGCTATGTCCTTTCTGAAATTCAGAAAGGCACATTAATAAAGATTTAGTTAACAAACATGTCAAAATTCTAAAATAAATCCTCTTCAGATGAGGCATTAATTTAAATTAATGAAAAAAGTTACCAAAAGAAAAATAAAAACAAACAAACAACCCAGCAATTCAGGACCAAAGTGTCCAGCTGCTCCAGAATTCTCTAATGATTTTCCCTGTAGAAGCTGAAGGCCAAGAATTCATACATTCACTCCACATCCCTTTAGCTCCTGACTATAAAGTTAACTTCAAGTAAGGAAAGGAGGAAACCTGGAAACTTGTCTCTCACTTGGAGTACTTCCCTTGAAATTCTCTCATTATTTATGATCAAAATAAATTTTAATCTCTATTATTTATTTGAAATTAATTTCCTAGTTCTTACCCAAAACCCAAGAGTTTTCATGCTGTTATTGTCTTTTTGAATCTACAGATGCAAATTTTGCATAAATACATATTTTGCAGAGACCACTGTACTTTAAACCTGTCTTGAGTTGTTACAGCATTCTCACCATTATCATAAACTTCACAAATAGCAACAATTCTCTGCATAAGTAAAGCTGATGATGGAAGAATGCTTGATCTTAACCACCCCGCCATGTATGTTTTATAAGCTCTTTCACATCTGTGCCAAAAATCTTCACTTGATTTCAATGACATTCATCCTAGCATTCAACACCATTTAAACCCCATTAAGTATTTTGAAAAAATTCATTTCTGCTTACAGCTTTTCTTGCTCACTTCAACAGTGAAAAAACTTTATGCTGAAATTTTGATAATTCTAGCCTTTCCTAAAGGTACCAGAGATAGGTTTACAGTTCTGAGGACTTCCGTCATTTACAGAAATGCTGTACATCTGCATATAAAATCATATATTATAAAGTCTGCTGTTTTAAATGATAGTTTCCTGTGTGTTTATAGTTTCTATTCTTATCTCAGATTTTGATGTTCTCAATGAAGGTGATCACCTTAAATGGTGCAAAAGAGTCTCTTACTGAAGTATTTCCCTACTACAGAAGAAAACCAGCAATGTATAACACAAAAAGTCCTATATCTAAAAGCCTGCACATTTCAGATTCAGTTAAATTTCCAGTTTCTAAACTTAAAACTTTGGACTGAAAGACTTATAAAAAAGTCAGTTACTGACTTATAAAAGTCAGTCAAAGGTTACTGAAACTACTACAAGTTTACTGGTTTGCTCTATGGAATTTTTTCCTCTAAAACTTACCAGTTATACAACACCGGTTTGAAGTAAAATAGTTTTTATGGTTAGCTCAGCTCATAACTGAAAGAAAACTTAATCAAAACCATGTTGACTTCTCATTTAATTTCTATCTTGAAAAGGATTTAACATTAGGAAGATACTAACTAATCAAGGCCTTTGTCCTAAAACCTAACCCAATAAAACCAAAAAAATATAATGTTGTTCATCCTAGTTTCTTCCTAGCTTTCTTCCTAGCTAGGGTATGGTAGCAAATTAAACAATCTCCTACAGGGATGTATAAAAGTTCCATGTAATTGACGTGTGGCTACCTAAAATGTAATGTTTTTCAGGCCTCTAAAATTCAAACCAACAGATTTAACCTTTTCTGCACAAGACATAACAACTGTTGAAGAATGATATTAGTCTGTGGAGACTCTAGTAAGTCTCAGGGAAAGTGGACAAGTTTTCCAGCATATCCATAAAGTTGTCATAGTGTTCCAGCAGGATGTACAGGCTGCAGATGCTAGTATTTCATAGTAGAATAGGAGTTAATGTAATTTCAGGGAATTGAGAATGAAATACGTTTTAAGTGGTAATGTACCAAACACCTTGTGAGGTGCATCACTGAGGTTCATGGAACTTTGTGGGTTTGCTTGCAGTTTGCTTTTAAATAAGAGTAAATTAGAACGGTGACTTCACTGAAGAAATTTGGTATTACGATATATGTAATGAAAGTTATATTATGTACTTTAAGCTCTCTGTGGAGGGTAGGCTTTTTATTTTTGATGACTGGGCTTGATGTTCATTAGCATGCTACTGGGTACTTTTATTAGCCATGTCTCTGCAGTTCTTCTGAAATAGCACGTGTATGTAGACTTTTATTAAAAAATAGAGAGAAAGGGTTGAATAATGGTGCTTTAAATATGCTGAAGACTTTGCATGGCCCCACACACTCATCCAAGATTAGAATAGCCCAATGCCTACAGCATTAGTTTGGGATTCTGGAATGGTTCCATGAACTTCCTGTGCAAATGTGAAGAAACCGTTGATGTCCTGGTCATCTCATTCCCATCAATAAAGCAAGACTAGTACTTTTGTCTCCTAACCATTCCATTTGGACTATCCGTGTGCTTCCAAAGAGTACAGACTAAAAAGATCAGGGTTCCTTGCTAGCCAGTTCTGTGTAGACATACAGAAATATCAAAGAGCTGGATTGGCAAAGGCAGAGGAAGGAGAATGTAGTATCAGGATTTTCAGGGGAAGGAACTAATCCAGACAGGAACTAGCAACCTGAACCTCAGAAATTCCAGGTCAAATCTTCAGTTTTGCTGTGTGTTTGGTTTCTCACAAGTTTCTCATAAATACAACTTCTTGGATGAACGTTTGTTGTAAGTTTAGCATCAACTTGGGAGCAACAGTCCTAAAAAACCAAGACCTGTGGGTTCAGAGACACAGAAAGACAGGGCAACAGATATGAATTAAGGTTGAATGACAGGTTACATTCTAAAAGATTATTTTCCATTTCCACATGCTGTTGACTTCCCTGCTGCTGAATGGGAAGAACAGTTGAAGTGATGAAATATTATGGGAAAACCACTCTTTCAGTATTTCTGGCCTGACCAGAACACAAAAGGACCACAATAGTCAAAATTATTTTTTTCCAGATTTGTGAGTCTGCAAATTCAGCGTATGAGATGTGTGCAAGCATCAGGTTCCAAATTCTGAGAAGTGTTAAGCACATTCAAATCCCTCTCAAGCTAATGGAAATTACAGGTATTCTCAACAACGGCAACAGTGAAGACACCAGCGCAAGTAAGAGTTGTAGACTCAAGATCTCACCCAAATCAGACCAAATCTCTAAATTCTTTGTGACAATCTCATTGCTAAATTAAACTGTAACTTCTCCCTTGCTTTCGTATCCTTCATTAGAAACTCCTGTTTCCTAGCAACAAAACTGGCAATTCAGTGAGAAAATTACCTTTCATTTCCACATACCAGTGTTCTGGAAAGCACTGCAAGCTCAGCACTGAGCTCTGCCACAACACTTACTAAAGCCTATGGAATGACTACAACTGACTTCACAAAAGGTTAGATTAAGTCATGCAGGCTGACATTTTTACGGTCTAGATCCTGACCTGTTGAAAATTCACATCTCTTTATTAACAGTGACACCAGCTGAGTACTTGGTCTTCTGTTACACATTGATTTTTCATTTTATGTCCTACACATCCTGAAGTTTAACAGAATTTCCCAGCTGGAACCACCATTTTCAAAATCGATGTTTTACCTCAATACACTACACGCTATAAACTTCTTGAGTGTTAATCACAAATTACTTTCAGGAAAAATATCTTTACCTTGAGCTACTATACCTCTGTGGACAATAAAGAACTCTAGTCTTCTTTCCCCTTCTTCCACTGCTTTACGCTTGGGAGGTATACAGGTCTGTTAGACTTGAATCACTGGGAGTATTTTTTTTCCATAATTCAAGAGAAGGATTTCATTGGTACTCATATAGACCTTTCTATTCCAGATATGGAAAAAAAAAAAAGAGAAGTTAAATTTGCATTATTACCTTCAGGGAATTATTTACCAATTTGTTCCATGATGGTACAATAGAATTGGAAATTACTTACATTCACAGAGACAAACAGGAGTTGCAACACATGATGATATGTGGTAGACCTCTCCCCTAAACAACTGATAACATATTCACTGCGCACAATACTGTGGCTCTTTCTTTGGGACAAATGGACCTCAAAGCATTCAGCAACTTGGATCAGCTTGTTGAAGTATCCATAACCTGAAGGATGTGGTTTCATGTGCATTATTTAACTGTTTTCACTGTCTGACTGAACAGTCTTTGCAAAGGATTTGGCCTAGACTGAAGATAATTCTTTTCATTATTTCCTACTGTTTGCTCCTCTGTAATATGTTAGCACAGGAAATGCAGCAATACTGCAGGAAATACAGCAATACTGCAGGAAATACAATCCAGTATTTTCAGTACATACCAAGTGAACAGGATTTTCTCAAACCCAGCAAATACTAATACTGAGTATTGAATAAAAAGTAGTTGTATATAATACTCAAATAATCTATCATGCTGCAGTGACTGGTAGTTTGTCTTTCAGCTTTTTGTCTTTGTTCTATTTCCATTTTACATCACAAATGCCCTGGTATTTCTCTGTGTTTTGTAAAACACTGTATGCAATGATAAACAAGACCAATTATTTTCATTATTCATCAGTGTTCTCTGTTGTGACAGATTCAGAACATTATATGTAGAGATAATATAACTATAAAAAAATAAAATAGTGATGCAGAACTTGGAGAACAGCCTAGGCATTAAAATAAAAGTGACAAGGAATATACGCAAATTAAATTTCAGAATCTTTAGAAAATATCTGAAAAGCAGCTACTGTCTTTTCTCTCATGTTTATGAAGGAAACTGTCTTTTATTCAAATATGTTAACTGTCCCAGGATAAGACCAGAAGAAAGTTAGAGCAAGGGGCAACCAAGATGTATGCAGTTCTTTATACTAGCCAAGGGAAATGAAAATGTGTAAGTAGTATACTGTAATTTCAGTAGGAGAGTTTGTGTATCAATGACTTCAATTTTAAGGACTTAAGAAGAGTTTAGAAACATAGCCGAATAGCAATGGCAGTCTAGAGCAAGAATCCTATTCATCCTAGCGAGGTTTAAAAAAGATCTTGCCATTAAAATTAGACTAGCCATTCAAATAACAAAATTTATGTTTAGACAGAAACGACAGGATTCTAATAGGATTAGAAATATTTTCATGTTAATGTGAAGATAGACTGTGCAGCCAGAGGATATTTAGAAAGCCCAGCTGGAAAAACAGGCTCTTAAAAAGAATAGCATTAAAATAAAACCATGGCAAGGTAAAGGTACCACTTTTGCTGAGAAAGGAAGCATGCATACATGAATGTTATATAAAAATTACATAAGTTTTCTTTGATCTGTTAACAAGAAAACTAAACAACTGGTGAACACTCTCCAAATAACTTGTCGTTACTGGGTTTTTTTAGATGACTGCATTCTTTCCCAGAAAGAACAAAGATGGGTCCTCTGGGAGAAGAGACCTGAAAGCCAGAAATAATCACTGTACATATCCTATTGTTAGATCGTGACCAAGGTTAAGAGCTTTGTAGGACTAAGGACAAAGACTATTTTGTGCATTTCTCTCACATGACTTCATATGAATAGCAAAAGGACCGGTTTGACAGGTAAATACTATCCTCTTCAGTTTTATAACTTTTAATTTACTTTTCTACACTATGTGTATACTGCCTCTCACTCTTTATTTAAAAAAACAGGTTTTAAGATGAGACATCAGATTAGGGACTAGATTATTACTTTGTGTTCTACCCATGGTCAGTCAGCAATGACTAATATGTAGGCTGGGAGTGCATTTCATTGGCCTTAACATAGTGTCAAAGAGCAGAATTAGGTGGCAGGACTGCTGAACATCTCCTCAGGTGCCTTCTCCAGCTCTTATCTATTAATGGCCCCACAAAGGACCTATGCTGAAGTCTCTAAAACCACAAGCACTCACCCTATTTCCAGTACTTCAGTGGCGGCTTTCTCCTTGGAGGAGCTATCAGACTACTCTCTCTAAACCCCATAGCCTCCACTTCTGAAATGTTCAGGCTCTGATTGCCATGTCCCTGACCTCAAGCCACACCATCTGCAGTCTGAAGTGGTCAAGAGACCAGGATCCAGACTGTCCTCTTCTGCAGCTGACAGCTTCTATTGGATGAATGAGAACAGAAAGAACCTAAATGGGTCTAACAAAAATAAAGTTAAAGATTTCAGGTAATAGCTTCATAAGTGTAAATAGTGGGATTTTCCTTATATGTTAGATATTTATTTCTCTCTCCTCATCTCAGCCTCCACCAAAAGGATTATATGAGTAGATCCACAGACAGGAATTGCTTGGGGCAGAAAGTATGTCTGTATGTCTAAAGGCAAGTAAAGCAGCTACCTTGTCCTGGCACTTCAAACTAGCTAACCAGGTATAATATTTCTAAATTAACCCTAAGTTAACCTAAAGAAAATACCCTGATTAGTTAATTTTTCAGTACCCATGTCTGATGTTGGCCTTTGCATAAAACTCTGGGGCTGTCTCATAGTCGCAGGACTAGGCCTCCTACATTGACTAGCATCTGACCAAAGCTGTTTCGTTTGGTCAGAAGACAGATCTTAGGGAGTCTAATGTCTCCCTGAGCACAGATGTGAAAAATGATGATGGTGACAATATCACCAACAACATCAGCAAGTGACACTAAGAGCAGGAACAAAAAGGAGCATGTTATCATAGGAGCGGTAAACAGTTGCTGCAGCTATCTAATGGGCTATGGTTCCCTTTTAAAGAGGGTGAGGCTTGGAATTGTATCACCTGCAGAACAGATGAGCAGGGAACATGGTACATATCAATGGCTCAGTGCTCTCAAAGGAGGTGGATTTTGTGAAATCTCCCTTTCAGCCATTCTTGGAGTCTTGTGCTTGGTATTCAGTGGATACCCTGTTAAGCTGAATACAGTTTCCCTCCAACTTGCACTTTTTCCGGTAAATAAGATCTCTACAGATGTACAGTGCACACCTAATACTGGCAGTTGATGTTAACCTCATAGCCACTCATGACAGGATATGGATGTATCATAATGGAATCATAATATATAGCAAAAAAAAAAAATCCTAGTCCTTCCACCTTTGTAACACATCAGTGCGCCTTAGAGAGCTCTGTAGGACTGTAAACGACTTTGAGGCAGCCATCAAGTCACGATTTACTCCCAGTCTTCTGAAAATAGAAAAGTGCCTAGCCTCTCCTGGGAGCTCCTCAATAAATGAAGGTTGTAGAGCAGAATCTCTCCTCAGCAGGTGGTCAGCAGATAAGGTCTTGTGTTTAGTCATTTTACACCAGCTAAGTGGTCTGCCCCATCTCCTACTCCAAGATTGCTGGCTGGTGCTACTAAAAGGTAATGTTACAATCATACCTACTTATTCCTCCATATCTCTTCAACATTTTTCATTCTGTGAGTTAGTTGGGAACACAAATTAAAGCTGGGATGCCATGTTATGGTGGAATTAATAATTATTACTTCCTGATAGACTGATTGGAAAGATTACCATTGTCTTCAGACTGTTTATAAGTAATACTAAAAGAATTCAGGGAATCCAAGTACATGCTACTTCAACTTAGTACATTTAGTACATCCAAATGTCTGAAACAGTTTGGAAGGAAAATACAAAAGGGAAATGAGCATAAATGAAGCTAGGTCTCTAAAAAAATACAATAGCTATTGTATAGGTAGCGATAAAATCATCAGATTCAGCATTGTGCCACATATTTTAGAAAGGAGGGATCAAACAAGGGTGTAGTCTGATTCTACACCCATTAACTTCTCATATTTAAAAGTTAGAACTCCTTCTGCTGATGGGAAATGTTTTTGTTAGTTCATTGTACTCAGATCCACTAATTAACTATTTTCACCATACCTGATTTTAAAGAACCAGAATTGGTATTCCTGTCTATGATTTTTTATTATAATTTCTCTGCCTGACTTACATTTGCAGCTTGTTTCTAACTTCTCTTGCCCAGCTAAAAAAGGATTCTTCCATTTGGCATTTCAGCAAATCAGAAATGCAGATCATAAATGCAAATCAAAACTCAAAATGCAGAAATGTACTCTGTCCTGTAAAGATCATTCTTGCACAAACAGAAAAGATAAATGTATCAACTAAGGTAATGTAAATACTGCTAATATCTGACATTGACTTACACTTGGGATTCTTTTTATTATTTCTGTTTTACAAAAGTTCCCATCTGCAAAGAATATCCTATTGATACATTTTAGGTGAAAAAAGTCCAAGATATTTAAATGACTGTGGCTTCATAGAATTTCCAGTTTGGCAATGAAAAATGTTCCAAGAATCTTTATTTTTGGTGAATGGATGCTATCAATTTACAGTCTAGAGTGCCAGACAGTATATTTAAAAGGACATTATACGTAACTAATTATCAGGCAGGAATGTGAGGTTAGGAGAAAAAGTGTTACAATACAACAATGAGTACAGAAAAAGCAGAGTTTAGTCTGACAGACAAATGAACACACCAAAGATTAGAATCTGCAAGTGTAGTGCTAGGTGTCCTAAACTTGCTGCTAATTTTAAGATCAGTGAAATATTTAATTCCATTTGGAAATTCTATGACTAAAATGTGACAAAAGCCTTGGTTTATGTACAATATTCTACACAAAAAAAGTAAAACTAAGACTTAGAACCATCACAGATATAAAAAGGTTTCTTGCATAACCCATGCATTCCCTCATATATTTCCTATCTGCTGTGTATGCCACTGCATTCATAACAATGTTTAATCATTTTATGCAAAACTTAAATTAAGATTTGTAATAAAAGGCATAGTTTTTCTTGTTTTAAAAATGCTGAAAATTGTAGAGAAGACAATGAGATTTATATTGCTGTGAAATTCCTCCTAGCTGTACTTCGTGTAATCAAGTCAAAAGCACATCCATAATCAAGCAAAAAATGTTCACTCAAAAAGACAGGTCAGATTCTAAATCCATTGTGATTCAGTTATTTAAAATATTTCAGAAAGTTATATACAATCTCTTTCGTGAATTTACAGTATAACAAATAAAAACAGTATAAGAAAACCAAAGGCCTGATAGTTTTCACTCTTTTCTCCCAGCTCCAGTTATTGATATTCTTTCTTTCCTCAACTATAATAATAATATTTCAAAGGCAAGGTTTTACATAAATTTGCTGTGAGTATTTTTTAAACATATGGTTTCTACTTCAATATATTAGTTTTTCAGGTTTGTAACGCCAAAGAAAACAAATGCCGAGAAACTGTAAACTCATTATTAGATTATTTGTTTACAATTATATATTACCAAGCTGGGGCACTAAAGTTAGTGTAAAATGGCATCTACACAGAGCACAGACTAACAGATAAAGGTCCCAATGTTGCCAGTCAATACACAGAGACAGCTTTGGTCTGTTGATGTCTACACAAAGTCCTGTTGCTCAGCAGCGTGTAGGATTAGGGTTTGTCTGGGCTATTTATCTGTCACTGATGAGCTTCAGGCCTACCATCCTGCAATGAAGTCCATGCAAACAAAGTTCATCAACTGCAATGGTTGCATCTTTGCTGTATTCATTGCAGGATCCTGGATTCAGCCTGGATATTAGCTGAAAATACAAAAATGACTATGCTTTGATCTAGCAACACTCATCACCCCAGACTTCCATATGAGCATGAAGAATTGTTGCTCATGTAATGCTCTCATCTTTCATGAAGGTAACCTAAAGGTACAAAAAGCCATACATTGGACAGGTATTGGACATCTTGCTATCCAGTTGATTGTTTGCCATTTGTTATAATATATTTTTTATCCAGACTAAAAAAGTGGATAATTTTTAAGAATGTATCTCAAAAAAAAGCACCATCCATTCTCTTTAAACCAGGATGTGATCACAGTCAAAAGACTTTGGGGGGAAGGAAGGACGGAAAAAAAAAGCCATTATTAGTATAAATGAATTACAAAAGAACATCTAAACCACAGAATTAATATTACTAAATCCCGGGGAACTATTAAGCAAGACATCTAAAAATCACATTCAAATTAATTAAATCAATCTTACTTGAGTTTCTCTTATGTTCATGCTTAAATGTTTAAAATTACTTAGCAACATAAGGTATAAAGGGAATTAGGTGATATATACTGGTTTTTTTATTGTGATCTTCTCATGAACATAAATTGTTAAAATAACTACGTTCAAAAAGAATATAGTTCTGTTGTTAGCTCAAGATCATCCGCAGCATTTTAATCTGACTAAATCTGTATACCCTTGCTTACTTCCTTCTAAATATAGTACATTGTTTTCCTGATAAAAATAGTCTTCTTTATTAATCACAAACTCAGTACAACGGCGACACATTGTCTGCTCTTGCACACATAATGGGTCATATCTTCTAGCAACCAGCAGACCTAGGAAGAAAATAAACCTGAGGTAACTATTTACAGTGATTTGTGGTAAGCACTTCATGGTCCTCATTTATTTCCACACCAGGAAGAATGTTTCGTCTGCTTCAGGTACAAAGGGATTCCTCAGATATGATAAAACTTCATCACTGAAATAATGTGCCACTTGTAATATAATGTACAATTGGAAAACACTGCCAAAAACTCAGCTGCTGTAACTCTCTATAGTCACTGGAGTGATGCCAATTTGCAATCATCAGGGATATGGTCCCAGTGGTGTAAAATTCTACACTATAAAACAAGATGTAATATTTTTTAACTCTTTCTTGTTATAGGTACAATAACTATCAGCATTTCCAGAGGTTTTTAGCAACCTTTGCCTAGCTATATGGAAGCAGCCTATTGCTCAAAGCACTACTTTTGAGAGTGGCTTTACTTTAGTTAAAAAGATTGTATCAGATAGGCAGGAGAAACTCATGCTAAAGTCGGTAGAAGTTAAATGCTCAGAGACCTGATCAGAACTGGTTATCTTTATGCAAGTTTGGTTTTATATTTTTTTGAAATAATGTTGAAAATATCATGAACCTGAAACAAAAAATAAAAAGAGCAATGAGTACCCTTAAGAAGGAAAAGTAATCCTCCTTCAGCTTTTACTTAACAGAAATAGAAAAAGGAACATTTAAATTAGAGTTAGCCTGGAAACATCTTTCACCAGTACCATTAGATGGTAAGCCAGAAGTTTAATGCAGTAATCGGGAAGACATCCTTTGTATTTCACAGTCTACACTTCCCACGCTCCAGCACATGCTACTCACTATAAAAAATTAGGTGATAACAAATATTTGAGGGAAGTAAAGAGTCAGTCCAAGCCAAATAACCCAAAATGTAATAACATTTGCCTGCAAATCAGGAACACATAGCTATAACTGATGAGCTGAGAGAAAGCAAATTCAGAAAGTTACTTGAGATTTCCATCAGAGATTTGATGTCACCTCAAGTTATGTACGTCAGACAGAACAGCCATTTTACTCTAAGTTACGTAGACAGTCAGGATTAATTTAAACACAATGTCAATTGCAGATATTAAGCCAGTGAATGTGCCTCCACTTAGTATGTGTAAAAGAAAAATTATGTGGAAAGAATCTAGGGACTGTAAGATTCTAAGAACTTTTTCCTTTTACTACCAATCATTAATCTGAGGGATGTCACCCAACAAGTTGATTATTTAGCTCTTGATCTCTAGATAAGAATCATCATTTTATAGATGACTTTTAACTTTTCTTTGGTTAGCATTATTTGCAGAGTTACTGAAGGAAATGTTTTTAGGGCTTTTAGGCCTAATATACCTTCACCTTGCAAGCAATTCTACTTGTGTAAAAATGCCTGCAGGACTGGAGCCTGGAAGATTTAGCCCATATTCTTTCCCAAGTAGTTAAAAACTCAAACCAAATCAGTTTATCTCCAGAGAAATGTGTCCTTTCAGCAAATTATTCTTGATCAGTTTTTTGTGCCTAATACTAAGTAATACTCAAATACTTGAGTTTATTCTTAGAGCAAAAACTTACATTAAATATAAGAAAACTTATATTAAATATAAGTATGCACACAGAAATATATATTTATATCATAGACATATATATAGAAAGTGGTTTTCAAGTACGTGCTTTATGAAAAATCTAACCTAGTAGTGCTGTGTGTGCAATGTATAAACTGAAAAGTCAGTATAATTGATCCATTAGAGGACATTCTTTAGAAAAGTAATAGAGTGGAGAATGAATTCTGCACATTTGAGTTTCAACCTTCAGTGATTCTATTGGCAAGCCTCAAAAAGGGTGTTCCTGACATATGTGCTGATACAATTTTAGTACCGATAAGCCTTATAGTCAGTCAGTATAAAGCAATGTAGTTTACCAGTAAAATTCACTTCATTGTTAGAGATTAAAATACATTTTTTGCTGTGTGGTTTATCCTGGTACACAGAAATCAGACACTGCCTTTTGTTGTTATCAAATGCCCATCTGTTTCCTATTGGGGAACCAGGTAAGTAACTCAAAGTCAAAATTAGTGAGATTATTCATGCTAGAAATGTACCACATAATCATTTTTTCAGCTTTTTTAAGTGGAAGAATGAAAGTAGCTGGAGGTGAACGGTTAAGGTTATAATTGTTATTGCTGGCTACTGGGAATTATGGCTTTGTTGCTGTGTTGTGGAAGCGCCACACTCCCTTTATCACAGTATCACAGTAAAACAAGGTTGGAAAAGACCTCTGAGATCATCTAGTCCAACCTACGACCCAACACTAGCACCCACTCGTCATTTAAACCATGGCACTAAGCTCCTCATCCAATCTGTTTTTTAAACACCTCCAGGGACGATGACTCCACCACCTCCCCAGGTGGTGCATTCCATTGGCGAATCATCCTTTCAGATGCCAGGGTCTAATTCAAACACAGAAAGAAAATATCATGAAACCCACAAAGTACTTGCATTTTCCATTATGAGCCAGGAGTTCCTGCCAGGGGACTACAGAGGAAGGAAGGGGGAGGAAGCTAAAGGATGGATGAGGATAATTACAGGGTAAATATTCTCTTGCAAGCATCACTTTTGGAGTCCATGACATATGTTGGACTAGCAAAGTCATACGTAAAATTTTGAGATACAGAGACCTGCTCCTACATTGGGGGAAAGGCTGCCTACAGTGATGTGGGATTAGGGAACACTACACCTCAGTAACAGACAGCATTCTTACAGGACAGGGTTGCCTCAGCAGTTCAAAAATCCAGGAGTTGCAGCTGCACAAAATCCTCAGTTTCCCTATCTAACCCCAATCTAACACTAAGGTAAAGCCATAGAACTGAAATGTTGCTTATTTAATGCAAAGGTGCATGGGTGTATGGCCAGGTGTGCATCCTCCACACGGCCAGCCAACACTACGTTACTGTCCTAAAGCACTTGCAACTTTATGAAAGGGAAGAAGTGCAGTATTTCTTCATTTATAGGAAGAAGACATCTTCTCATTGTTTACTTTTCGCAGGAAGACATCCTGACAATCACACAGAATAAGGGATTTGTAGTTAAGCAACTCCCATGGAGCATGGAGCTAGGCAGATCTAGAGAGAACACCATGCACAATCTGATGCTATCTCTTTTAGTCCTTCCCCTTCTTTGCCCTGCAAAGACTGCTCTGCGTTTTTATCACCACTAGTTGCTTAGTTTTTCCATGATGAAGTAGGTGTAAGAACAGAGTGAATGTGTACAGGACACTGTTAAGCTAAGGAAAGGACAAATGTTTTATTTTCTTGGAATTCACAAACACTACTTCTTCTTCAATAATTTCCTTACAAATCCAGAGTTATTCAAAACACACAAACTGACCAACAGCAACTCCTCTAACCAGAGGTTGGTTGTCATTATTCAATGAGAACTGGTGACTCTGCCCCTCAGTTTAGTCCCAAACATTGTCCTCTGCCCTTGACATGGGCAGTAAGAGAACAACCTATTCTGTAACTTTAGTGATACATTTCCTCCTATTGCTCTAGTCCATCTGTCCTTGCTGTAGGTTTTTTGTCTAAACACTTCAGAAACGGGTGTTTTCTATACACAAATACTGTGGGGGGTTTGTGACCTAGTATCAAATTTATTTCAGGCATAGTCCTTTGTAGCCACATGAGACCATAAAAGGTTAATGATATTTGACCAGTTTGCAGTGATGAAACAATGCAGGAATTGCTGGATCAGAGGACATTTTTTTCTGAAGAAGACATACTAAGTCAATCTGAGAGCTGCTAAACAGAGCTTAATTTGATAACGATTCAGGAGGATAATGTTCCTAATGAATTTAGGCCTAATCCTGGAAGTTTTCTTTTACATAAATACTCCCACAGATCTTTGAAACGAAAGGAAATAGGGGTCACAGGAACATGCTTTTCTCATTAAACACTCAAGATCTCTCCCATCTTACCCATGCTGAACAGAGATTTAACCTAATAGCAATCTTGTTTACATTATGTGAGTCGAATCCCCTTACATGGGCTCCAAGCATGCAACATTTGCCATCAACTGCACTGACTAATCTTGTTAACAGGCCTACTGCAGTCAGACATGGGAACTACCACAATATTTGTTAGCAAGTATGGTCAAGTTTTGGCCTCTCACTTTCAGAACGTAGTACTGGGCCACACAAGCAAGCAGCAGGGCCAATTAGCCTACGTGGTAAGATGTGTCTCCTCTTAGGGAATTAATTTTACCTTCTATCAAACATAATTTCCTGTAATTGCTGTTACTTTGCCCAAGCCATTGAACCCACATTCTCCATATATAACGACCAGTTTTTCATATTTCCCATGTCTGGTAAACCGGTTTTCAGAAACAAAGAGCACATATCTCCTTCAAAGTATATAAATCTGAGCCATGTCTGAAATACATAGCATTGTCAACGTAATCTAAAGTGATGTAAGAAGTTCTAAAAGCTAACTATTAATATTATCTAACTAATTATCAATGATCATGAAGGTGTCATTTTGCACACCGATATTGCTATCTTTGCTTTGATGTGGTGCACGCATCAAAGCAGTAGTAGCAATATCAGACACTAAAACAGAAGAAATGCTGCTATTGCTAGGACAGGGACAATCATACACACACTAAGAACCAGGGATAAAGTGGACATGAAACCAGGTGAAAGAATAGAGTAATGGGGTTTTGTCTTCCACTAGGCTGTTCTTGCAGCTTTTTTGCTTTTGCTAAGAGTAACAAAACTTTTCACATCAGAAGAAAAACAGAGTACACATAAAGGGGAAAAAAAAGTGTGGAATTGTAGTTGCTGCTGAATGCTTTACTCCTCTGGACCAGCACCAGTACATGGAAGAACTAGTACCACAGTATAGAACAGTGGGAACTGCTCCCAGATTAACAGCAAGATAGAAGCTATTAATTAGAACTTGAAATAAAACATGTGGACCCATAAATGCAAAAACTCAGACAGAAGTCTATAAACAGAGAGTAAAAGGCCAACCCACTCTGACATCATTATTCAAAAGACACCCTAGAGCTGGAGTGAGGCACCACTCAGCTTGAGCATGGGTATGTAAAGCTGACCCATAGACAACTGGCAATGATAGGCACACACAAAATTACTTTCTGGTGTTCTAAAACACTTCAGGGCAATAACTATACAATTATGACACAAGTATAACTATAACACTCACTGACCCTTTTAAGCAAGCTGAACATTCTGGACTTCCTGCTGAAAATCCAAACGATTGAATGTACAAACTTTTCATTTGTTCACAGTCATGTATGCTGGTGCCTTTTTGCTTAACAGGAGAGGCATTTTGTTCTTACTGCACTGTCTGTGCTTTAGCCACAGGAAAATGAGCAGACAAGCACGCACTATCATATCTAAACAGTACGTTAGGTTTGCCCTTCAGTCAAAGCAACCATGACTTGCTGCTTAGATGACAGTGGCACATTTACCTTTTATTCTTTCATTGCTGAATACCACCCATGCCTGAAAAACAGACTGTTTCTTAGTATAACACATTCTATTCCAGGCTATCTTAATTTCTATTTTTCATTATATTTAGGGGAAGAAAAAATAGAGAGAAACAGAGAGGGGCAGGGAGACAGACACAGAAAAGTTTCTTTTTAGTTAAAAGTTCAGGAATTTTTTTCCCAATTCAGGCAGATTATGCTGCTAGCTGAGAAGCTGAAGAATAGCCTATCATTAAGAGGTTTTTGACCTTTTTCATCCCTTCACTAGCCCGGACATAGCATGCCCCTGCAGAGCCTCACTTCTGACACTGATGAAAGCTGAGCAGCCTTCTGAGCCACAGATGAGATAAAGCCGCCGCTATGAGCAACAGGGCAGAAGCTCTGGCATCTTTCCCACCCACAAAACTCCATTAAAGGTCAAGCAAACTACTTAGGCCTGCTATTATAAAGATGAAAGAAGAAGGGTTTTGAGATAGAAATGATATATGCAAATAAATAAAATAAGAGAGACAATTGAGAATCCCTGATTCCACTTAATAAAACACAAAAGGACAGCTTTAATGCCTGACTCTGTTTCTGGAATGCTTTTCCACCTTTTGAACTCAAAAACTTATGTTTTAGGAAAGAAAAGTTTGTTACATATTACCTGAGATCATTGATCATATAGGCTTTATATAGAAGAAAATGCACTCACCTCCCATTTTTCCCATCCACTGTTCCCAGGTAATCAGGTAGCTGTGTTGCAAGATCTGTCAGCAAAGTTCATGGTGCTCCTGGGAGAACAGTAGATAGAAACAGTCTACAGTGCATCTCAACATACCAGAAAAAAAATAAAACCCAGATCTAGTTCTTGAAATCATTACCGATACAACAGAAAGCTGAAATTGGGAAAGGCTTATAACCTGATAAATGGACAAGTTTTAAAATAGCAAAGCTAGAGTTTGTGCCATCATCTGAACTGAAACATCATTAATAGGAATTTGTAGGGCAAAATGTAGAAATTGCTTTTTAAAATATTCATGTAGTTCCATTTGGGAACCTATAAAGTTTCAATTAAGATATGGAGATAAAACTAAATGAGCTCACATATTTTGCAGTTTAAAATAGCTATTAAAGTTTACTTTTTTCCCCTCCACAAATAGCTGCTATACAGCCAAGAAAATACAGAGGTTGCTGCCTGCTTCCTAAGATCCTCCTGAACTACAGGACCATTTGCTACCTTTTAATTAGAAAGATGTACCTAAGTATAAAGCATAACGGCTTAATAGTTGTTCTTCTCTGAAGTGGAGATGATACGACAATTTTACCCAGTGGGGTGACATCTCAGTACTTCTCAAGCCCAGTTTGTTTACAACAGAGGTATTATGGCAAACAAGCAGACCCGCCTAGCTCTGAATTATCTTCTGCCTACAGCGAATATCGGAAGATATTAGGAGGATACTTGCAGCTCTCTGGGAGCAACCTGTGCTTTTATCACTTCAATTGATCTCAGTGGCAGGTTTTCCTAGTGAGTCTGGAATTTCTTAGAGATAGTCTTTACTTCTGCACGGGAATTCTAAATAAGCAGAAATTAAGTACTCTGAGTTTCTGCCTACCTTGTGTGAGAAGGCCAAACATATCCACGGGGCAGCATATGCAGAGCAACTATAGTGCACATGCAGAGCCTGTAGGTCCACACATGCGCACACACACGCAAACTAAATGTGACACAAGCTAGACACATTGGATGTATTGCCCACATTTCTTTACACTTGCAATATTACAGAAAGAGTTATAAAGTATGGTAAGAGCTATGCAGATACTAGACACTCATGCACAATTTCCATTTAGAAAATCTGAGAAGGAAAAATATTCAAGCAAACAAACTAAACAAATCTAAATGTAGGTTGTTGTAGTTCCCATAAATTGGTTATCATACATGATCCAATCCATAGTGCCTCTAAATCCATTTTACCCACTCTAGTATTGCCAGGTCAGAGTACCTCACATTCAGTGTACACATTTGGTTGTTGGTAACAGCAGGAAGATCTGCTGTCGTGTCTCAGATGACTGCTGCACTCCTTCACCTGATATGGTCAAGCAGAGACAATGAGGCCAAGTACGTGACAGACGAAAAGTAGTAAGTTGAATTGGCTGTGGCTCAATTTAAAAAATAGTAGAGAGAAGTTTACAAGTTAGAGGACAGAGCCAAAATACATGCCAAAGATTAGGTGGCCTGTTGGCTGAAGATATGCATCTACCACCTGTCAGTTGAAATTTCAAATTGAAATGGAAAAAACTCAAACCCTTGATTGGCCAGACAGATAAATTAGTCAGACAACACTCACAGAAACCTCTCCTTTATTCAGTTCTGTCCCTGACACAGACTGGGAAGTCGCTCAAACCTCCTTGTGCTTTCTTGGAGGTCAACTGAGATAACAGTGCACCCTATGAATAACTCCAGCATTTTTTCAATGAGTTTACTCAGGACTGTACACTGTTGTTACCATTAGCTTAAGAATCTGAGGTTAAGATGCAAATCCAGACTTTTGCATAATCTTGTTTTTTTGCTCTTGAAGAATCATGTAGTAATATTGATGCCCAAATTTCCCATTTCTGTTTTCCCTAGATGGCAGATGTTCATGTCTTCTTCTGCCTTTCTTTCACTCAGCACAGATTTTAGGTCAGCCTTTGCCTCCCCTTTTCCCGCCAGTCCCTCTTTGACTCTCACAGCTATATTAGAATCCTTCTGCATCACATAAATACTACCACTCTGAAATCTAGTTGGGATGCCCACAGAAAAGTAAACAAATCTGGTCAAAATTTTACAACCACTTTAGAGGTCTTATGTCCTAGGTACTAATTTCTAAAGAGGAACGATCTCCACAAAAGTCCATTCCATTCTACTTTACATTTGCTTTGGAGAAATGCTGACTGCATTGAAGAGTCACTGCTATGCAAACAGTTAAACCATATTCAAAGGACTGGTTACCAAGGTACAGTCTTTTTAAGTCGAGTCCCTGTTGCCACAAACTGTCTGTATAACAATATCATTGGAATTTAGTGAGATTTCTTAATGTATCAGGCATATCAGGGCTTTTTTTTGCAAGATCAGGACCTCTTCTGTCAGTTTACACATACTCCTGAGTGTGTAGGATTCCATCTTTCATAATCCAGCTCATTAAATGACATTTTAGCCTATCCAATAATCCAAATTGTTCTTTTCAGCAGGAAATAGTTTATAAGGCTCATATCCTGCCATCTGCCTAGGCACTGATCTCCCACTTGAAAACAGTAAAGAGGTCTGTGTAAAATATCACTGTCAGGATATGGGTAATCACTGATCTTTCTCTGGCTAGCAGTAGGAGTAGAAATATGCTTGGTTCTCTCCTGTTTAGGAGTTATTTGGTCTGAACCCGTTATTTACCTGTATGTTATTAAGGGTATTTGAAAAGGCTTCTTTTCTTCAAATCCCTAAAGAGGAAGAGATCCATGCCAAGTCGACCCACACATAATTATATAGTTCTACAGCAGAACTGTTAAAAAAAGCGCATTTCTTTCTTCAGTGCAGGGATAGAGAAAAATTTGTCTCCTTGCCAATGCCAGGAATCAAAAAAATAAAATAAAATACAGTAATAATTTTTACTAACTTCAGTTCTTAAAAAAATGTTTCCATCTATCAAAATTCTATATAGATTTACCAACTGATAATTACAACAGGCAAGACTACAGTATTGTTTCCTTAGGCCTGAGCCTCTAGCAGCAAGTACATTTTAACAGAAATACTGACAACATAAAGTATAAGGTTAGAAAGGCTTTTATGTGTATGTATTTCTCTAAAGACACTCTTAGGTTATTCCTGTCAACTCTTTATTGGCTTGTGTGAAATCACTTTGCAAAAGCACTTGAAGAGCCCCAAAAAGAAGAGATCAGCATCTAATCACAGCATGTGATGTACTTTTTTCAAAAATATTAAAATACCACTTATACTCAGAAAGGAGAAAAAGAGTAAAGAAATGGAAGATCTCCCAAACCCTGATTTCAAGTCTATCACTGATTATCACTGATTATCATGAGTGTAACAGCATTAAAGGGATGTGCGGAGCTAGAGAAAAGGAGAGATTTCTCCTGTTCCCTTTCTGAAGGCACATGCCTACTTGAGAATATCACCTTTCATTTTTAAAAGTTTATAAACCTCAGAATTGCAGAAAACTCTTGAAAGCATGTCTTCAGTACAAGGAAAATTAAAGGCATCCACATGTTAAAAAAAAAAGTGGCTTTTTTACTAGAGGCTGAGAGTAAAAGAACAGGATTTATTCTCAGTTCTCTCTATCTGCAAAATGATCCTTATGAAAGTAGGATACACAACGGAGAGAATAAATGATATGAAGAAAGGGGAAAAGGTGTTGGTAACAGAAGAAATATTAGTCCTTTATTCTAGAATGGAATCATAGAATGACTTAGGTTGGAAAAGACCTTTGAGATCGCCAAAAAGAGATCAAATAGGAAGAGTGGTTTCTTCTGTTCCTCTTTTCCTTGCCCTTTTGCAGGAAAGAGCCCATGCTAGCGCAAGTAGATGTCTTACCCGGGGGATGAACAAGACATACCAGCCTGAAATATGTCCAAATCATTTGACAAACCAAGACGACAAAAGCACGTAAATAAATAAGTAAAGGTTTTCCTCAACCAGATTCACCAGTCTTGCAACATACTCAGCAGCACATCAAAAAGAGTTGTAAAGACATGAGCCAGCCAAGAGAATCAACCTCCTGCTCATATGGACTATAACTTTTACTCAAGAAAGGATACAAAATTCACTCCGTGTCTCTTAGTATACAGTTACCTGCCTGGAAAAGATAGAACAAAGTGTGTTTGAAATGAAGAAGGAGAGACAGAAATGCTTACGTCACATCACCATCTTGTGCTTCATATTAGAATACAAATACTAAATCCATATGTTTTTCTTGTAAGTTGGACTACTTGCTTTTCAGTTGGTTCAGTGAACTGAGTTGTCTCACATGAGTTAGGAAGAGGCTGGGCTGCATGCCTGGTAGTAGGGGATGAAAGACACATACAACTTTTTCAGTGACACTGAGGTACTAGATCTGCTCATCCTACCTGATTGAATTACCACATAACCTCTCATAGTCCAAAATCAATTGGATTGGCTGGGTCCATCTTCCCAAACCACTCAGGCTGTATAAGACTGTATCTGTACATTTCCTGTGTAACTGGAGTGGCCTCGAATAGCATCAACTTAAGTCATTAAATTAACATCTGAGGTAAGAAACACCTGAGGTTTCAACTTCTCTAGCCTTGCGGCGTTGCTAGTAGAGGTACTTTCTTTATCAGACAGGTAGAGAAAACAATTTAAAAGTGATGGCAATTTTGAACTACCTCACAGGGCTATTGTACTGAGGCTACAACTCACATTTACCTGGCAAACATATATGTCAGTTAAAGATAACTATACCTTCTACCAAAGTTTCTTGCCATGTAGAAAAGCTGGGAGAAGAACCTGTTCCCAGTACTGCAGCCATTGTCATTCTGCCAGCTTATACAAAATGCCCAATTTACACTATGGTGGGAAAAGCCTAGGTTTTCTTCTGTGCTCTCTACTATAAAAGTAAAGATGGAGAAAGGGAGAGATTTGCTTGAACTCATTCAAAAGTCACTAAGCTGGTTGCTGGACAGGTTGAAGTGGCATAAAGATAAATGTAGCATTATATCTTGCACACTAGTGCATAGAATAGTTTGCGTATGACTACACAGGCATGCATAACTAATGTCTTACATGTGGTGTAAGGCCTTTGTCCGGCCTCTAAATCTTAGCATAATATTGTTCTTTCCCATTTACTAAAGGAGATATTGCAAGTCTCACAGATTTGAGATAAGGGCCATATTCTGGTTATTAATTTTCCAGGCTCCTTTCCCAAAACTCTCACGGTTTGCAAGAAAGAACTTTGACCCCTACCACCTCTGGCTCAAGTCTGAGCCTTGCAGGCCTACCATTCCCCTGAAAACAATCTGCAGAACCATGAACATTTTCCTACAACCATTAGAGACAGGATAATCCCAGCCTGCTATGCAAACTCCCAGGTTTTTGCTTTGGTGTTTTGAATTAACTGATTCTCAAATCCAAGCCATGGAAAATGGGCTTTTGAGTTGTTTAAATATTACAATACCAAAATAAAACAAACAAACAAACAAAAGCATGCAACAACATGGTTTGCTTGATACATCTTGGAAAATGTGCTGAAGTCACTGTTGTGATAAAAGTACTATCATCATGAAATATCTGAGGTATAAGTTTTACATGAAAAGGAGCCAAGACTGTTATTTGGAGTAAACAAACCAGTTAGATAATGCAAGAACTGCCATGGACTCAGCTCAATGCAAAAGAGCCCTTATCTCTTACAAGTTATTCTGAAGCATTACATTTAGTGAAGCTTATGTTGTTTCTCATTTATATTTGAAGAAAAATTGACTTCGATATACGGAAATTTCTGACCCTGCCCTGCTTCACCTGAGCTCTACGGATTCGCCAATGCCTAAGGCAATCATTTGATCAATTTAAGCAAACATTACATCAAGAGTAAAAAAAGCAGTCCCATCCTCCTCCTGTACATGTATAAACATTAATTACACCATGTATCAAAATAGTTTGGATTAAAATTAACTTTTTAAAATTATTATTTGATGTATTATTATAGTGGTCTTGAACAGGAGAAAGAGTGGCCCCACCTCTAGGTTGCACATATAAAAGAAATAAATTACAGTTAATCAGATTTAAACAAAATCTATTCAAACAGATGCCAATCACTACGAAAGACATCTAATTTTTTGTTTTGTTACAGAAGTATTTGGAGTATGTGAAAACAGCAGGCATGTGAGATTAAAGATAAACCTGCATAGTCAGACACATTAAGCTGAAGGCCATTTTCCAGTACTAAGAAAAATATATTTAAGTCTCTAAAATAAACTTGCCATGGCATTACATGTAAATAATCACAATTAACACATGATTGAAAATGCCATGGTTAGGTTTGTCAAAGATGTAAAGAACAGAGCACTGTTAGGGAGTCATGTAGAGAAACAATGAAGAGATTTGTCCTCTCCAGTAGGTCAGCAGGTCTCTTTTATTTGTGTGTGAGAATTTACATGAATGTTGCCTATGCTGAATCTACTAGATACTATTTAAAAAGTCACATGCATCATGGTTGTCACTCTGGTACCTTTCACAATCAATAACTTCATCTTGAAGAAAAATGCAATATTTTATTAATACTGTCATAACCTACAAGTTGTGTACATGATCTGTACCATTAGCCTGCTTTCTCTAGCAAAATTCAGAATTAACAACTTGAAGTGATCCTTTGCTCACATTCATTAATAATCAGAAAGAAACAATTTCCAGTGGATGGCTGAAAACTAGGGAACTTTTTTTTTCTGGCAGCCAACAGATAGGAAAATCTTATGCGAGCCAACGCAAAAATGTCAAGCTGTTGTTATCAGAATACTAAAAATGTTATGGAAACATGGTTTTTTATTGATTTATGATGAGGAATGGGAATTGTCGTTGATTTTCTATTGTTGTTTCTTTGGAAATCACGGTGTCATGAGTCCATGAATCGTCCCTTCTTCATCTGCTGTGACTTTTTCCTTTCTCATTTTTTGCAACTTACAGAAAGCCCTCCAACACAACTTGGAAAATTCATCGCCTGAAACTGTCAAAGTTCATGGCTGTCAGTAAATATTCAGAGAAGACTTAGTTTTGTCTTTAATCTACGTGCCAATTAGTTGTCTTGGCCTCAGCACCGAATTTAATGGGATTCACTCTCAGGACAAGATGACCTTTCCATTTGCAGCTGTGAAAATTTCTTCACAATTTGACGTAAAATTTTAGAAACATGGTTTTGTGTTCATATATTCTTCTGTCTTTGCAAAGTGTGGCAATGAGTTACCTATACTTTTGGCAAACAAACGTCAAAACTGTAATGAACACTAACATTTTTAAGGATCTAAAAATAATAACACAAAGGTACACAAGTATAGTAACTACTGCTATGGTTTCACAGCAGTAAAATTTAGATTAGATATTCCTCTCAATTCACTGTTTTGATCAAACTCTCCACAAGTAAACTTCATTAACATGTGGTTGCCTGGACCACTTCATGTGCAACGCAACACACCTTCTACAAGGTGCAGTCTGTTAAAGGGGAGATATATTTACACAAAAGAAATCACTTTGCCCATGGTCCAACTACCAAGCAGTCATATGATTGTTTTAGCCCAGTATCAATCCAAAGCTTAAAAAAATCCTTGTGAGATAGTTTATTAACCAATGTAACCGCTCTAATTGGGTGGTGGTTATTTTTCCTCCAGTGTTGTCCCTAAACAGAACTTAGCTCAGGTCTCACCAACTTTAACTCTGGGATGGAAGAAGAACTTATTAGTTAAATAAGACTCCTGCTGTTTTGGTTTTTTTTTAATAAGACTTATTAAGACATTGAATACAAAGGGAGGAGAAAGGGACATTATGTAGCAGCAACATCAGGTAATCACTGACACGAGAAGTGACCTCAGAATTGGCAGTACTGGTTTCGTTGCTATGGATGAACTTTGACAAGGTGTATTTCACCTCTGAAACCAGTTTTCCCAGTCCATAACATGAATGTGCGCCTTTTCAGGATGCTTTAAGATCTCTGTCTTCAAATATATAACACCTAGTTCTTGCAGAAAATTTAATTTTCAGTGTCATATGAATCAATAGTTGCTTCCTACTACCATGCAGGTTTCTATACTGATGTCAAAAAACGTTGATTTCTCTTTCCAAATTTCAGATTAAATCTAGAGAGTTCTATTTGGTCAATTGGAACACAAAGTTGGAAAGGGAGAAAAGGGCAGGTTATGATGAAGGTTTTGTTTCATGCCTTCCAAGGCACCACCTCTAGACAGGTTTTGCAATACCAAATACTAAGCAACACCAAAGGTTTCAGAAAACCAAGAGCAAATGAGGCCCTGCTTCTTCTGGCTCTCATTTCAGTGTATAAAATATCTAACTCTTTCAAGATCTCTAGCTTGAAGTGTAACATCTTCCTTCCAGGTTGTCTGGAATTTTGTTTTCTTGAAAAACCGTCCTACCTGAAAAGATTACCTTATGTACAGTGTATCAGATCATGCTAATTTGGGGTGTTGAAGATGACTGTGATAGTAATGATTTGCCTAATTTGTCAATTCTATGTTTAAAATGTCACCTATTCTGGCTATTTGGCCAAATGAAGTCTAATGAAATACCAAACTTCATAGAAAAGAAGCATTAAGTGTGGAACACTGACAAAACTTATGAATTTGTGAGCAAGTCATTTTTAGCCAAAGTACAGTCAGATAGGAACACTGGGATACTCAATTATTTCAGTAATCTTTATTGGCCATCAACTGCCCAGACTGGTTAGAGAATAGGGAAATTGTTTCAAAGCAAGACAGTTGTTGGCTAAAAAAACCACAATGCAATTATCAAAGCATCAAAACCGCCATGGACTTATCAATATATTGAATATTCAAAAACTCTTTTGAAAGTCATGGGAATTCTTTAAAACAAATACACTCCCAGCACATTGTTACAGGCTTAGGTCTGCAGTACAACTTATAGTTCAAGAAATCTGTAGTTCAGGATGTTACAGTGGTGCAAGGCATTGACCAAGGACTCCATACTGTAGCAATGCAAATGAAGTTACATATTCTTTTCAGGACTTAAAGAGATAAACAAGTAGTCCTGTGCATTATAAATATTTATATCATGGTTGGCTTATTTAGGCCAGTTAGCTCCAGCCCCAAGATATGTTTTTATGGTCAAACCCTAAAATCTTATGAAGGATAATACACACAATAAATGATTCCCTGAGGTTTATGTCACTTCCAACAGAAACCATTAACATGTTAAGCCATCAGCTCTGTGACCTTCCACTGGCTACCAACTGAATGGAAGACGTTGTGGCACTATCTGATTCCTGACGAAAGCCAAGAGTAAAGAAAAAGAAAGCCAAAGAAAGGAAGAAATTGTAATACAGAACAACAATCTGAAAAGTTCAGTTTCATTCAGATTAAAGTGAAATAAAGTGGTATCTTTGCTCTGATTTCAGTGTGTTATACCTTTAGCATCTCAAGAATTGTATTTCTGATCAGACCCTAAAGAAGGAGAACAGAAGATGTGTGGTTTTTTCTAATATGTGTATGTATTTTTGAGGGAAAGAAAAGGAGAAGGTGTTCCTTGAAAAAAGGTATGTTATAAAACTGAGGTGAGTTTCTGCTCAGAAAGTGCTCTAGGAATACCCTTTCTTTCTCACAGATTTTCTGTAGGGGAAAATATAACTTTTATCAAAGTTTACTATAGATTTTAAAGTTCGGTTGTACAAGCAAGATCATTAAAGAGCAGACACTATAAATGGTATTTCCATTAAAGCATACTTCAGAAGAGAGAAAGGATCATTACATTTTTTTGTACATGAGAAAAAAAAAAAGAAAAAACTCTCTTGGTTATGCAAGACTCTTGTCTTTGATTCTTGCCCAGCTCTGGATCATAATCCCTGTTACTTCAAAATATTATGCTGGAAATTTTGCTGGAATCTTACTCAACAAAGAGCTGCACCTATGGACTACAATTTCCCTTCTTCTGAGTGCGGCCTTCTCAATTGTACTGAAGACTAAAGTTCATCTCAGTATTCGCTAATATTTGCCTGAAAGTGAAACAAAGTGTAACCATAGACAGCCAAAAAAAAATAGATTGAAGTTGAAGGATTCCCTATTTCTAGCCGAATTAATGAAATTTTCAACATAGACTTTTCAAATCCTGAATGGTCTTTCTTTCTAATTTCTGTTGGGAAACTCCGTATAGTGAAACACATGACTGAAAACTCAGGTTTCCATTCTGCAAAATTTACTCTCCTGTCTGCTCATAAAGTGTCTATTTTGTGTTTTGTGTTACTGTGGGTCTAAAAGCAAACATTTCAAAGTCTTAATTTTTCATAAAACAGAACGCTTATTTCCTTTTCAGCCTTAAAATATAATTTCTTGCCATCTGTCAATCTCCAGTGAAGACAGACATTAGAGTTTCTTCTTCCACCAGCCTGTCCTTTACCATAATATCAGGTAAAAGGACTGACCCGTGCATCTCTCAAGTTCATTCACAGACAAACCTTGGCTCTACTGCCCAGCTGAAGTCATCACACAGCCACAATTGTGGTAGACAGCAGCACGTTAATCTGCAATGACAGAAGATTTCAAGTGTAAGTGTTTGCCATATAAAATCCTATAAAGCACATATAATGAGATAATTCTTTGAATTAGGACCACTTCAAACTGTGATATTGGAAATTAGAAGCCTTATGTAATCTTGAACACAAATCAACCGCTGCTTGTAGGCTCCAGTGAGACAAAGGTTTTCACTCCAATCAAAACAAGGTTTCTAGAGGGTCCTTTGGTATACCCTGAATGAAAAACACAGACTATATTTGGTACTATGACTTTTTAAACAGTAACTCTCTAAACTAATCCTGAAAAAGAGAGCAGTTTTTTTCCTTTCCACTTTCGTTATAGGATTTCAAGAGCAAAAAACTTCCTTTTACCATCAGCCAAGCAAACACTCTTGGCTGCCCATAGGGTCAGTGTCACTAAAAGCAGTATTTTCTTGTGAGGAACCTTTGTCTTCCTTTTCAAAGTGCACATTTTTACCTGATTATTTCCTCATGATCAACTACAGTCAAGTTAGTTGCAAATATTTAGCACAGATATCCCAGAAGTGAATCATAATGTAGAGAAAGAAACAAACATCCAACTGACAATGAACTTATTTCTTGTCCTGTTTTTTTAGTCTCAGAATACAGAAACATTGTAACACAAACACATACTATAACCTTCTTCAGGTGCACAAAGCCAAATATCAATTTAAATTAGACCGTATTTGCTATGCAAAAGGCCTTACCCAAGTCCAACACTGTGGACAAGATTTATCTTCCTCTCTCAGGTCAAAATTTAGTTTCTTAAAACAATGTAATCTGAGGCAAATTATTGGAAGAACTAGATACCCACCTGAGTTCACAGATTTCTCTAATCACTGGTTTTACAGAAACTCAGAGACATAGGAACACCAAAAAGATGGGTAAATACATGCGCAGCATAGCTAAACAAAAACACATCACTGAAGAATTACATTTGAAGTTTTAAAAAAAAGTCACCACAGACGTATCCTAACTGCCAGGGGTGGGGCAGGGCAGGGGGAGCATGCCTTTTTGGAATAAATACAGACAAAGGCTCTGATATCCTCAAATACATTCTGTTATCACATGGAAAAGTCTTTTTGTCTATATGACTATGTGTTCATTTGAAAGGTATGTTGGAGGCCACTGCAGTTATCTACTGTTCCTTGTGGCAAATATTTACAAGATTTCCTTTCCCCCAGCTGTATCCTATAACATTTTCAGCTAAGGTTTATCACAGTTCAGGTGCCACACAGTACATATAGGAAGTTTTCTTCAAGTCGTAACATGCATCCTAAGAGGCAGACAGATTGGTAAAAATTTGCAAGAACCCACCCTCAAGGAGAGAACTCAAAGACAGATTAGTTACACACAATTCAAATTATTAGAGAGTGATGAAGTTACAGCAGTGCCATACTGCCAGTCAAGAAACTCCCATTGATGTAAGGAAGAATTCTGCTAGGATGTAATATGACGAACCCAGGTATTCATCAGGGACCAGCCTGAGTTGATATTAACCAAAAGCCCAAAGCTGACACACTCATACATCCTCAACAGACAATGTGCTTTAAGCTCATTCATGACCCAATGAACACGATTCTGAGACACTTAAAAGAATGTTCATATATATAACTAATTTATTTAGATTAAAGCAGTAGGTTTAATAAAGCCCAGTGTTAACAACACCTAATGCAGTATATTTGCCCCAAATATTCAAACGTCTACCAGGAGAGCACAGCAGAAGCTCCAGCTAGGCATTCTCAGCACTCCTAGATACACAGTTCTGATTACATGCACGAGCAATGCACACCGATGTTCAATCTACTCTAGAAAAGCAAATGCACCTCATGAATGCAGCTAAGCCCACCCATGCCCCATGCTCTCTGGACTCTGCTCATGTACTGCAAGTCTAAAGCTTTCAGCAGTGTCTACTGTGTGTGATATCCATGCACAAACAACACTCATTCAGACTTCCAACACAGAAATCCAGCTGCTCTAGACAGAGTTCTTGTAACATATAAGATGGTTTTGGCTGTGCAAGATCATATTTTGCTATGGATGAGGACTGTATGTGCCTCAGTATAAATATGCACGTAATACTGCTGATAAAGTCAGCACATTGGGCCCACTTCCAAATGAGCTGTTTAAAACACCCAGTATTGATGGATTGTGGATGCATGAACTGAGAAGTATTTGGACTCAAATACATGTAATCATTTTTTGCTTGTAATGACATGTCTTAAGCAAACGTCTTTTGACATCACTGAGTGTGCAATCTAGAATGTAACTGTGCAACAACATCTGATAACAAAAGACGAAGACAGACCTACCGGGAAAAAAATGAAGTTATTGCAGTTTCTCCTCTGAAATTGAAAAAACGTGTTCCAGAGAAAGGCATTCTGGCTGAGGAATTGGTTTGCACTGCAAATCCAAGAACAGTACTGAAACTGGAGATAAACCATAATAAAGATTTTGTAAGAAGGTTAATTCTTATGACAGCTGAAGTGGACTTTGCAAAACATTAGAAAAAACAAGCTTCACATGCAAAGTTGCGATGCTTTTCACGTCCCTTGCAAGCAAGAGTTGCAGGAAATTAGATGATTGATGTGGAATTTATGGACTGATACCATTTAACATACGAACAGCAACTTAAGTTTCTTGCAAAGCTGAAGGCTGGAAAAAATCATTTTTCAAGAGACAAAACATGTTCACTTGAGAAAGGAGAGAGGAGCATATTTCCTGCTTCAGCTCTTAAGGGTGTACAAACGTATGTCTCACTTGGAGATAACAGTCTTAAAATGAAATATATAAGGTGAGAAAAGAGATGCTTTTTCTCTATTTTTACCTACCCAGCACATTGATAAAGTTATTTCTGTGAGTAGTAATCTGGAAGCCCTACAAATTAGAAAAATGTTCGAATAAATAAATAAACATCTACTCCTTCCTCCCCCCCAAAAAAGAACACAACCGAGCAAAAAGCATCTGGCCTCAACTGATAGTGGTTTGAGAGTTATCAATTAATTTTACCTGTGAAGTATTTTCCATTTTTTGTTCATGTGTAGAATCTCAGATGAACTTTTCAGTCTAAGGAGGAAGACACAGGGCTGTTCTGGTGTATTAACTTGCAAAATAGCCAAAGTGGACACAACAATAGGTTGTAGGGGCTGAGGCAACATTGGAGGGGGGAAAAAAATCAAAAGTGACTTCTCTTTTTTGTTAAAGGGGAAAAAACCCTATCTGTACAGAGCAGAAATGTATCTCATTTTAAAGTTATTTGCCAGATAATGTCCCTTTTTTGACATTACCTTTTACACTATTTTCTCATTGTCTAGGTTACCATACATTACTCAGTAAAGACAAACCCTCCATTTCAAGTCTTCAGCTTTAGAAATCAAATCTACTGTTACACACAGCAAGGTTAGATTGTTACTATTCTTAAAATAGGCTAGTGCAAAATATTTTCATTACCACCTTGTTGATTTCTGCGATGTACTTCCAAGCCTACATTGTTTCTTCAGTATACCAGCTGAATCTTAAGCAAAAATGCATAGGTAAGTGAAGAATTCTTTTAGTAAAATATTTTTTACTGATGACAAAAAAATTATGCCTGGCATTTACCAAATAATTTAAATAAAATTCACACTTTTAAAAATTCATTATCCTAATTCTCCCCAGAAAGGTTTCTTATAGTACAGATTTGACTTCGTACATCCCGTTTCAAATGAAATTTCAATTACTAGGCAGTCAAATCCTTAACAATTACACCAAAGAGTATGTACAAAACTTGGGAAATACAAATCAAACCTTAAGAATCAGATCTCAGAATTGATACAGTGAACATGTCAGCCACAGATATGTAAACTGAAAACAAGATATGCCTTTATATCCTTGAATATTCATCTGGATGTCTAATAGTTCACCCCGTGAAGTCTTTCCTAATGACAAGAGGTTTGACTTGTTTTAATAGTTTAATATTTCTCATACCAGTTTTATTTTGCTGATATCAGAATTACTTACAGAGCAACATATATATTTTACATAAAAGGATTTCAATCCCTTTAATCAAAAGGGAGTAACTGCAATTCTGCATCACTCTCAGGTGTTGTACATCTGGAAAAGGTAACAGCCGTAAGACCAAGAAGTACCTGGCGCTTCTGTGGTAGAGTTTAGAAGGGATTTCATTGCCAGTCCCCATGCTTTCTAGGAGGCATGCAGCCACTTCTGGTATGCACAAGGAGGGGCAAAAAAGATAAAATTACAAAGTCTTTTACCAGGTAGATGTCATTTTTCGGTTATATAACATGTAACAACTTAATACATGAATCTTATATTCACCCACTGACCATACTGTTAATGTGTTGTACTGCACTGTTCTTAAATCTCCTTTGCATTGCATGTGTGAACATACTAAATATCTTTGCCTGCCAAAATGCATTAGAGCTAACATTACACACAAGAATAGGCACCCTACATAACTGTATAAAAGTGGTATTTAAGTTACAATGGTCTTAGAGTTGAATTTATTTTGACAGAAGTTGGTTTTCTCATTTGGGTTATGAAACCTAAGTCTATACAGAATGGGATTTTACAAAATGGAGAAGAACACAGCTGTAAATTATTAATCAGAATAGCAGTACAATGATTCCAGATTATCACCGATTCAGTGAGAAACGTTAGTTGCTCACATTTTTTGCAAATATACCCTCTCAGACTCCCTTAAAAAACTAAATACACTTTTTCTGTGAACTGTAGTTGATCATGCCCCATCAGCTCTTTTGTGTTAACAAGGTTTGTTAGGAAACTGTTTTCCACTCTCCTATACTTAGCATGCAATAATATTACCCACCTAAACTTTGTTCTCAGCAAAGAAAATTTTAAATATATAGACAAATAACATCAATATTTTGATTCTGAAGCTACTCTCATTCTTGGAAGTTTAATGAAAGCTTCACTCAGACGGCTTAAGAAATATGTTCTCCAAAGCATGCATTCCCTGCTTGAATTATTTTAGAAACTTCATTGAATGTGTTCTCCAGGCAAAGCTAGTACCTATTGCGTGCTATGACCTTCCCTTCATAACTGGGAGACTGGCAAGTTTAACAGGTATAAGACAATAACAACACAGCCCTTCACATTATGATATCCTAATTGAATCACTCCTTGTCAGGTTTTGTGCCACAGAGGGCAGAAATGACCCTTCTGCCTATCTCATAGAAAAGGGGCATGGGGTTCATGCTCTTGCAGCACTTAGCAGAGAGCTCGCATTTTGAGCTACCTGTGCTTTTTGATATGTTGAAAAACAAGCCAATCCACAGGTCTGACAACATCATCATCAAAGATCTTGCCTTTGGTTCCAAAACACAAGCCAGTACAGGACTAAAACTCATCCCAATCTAGATGCTAAGTATTTTAGAACGATGGAATTGTGTGGTTTGGAAAAGACCTTTAAGATCATTAGTCCAACCCCCTTGCCACAGGAAGGGACGTATTCCACTAAATAAGGTTGCTCAAAGCCATATGAAACCTGGCTTTGAGCCCTTTCAATGATACAGAATCCACAACTTAGCTGGGCAACCTGTGCCAGTGGCTCATCATCCTCATCATAAATAATTTTTTCTTTATGTCCAATTTAAAGTCAGTCTCTCTCAGTTTAAATCCATTGCCCCTTGTCCTTCCACTAAAGGCCCTGGTAAAAAGTCTCTCTCGGCCTTCATTAGAAGTCCCCTTTATAAATAGAAAGGCTACCAAAAATTCTCCCGGAAGCTTTATGCTCTCCAAGCCAAAATCCTAGCTTTCTCAACTTTTCTTCCTAAGAGGAGCATTGCAGGTCTCTGAACAGTTTTGTGGCCCTCCTCTGGACCAAATCTAACGCATTCATAAACTGTTGTGCCAGGGATCAAAGAGCTGAACACAGTACTACAGGTGGGGTCTCTACAAGAGCAGGGTAGATTGGGAGAATCACCTCCCTCAACCTTCTGACCACACTTCTTTTTATGCAGCCCAGGATATGATTTGCTTTCTGAGCTGCAAGCACACATTGCCAACTCATGTACAGTTTTTCATCCACCAGTATCGTAAAGTACTTCTCCACAGGGCTGCTCCCAAAATGATTCATCTCCAATTCTGTACTGATACTTTGTTCTATTTTGCTTGCCCTCTTCTGAAACATCAGTGTACCATGTTAGGTTGGTAGCCACAACTTATTTTGAAGAACAAAATGTTTTCTTACTGACCTTGCGACACTACTCTTTGCCAGCCCCGTAGCCATAAGTAGGTGGCAGTAATCATTTGGCTTGAAGTCTTCGCCAATTATATTAATAGTTAAAAGTCATAATACGCTGAACTGTGTTTTCTCCTATTTCCTTGCTTCAAATCATATTAAATTGTCTTTGTTTTCAACAAAATTGGCTCCAGCAAGGTATCATCCTGTTACTGGTCATGACCTGGTACAGAGTTGACCGGGTACATGTAGCTAAATGTCTGCCTAGAGATTTGAACGAGGTGATAATCCAGCATATTATACACTGTGTTATGTGCTCTATCCCAGTTTGCACAGTATGTACACAAAGTAGAACTGGCGTTAGGTAGAACTTGTATTCCAAGTGCCAAAATGCTGCACAGCTGCATTTTCCCCAGCTTAATGCAATTTTTTTCCAGAACACGTTCCATATGGTTTAGCAATGAACTTATTCTAACTGCCACCTTCTGGTATCTCAAGGTCAGGCATTACAGACACGCATACAACATGTCTTTCATTGTCTATGGTGAGAAACATCCCTAGTATAGCAATGGTTCTATGGAAAACAGCCAGCCCTGCTATCTGCTTTCATTTGAGTTTGCAGACCACCTGATGCTGTCGTCCCCTTGTACTGTCTATAGGGCTTAAGTCATATCGGAGCCTCTGGGGTGGGGACAGAGACTGTTGGCATGAAGGAGGGAGAGGTAAATAAAAAGAAAAAAAAAAGACTGGCAAGATGAATGAAATTTCTGAAATCTGATCACAAACACAAATGTAACCATGGGGAAGAGGTGGAGTAAAGGAGGGCAAGATCGAGGGTGGGAGAGGGGGAAGGAAAACAAGAAAATCTAACATTATCAGTGACCCAGATGTCATCTAGAACTGAAATTTTAATTCAGACCATCCTTCTATTAGGAGCCAAAACTTTGAAAAAAGGGTTATAAACAAAATTCAAGTTTCAAAGCTCAGTATTTAACTTCCTTGATCTTCTCAAACAAGAAAGCAAAAACAAAAGTTTGGAAGCTGGATGAAATTAGTTTAAGTGATATTTTGTTAAAGACTTGCAGAATCGGAGTATTGGCACAAAATCCAGTAGAAATATGATTATGTGCTTGCCTTTAATTAAATTGTAATCTCAATAGATTATAAAACCAATAATTAGATAACAGGGCATTCTAGCAGTGCAAATAAAATAGTCAGGGGTCAATACCATATAGTATCATTGTATTATTTCAATATAAGAATCACATTGAAGCCACATGGGTTCTTGTTTGCCAGAAATGGGGGACAGAGAAGAGAAAAAGACAGACAGAAAAAGAATAGGTCAACCTCATTTAATTTTGTTTTATAATATCTGATTTAAAAGCTACTGCAAAATTTCCTGTTTGTAGAATAAAAGCAATGCTTTTCTTAATCAGAGAAATCAAGGCTGTGTGGGAGAATAGAGGAACCTCACTCTAGATGTTTTGAACACCAAACAAAAGTTTTGCCAAAAATTTAAAATGGTAGGTGGGAGTAGGAAGAAGGTCACTTGTGCGCCCCGCAGGAAACCCTCATTCCTCATACTTAACTCAGGCTAAGAAATGCCTCATACTTTAATGATCACTAAGGTTGTTTTAAATAACAGTCAAGATTCTCTGTTTTAGAAAGTCATACTGTCCCAAAGTAAACAAAATAACAAGATAAGATTCTAAGAGTTGACAAATTGACAACAGTAACACCCTAGTTTAATTCTGCAGCATGTTACAGGCTGTATCTGATGACAATCATGCTACCAGTTTAAAAAATATAGAGAGAAACATCACTGGGAGCCACCTTGCTACCTATGATGATCAAGTCCATATAAAATGGACTTCAGCATGGGAATGGAGGAACTGTCTACATGGTCACTCCAGTAATATGAGCCCTGAACTATTGCAGAAAGAAAGGAAAGAACACACAGAGATTCAGCTGTGACCCCAGAGTGTTGCCCCAATTTCCCGCCCTTGCTCATGCTCTGACCTGATCCCTGTTCCTTATCACAGTTAGAAATAGTTGCTCACCATGTCCACCACATACAAGTAGGAAACCTGGGCATGCAAGCTGGAAGAAATCTAGAGGACACAGTGGCCAGGTTTCTGAAGATTCGATATAGCTCAAGAGAACAAGTCACAGAATATGAAATGAGTCATCCTATTCACTTCTTGAAATGAAAAGAAGAACCAAGGGGGAAGGCAGGAAAACCTTTGACAACCTTTCTCCTTTCGCACTTCCCCGACTCCCACTCTCTGTGCCCTGGCACCACCAAAAATAAAATCATAGATGGAAATTAGTGTTTATAGGGGAAAAAGAGTGTCATAGGATTTTGGTAAGCCTTCAAAATCGGAGAAACTTTCGTATAGTTGGAAAGTCCACTGACAGCAGTTCTCCTGTAGAGGCCCCAAGACAAATCATCTCCAATTTGTCCAACTGAGAAAACTGCCTTTATTACTGTTAGCATACATTCAATGGCCCTGCATTTTGTATCATTAAGGATTCTTGCACTACTTTGCTAGCTATTTTTTACAGTCAGAATATTCAAAAAATCTAATGAAATTTAAAACAGGGTTTCCCATTATCGCTCTTTCTCATGAATGCTTGCTTGCCTTCTCTTCCCTTCCTGCACTATGCTCACATAGGGATAGCAGAACCACAGCCTGGTTGAGGCTGGAAGGGACCTGTGAAGGTCGTCTTGTCTGGCTCCCCTACTCAAGCTGGACCACCTAGAGCAGGTTGTCCAGGACCACACCCAGATGGTTTTTTAATATCTCCAAAGAAGGAGTGAGTTCACAACCTCCTTGGGAAACTGTGACAGCGTTCAGTCACCCTCACAGAAAGAGTATTTCCTGATGTTCTCTCCTGATGGTAGTCCCCAAGAGACAATTGCTTTGTATTTGGACTATATTAGAAATACATGAGTTACATCAGAAACATAGCTCTGTCATGTTCCCTGATGGAGAATTAATCAATCCTAATCATGCAACAGATTCAGTTCTGATTTAAAGGAAAATGTGGAAGTTTTTTATTAAATTCAGCAAATAATACCAAATTCTTCAGTGATCACAGCTGCCCCTCAGCACCCTGAAACAAAACAGACTGTATTCATTCAGTAATAACGACTCTCCTATAACTTGTCAATTAAAAAATTTAAACATGTTGCAATTAATTACATTAATATGTCATCTAACTGACTTGAAAAGCAACTATTTCAATAATTCCTTTAGAAATCTATGAACCTGCTTTGAATAAATTGGAGCTCTTATGCTCAGAATAGAGAGTTAAATATAATTTTCACAAAGAATGGGATAAATTTTCCCTTCAAAAACTGTTTTCCCAGAAAGGTAATATTTAATGAAAAAAACAATGCCCATACATCTTCCTCCACTTCAATGGTTTAGAGTGACTGCTTTATTAATAACAAGCAATAATTGTTTTGATATGCTGTTGCTGTACGTAGTTAAGATTGTACTGAGATTTGCACTAAAAGCAGAACTAAAATCCCACTTATATTTTTACTACTTGTAAGTCTTGCCATTTGGCATTTTACCTGTGAATACAGTGTAATTTTACAGGTATATTAAAGCTTTTGCAAGAGAAACAATTTTTAAGTGTTCCCTTTTTAAAGTTTTGCCATTTGGCTTAAGTATCCTCGAGTTCTTTTATCTAAACCTTTGCTTTCCCCGCAGACTTCCTACTTCTTGTACACACACTAATAGCTTAGGCACAAGCCACCCTGGGAAATTTAAAATTACAGTCGTTCCCTCTTCTTGGCATGCATGGTTAAGCAAACAAGAGGAGATGAAACTGTCAAGTTTTGCCAGGCCTTCAAACTTTCTGTTGCATTTTGCACCTTTCATGCTCCTCTGATACCTACTTTTGACTTGTAACACCACAAAAAACCTCCACTAACTACAATATTTTGCCTATAAGTCCTACAGTACTACATTTGATTGTTCACCACCCTGTTATGTTTATTTGGTTTGCTTCCTTTCATCCATGATCCAGAAGCACAGACTATTACAAGACAATCACTAGAAAAACCATAGCAAATTCTCCCTATTCCTCCATTACCTTATTTGGCGCTCTGACTTGCAACCACAACTCCAGGTATCTCTCAGATGGACTGCATAAAGACTTTTGGTTCAGCTCTTTTAGTTGGTAAATTAAAAACTGTCCTTACATCTTGATGATAGTAATCTCAGGTGATATTTCCATAAACATGCCTGCAGATTTTGTGTGCTTATATACAATTTAAACAAACTGGAGATGTGCATTTGTACAGACTTATGCTTTAGCTGCAAAAAAAATTTAAACGTATGTGAAAAAAAATGTGTTTTCTTGATTGGAAAAGCATATGAACTGAAATAGCCTTGGGTATTCGGGTGTGCATGTTATTTTAACTAGTCATTTTCTTAATGGCATTTTGTTTACAGAAGATGCAGTCAAGCATCTCTAATATTAATCAATACTTTTTAATGAGAAGACACCACTGCAAACCTTGCCATTGAAAGACTACGACTAAAAAGATGTTGGTTATCTAACAAAAAGCAATGCACTGTAACTTTCTATTTTGAAGTGAGTTCAATAAGATCTTGGGCTTTAAAGGGACTGGTTTTTTAGGTCAAGTGTTTTCTAAAAAAGTAGTTTCAGGATTTTGATTTCATGAAGTTTTCCTAAATGTATCTCTGCTTTCTGCTGAAAGTTTCTTTCTTCTCCAAAAATTAAAAGTACCACTATGAAAGAGCTATTAACAATGTGTAGCACCTAACAAGTATTACAAGATGGAACAATTTCAACGAAAGAGGTGAGTCCTACAACACAAAGAACATGAAGCCCAAGAGGTACATAGAGCTCAGCCCAGCTTTGCCCAGATGGAAGAATGGGAGAAGGGATTTTCTGTAGTGTAACTCCTGGGAGACATCAGACCAACCTAGAAACACACAGTTTGACATACTCAAATTTGGTTTCTACTGAAAATAAACTGTGTTGCTTAATCAGTTTCCAAATGGAAATTTGGAAGTTTTGGAAGTTTCAACAAATGTCAAAATATTCCATGGTAAGGTAAAAGGAAAACTAAAATAAAGCCAGACCAAATGACGTATGACCAATTAGAGTACTGATCACTTGATGCTATCAGAGATTAAACTGTTCCAAAAACGAGATCTGCACTGCACAAGAATTCTATGCAATTTTACTTTATAAACCTATTGAATGACTGTAAATAAAACTGATTAATTCTTATTTGACACTAAACATAAAACAGTGACATGGTGACAAGCAGAATATCACTAGTCCAGCCAGACTACAGGATAAATTCTCTATTAATTTACACCAGAACCATTTAGAAAAAACAGCATTCCTCTCACAGGATTAGCGTCTGACATTAATAACATGAAAATATTGACTCTGTACTATTCATATAGTAGAAGACTGAGCTCTAGAGCACATTTCATGTTTAGGCCAAACTTTACAGTCTTGTTCTTACAAAAATAACATGTAGGTTTTCCTATTTTATGTATGTTTAAGCTGTTGCTTACAGCTGGAAAATCTATGTTTACCTATGTGTTCCTGCTGCAACAAAAGACAATAAAGCATTGCAAAATCCTATAGCTGAAATAGACTAATTATGTCTTCAAAATAAAATCTCCCATAAATGCATAGCATCAGTTTATCTCATAGTTTAACCAAAAGAAGTTATGACTCCTCTCACATTTTTCAATTTAACATTCAGATAAACCACACTGCCTATGGAAAACAAACCTTACTACGCTCATAAGGTGTCTCAGTTTCTACATCCAACTGCATCACCATCTAGGGCATACATCCTTGTGCTACAGCAAGGAGAACTTTTGCTCTTTGCAGGACAGGGATGATTCACCTTTCAACTTTTATAACAGTCCATCTCCTCCAGATTATTGCAATAAAATCTAATAGGCACAGACAGCAAATCTTCCACCACCTTCTCTTTGAAGGTAAACACTCCCATGAAAATTCATCCTTCATCCATCTTTAGACTTTGATCTTCCATTGATTTCCTACCCTCTCAGCTCCTTTTGAATGCCACCCTCTCCCCTCCCCCCCCGCCCCCCTTTGTTACTTTAGGCAGATGTGCAGCTTTCTAGTGCCTGGGGCTGGGATCAGGATCCAAACCTATCACTTAACAGAAGTCTCCAGCTAGAGAACCCCATCAGAATGAGCTGCCTACCCTCAAGCATCCAAACAGTGCCAAAACCTGTTTCTTTTGCTTGAGAGCTTCTTTTCCAGCACTGCTGTTTTTCAAAGCTTGGAAACCAGCTGTGGTAGGTCCCATGACTGCCAGACATCTGTCTGAGCCCCACCACTCGAGGTTCAGGCTAACCAGACCCACCTGAGAGCTCAAGCTCTTTTTCAGGGTCAATGCTCAATGAAGCCACTGTATTCACAGCTTTAAAGGTTCTTCCTTAGCACAGGAGGCACAACTGAGACACTAGTTGTATTGCCAAGTTATCATACAGTATCAATCCTAACCCAAAGCCACCATTGACACCAAGGAGAAGAGGTCAACTTACACAACTAAGTTACTCAGCCTTTGGCCTGCCTACAAAGACTGCCAAGATGCAATGATTGCTTTAGGCTCCGATCCAGAAAGGCCCTTAATTGTCCGTCGAACTTTAACCATATAAGTAATCTTTTTAAAATCATGAACTACTCATGCTTAGAGCTAAATACTTGCTCAAGTGCTTTTCTGAATCAAGAACTCAGTGATGTGGATGCTTATCCACTAATACGTGAACAGAGATAACCAAGTCTGCCTCTTTCAGTTGCAATAAAATCACACAAGATTTAAATCCCTGTGTCAGTGGGGTAAGGTTCACATACCCCCTTCACAAGAGCAGTGCTCCTCATGAGTGTTATAAATCACCAGAAAGTGTCATATATCATGGGCCTAATCCTGAAGACCCGTAAAATATGAGCAGTGTTGTTATCAACTGTAAACTCACATGAGCAGTAAAGATGCATGTGGCCAGAAAGAAAGTATAATGTATCTTCTACTCAAGGCAACCCCGTCGTAAACATAATATTTTAATTATATGACTATGTAGTTTATCTGAGCTTTCATTGCCGACAGTATTCTGCTTCTCAGAGGCTCAGAATATTGTTATTCTTCCTATTTTCCACTAACTAAACTGCAATTGTTTAAGAAATGCAATACTGCCATCTATCATCCAGAAAATATGATGACAATTTCCTTTCACTAAAGCACCTCACCTTGGCACAAGTATGAGTCAGCTTTACACGAGTTTTGGGGACCACAGTTTCTCACTGGGTGGCCTGACTGTCAACTGTTTGCTTCCCCAGAAAGCATTAGGGCAAATGCTTCCAGAGGTCACAGCAGTTCCATCTGTGAGATCACTCATCGTTATGGCTGCTATGCTTACTTCAAAGGGGCCTTGGAGTCATGAAGCAGTTTCAAAGAGCAGCCAGCCCACAGTAAAATACAGGCAGGACAAAAAAAAACAGTGTTGCAGACTCCAGTTCACTGCAACATTTTAGCAGGGAAGATGAAAATATTCCCTGCCAGTGGCTGTCTCCAGGACCTTCACCCTTCTTCACCATCTCTACAGTACTGCCAAGGTCAGATCTGGGCCAGAACAGCCATAACAAAGTCACCATCCATCTGCTGGAAGTACCCAAGCGCTGGCAGCAATTTTGCTTTCTAGCTTTCTGTGCCACTCTGAGAATGAATGCTGAATGCCCAAATATTTCTGGGTGGAATTCCTAGCAGTCTGCACTTGCGCTGTTATTTAAAGCAAGAACAGCAAACAGCTGGCATCACCCAGACAGGGCATTTAACAGTTTTACACCACCATGTATGCAACATCTCGTAGGGAATGCACCTCAAAGAATGGCAAAGTCGTCCCACCAGACACGGGGTAATGGGAGGGCAGCGTCCCTGCCCTTGTCTGGCTGCCTTTTCGTTGGCCTCAATGCCACTCTGGTTGCAGGGGTGGTGCTAAAGGAGGTGCTGCTGGGGGAGCCCCAGCAGACATTTCACAGCTGGACATATTCTATGCATTGTGTGTGCAGTATGTATCTATATATACATAGTATATATATGGTATATAGAATCACAGAGTCATGGAATGGTTTGAGTTGGAACTGACTTTAAAGACCATTCAATTCCAACTCCCCTGCCATGGGCAGGGACACCTCCCACCAGACCAGTCTGCTCAAGACCCCATCCAGCCTGGCCTTGAACACTTCCAGGGAGGGGGATCCACAGCTTACCTGGGCAGCCTGTGCCAGTGTCTCACCACCCTCATTGTGAAGAATTTCTTCCTGATGTCCAATAAAAATCTTCCCCCTTCCCATTTAAAGCCATTCCCCCTCGCCCTGTCACTACTTGCCCTTGTAAAATGTCCCTCCCCAGGTTTCCTTTAGCCTCTCCAGCTTTCTAGTATGTGTACACATAGTGTAAATACAGTTATTTAATGTATATATACTATATATTATATAGAGAATATATGCATGCATGCTATATATATACACACATAGTGTCTATATGCTAATATTATATATAAACTAATAGTATACAGATATATGGTATATATGATATATATATAATCACATTTTTTCATTCCTTTGTCGTTAACCTTTCCCCTATTTAAGGTTACATCACTGCCAGGGTTTTGTCTCACTTTACAAACAACTGACATATTCAGACAGCTATATACATAGTCTCACACACAAAGGAAGAAATGGAGAGATACAGAGAAGGGAAAAAACATGAGTGTTAAGCTGGCAAATAATCTGTGTCCTCCATTACCCTGCCAGGACAATTTCTCCCTCAGAGTTATAGTGGCCTAGGATACAGAGAAAGTATTATTCGCTCTGGACTACTGTGATGAAAGTTGAGATCACATACACACTACCTCAGATAGATAGGCTGTCAGGTATTAGGTATAAAAGAAAGCTCTTGATATACACAAAACTATCATCATGGGCTTTTATTTCGCATTTTATAAAGACTGTTCACTAGATTCATGGTACCGAGACATCTGGATTTATGGTTTCATTTGATTTTGCGTAACTTCAGATGTATATAGTGTAACATTTGTGTCTGAGCCACCTGTCTAGACTTTTTATATTAGGTGGAGAAAAATAAGCACAGTTTCACATGTCTACATTAGGGTGAGATGAATTGTGACCTAGAGGTGCCTGTTCATACATTGACAGTTATAGAGGGAACCTAGACAACTAGCCCCAGCACTGGCTTCTGCAGTGTCAGTGGCTAGTTAGGGGTAAGATCAATACATTTTATTTATACTTTTAGGTCCAGGGAGCCTGTGAGCTCAGTTAGTTCAACTGTTGTTTAACACAGCTCAGAAACATTCATCAAATGTCTTAAGCTTGATATCTTGCATTTGCCCTGCAGGTATTTTCCAGACTGGCATCCAGCCTGGATTCAAAGACCTCTACCAAGGGCTAAGTGAGTTTTGCTGAATAGTTTGTTCCAGCAGTTTATCACCATCACTGAAATGATGTAACGTGGTGGATAAGCACAGAAAGAATATCAGTTCAGATTTTACTTTTGCTTTGGTCTTTGATTCTAGCAAAAATAGGGGATAGTATAAAATGTACAGAATGCATAGCAGTTAAGTGTTTAACATTTCATTAAGAAATTACCTACAGAATTATTCAAAGTCTTCATTAGAAGAAAGTGAGAGTCAAGTCTGTCCCAAACTGAGGTCAAAGATACTTGTGTACTAGAGAACCATTTTCTATGGAAGTGAACTTTTTGCATACAGCCGAGAATGTAAAGAGTTTGTCTGCCAACTGCATAAACTAACACATATATGAACTTCTTGCACAACTAGAGAGAGATGCAATTCACCCATATGCTCTAAAACTCTCAAATGATTATTTTGCCACAGTGTGAAAAAGAAGACAGATCATTGTTATCTCTCCTAGTTATAACACCTCTTTAGTTGCTCTGCTGGGTGGTAGGATTACATGAACACAAAGCAGAAGAGATGGACCCAGTGCAGCACGCTCTCGAAAGATCCTTCCATTACATTAATACTAGGCTAAGCCAGCAACAGCCCAGTTACCTTTAGCCCGATTTCCACAATTGCTTTTGGTAGTGAAAAGATGGAAACTGAATTTATAAGGGATGATATTCATAAATTAGTCAACTGCTAGGAAATCTTTTTAGTTTGAGCTATTCTATGGGGGGTTTCTTTTGTTTTACTCCTAGATCGCAGAGCTAATTATGAATAAAGCTATATATGAAGGAAGGAATGGGAGGAGCCAGAAACTGAATAACTGGCTCTGAACATGGTGTGAAGAACAAAACTTTGGGTTCTTCAACTATGGGTTGGCCTACACGCCAGGCCTGTTGGCAAACGACAGAGCACACCTATCCCATAAGGGCATAAGGACACTCTCCAGGAAGTTGGTTGGACTAATCAAGAGGGCTTTAAACTAGATTAGAAGGGGGAGGGGGGACATCACTGGGCTCAATAGATTAAATCATTGCAATGGCACCTCAGGCTCTGAGGAGCGGTCTACTGATGAGAGCCCCTGGTCTGCCACCTTAGTGGAAGTGAAGAATAGCATTCCAGGTGGCAGCCAGAATTCAAAGGTTATCGGTGGATTACAAACCACCGCTAGTAGACAAACAGGACTTGAGCCTATTCCACTTAGGAAAGGGGTGGAAACAACAGCCCAACTGAAGTGCATTTATACTAATGCACACAGCACAGGCAACAAACAAGGGGAGCTGGAAACCATTGCTAGACTAGAAAACTATGATGTAATTGCCATCACGGAAAGGTGGTGGGATGATTCACACAACTGGAGTGCTGCCATGGGTGGCTATAAACTCTTCAGGCGGGACAGACTAGGAAAGAGAGGCGGTGGGTTTGCCCTCTGTGTTAGAGAAAGTTTTGATTGTGTGGAACTAAAATATGCTAACGATAGTGCTCATGGGTTAAAATCAGTGGAACCCACAGTAAGTCAGACATAGTGGTGGGAGTCTGTTATCGGCAGCCCAGCCAGGACGAGGAATCCAATGAGCTCTTCTACGAGCAACTGGGAGAAGTCTCGCAATTGCTGGCCCTTGTTCTTGTGGGAGACTTCAACCTTCCAGATGTCTGCTGGAAGTATAACACAGCAGAAAGGAAACAGTCTAGAAGGTTCATCGAGTATATGGAAGATAACTTCCTAACACAACTGGTGAGTGAACCCACTGGAGAATGTGCCCCACTGGATCTGCTCTTTGTGAACGGGGAGGGCCTCGCGGGGGAGGTGGACGCCTGGGGAACAGTGATCATGAGATGACAGAATTCTCAGTTCTTGGAGGAGGAAGGGGGTCAGCAGAATTGTCACCTTGGACTTCCGGAGGGCAGACGTTGAACTGTTTAGAAGGCTGCTTGATAAAGTCCAGTGGGAGACAGTTCTAAATGACAAAGGAGCCCAAGAGGTTGCTCCTCAAGAAGGAAATTCTGGAGGCGCAAGAGCAATGAGTAGATGATCTCAAAGGTCTTTTCCAACCGGAAGGTTCTATGATTCTGTGATTAGCAAACCTGGAAATCACAAGACTATCCTAAAGACATCCGTTTATCTTGAGCGCTACAAAATTAAATTTCTATTAACTCCTCATGATTTAAAACTGTTGGATTTATATAGGACTCGAAAACTGATAAAAATCATTCTTTTTATTGTGGATGTTAAGAAACACAGATCTACATTTCTCATTAGGGCATGAATGCTAAACTATCACTATAGTCATTTGCAAGCTCTTCCAGAGATTTATAAGTCACACAATCTAAACTTACTAACCACATTTTAAGAAGAAATCCTTTTTTCCTCCTTAGTTACTAATGTACTTATTTTCTGTGACCTCGAATCTTTCTCATCCTTTTAAGTTCACTCCACTTAGCTCTTTGTGGCTGACTTGAAAATATTTATTGAGATGTAGTATCATAGGAAGTAAATGTCAAATTCTTTCAAAATATTTAAAAGCAAATGTTCCCCAGCCTTGCCTTCCTCCAGCATTAATGTCAATTCAAAGCATATGGTGACATTCACCATTACTGTCAAAGTAGTCTTTTAAGTGATGAATTCAAGACATAAATACCTGTCTGCAGTCTATGGCAGATTTCAAAACTGTCACTCAGTTAGAATTCCAGCAGGGGACCAGGAAGAAATTCACCATTTGATGATTTTATCACAGAGAACAAAACATGAAGAAATCACCTTTCTCTCCCTCCTGCCCTTAAAAACAGTATTTATGTAGTTTTGCTGAAACAGCAGCTGTGGTGAAGTGATTCATCGTAGGTATAACTTCATAAAGCAGTTTGGAATATTTTGGGGTTGAGGTTTAGGATGAGTTATTGTCCTGAATAGAATTCTTAGACTATTTTATTGAGTCCCTAAATCTAAATATTATCCTAGATACTATTGTTTCACTCCCTGATTTTCTGCAAGCAAAGACATCAAACTAAGCGACTTGCCACCTGCAGATGTGTAGGTTGTCGTACCAAGAGCAGCTCTAGCTGACAGCACAGTTGTGTATCCCTTGTGTCATGGGAGAGGGATTAGGTGGCAGTCATAGAGTCATCAGCCCAGCAAGGGATGTATCTACCCCCCTCCCCGCAAAGGTATGCACCTTATGGCAGCTTCCTAGTCCCCTGGCAAGAGAAGACAGACATTGATAAATACAAAGGAGAAAACACCAGGGGCTTTATTTCAATATCTATACAAATCTGGCATAGTTAGTCCACATGCAGGTAACTGTCAGAGGAAGTTTTCTTGTCTGAAGCATGAAACAAGGCTGAACTACCACAAAAGTCACCTCTGGCTGTAGGATATAACACGCATACATTGCTTCCCTTGTGGGAGAAGCCAACAAATTAAACAGGGAAAGAATGAATGTGAGGGAGAAGAAAGTGAAAGCATTTTACTAAAACCTAAAAATGCAGTATTGAGAAAAATAACCCCAGTTATTAGGCTGCTAATTTCATCACTGTCACTTCTTCGGCCTTCCTGTATTTCTGGATGATTTTCAGCAAGTCTGGAGGAGTTTCCTTGCTATTCTTTTGGCAGTGACCTTTTGATGTGAAGGGGTGGGTTGGTTTCCTGATTTATGTGAGGAAGACAGAAATATAAGCAAGACTTTATCCATATGGCATTCCAGCAGCCCCATACCTTCTGGGAATGGACAACCACACACTCTTGTTGTAGGTGAGAAGGATTAATCTGTTAATATGGAAGATTAATTTTTTTTTAGACACAATTAAAAAAAATCCCAGCTTCACTAATAAGGAGGAAAGTAGGAAAAGAGGAAGGGAGGCTTCTGTCTGCTTGCTCTAAATACGTTTGTATTATCCGACCACTTAAGGTGAAATAATGAGCAGCCTCAGGTTGTACAAGCCATTTGGGAAGGTCACGAAAACAAGAGTACTAGTTTCACTTTCACAGAAACTGTGATGTATGCAAGGGTAGCTATAAACTCCTTTTAAAACTCTCTTGTTAATCTTTCGAAGTATATTGCAGAGTAGCCTTAGGACCACTGCAATTCATCCCTTCCTATTAACTGTCATGGTTTAGCCCTGGCGCAGCCGATTGCAGCAGCTAAAACTGAGCAGTTGGGCTCTCAAAAAAAAAAATACGGAGAAAGCGTGACTAATGTTTCCAGCCAGATCTGTTTATACAGTCAAAAAAACCCATTATCACATAATGGCTGTGAACCTCCCACTGTCATAGGACATATAGATAGACACAATTTTGGATGGAATCACACATCAATTTCATATGCTGGTGTTCTACAACAAGTGTTTGGCAGACATCTAGAAAAGATTGTCGTATAAAATCTGAAGGAAAAGCTTTGCAATAGGAAAAGAATATGTTTCAGAGGAGGCTGAACTGAAACTGAAACTCACTGGTGGTCTGACTGTGGGAACTGTAAGCAGCATCTTGCTTCGCCACATGTTTGTCTTTCAGAGTGTATGATAAAACGAAACAGGAATTTAATTCGTCCATATGTTCTGTGACTGGAAGACATTCTATGTTAAAATCAGCCTTACTGATTTTACTATTGATAACTTAGAAAGTAAGATAACAATAATCAGGAATAGTACTGTTTAACATGGCTAAATCGAAAATAAAAACAGTTTAAAAAGAGAAGAGAAGAGAAGAGAAGAGAAGAGAAGAGAAGAGAAGAGAAGAGAAGAGAAGAGAAGAGAAGAGAAGAGAAGAGAAGAGAAGAGAAGAGAAGAGAAGAGAAGAGAAGAGAAGAGAAGAGAAGAGAAGAGAAGAGAAGAGAAGAGAAGAGAAGAGAAGAGAGAGAAGAGAAGAGAAGTTTAAAGTAATAGGGTAAAGGGCTGATTATGTCTTTTAAGAGAGTCACAAAAAAGAAAGACTATCAGTGCAGGTAGTTTGTAAATATTTTTAAGTGGCGATGCTTATTCATTTAAAATTAAGCACATGCTTAATTGTTACATCAATGGAAGTCTTAATGTTGGCTTCTCTCTATCTAAGCCTATGTAAAATGTTTATTTTTTCCTCAGAAAGTTGCTTCCTGCTGAGGTACTGACTTTACTAAGGTATATCTCAACTTCTGTTAAGAATATATTTAATAAAGGAAAACTTTCGAAGTCTGAGGTGAAATATTTTTTTGTCTCACTGATAGGTCTGATTTCTCTCTGGAAAACATAATTTTTTTCTTGTAATCTTGCAAACAGTTAATTATTGTTTAGCTGAGAGCATTTATTAAGTCCTAATAGCTTTTATAGGCCTTCTCAGTAATTTATGACTGAAAGAATGTAGGGTAAAAAATAAATTTTTTTCTTATTTTTATTTTTTTCTGGAATACTTACATGTGTGCTAGAGATTTATAGTGTAAGTTCTCAACTGTCTTATTTAATTTTTGGATGTGATAGAGTTTTTTTCTCTTTCTCTTTCATTTCTTGTCAGTCCATTTCTTGTCTTCTTTTTTCACTTTCTTTGTCCTCTCTTTCTCACTTTATTTCTGACAAGGATTGGAATTAATGGGAGTTTTCAATTTTTATTTATTAACAATTAAATATCTTATTGCTTAATAAGATTCTAAACACTCCTCTGGAGAGAGAGAGAGAGAGAAAGCAAAACAGAAGCCAAGAGACTTGCCAGCAGAAAATTGATGCATTTTCTTCAAGAAGAAATATTTTGCTGGTTAAAAGTTATAAAGGTTAAGGCTGAGTGAAGGGAAGAGGCCAAATAACTAGTGACTACACAAACTGAAATATTTACAGTCATATGTGCATTTCTAAATGCATAAATATACACAGGAAGAAAGACCATTGCGTGGACTACATGCTGTCATACAATGGATTGGAAAATTGGATTTTTTTATAAAAATGAGAAACACACTAATTTTGTAAATTTTATTTTTGCTTGAAGAGGTAGTTTTCATAGTTTGCACATAAATTTGCCAATATAAAAGTGTTCGACATTATTTTAGAACAAATTTACAGTGTTCAGTGAATATCAGGACCAAATTAGAAGTATGCAAATGAGAAACTCCACTCCCAGAGGATGGGAAAGCCTGACTCTTTTTCTCTTTCCATTGTGTAATTCCTGGATTCTTGGAAAGAGTTAAGGAATATTTTGCAGTATTTTAAGCACTACTTTGTTGTTATTGCTAGCAATCTTATAGTGTCTAAGAAAATAAAATATTTGAATCAAAAAAAGACAATCTTGTCCCAGGAAGACAGGATACTTAAGAAAAGTCATTAATGGTGTTAAAAAAAATAGTCATAGGAAGCTCCTTTAATCTCTCTCTCTAAGAAGAGTACAAATATAGCCCTATTCAATGACTGAGTTTTCTCTACTTATAAAAATGCTACTCGGGATTTAAGGGAAGTTATTGTAGGTAATTGCAAGAATTGGCAGTACTGCAATGGGACCACAACCTTCTAGAATATGTCATTAATCATAACTGCATTCTTAAATGTCAAATCTCGGAAAATTATGTAGTGTCTTCCACTGCGGCATTATGCAGTATAGCATTTAATTTCAAGTGAAAACAAGGAGAGGCTTGTTTGCATGTTAATACACAGTAGTTTTTTCCTTTGGTAGGAAATCCTACAAAGCAGCTTCCATCTTTTGTGCTTGGTTAGAAGCTTTAAGGTAGTTTATCCAACTTTTATGCTTCTATTGACATCATACTAACACCCATTAAATATTTAACATGCATCCATTGTTGTGCTTTGCATCTCCTATCTGTTTCCAGGGCACTGAAGGGAGGAGGGAGATAGAAGTGAAACAATGTGAAATATATCCTCTAATTAGGTTATGTATGAAATAATTAATAAAATTAATATGTAGCAAAGATATAAATAGGGAGTAATTGAGAAATTAAACACAGTAGAATTTTTTCTATTTTTGGCCTAAATCATTTGCACAGTTTCAGTCCAGTGGATCACAGTGTAGGGAGATAAACTCTGCCCCTTTCTTAGCAGAGGTATGGAGCACAGTGAAGTGCTAGTTTAAACTGAAAACCCTGAGAGGACTGTTGAACTGAGTAAACGTGATAGAGAAGGCTGAAAAGTTTGGAATGTGTCATGTTTGGTAGATGATGCAATAGTCTTATCAAAAGCTTCAAAAACCCATACAAGGCGTAAAGCACTGAGAAAGGATACACTCTGATTTTCACACAAATACTACTAGAGGCTGTCCAGATAGCTAAGACAGTAAAGTTCATTTTCACTGTCTCTCCTGACAAAGTGAAAATATTGATAACAACTGATAACTAAACTGGATTTTGAATATTCTATTGTAACTGGTTTCCTGTCAAGAGTTAAAGCACAAAGCACCAGAACAAAACCTTCTAACAGTTTCTGAGCTTTTCTATTTCTTGTTCATTTGACCTGAAAAAAAGGGATGACCTGATCTTGGAAATGGAAAGTACTGTTCCCCTAAGGACGCCTCATCTACATCCTTTGTATTTCTTATATTCATTTTGATTATTAATTTTCATGATTATGGTCATTCTCATTGATGTTGATGTCTGTACAGTTGTTTAAGATTATGTGAAACACATCAACACATATAGTTTAATATAGTAAGTGTGACGTAATACATTTTTATATAATCCCATACATATTAATACTATAGCTTAGCACTGGAGGTGGCTTACAAATGAGAAATAATTCTATATGTTGACTTCAAATGTTCTATCAATAATAAACATTTATATACATACATACACTTTTGCATGCTATACTATAAATAATAGCATGTTTTATGTATGCATATCTTCATATACGTTTTATTTTCGTGCTATACCAAGAGATGTATATGGATGAAAATAAGTATTTTTTTTGTTTTAAATTGATTAATGAGGTCCCAAAAGAGGACTTAGACAGTAAACTTTTGAACATTTAGGTGATTGTTGATCTTTATGCACTTTATTGTACAATAAAACTATAACTTGGAATTTGCCTGCAGGGCATTTACTGTTAATGAAATAAGTATATTCTGCCTCACTTCTTTTAGTCAATGCACAATTTCAACAATCACAAGAGAGCAATATCAAGTGAGAAGAATATATTACGCACAGCTTTCAAATAAGCCAAAGAGTTTGGAATCATGCCTCTAGATGTATTACTGTTATTGATAGAGGTATGGCTAATTTAAAATAAAATATTCCAAAGCAAAATTCCATTACCAAAAATTTGCCGGGTTTTATATACCTCAAATGGCTGCCAATAGTCTGCAGAAATTAAAATCTAATCTTTCTTTTTCTTGAAGAATGTTCCCATATTTCTGACTCTCCTTATTTCTTATATCTGCCTTGATTAAGGCAGTTCAGCACTTACATTCTTCAACTGACATATTCAAATACCTTGCTGAATTGTAGCCCAGATTTTAATATATATGCTCATAAAAGAATGCTAAATTAGTACGAATTGTTAACAGAACAGAAAATGTTCATATATCAAATGTTCTATATATAGAATACTAAACAGGAATCAGTAATAAAATACCAGTTGTAGTGGCAAACAGGCTTCGACATAGTGGGAGATCCCACAGGGCATGGAAACATGAGGTGGTTAAGCCATGTACTACAAATAAGCATACAATCATAGCAGTCACTCCACAGGTACCTTTGACTTCCATTATTTCTCACAAACATGACTTATTCCTGAATTCTGATATAGAAACTCATAAATATCTTATTTACGAAGCAACAAATGAAGCACAGTTATAGGCATTGAAATCACTGAAGTAACAGGGAAAAACTGAGAATATTTTGGCTCAGAAGCCAAGCTCCAAAAAAACCCTCTCATTCAGATGCTAACTAGAATGAAAGGTTCTGTTGAAATTCTTATAACTCACATTTGGCTACACAATGCTTTTTGGAGTTAAATCTACAAATACTGACTGATTTGAATCAGCTTCTGAGCCAAATTTCTTGAAAGGCTGTGTACTTAAAATTAGATTCCTTATTCTATATTTTCAGACTTAATTAAGTAGCTTTATTTTCAATGTATTGAAAGATGGAAAGAGCCACTTAAAAGAAAATATCAGTTGGGTAAGAATATCGAAAATTATTGCATACCTGAGAAGCTGTTTGAGGCCCCAAGTTTCAAATTTTCCATCACCAAAAAAAAGCCCCCCAAACCACAAAAATCAGAAACTGTTCTCTGTTGCACAAAGGCAAGATATACATATACCTTGAGTTTGGATTTAGTTACCAATGTCAAAGAATTATAATTTGCATATATTAGAAAATGTAGAGTACCATTTGCACTTGTAGAGGAGTCCAGTAAGTTTTATAACTTAATTAGAAAAATGAAGATGTAATAAATTTTTTGTAAGAGAAAAGGAAGGAGGAACTAACCCAAATAACTACTGATATAGTAATAAGAAATTGTGTGATTTGTTATTCAAACTCAGAAATTCTAGTGGTCTGTTTCTATCATCAGAAACATAGCCTGATAAAAAGGAAATAGGACAAAAGATTTTTCTCTTATCTTATTCGTTGTGCATACACATTTTTGTTAAAAGTCTTCAACATTTGATCCCTCAGTTATGAGTAACTGTAAAAAGAATATGAGACCGCAGTCCTGAACGTGACTTATTCCTCTTAAAGACTAAATAATTAATAACAATTTAGACATCTTTTTCAGCAGAAGATAGAGTCAATAAGATTGAGGCTATGCTTTCATGAGAGAAGCATATTATATAAGATACCATTAATGACTCAGAAACTATCTTGAAAACAAGGAGATGAATAGAATAGAATAGAATAGAATAGAATAGAATAGAATAGAATAGAATAGAATAGAATAGAATAGAATAGAATAGAATAGAATAGAATAGAATAGAATAGAATAGAATAGAATAGAATAGAATAGAATAGAATAGAATATTTCAGTTGGAAGGGACCTACAATGATCACACAGCCCAACTGCAGACCAAAAGTGAAAGCAGGTTATTAAGGGCATTGTCCTCTTAAACGCTGACAGGCTTGAGGCATTGACCATCTCTCTAGGAAGCCAGTTGCAGCGTTTGACTACCCTCTCAAGAAATAAATGTTTCCTAATGTGCAGTCTAAATCCTCCCTGGCAGAACTTTGAACCATTCCAACACTTCCCGTCACTGGATATCAGGGAGAACAGATCAACACCTCTCTCCAAACTAGACAAACCCAACATTCTTGACTGCTCCTCACAGGACATTCCTTTTCATAAGCTTTGTTGCCCTCCTCTGGACACACTTAAATATTTTAAAACTGTGGGGCCAAGAACTGCACACATTATTCAAGGTGAGGCTGCACCAACATTGAACACAGACGGATAAGGACCTCTTTCGACTGGCTGGTTGTACTGTGTCAGAAGCACCCCAGGATGCAGTTTGCCCTCTTGGCTGCCAGGGCACACTGCATTTCTCATATTGACCAACACCCTCAGATCCCCTTTAGCAGGGCTGCTCTCCAGCCACTCTTCTCCCAGTTTATACTTGGTGCCCGGTATTACTCTGTCACAGTATCACAGTATCATAAGGTTGGAAAGGACCTCTGAGATCATCAAGTCCTATAACCCAACACTAACACCAACACCAACACTAACACCAACCATCATCTAAACCATGGCACTCAGTGCCTCATCCAGTCTCCCCTTAAACACCTCCAGGGTCAGCGACTCCACCACCTCCCTGGGCAGCGCATTCCAATGGCCAATCACCCTTTCAGTGAAGAACTTTTTCCTAACATCAAGCCTAAACTTTCCCTGACGAAGCTTGAGTCCTTGCCCTCTAGTTCTGTCGCTGGTTACCCGAGAGAGGAGACCAACCCCTGCCCGACTACAACCTCCTTTTAGGTAGTTGTAGAGAGCAATGAGGTCTCCCCTGAGCCTCCTCTTCTTTAGACTAAACAGCCCCAACTCCCTCAGTGGCTCCTCATAGGGCTTGTGCTCCAGCCCCTTCACCATCTTTGTTGCCCTCCTCTGAACACATTCCAGTATCCTAACATCTTTCCGAAACTGGGGGGCCCAGAACTGTACACAATATTCAAGATGAGGCCTGACCAGTGCCAAGTACAGGGGGACGATAACTTCTCTGGTCCTAGAACATGGCATTTCAACATGTTCAATTTCATCCCATTGATTACTGCTCAGTGCTCTAATCTATCTAGATCCCTCTGACAGGCATCTTGTCCCTCAAGATAGTCAACAAGGCTTCCCAGTTTGGTATCATTTTCCTCTTCTTTCATTAGGTTTTTGGGGATGTCATGGAGCAGATGCAGAATCACACTGTGTTCAGTATGTCCACTGAACCAGTCAGAATTCACCTTAGGAGAAACTGGATCCAAGGAGTATGTTCCCCCTTATGAAGACCAAAATTTTTTCTCCTCCTTTTCACCCAGTGACACAGCACAGCTCAGACCATTCCTTTTGGGCAAACACAGATATTTCCAAAAATAGTTGTCTCAGAAAACAGTTTATTGTGAAGAAAATCACAGCTGTCATCTCCATGTCAGCCATCTCTTTGGTATGTTGTCAATATTTGTGGTATCCTCTATGACATACTAGTTACCTACGTCCTCCCTCCTCCACTAAAACAAAATCAAACCCCAAAGTAAAACATTCAACAAAATATCTTCTCTTGTCTTAAAAACTCAAAGCAATTCTTCTCCGTGATCCCTAAAGGATGTTGCTCTGTCGGGCTGGTGAGCTGCAAAGTAACTAGACAACAGCTACTGTCATGCAGGTTCTATGATTAGGCAAGATCTGAAAACACTTTAAAAATCTCATTAAGTTCCCTTTGTCATGTGGCCCCATTCAGTTATGTATGTACATATGTTTAAAATGTTCCTGAATAGTAATTTTTAAAAGATTTCCTGATGTGGGTCTCCTGTGAATAAATGCACTCTTCAACCAATTCTCTTATTCCTTGCCTGCTGCCATCTGACTTTTCAAACCTGTGTGAGAAAGGGTTGTAGCTCCATGTTCTAATTTAAGAGATAAATACAAGTCACAAAAGAGAGGACAAGTTATTTTCTTGCACACCTCTGGTATATCATCATCTGTTTTGTAGGTGGCAGTGTCTTTTCTTTCTGGATGCTAAGGATTCTAAGCAACTGTCAGAGTACTGTTCTGCTATCCTTGTATTTTTCATAAAACTCATAGAGAAAGTAGTTTCTGCTGATAATACACCTTTCACAAAGTTTCACAACAATCTCTACTGAAATCTTCTCAAAAAAGAAGGTTGGCTGAAACAATCCAAGTTTTTGTTCTAGTCATGATATCTGATCTAAAGTCAATTAACCTTAAAAGTGAATAATTTGATACTCTAGTCAACAAAAAGGAACACACTTTAACTCTAATATTTCAGTAGTTTAAACTATTCTCCTTTGTTTTACAAAATGTAACTGGAGAATTGAAAAAGAGTTTTATTTCCCACAAAATATTTTTTAAAATATGAAAATCAGAACTTTGCATCGAAGCATTTCCTCAGCCTCAACCTGAAGCCTAATCAGCTGTTGTAAAGTATGCTTGTGTTGGCTGAATTTATTGTGCATTTGAGGAGGTACGAATGTGCATACAAAAGTAGGAAGAGGTGGAAATGCCACTGAGCACCAGTGCCCTGTGGGAAAGCGAGCATCTGTGAAGTGATATACAAGTTCAAAGGCGAATATCGTAATTTGTAACTGAAAGGTCAAAGTCAGCCAAACACAGAGCTAAGCCTTAAAATACTTACTAATATAAAAGAGAAACACAATTTTCAGGAACAAATAAGAAATCAGATATTTTTTGCCCTTCAAAAGCAAGAGTTTTCCGAGAATACATTTCATGGTTACGCGGGCCTGGATCCAAACAGCAAAGTGGAGAATTTTCCTCTAGCCTTCCTCCAGTGCTTGCTTCTCCACGTGGTGAAGTCCTTGGTATTTAGAGCTGGTTTTCATACTGCTAAGTTACAGTTGGGTTTAAGTGCATTGCTTGATCTGAGACTGTGTGTACTGCCTCTTGACTTTGATGCAGGTCACAGGATTTGTGGACTCAGTCACCACCCCAGGCAGTGCAGACACCAATCTGTTTGAATGCTGCTGAATGAGTGTCCAAAACTTGAAATGCTGTGAGTGTGTCACTTCTGTCATATACACTGAGCTGTGCTCAACAGACAGGAACCATAACATTGCTGTTGGGTCTGTTCCAAAGATACAAATTTCATTGTTGGCCTTCACCTCTTGGTTTTGCTGAACGTGACCTTGCTTGGTTTAGGACAGTCAGTATATAAATCAGAGTACGAACAGATATCCAAGGACAATGCAAACTCAGGAATGAGTATCAGGAAATCAGGAATGTGAGAAAATCCTCAGTCTATTTTGTCATATGACATTTTTAGAAATGTTAAGTTTGATCTTCACGAGGAATGGTGGCCTATTCTTCCCTTGTACCCCTAACAGGTGCATGGAAAAGGGAGCAGAGAATGCAGGGGTATTTTGTTTTTAATATAGGCATGAATAGTGTTAAACTGGTACTTCAGCTTCATTCAGTGCAGAACCTATGCATTCAGATGGACAATGCAAGACAGGTAGACAATTAGCATAGACACAGGCCATCAAGCCTGGTTTATGGGAATCTATTGCTGACGACTCTTGCCAGCACTGACTGAGTTTCCTCATAGGGCTAGTACCAGTGTTCAGCATTTACATTTTGTATATATTATTGCTCATACTGTTTTCCAGACCACTGCACATGCTAGCCAGCTTAAAATTGAAATACAACCCCTGCCCTGGCAAGGGCAATGTTATGCGTGAAAGTCACTCAGATACTTACTGCACTTATATGACTTCCTGGGGCTTGTGGGTGTTAGATTTGGGTTTCAGTCTCTTAACTCCCCATTGAGGCTGCAAGACTGAATCTGCACAAAAGGTTACAGTTTAAACAGTGCCCTGTGTGTATTTCCCAGTCCTACAAGGTAACATGGTTAAGGCAGGCTCTTTTGACTTCTTGATTATTTTTCAATCTGGCACATCAGAATTAAAAAAAAAAGAAGTTTTTCAGAGGAAATATGGGGTCTTTTAGTCTGGTGTGGACATCATTACTTCTAAATGGATATACAAGATAGAAGTTTTTAATGTTAGATGCTTAATATTATCACAAGTAAAATAAAGGCATTTTTAATATTGCAAAACTAAGAATTAAACTTTTATTTTCAAAAAGACTGACTGCACCTTTTTAGTAGACTTTCCACTTAGCTGGAAGCTTCACTAGTTTTCACTTAGCTGGAAGCTTTTAAGCATAGTCTAGCTTAAAGAAAAGTCTATACATTTGGGCTATCACGTAATCCTCCCTTCTTGCTGAATAATGGTTTCTCTGTCAAATAGGCTTCCATTTGGAAACAGCATTTCCACCTCACAGGGCAGAGATATGACTTGAAAAATATGATCAGAGGAAAAATTATATGTCATAAATCCCTCAGCTTTAACTTGATAGGCTAATAATATTGTTTCAATAGCTAAAAGTTAGCTCCACCTGATCACTTCAGCAGAAGCATTGTAGTGCTACTGTAGTGCTTCTCTCAGACCCCCAAACCGGTATCAAATTGACATCAGATTTCCCTCTCCTCACTCCTCCAAACAAGTCCCAGTCCTCTAGTAGGTAACATGGCTTAGTGTACCCAGAAGAATCCCACCAAAGGTACCTGGCTAGAATAGGCAAGAGGAATCTACTACAGGAGTACTATGGGGTCCTGGTAGGGTGCAGCTCCTTCTTTCCTCTGAAACATGTCATTTTAAGGACATCCTTGTGTTTTCTACAATGCCAAAGGAATTATAATAACAAGTATGTGATGTTTTTACTCTGCTGTGTGGCATTTCTGCTAAGTTTTCTCTGAAACCCCAGAAATTACCCCAGTATTTTTACTACTCAGGGTTTCCTAATTCCTGCCTATATTTGTCACTTCCTTAAAAACACTTTTAACACTTCTGGTTACTTCCCTACTCTAAAGCACAGAAATTAGGGGAATATATTGATGATTCTCACTTTTACACACTAAAATCTACCCATAGAAAATTCAGCAAGTTTTGAGGCTTTCTGGCCTTACAAGTGTTTCGGAATTGCTATTGACTCCTGTAGAATATGCATTTCACTTAAAAGGTGAGGCAGGGAGGCTAAAGGAGAAGAAAATCTAAATGTAAGGAAAGTATTTCCTGTATAGAGCTGCCTCCTATGTAGCTCATACAAGACAGAAATGCTATCTCCAAATTATATAATTTCAATAATAAATATAAGTCTTTTTAATAGAGTCACATATTTCACTTCACAAAAGGCAATGCAAAAAGAATCACAATCCAAAAGCCCAGGCTGGCTTTCAGGATTGGAGTCTGTGTCTGGAATTCTAATTTTAGGTATTGTTTAGTATTTATTCCTGTTCAATGTAATATCCATTGAAAATCTACTGAACAGGGAGACAATTACTTGCACAAAGAAAGATTTGTTCAAGAAGTTTTGTATCATTCATGTAAGTAGACTGAGGATACACGAAAGAGAGAAAATTAAAATGTTGAAACTCAACTTAATTCAGGCAGACATCCCAACCAAACAAAACACCAATCCAGTGTTTAGGACCTTCATTAATTACCAGAAAGTTTCTGCTGATTGGAGCCAAGGGCTTCATCATATGCAGTCAGTCAGCACAATCACTGCCATATGTGGGAAAGGGAACATTAAATTGAAGGGGGGTAAACAGAACCAGTATAATGATACTGTGGATTTGCCTTAAGATCTCCAATAGTCCTCCTTGAAAATAATTGCCGTGCGTCGCACAATGCAGAAAAATGAACACAGCAGCTGCCTTCAAAGGTACCTGGTACCCAGGTATTCAAGCTGGCTGCCAAGTTGCTGGTAGCAGGCAGATTTTTTGAGTCAATCACATAGTTCAACCCCAGTTCTACAGCAACATAGACACTTAGCTTTGTATTGCTGCAAGCCCTTGGTACGCAAAGCTATGCCCATGAAAATCTTTCCACTGGTCTAAGGATTCATAGATAGCAGAAAAACCTTAAATTTCTCCTCTGACAACCAACTCCCCCTCTAGTTTTAGTCTTCCCACCTGTGAACTCTGAGGGCTGGAAAAGCCCTCTGCTGAAAAGTAAAAAAACATGCAAGGAAATACCTACTTTACTAAAAGATGAAGGTGAAAATGTTCTTTGATCTGTGGCACGTGGTGTGTGAAACTTTTTTATCAGGAGAGGAATATTCTTGTTTTCCAGAAAGCAGTGATATTGCATGTACGCTCAAAGGAAACTTACCCACAAAGCCTGATTTCTGTATTTAAAAGGGTATCATGTCATATGGTTTAGATTTAAGAGAGCTGAACCACCTAAAGATTTTTTAAGAACAGCAAGCCCCAACCTTGAGATATTTATGATAGTTCTACTTTTCCACTCCCCGTGAAAACTCCATCTGAGTTCCTCAGCGAACTATTTCGTGGTTGCTGTCAACATAAACGTGTATAGATTACTTTTTTTTCACTACATTCCAGCACTTCTCAGGTTTTCCCACAATCCCATTTCCACTTGCACTTCCAAGATCATGACCCCCACTTTGGGAATAACATTTGCTCAAAGATATACTCTGCCAACCAACGCACTGCCCAAACAAATGAGATATGTGTTGAGCCAAACTACATGACCAGGAAGAAGGGATCTGAAATAACAATCATAGATCCAAAACCTTCCCCTAAGGGGAAATGACCTGTGAATAATCCAAGCTCCATTCTGTCAGCTTTCTCAACAAATTTATTTTACTACTTAATGACAAGGAACTCAGAAGCAATTTTCTACAGCAGAAGGCACGTCAGACATAGGCGTGTCCTTCAATTCATATCCTCAAGTGAGATGCTCAGGAGGATTAATGCTTTTAATTATATTTAACCCAAGAGGTAATATTGCTTCCCTTATGTGTGTTTTATCACAGACATCGTTACTCTGAGCACCCTAAATGAAGCTGCTAAACCTAAGTAAACCTTTATTATTTTTTACTGCAGCAAATCTTACCTATGTTTACAAAGTCTAGCAATGAACTTTTTATTAGTGATTTTTAAACCATTTATTTTAAACCATGGATTCAGTGATTTGAAACTACCATTTCAAAATTCTGGCTGAGCCATTCAAACCCAGAAGAGAATAGGTAGTTGAGTGATCATCCTTGTTTTCTGCTATTACCCTCAGAAATTTCCTCTAAGAAGGCCCAAGTGCTCCTTTCCTCCATTTATGCTTAAAACTGGAGTGGTTCCTGGTGTGACAGCACAACAGGAATCAAAACCTGTCTTGAAATCCTGGATCTTTATATTTTGGCTACTCACAGAAGAAGAGGTCCTTGGAAGATAGTGCTTGTACCATGTGTTCTGAGATTAAGTAATTCTAGTCCCCAGACAATGAAACACAAGAAAATGGCTGCTTTGAGCTGAAGTCAAAGCTGCAGACTTACAGAGTGTTGAGCTGTTGGCATTATAATTGCAGCTTCATAGGCATAGTAACTGTGGTTGTTAGAGGTGGTTGTCTGTAGACATGGACCAGAACGCACCATCGATGCACAGCCTGGAAATTTTCTGGACAGCGGGGTCTCTGTTACTATGTAAGCATCATATCTCAGTCCTCACAGTGCTTTCATTGCTCCTTATACTTAGATGTTGATCCTAATACTAAAAAGACAGTCAGACTGAAGCAGGAACATAAGGGACAAGTGTTTCAGCCCAAGCCAGCAAAAAGCTACTGTGACCGTCAGCCTTCATTCCCTAAAAGGATCAGTACTTTGTCTGATTTTGAGATTGATGAAGTCTCAATGAAATACTGGCCTGCTCTTCCGTACAGCATATGTGACCTGGTGGGTACCTCTGCAGAAAATTCATCAGTAGTAGGAAATAAAGACTGTTTCTAAGCAATAAGGGCACACAGCTGCTTGTAGCTCTGCCAGCCCGAACCTGAAGCAGTACATAAATCAGGACTACTGAACCTTTTTCATCTTGTTGCAGAAGTGCTACACAGTCCACCTGACCAAGCATCTAGCAATAGACCAAAGTTTTACAAGCAATCTTGGAAATCATTGTTTTCAGCAATTATTTGATTTTGCAGCAAATGGGGTTTTTTTGCAATCAAAGTAGCTCATGCATAAATAAACTGTTCAGTAGACTAGACTTGGAGGCCTACATCTGCATGCTCCTTCAGTCACATGAGATGTCTCCTTCTTCTGCGGGCTGTTGTTATCAGTAAGGGCAGAGAATATTTTCTGACAATGTCTTCAAAGTCAATTCAGCCCCTGAATTTTACCCCAGAAGTAGTTGTCAGGCAGGACAATCTTTTTAAGCATCTTGTTGCTGGGTCTGGAAGCCTCAGTGCAGTATTGTACTGATGCCAAATGACCAGATCTGAACTCAACAAGACAATCCCTGGTATTAGAAAGAGGGCCTTAGTTTAAAAGGATAAGTCAGCACCTCTTGCCATGTCCAGAGAAGAAGTCCTCTCCATACCTCACAGAAAAGATCTCTTGGGAAAGATTTCCAGTTGTCCAGCTGAATTTCTGGACTCCTAGATGGGGGCCATTGTCAGAGTCCAGGTTAAAAGGGTTGCAGATGATGACACACTAAAGGCAGACATTGATGCCAGTGGTTGAATGCAAAGAGTGCTCAAGTGTGCAGTCCCGGGCATGGCTGTCAGAAGGGCCTTGCCTTCATGGTGCCTGATCTTCTAAGGAGCCCTGGAAATGAGAGGAATCCAAAAGGTGGCACAGAGGCACACCTATTTTCCATGGTGTGGGAACGTGTAAACTCAAGAACCAAGAGCTGACCACGGTAGGAAAGGCACTGAGCACACTCAGCTTTTTGTTCCCATCCTGGTCCCCTTGAAGAATCTCAATCTTAGTATTTTTATTTTTTTCATCCCATTTTCCTGTTACATTGCCAGTGTCACACCAAGAATCTGGTTCTTGCCAGTATAAAAATGAAAAGAATCAAGCCTCCTTTCTTACCTCATTTCTAACAGTGCATACACTTCAGAGATCCAAACCTGTATTAACTTTCAGACTGTTTATATTTTCATTTTAGACTCAACTTTAGATTTCCTGCCATTCCAATGTTTTGTAATTGACAAAATTCTTCTCTGTTTTAGTCTGTCTGCTGCCTGCTTTTCTACCTTTGATACTGTGTTACTTGTAGAGGTTGGGAGAGGCAAAGGATCTTTCCTCATGCATAGCAACACCTTGTTAATGAGTGATGATGTGAATTGAGTTTCACTATATAAACATCAGTTAAAATATCTTGTTACATATTACAAGTATAAAATACTAAATACAAAGACTTCTTCAAGCAAGTATTAAAAGGAAAATTTGGAAAAAATTAGCATAAAAGATTTTTAAGGTGGTGTCTAAGGTTCTTCTAAGCCAGATGAACTGACACTGGAAAATTCTAGATATCAATATATTTTATAATCTAATTGAAAATAGTCAGCAAACAAACTGAATGGAGGAAATCATAGACCTTTGCAAAAACTGGCACAGTGTAAACTGCAAAGGTTGAATATTTTTTTCATGGCATACTTTATCCTATGTCTCCTTTCAACTGTTATTTCCCTAAACTTACTGAGAAGTCAATAAAATATCCTCTGAAACCAAATGGATTCTTTTTATGTTAAGTTTGTTCACAGTATGACTGTTTCCATAAACAACAACAAATACATATCTATTTATACACTTGAAAAGTTTAAAAGAAATATTGTACATTAGAATCTTTACTATATATACAACATATCGTTATTGAGCTCAGAAGCCTCTAAATAAATCATTGGACTACTGAGTCCATTTTCATATGGCATAATTTTACAAATATTTTTATACAACCATGAGTGATTTTCAACAGAAGTACTGATTTAGATGCACAAATGGATGTGTTGCAACTTCAGAAATTGTACCTAGACCTAAAATCTAGCTGGTTTTAAGATATTGAAGCTGGACAAATTAAAATGGAGGCCCCTACTGGCACTGTCACTTCTGAAACTCTGAGCCAAGGGCTTCTGCTTACATTCTATAGTACACAAAAGCTCTGTCACCTTTTGTGACCTTTGGACACAGATTTCAGTACCAATAAACATCACACAGAGGTGTTGCATAAAGGGAGAAAACTAAGAGTGACATAAGTAAGAAATATAGCTTAACAAAGTGGTTCTGCAGGAGAGTAACTCAGGTTTTCCTTTTTCCTTGGCAATAGCTGTAAGCTGTAATGTTAACTACTTGGACATCTGCATCCTTAGAACAATTTATTCCTTTAGTAACAAGTATAAACAGTGGTGTGCTGCTAGGAACCAGAGTATATCACTTCTCAACAAAGGCAATTGAATGCAAGGAAAGAACTCAATCTACTCTTAAATTTAATAATCTTGATTTTAATGCCTGGGAGAGAATTTTTTTTTTCTTTTCTTTCTTTCTTTACAAGAAACTGAGAGGGACGTTTTTAAGGCCAGGAATTTCCTGAGCTTTACCCAGTGTGGGTGTTTCGAGTTCTGTTATATGTATGCTTTCCTAGTGCTCCTTCCCGAACTATTTTTTATTGTTACTAACCTCGAGCACGGCACCTGATAAAGACTAAATCTTGCTTGCCGTTTGGAGCACACTGGCAGCAGTAACACGGAACCCACACCCCAGATGTCATTTCACCCTCAGAGGACATGGAGAAAGGAAGGGAAGGAAGGTGCCAAACAGCCTACATAAATCTGTTTCAATTAGCTGGCCTTCTTGCCAGCCTGCACAACTGAAATGGGCAAAGCATGAAGAGTAGTTTTCCTCTGTACCCCAGAGCTTCTTTCTGCCTGATTGCCACGGCAAGTGAATAAGACTGAGTGAGCAACTGAAGTTTTTGGGGTTTGTTTTGTTTTGCTAGGTAGGAAATAGAGGAGGGGTTTGTGGAGTTTGGTTTGGTTTGTTTTTTTTCCAGGTAAGAAAGAGAGGATAGGACAGCAATTTAAATACCCAAACATCTAGTTCTCCTACTCCACGTTAAGAAAGTAGCCACATATCAAAAATGGATTTGTGATGGTCTGTGTAGCTGTGTGGGTCGTGTACTCCAGTTATGAAGTGGCAGTCACATGAGAAATATGGGTATGATCTAAAGAAACTGCAATATTAGTTACCCTCACAAAATTCCTAATCATTCACAACATCTAAAGGGATCTATGATTCATAAAGGAAATTCTATGATCTGTTGGGATGCTAGAAAAAAAAAGTCAGTTGATTTCTTGTTTGTACCAACAGCACAGAGTTGTCCCCCAGACGGCAAGTTACCAGTCCTGGTTTGGAAAGGTACAACAGGCCTATTTTACCAGGGAAATCTGTGGCTAATTCTTCAGATCTGCGTATGCTAAGGAGTCTTGTAAATCCTTTGCCATTTTTCACTGATATAAAGGCAGACTGGTCTTGGCTAGGCAATCATATCTTGCTCTGAGAGGATCAGTTAGGGCGGAATGAATTCAAGGATTCCACAGCAGTAAATAAACGGCAAAACAGATGAATGTTTTTTCTCATTTGTTGTGCTCAAGAGTTTATTTCTATTTTACTTACTTATGTCCTTTGGAGCACATTTTGTACTACAAAGCCTGAAGCACCTAGTTAGAGGGAAGCAACGGCATCAGCTGTGGCATGCTGGGGACACACCATTTCTTTGACCTTCATGAGACAATTTACCACATTGATAAATTGGACTAGTTACCATATTAGTAAATTACCACTAAAAATAAAACAATGATGAGATCTGAAGACATCATGGAAGACAGGTTTTCCATATCCATGAGTAAAAGTCTTCAGTTAATTATTCACCTTCTCCAGTTTTAAGAAAAAACATTGTTACTGGAGAAGAGGATGAGTAAAACTCAGTAATCAGTCTATTATTGTTCCCATACTGATATAAAATGATGGGAAGACCAAGATCAGGGGAGATCTGTGGTGTGAACCAATCAATAAATCATTTGCTCTAGGCACTGCGTGACTCCAGACCTCACCCTAGCCCATGTTTTATTCAGTTTGAAGCCACAGCAACTTCTTTTTGTTTGATGGGATAATAGCAGTATTAAACTCTTCCCACCACTGATCCAAGAGCCAAGATGGCACACATAAGGACTCTTTAATGGTTTAGATCTTAGTTTCTAAGCTTTGATATACTGGACTACAGCATAAAAGCAGCATAAAACCAAACAGTAACAGAGCAAAATCTGTTGCCACGAACTTTGCAAAGCAACTTTAAGGAAAACACATTAAAAAGCACCACTAGTTCACAGATCAGCTGTGTAATGGTTCTTATTCCCAATCTGTGAAAGTGGATACTTTCCTTGTAAGCAGTATTCCTTTCCCATAGCCAATTTTTTTATAGTGCCACCTGTTCTGGACTAGCAACTAACATTTATAAACTTACTGAAAACAAGCCTGCCAATACGCATGTGAGTTCTCTACAGATTTGTTCCTGACAGGCTTTTTGGATCCCTCAGGGCAAAGTAACACCAAGTTCTCCGCAAAGTTATTTAAAATTAGCAAATTCTATCTCAAAAATGCAACATATTATTTCTCAATATTTAGCCGCATAAAGACCTGGAAGGAAGATGTGCCAGGGGAGGTTTAAACAGGATATTAGGAGAAGGTTCTTCACCCAGCAGGTGATGGAGCACTGAAGCTGGCTCCCCAAGGAAGTACTCATGGCACCGAGTCTGCCAGTATTCTAGAAGCATTTGGACAATGCCCTCATTCACATGGTATGTCCTATGTAGAGATAAGAGTTGGGCTCTAAGATCCTTTTGAGTGCCTTCCAACTCGGGTAATTCCATGATTTATAATTCTGTGACCTGAGCTCTTACGTACACTTCAGGTCAACTCCAGAAGTTGAAGATGGACATAACCATAAGTAGTTTACATTTGAGAATCTTTTACCACACTAAAAAGGCTTATTACAGTCTCATTTTGACAACAATTAGGTCCAAGATAGTACACACTCAGAGTTCTATAATCTAGTCAGAGTATGTAAGTGTGAAAAACTATAAATACCCCAAATTAATTTCATTTACAGGCTGTCTTTGAAATGATTTGCAGTTCCTTGTTACCAGTTTGATCACCATACCTGTCCAATTGATTTTTGAGTAATTACTCTAAGCTAAACACAGACACCTGATCTCCCTCATATCTCTAAAAAAGCAAATGAATATTTGCAAAGTCAGAGCTATGTTGACCAGGATGCCATTATTGATATTGTACTCTATTGTACCACTTTAACTCTTTCCTTTTCTTTTCTTTTCTTTTCTTTTCTTTTCTTTTCTTTTCTTTTCTTTTCTTTTCTTTTCTTTTCTTTTCTTTTCTTTTCTTTTCTTTTCTTTTCTTTTCTTTTCTTTTCTTTTCTTTTCTTTTCTTTTCTTTTCTTTTCTTTTCTTTTCTCTTCTTTTCTCTTCTTTTCTTTTCTCTTCTTTTCTTTTCTCTTCTTTTCTTTTCTCTTCTTTTCTTTTCTTTTCTTTTCTTTTCTCTTCTTTTCTCTTCTCTTCTCTTCTCTTCTCTTCTTTTCTTTTCTTTTCTCTTCTTTTCTTTTCTTTTCTTTTCTTTTCTTTTCTTTTCTTTTCTTTTCTTTTCTTTTCTTTTCTTTTCTTTTCTTTTCTTTTCTTTTCTTTTCTTTTCTTTTCTTTTCTTTTCTTTTCTTTTCTCTTCTTTTCTTTTCTTTTCTTTTCTCTTCTCTTCTTTTCTTTTCTCTTCTCTTCTTTTCTCTTCTCTTCTCTCCTTTCCTTTCCTTTCCTTTCCTTTCCTTTCCTTTCCTTTCCTTTCCTTTCCTTTCCTTTCCTTTCCTTTCCTTTCCTTTCCTTTCCTTTCCTTTCCTTTCCTTTCCTTTCCTTTCCTTTCCTTTCCTTTCCTTTCCTTTCCTTTCCTTTCCTTTCCTTTCCTTTCCTTTCCTTTCCTTTCCTTTCCTTTCCTTTCCTTTCCTTTCCTTTCCTTTCCTTTCCTTTCCTTTCCTTTCCTTTCCTTTCCTTTCCTTTCCTTTCCTTTCCTTTCCTTTCCCTGTTTTATCTATTTTTTATAGCAGTGCTAACTAGCAAACCATGCTGCCTTGTACAATACTTTCCCATGTCAGTGTGAAGTAATGTAAATATGATGAGAGAGTAAAAACCCACAGTGAGATTCCAGAAGGAAATGGGCAGAATTCTCTGGTTCTCTTTGAAGATGTACCCCGTAACACCGCACATTCATAGAAGTTTGATTGTCATTCACATATTTTAGGGCAGTTACTCAAAGTGCTAGTGGACTGTGCGTTTGAATTCTTCTCAGAATAATACACATGATCTTCATATTATACTACATCACAGATTAGTGATATTCTGCTGAGAGTTCTTAAAAGAACTTACAAACCACAGAAAACTGAGACATGGTAGTAACACAAAATATGAGCTGCCAATGCAGGTTTCTGTGGGGTCCTCTGTTTTGCCAAAGAGCTGTCATCGACACACCAGTCCTGAATGGGGACATGTTACTGCTAATACCTCTGTGGTTCTTGCTGCTATATGTGATTCAGAAATTAGTTTTCCAGAACACTTACCTATCGATAAAAAATAAAGATGAGTTGAAGTGGGAAAAACCTTTTCCTGCCTGCACCCACCTTCCTCCTCCACATTGTTCCTGTTTGCCTTGCTGTACCGTCATGAGGCTTGGCAGGGAAGTTGGATGAGCTGATGGCTACGGCAGGACATAAGCCTATGAGAGACCTCCCATCCCAGATCTGCCTCAGGTCTTTTGTGATCTCCAGGTCGTTTCCACCTCATCCTCATGAGAACTGCATTGTCTCCTTTCTGCTCAGAAGAGAGCAGATTGATTGCAGTTGTTAATGGGCACATGGCAAGGAGAGAGACAGGGATATACAATCCTATTTCTATCTCTTATACTATCTTAGAAATATTTATTCTCACACCATAGGTCTGTCTTCTACACTGTCCAGTGGACAAAACCAAGAATGCCTGTAAATGCCAAGGAGCCCATAGCTTTTCAGGCTAGAAGATAATCTTCCCTCTCATATGCCTGTTTAAATATTCCTCTCATAGTGCTATTGAAACATGCAAAAAGGTTTTTAAAAAATGTGAGGTGGGAGGGAATGGGAATCTATTTGTACATGGCATTCCAGTAAGGAAATTGATCAGAAGAGCATGTGGATCATATGTTCTGTTATGAGATTGTATTCTAAGAAAAAATTTGAACTGGCTATGAGCAAATGAGTAACAGGGAATAGAATCATAGAATCATAGAATTATCTGGGTTGGAAGAGACCTCCAAGATCATCAAGTCCAAATAAAAATACATAATAATTGTTTTAAGATGTAGGAGTTGCAAGATCACACGCACATCCCACATATTTGTTTCTTGTTGTTTATTTTTGCCAGATAATTGTTTTCTGCAAAGTGACTTGCAATGACATCACTTAAATATCCTTTGCAGTCACACATGCAATGTCACAAAAAAACATTTGAGGAGCAAACACTGCCATGTGGCTCACTTAACCAAGCAGTTTAAACCTCACAGTCTGGATTTCAACCATATAAATTCAGACAAGTGAATTAGTTCTAAGCATTTTTTTTCCAATTTGTAAATATATAGAGCAATAACATAAAAATTATAAACATTCTTTCTTTTCTTCATTCCCGAATCAGAACAAAAAAGCACCTGGAAAATTTATGCTAAGTGCTCCTGAAATATAGATTAGTTTGTGCTCTACATAACCTGGACACCTCTGATTCAGAGCCACCACTATTTAGCGAAGTTTTTGAAGAACTGGATTGGAATGCTTGGAAAGTAATAACATAAAAAGTAATGCAAGCTCTGGCAAGCTATGCAAACTATGGTAAAATGGGAGACTAAAACCTCTTTCTGCAGGGCTTAAATTTTACCCACTAGGGAGGCCAGGAAGCAATTTTTTTCCTAATAACACCGTATAATTGAATAAGTAGACAATGGGTCTGATCCAAAGCCCACTTTTGCTAATGGAGCACTCTGTATTTATTTTCCTGAGCTTTGACTCAAGCCTACTGTAGTTACAAAGCTGCTCATCTTCCTTTCAGATATGTGTAAATCTGCCGTTGCTGGAAGCAAGAATGCAGACTGAGTGTTTTATTGGGAATCAGAATAGAGAAGAAAAATGCAAACTGTTCTTACAAACTCAACCCATGTAAGGTTCCCAGCAACTGCAAATGTTCTAAGTATGAACACGCATCTGTGATCTCTGAGCTTCTTGGCTGCTGAATGTAGCATACACTCTGTTGGGTTACTTAGAGATTCTTTCCTTTCTGTGAAGATTGGCTTCCTGTTCTTGGCTTTGTCTGGAGAAGAGAGCTCAGATGTCCTTTAAGCTTTTGCTAAGCTTATTTAATTGAGAGGATGCACTTGAGGAAAATGGTGAGCTCTCTTACTGGAGGTGCCAGAACTAGCTATTGTTCGTCATTCAGATTTTTCTCAAGCCAGTTCTTTCCATCTGCAAATTGTGAGAGGGCATGAATTCATCTGCAGAATGCAGAGGAGATAACAGAAGAAACAACAGCTTTGATATTAGTACTGCCTGGGGTGACATACATACACCTGCAGCTGCTCCCACTGTCACCTCTACTTTCATTGCTTATGGCTGCCAGTGGCCTGAAATAAACACATTTTCTCTGAAATGTAAGGTCAGCAGTGAAGTTTTGTTGGGGTTTTTAGTTTGTTTTAGCACAGAATGCCCAATAACTAATAAATATTTCCTATCAGCTGGGAACATCTCAGTGGGAATAATTATCAAAAACTGCTGTGAAATAATTATTGCAATATCTTCAATTAGCCTTTTATACTGTTCCAACAAAATTAAATGGCAGGACAAGAAGAGAACGGGAAAGTTAATGCAGCCCAGTGTTCACCATCAAGTTGAAAGAGAGTTCAGGGAGCAAAGGAATAAGCAAAAAACAGTACAATTTTTAAAGGTTCCCCAATCTCTCCTTTAACATATAGTCAGGTCTTGCTGGTCTCAACACTACTGTTCCTAGCTGAGTTAACTGATTTGGATCTAGGAAAGCCAGACATGTCTTGCAATCTTGCTACAGTCAGTGGGAAAAGATTCATTTCAATTAGAGTGCAGGCTCCGATAATTCCCTCAGTCCTCTAACAGTAGGAGAAGATCGGGGCAGAGCAAATGCAAACATTGCCAGTTTAGGTAGGTTCCTGTAGTGGATTGACTTTTGGATTTTTGGACTTTTGGATTGACTTTGGATTTTTCAGATCTTCCTTAAAAAAATGGCCTTTATAGGTTTTCCTTAACCATGGAGTATTCCATATCTTCCTTTAACGTAACACAACATATAAATAAGGTGTAGATAAGAGGGTAAGTGCTCTTCTTCTTCCGGCAAGCTGGTGAGCAAGAGGCTCCTTGCTGCTGGTCCTGTCTGGAGCTGAGGCCTGTGGTAGCTGCTGTTGTCTGCCCACGTGTTGGGGGAGAGTCCTGGGTCGGGTTTAGCTGCTCTGCTTTCCTCAAGGGAAGTGGTGAGATTTTGCTAGTACTTTACTTTGTTAGTTACTGGGTGTTATAGTTGTATGCTGGGTGTTATATAGCTCCTTTTTCCCATTTCCCTTCCCCTCTCCCCTTGCTCCTTTGCATATCCTTGTGGTGTAGTTCTTTGTATTTAGAAAAATATAGAAATATATATATAGTGTGTGATTATGTTTTCTTCCATAGTTGTTTTTTTCCTTTGAAAGGGGGGAATTTTGGGAGAGAGGCAGACTGAGCGGTTGGAGAGCTTGGGAAAGTTAACTCAAACCAGCTCAGTTCCATGCTGGAATATAACCATTCCTTGCCTTGTGCCAGCCTAGCGTGAGAGATCTGCCATCCAAAATATTTCTGGTTGAGATCAAGAGGAGTGGAGTGCACAAAAAAAATTTTACTATTCCACTATCTTAGCCTTTAAGCCCCTTCCAGATTACATGGGTAACAGAGGGGCACAACTAGACACCTCAATATGTTCCATGGAAGAGAAGCACAAGTCTGTCTCAGCTTAGCTTTTATTGAGATATAGGTTTTCTTGAGAGGTATAGATATAGATTTAATAGGTCCTTTCTCTTTCGCCTCTTCTTTGAACAGACTCCCTCATCTCATCTCTCTGTGCATGAATCCCCTCTGAATAGACTATGTGCTCTTCTTAGCTGGGGTGGGGCATCACTCTGGAGTCACTGTGTACACAGTCTCAGGGTGAGTCTTTAAAATGTCCAACTGTAATCCATATGCAGGTTGTTTTCAAGAGGGCAGACCGCAAATGAAGAAGCACAAAATGAGTGAGCATCTGTTCCTTATAACAGTATGATCAAAGTTTCGAATGTCTTTTCCAGATTAAACAAATTACTTTTGGTTTATATTTTTTAAATGGCACAGACCTAAATGCTGAATTAATTAATGATGCCTGTGAGAGTGAGTCCTCCTTCAGCTTTTTAATTATACTTAGTCATGTGCCTTAAGAGAATATTTCAACTTGTGCAGTGGGGTCCTGGGTACCCACATTGGTCATTACTGCTGTCTGGGGCACGAAAGTGTCTCTCCCTCACTAGTCTTTCAATTATTTTGGAACACAGGTGCCAAGTGCTCTTTAAAGATTTCTGTTAATTTGTAGTCTGCGTCACACATAACAATTTTTTACGTCAAGTGTACTTGGTTCTTAGAAATAATTTAAGAAGCTGTCTATTTGAGGCAGGGCAGTGAGACAGCTCTATGTGCGTAATATTTGTGTCAATATTTACAGAAATATCTTCTTAATGTCAAAAAAAAGCAAACACAGATTGAATAATCAGCTTCTAGCTATTACTATCCACTGAAAAGTTTTCCTGCCAATTGCTGTAGAGTCTGAAAAGGATCTGGCATAATTTTGATTATTTATACATAAGTATTTGGAGATAAGCAGTCTCTCATAGGCAGTGTAATTTATTTTATTTAACTTCGCATCTTGCAGGAATCTGATGTTTTCCCTGATGTCTTTCCTCCTGCCTGAGGAGGAGATTAACAAAAGCATTGGTGTTTAAAATGGCATATGACAGAGCTGCAACATGATCAGCCCCTATACTAGTGCAGGCTGTGAGGGTATGATTCCGTTATATCTCATCTGGTTCATGTAATGCCTGCAAGCTCCAGAGAACAAATTAACTGATGCAAAAAAATGTTTCAGTCTGCAGCCACAAAACAAGCCAAAGCCTGCGAAAAAGCCACTAAGGAGCAAACAATCAGCAGACCTTCCTGTTAGATAGGGACAGACACATAGCCAATGTGCAGCTAAGATTCTCACTCAGCCTCACCTGATAGAATACAACTGTGCTTTCTTCTGGCCACACTCATGTTTGAGATCAGCTTTGGGCAATTCAAAGTTCCTGATGAAGCAGGGAGAAGGCATTATCTGCAATATTTTAACACTTTTCTCTCTAAGTCACCAATGTCAACTCTCAAGTTGTTTCCTGCACTGCTTTCTCAGTCACTTAGCATAAGCAAATACTGAATTCGTTCTTTGGTTGTTTCTCCTTATGAAAGCAAAAAGCTGTCATGATCCCGTCTTTGTCGGATGACAAAGCTAAACTGCTAGCCTATTTTATCCTTGGAGAAATGTTCAAGTGCAGGAGAAATTACCTTGACTGAAAATTGAGTCTGCAACATGTCCTTCATGATGATTTTGAGCTTCCTGCCCACAGATGAGACACCTTCAATGTTTTTGCCTGCACCAACTAGGTACTTGAATTCAACTCAGCTGCTCTCTTAGGCTTCGCTTTAACTGCTGGAGCAGTCCCATTTGTGTCACTTTTCCCAGTTGGCTCTGAGGCACCAGTGTGGGTAACGCTGGAGCATATGCAGTGACAAGGGACTTCCTCCACCACAGTGTTTTCAAAAGCACACAGCTTCTGGCTATAGTAGCTTGAATTTCACTACATAAAGCAATAGCCATCATACTTTCATCTGACTTGTTTTGTTGTGTCTTGTCAGGTATTTCAACCACAGCTAAAGACAAACTTACCAAGAAAATGCCTGGAAAAATACCACAGAAAGGGACTTCGCTGTTTGTTTCAGGGTAGAAGCCTTCCCAGAAGATAGCAGACCAAATCTGGTTTTAATTACATCAGTGTAACTTCAGAGTGTCCTCACATAAGCTGGAATGTAAGTGAGCACGTAAGCTGGAAACACTGGAGTCTATGGCAAACTGCAGAGACAGACATCCAGAAGCTGCAGCACTTGCACAATTTCTTCTGCAGACAGCTTCTCCATCTGTCAGCAGAAGACAGCACCCTCAGAAGACTCTCACAGCCCATTGGGTCTGGGTGAGCATGATCTGTATACTGATGCACTGGGGACGCAGGACACCTTGCACCTACTGCTGATGCAACCACACACTTTCTTTCTGTCCTGAGGCACACAATAGATTCAAAGTCTCAGTTCAACAGTAATGAAGATGTCTACTTTCCTGGGAGAAGGATTGTAAGGAGTTTTGCAAATAGGAGAGAGCTATAAAGGTGATGAAGGGCTGCTTCCTATTTTCCATCAGGCATCTCCCTTATCACAGCCCTCCTCCACTGGAGGTAAGGTGTCCAGTCATTCTCCTTGCTATAAGTAATTTCTCTAATTCACAAAGCATAAGACTTAATACAGAGGATCTAAGATTAGGCTAGTGTGTTTTGGACTAACTTAAGCAATGTGGTAGGACAGGAGCCTGTGCAGACTAGGGTGTGAGTATCCAGGATTTTGCCTAGGAAAGGAGGCAGAGTGTTCCATACCTACTGCTGAAGTGGTGAGTTTGGTAGCTGGAAACATAGGCCTATGACACTTATAAATTGAAAGTGCACTAGTCAGAACATAGTTAATATTATCTAACCTTGAACTTGAATATAAGTATAGAAAAAATAGTGTAACCAACATAGTGCTTGAGCATTTCACAACATTGTGATGACTCATAAATATGACAGCAGTCTGCCCACCAAAGGGGCAAACAATGAGTGTAGCTGCATGTGGGAGACACAACAAAAGTTGGTGAGAGACAAGATAAGAACAACAGACTGAAAATAAGCAGGATATCCTGCCAAATGCACAAGAAGAATGACTGGCATGATGAAAGAGTACAGAGTACACAGACAGAGGAGACCACCCCTTTTGAGAGGGAGACAAAAGAGCACTAAAAACCTCAATCTTAAAGAGGAAAGATAGAGAAGAAAAAAGACAGACCACTTTGTTGTTCATCAGAGATATCTCAAGCATGATCACCTGGACCTCCATGACTAAGAAATGCCAAGGACTGCAGCTACCTGCACCAGCTGTACAGCATCATCTCCATGGTACTGTATACTTACAGCTGATTTAAAATATGACTATTGTTGTCTAATGTGTTTTCATACATATAACAATGGTTATTAATGATGCATAAGAAAGAATCATTAGCAAAAGCAGTGCTATCAATGAATGAATTTGGAAAAGTTTTGTTTTATAGTTTAAAACTGACTTGATGTTTCTGTCAGAATTATAAGTACACCCATACAGCGATGTCAAATATCTTAGCTGATACAGAGAGATATATAGAAATAGGGTGATATATATATGTGCATGTACATATAGTCACAAAGAATTTGAAAGATGTAGGAGACAAAGGAAAGAGAAGTGATATGAGAAACAAAAAGAAGAGCTGAGAAGCAAGAATTTTCCAATTTATATTTTGTCTTCCATAATCATATACTAGAGCAGCATGGCTATGGAGGAAAGGGTAAAAAGTGGCAACCATCCTCCTTTCATGCCAGACTGTAAACCTTTACTTCCTTTGGAAAGAAACTATGAATTAGAAATATACTATAAAAATACTGTAAGGAACTTTATGTACAACAATCTGCTCATTTAGCCAGAATTAGTAAAGATTCAATTGAAGAACACTATACATTTCTCTTGTTTGGTTTAATTTAGTTTGGTTTGGTTTAGTTTGGTTTTAAGTAGTGTGTACAGTGTATTTGGTTCAGCTGGGATAGAGTTGATTTTCTTTGGCTTCTCATACTGGCCTGCCCTGGACAGGGCAAGGAGTGCAGGGGAAGCTGTCAGGGAACACATCTGGGACAGCTGACCCAGGCTGACCAAGGCAGTATTTGATGCCACGTGACACCTTGCTTAGTATATAACCTGGGGGAGTTAGTTGGGGAGTGGGACATCACAACTTGTGAACGGGCTGGGCATCAGCTTCTGGGTGGTGATTGTGTTGTGCATTACTTGCTTTGTATATTAATTAATTATTATTGTTATTATTTTTCTCTTCCTTTGCTCTTCTACTAAACTGTTGTTATCTCAACCCATGTGTTTTACATTTTTTCTCTCTGTTTCTCCTCCCCTTCCCACACAAGGGGAAGGGTTGAGTGAGGAACCATGTGTTACTGCTGGCTGGGGCTAAATCACAACAATACATTTTATTGCTTGGCTTTTTTCTTGCGTAAACTGTTTCATTGGAAGAATGTGTCAGCTCTAACCACTAAGGAAAGAAAAAATAAAGAACTATTTAATTACTAAACTTAAAGTAACTGCACTTTACAGCTTATGGGAAGATCCCTGTAAAATCTAAGGAGGAGGAAGTGTGCAGGGGTATATAGAAATACAACTGCATTGAGGGAAATTACTGTAGAAGGCTATACTTTTTAATATAGAACCTCTGCTTAGGTCAGAATTTTCCTCAATAAGTTTGCAGGATTTTTTGCTTTGGCTATAACTGATCATCTTCTAAATGCTGTCAGATGAGTTGAAAGCTTCATAACATTTCAGTTGCTTTTTCTGCTAAATTGTATATTATTCTTCCTAAAGGGAACATTATTCCACATTACTCTTCTTTGTTCCAGTAGTGTTTTTTATCTGGGTGTTTAATAAGGCTACTCACACTGATATTGTAATTCTTTTTGCTTAGAAAATTTGATCAGATCTTTGAGCAGCCTCTTGCCTAATTGCATTGTACAGCTAAGGAGGTTTGTCCATTCCTATCAAGTTCAAACGGCCTTGTTTACAACGATTTTTAAAGTAAGACTTCCCTGAAAGGCAACTTCCTGTGCTATCTTTATACCATATGTATTTGAGTACCTTTCATTCAAAAGTATGCTCAATAAAACGAGGAGGAAAGGAGAAGGCAGCACTGTTACATAGATAGAAGCCTTGTGCGGCCATGTAGGCCAGAATATCAAAGATCAGCTTTCCCTCAACTCCTGCTCCTGTGAAGTGCTACAGCTGATAGTGGGCACTTGTGCTGCAAGACTCTGTCTCACCGACTGCATCAAACGAAAGGGCAGGGCCTCAAAACCAACTTAAGCATGCTCTGAGTCAGTTGCAAGTTAGTCAGTGTTCCATCCATTGAAAAGATTAAAGGACTAAGAAATAAACCCTGCGTGTAGCCAGTCTCTTGCACTGCATGTGACCTCTGTTCTTGACATGAGACTAACTAAAGTCAGTTCTCTAAGGAGCCAGAAGCCATGCCTTTGCAAGCGGGGCAAATCAAGCAGGGACCAACAATACCAAAGAACTCTACACCTTCAAGTATATTAAACATCTCTTACCTTGAGTAACACTAAAATAAAGTCTCCAATGAAATTAATTACTTTACAATTTGGTGTAAAGGTTTTATTTACGCTTTCAGGAAGTCAGGGGACCGCAGTGTTAGTCAGAAAAGAATTAATGATCTTTTCTTATTAAACACAGAGAGTTTTAAAGTACAGCAAGTGGAAAAAACAAATTTACTGCTGTTTCTCTAAAAAAGAGACATACTTATAAGGAGAAAATAGGAGTCCAGTAGTATGCAATAAAAGCAACTCAAAAAGAACAAATACCCATAGTCAGTAATTGTTTTCATTCCCATGCCTATGTTCTGTTATGTCCCAGAGTAAAGTTCACTCAAATGAAACTTTTAAAATACATTTATGAGTGCATTGTATGGAAGCCCTTTATGCCCTGTTGAAAACCAAGTTTATATACATGTGTAAAAATACTATTCATCTAGGGGTATTGCATCACAGATTGATGGACTAAGGATTTTATTCTTTGAGGTCAAAATTAATGTATTTTGTCTTATGAGTTACTACCATTTAGCCATAATTAGTGAGTATGATAGTTATTCAAAATCAAGGCACTTTTTTACTCTTTTCCTGATCTTGTATGGCACAGCATTCTGATCACCCTCCACAGACACCCTGAACTGCTCTCTATTTCAAGGTGGCAACCTCAGTCATTACAGGAGACTTGAATCTCACAAAAGCCAACCTGATTTTGTTGATGATACAGGTGAAATTTGCCGGCTTAGCAAGTCCAACAATAGTTCTTTTCCAGTTCATTGGAACACTAGATGATACCTCACCTGTTTTTCAAATGACTCATGTCTCATTGACAGTGGAGCTCATGAGCAAGTCTAAGAGTGTGCCTGTGTGACCTTGCATGCCGGTTGTTCTGTCTCTGTAACTGCTTTCATTGCCTTTTCCTTTGTAGTTTTCCACCAGATATCTCGGATATTTGGATGCTTTCATGTTTCTTCAAGTGACTACATTGTTCAATGTGAATCAATAACACCTACACCACCAACAGCAGCATGTTCAGATTTCTTGATTCCAGATGACATTAAGACCCTTAGTGGATTAAGCAAATTTATATTTTTATTTCAGTTTCTTGGTCTTCTCCAAAGATCTGAGTACCATTATTGGTTTTGGAACATGGAATGAGGTATTAAGAATTTCTGAATAAGAACATGTTATCACCCATTTTGGGGGGGACATTTCCTGTTATCACTGATTAAAGCAATCTAGTGAAATTGATCCTAGTTTTGTCTTATTTACCAAAACTGAGTTGTAAAAAGAACTGTTGTAAACTGAAACTTAATGAGCTTGGTCATTACACTAAGCAATTTTGTATTGCGACTTAGAGACAGAGCCTCCTTTTTCACTAGAAAACCATGACCTTTTACCTCCAGGAAAATTCAACTGTTGAAATGAACAAACAACCTAAGATCCCTTTGTAAATAACAATGAGTCAATGGTGTGTAGTCCTTAACTTGCCTCATCCTGTAGCAGATGTCTAAAAGAGGTTGCATAAATCCTAAAATTGCGTTGTTCTCTCTTTTAACAGCAGAATGAGCCCAAGTTTACTGTGTAGGATACTGATATCTACCTTGTAAACAGCCAAGGTCAAATGAGATGAATCTCAGACCTTCTGGGGTCAGAGAAACTCAGCCTTCTTCATGAGTTTTGTGCACAGATTTCAAGTTTTTCTGATTAGAATCAAATTCTGATTTCTAGAGTTGTATTTACACTTACTATTCTACCATTCCCAATTCGTATTCACAGTATATACTCCTCTCTATGCCTTTTCTTTTTTCTCATGGTGTGGACTATTAGAGCTACAATATCTCTGATACTAGCTCTAACAAAATTCTTAAATGCATAACATTCATTTTTGTCTCTTTTGAGTGTTTGATTAACTCAGAATTGTCGCTGCACTCCTTGCAGTTCCGTTCACAACCATGCATGTGACGCATACCAGGGGAATTTTGGAAATCTTAGTTTCTCTGTTTCTCTACCACTTGATGGAGTTCCCACTTAAAACCTAGCTTTGTAAATCCATGCTTCTCACCCCATTTGTAAAGTTACATTTCATAAATTAGAAAGAAGGGAAAGAAGAAAGTAAAACACTTGAATGAATGACCCTGCGGGCAGGAAGCAGAAGGCAGAAAATATAACCACATTTTCCAGGAGGCCTACTGAGCTGGAGGAACACTGACATGGTGTTTTCTGTTATGACTGAGAAGTGGAACAGAGATTAATTACTCAGAGGAATTTGAACATGAGCATTATCATTGCAATTTTCCAATGGGAACAAGTCAACTTCTTGCCTAACTTCCACTCTAATTTAGCAGGAATTGGCAGTAAAACTTTCTTATTTTTCTTTTAAAATCCTATCCCATGGTCACAGAATTATCAGTAAATAGTGAGTTGTGGATATATTGCCCTTATTACTTGTGAGTAGAACTTCTCAGAAGTTTAAAAAGAGAGTTTTATTCAAAATGACTGAGGTGTTATGGTCTTCTTGAGATGGCTGAGGAAAAGGTCTCTAAGATATTGCCTAAAATTTACTGTATTTTGATACTTTTTTTTGTTCATTGCAATGATTCTTCATGTTGGAGGAAAGACTAGATCACTGTTGTTGATATAGTTTAGATATAAACTATGGAAAGTACCAGTAACAATTTCTTCCCAGGGTGTGATGAAAATCAGGTATGACATGTGCTTACAGCAGCTGTCAGAGAATGAAAGGTATCAGTCATTCACTTTTCATTATTAAAAAATCAAAGTTTTGCATTATATGCTTGATACAAATAAAACTGAAAATATTTCATAAGCACATACAAGGCACTTGGCTAGAAACAAGACTGCACAAGCAAGTTGCGCTCAAAGAGGGGCGTACATGCAGGGCATGGCACAACAATGCTCTGTCAGTCAAAGCATCTTAACAATGAGAATTGCATTTGTTCCTTGCACTTAATGCATAAAATGTGCCAGTCTTGTTTCAATGGCAGCATGGAAACAATATAAAAGATTACTTAATTTTTTTCCACTGAGAAAAGAGGAGTTAATTTTATTGGTATAAATGCCATTTACCTATCTATCTATCTATCTATCTATCTATCTATCTATCTATCTATCTATCTATTTATCTATCTATTAAGGAGCTGCCAAGGAACTTCCATACGAGCAGTAGTCTCAATTCTCAGTACAAAGTAGCAGTGTTCTCCCTGACTCTCTACCAAACCAGCATGTACATTTCAGGTCTACCAAGTCACTACAGACTCTTCTGATTGTACAGTATTAGAATTGGGTGCAGCATATTTCCTCTACGTGTTCTGGTGTCCAACAGCATTGTATTTTAAAGTACAAAGAGCAGGATTCCCTCTGGTCAGAACTGAAGCCTGCAAATGATTACAGCTTTGCCATTGTCAATATTTAGACTGAGTCAGAGGCACATGCGTAGGCAAATCTCAGCAATTTACTGTTAGCAGTCTTACAATGTTGATTGTACTCCTACTAGAACAGCAAAACACATTTTGTCACCCTATGTAGTAAAATGCCTATGTACAGATCACACTGCAGGAAGTATAAATTACTGGTATCACAGTAGTGTATGCTTAGTGAGTGTCAGCAAAGTGAAATTTGGTTACAGCTACACCAAGAACCAGCCTCAGTATGCCTGAATGTCCTAGAAAGGTTATGTTTCTCCTACTCCCAGCAAAGATAGAATTACAAATAATAATACGAGAAGGAAGCCATTAGACATTTTTTTCTCTTAAACTGACATGAATCCTCCACCACGCCTAAGATGGATATTGCTTTGAAGCTGAAACTTCCTCTCTCATCCACTTCTGATTGCCAGCAGCAGAGTCCATGGGCAGGTCTCCCTTTAAGTTGGGTGAAAGGAGGGACACAGGAAGGCCATCAAAACAGAAAAATCTTTTTGTCAGTAGCTAGCTCAAAAAATGTTTGTGATTCCAGCTGCCAGCAGGCAACTTCAGGCAGTGTGCGTATTCTCTAATACCTAGTGTCTTAACGCCAGTGATCTTCTCTTTTATACAGATATTGGTAGGAAGTCCAGGTGAGGCAGAGAAGTAGTTATCCCCACAATTTACAGATAAAAAATGACAAACAAAAAGGTTTATGTTGCATAAACCAATCCAGAATAGATAAACCCAGTGAAATAATTCACCCAGTTGGATACTCAGAGTAATTAATCTATAGTGCTTCTGTTGTGGCATAGTGTGATGATGATGAACTGCACAGAAAATAGTTTATGCGTGATCGTATCTGAAATACAGAACAGAATAAAGATCTAAGTATATATCACTGGAGATCAGCACCATAACTCAAACCCATCTTCCCACATTTCCTTAACCTCAAATTTCATGCTTCTTAACCAAAAAATTATGATGGTTGATCACCTCTAGCAACTGTTTAGGTAAGTAAGTGTTACTTAAAAAAAAAATCACTAACTTTCGTCAGTGTAGTCAGAGAGAGATTTGCCATTTATTGCAAAAGGAAAAAGCTTTTACATCAAAAAACTTTATATCATAGATAAATAGCCAAAACCCCCTTGTCAGGAACACATCAAACTGCTAGAAGAAGAGAGGGGGACAGATGGCTTCAGAAAACATCAGGATCCAACAAAACTGAAATGGTTGAGCTGAATTAATAGATAGCTCATTTATCCACAATAGTGTTCACCTTGGTTAAAACATCATCCAATCTAAGATATTAAGGAAATTCTCGGAAGTCTGGGAATTATTAATAATTTCTTACACAGAGGTAATTTTCCCTGCAGTTGGGAAAAATTAATACTAGATCTATTGTAACTGGTCAAAATTTTCATTAAAAAATATTAAAGAATATTCAAAATGAAATAGAACTTTAAAGTTCCTCTACTACCTTTCTACAAAAATGTGATCTTTCAAAAAATCCAAATCATTGGTGAGACAGAAAAATACCATGTCTAATACAAATTTCACAAGCACATTTAAATGAACAAGTTAATCTATTTTCACTTTACTTTGTGCGGAAATTGTGGATGCCTAGGTCCACATTATCAATACAGCCTACGATACACATTCATATCTTTGTGTCTGAGAAACGAAATGCTGAGTGAACTTTTTTTTTAATTGGATAATAGAAATGGGGAAACATGTAAGGATGGCGAAAATAAAGGAAAGTTTAAAAAATGTTACACAAAGTATTTTTTTAATGTTCAGCAAGACAATCATGGAGAGCTCTGGTTGTCTGTTGTAGTAAGCAAAATGCCATCACGCCTCAGATTAAGGAGACTTAATAAAAGAGAGTCATTATAATAGATTTTTTTTATATACTCACACTAGAAAATTAGCAGCTAGACCTCCCTTCTACCCCTTTCTTGAAGAAAATCCCTCACCTCTGGAAAGGAAATTTCTTACCTACAAAATAATAATCACGTTGCAATGAAAAAACACTAACAAAAATAAAACAATAAGCAATGAAGGCACAGGAACTACTGCAGTCTATAATACTGACATCCAGATGCAGATGAGAATCTCCTCCACCACTGTTGAATATGACTCAAGCTGAAAATGCGCTATTTAGATTTGATGATCTGTTCTTGTGTCTGCAAGTACTTAGCAAGAAAAAATATTTTCTAATTGATGGAACAATGTGTGTTCATGCTCATCCTAACTGTGTTATGATTTGGTGGGGTTTTATTTATTTATTTGTTTTCCTTAGACAATGCAATGGAAGAATAAGATCCGAGTCAGTATGAAAAACATAAAAAGATCCAGGCAATGGAAAGCATTCCATTTTGCCTTCTCAGTAAATCCACTGGAAGGACATGCAGTTCTGCAGCTCTCTGATCTCATAGTGTTCCAGTACACAGGATCACGATTCTTTAAATCCTCTGTGAAACATACGGGTACTCACTGAATTTTACTACTTTGCTATTTTATTTCCTTGTAATCTTATTAGCTGCTAATTTTGCTTCTGTTTCAGGCATCTATCCACTCTTTAAAAGCCAAAGCTCTGGCATGTCTGTGTATTGTTAGATTCACTGGCAATTCTGAGAAAACAGAAAATTGTTTAAGTTGGATCAAAATCAGAACTTTTAAAATTTCTAAAAAAAAAGGATTTCTTGAAACTTTGGAATTGAACACAATGTTTCATTTTCGCGTTGACCATTTTTAAATTGACTTTACATTTAAATCAAATTAAAATATATTTCTCCAAAACCAAAATAAAGTTCATAAAATATTCGGGTTTTTTCAGAATATTTTGGGCTGTGTTATGTTTTTGGAGCAGCCTGCCCAGCCCTGTGCCACCTGAGTACCATAAAACATTGTCCAGCTGCACTATCAGTTGCACAGCACATGGTCAGTTTTGTCCAGAAGCCCACTGCCAACAAGGAATTCAAAGAAGAACAGAAGATAAATCAGTCCTGACACCAGGCATATTGCCTGTTCTGTCTGTGGCCAGACCAAGCACCAGGGTACAGCTTCTCCAGCCCGAGGGTACAGCCACATGCAGTTTGCTGTCTGCTCCAACAGGCCAACAGGTGGAAGATCAGACACAGCGCAGCAATGGTGGCATAGGGATCTAGCAGTGGTACTTCACTAACTTGGGAGTGTAATGTAGGGTTGTAATGCTGATGCCTTCAGTCAGCAACCACAGCCCACCAACAGCCAGGGGTTACTGTCATAGAGATTAAAAATTACTGTGGACAAGATTGTGTAATCCTTGTTCCTTTGTGTCATGCAGCCTCATGTAGACAGCTCTAACTTTCAGCTTTTAGGTGAACACTCCCCCATGGTGCTTCTCTCTTTCTCTTGTTAAAAATGACCTGTTTGAGGCACAGCTCCTTTGTGCTAACACCTAAGCTGACTGAGGAATAATTGAGAAATTGTAAATAAGTCAAGCGGGTTTTGTCCTTGTTGCAATGTCCCAGGCCACTAAGTATTCAGTTTCTGGGCAGAATAGTCATGTCTCTGATTTGGAGCTTGTCTCCACTATTTGTGACTACCCAGGGTACCTAATGCTCTCCAGGAAATACAGGGTCTGGGGGAAGGAGTCCTTTGACAAGTAGTTGCTGGGGAGGGTTACACATTCAAGAAGGCTCTGATTTGCCATGTCCTTTGCCCTACCAGCCAGCATCTGGGTACATGGCCATGCACAACCTCCACATTTATTTGTAAGAGTCCATATATGTTCTTCAACCTCTTCCCCCTCCCCCAATATACACAGGAACACACAAGAGCTCTGCTTCTGGGTCCTGCTGAGGGTGTACAATGCCCAGAGGGCCTAAGAAAATATGTGGGAAAATGGGCTTCAGACCTTTCCCAGCAGATTTAGTCTCTGAATTTTATGAGAACCAAACGGCAGTAGGACCAGATTTTTGTCTTCCTGAAGCTGGGAAGCAGCCTAGATAATAGCACACTCTCCAACCACCTACTCAGGGCACTGAACTAGCAAGAACTTCATAGCAGTCTGCAGTCCAATGAGCTAGTGAAAGTCCTAAAAAAACATGAATCTGCTTCGCAGCACCTGAAAGTCAGCTTAGAAGGCTTAACTTTAGAGTAGAGATCTCTGAACATTGCCATTTTGCACCCTCACTGCTCTACAAACACTGGCTTGGACCACACCCAAAAATCTTTCTAAGTGCTCCTTGTTTGGATGGGTAACCTTGAAATCACATGTGTTAGCAAACCACTTCCACACATTGACTCACACCCTTCCCTAGCATGCAAGTATTCCTCTCTGCACACCCAGCATAGCTTCCAAAAGAATGAGAGGTATGCTTTGCAGGTCATAAAATACCCGTGTCTGTATACATATAAATGTAAATGCATACATCTACCTATGAATATAGGTAGACAGATAGATGGATAGATTTAGTAGAAAACAGGAGAATAGAATCCAGGAGTAAACAAAGCACAGGCATAACATCTCATTTACATCTAAAGTAGTACTTTTGAAGGTCACTATCAAATACATTAGCCAACAAATTTTGACCCAACTAAAGCCAACTCAAGCTTTTGATAAGTTATCCAACTATATGTCTAAGAATATCAGTGTATGCCATTCATTTTGTTTTCTCTGCAGTTTCTGAGCACCTTGAGTTTAGCCTGTTCTCCTGCCGATCTTCACTACCTTTTAGGTTCAGTATTATTGCTGGTACAACAGTGCCATACTACCATTATTTCTATTTCCACTCTTTAAAAGCCATGTGGGTTTCCTGCATATATTTTTATGTTTATGTTCTTTCTTCAAAATGTTTTAGACTTTGGAGTCAGTGCATTATAAACAAATGCTAAATCTGCTAATATCTCATGTCTTTACTCAGCAAAACAAATGAGTAGTTGCATGCACAGTCAGCAAAATTCTTTAACATTTATGTAGAACTGCATTAGGCTGCAAGCAATTAACCAATTCCCTACAAGCTCCTACAGTTTCTGCATATCAAGAACCCATCTAAAACTCTGAAAATTATTTCTATGGACTTGTTTTTTCATTAAATTCTACATTGCAGAGCACAATAAGTTTGAGTTGAATGTTGCCATTACTGAGATTAGAATCCTTTAGTTTTTACTATACTGGATTTTGCCACAATTGTACATGATTTTATGGCACCATCTACTGAAAAAATAAAATTATGTAAATAACAATTTAAGAAGCAATTTGAAGTTATCTTGCTTCTTCATGTGTTCAACTTGGAAATGTAGACTGCAATAAAATTTGTAACAAAAAGCTGAAATTTCATTTGGAACTTAAACAATTTGTTCTGTCCAGTGGTTCTAAAAGTATTATTTGACTTAAGGATGAACTATTCAGAAGACTGAAAAGTACAATCCTGCTTTTAATTTTTATATGCTAATCTTTGTAATCAACATTGTTCTGCAGAAGGCCAACATCATGATTCAGCCAAAAAACACTAGAAAACGCATCCTTATTTTACTGTATTTTTTAAATAATATTTATATTTCTTGAAGAAATAAAGAGTGAACATTAAATACTATATTTGAGCATCAGTTGTGTTGGTAAAAATATGTTCTTTTTTAAACAGTTGACAATCCTGAAGGAAATCTCCAAATAACAGACTGCATTGGTGTACATTCGGTAGATTCAAGCAAAAGCATGAAAATACATGATTCCATTTTATTTTTTTTTCTTTTCTTTTTGAAAGAAGACTATATATTGAACTAAAATAATGCATATTCACATTATTTCCTGATTAGGAAGGAGCTCCTGAAATGCACTGTATTTAAAATTTGCATTTTACTTGTTATGATGTATGTTCTGATTGGTTTCATGAAAATATAGATCCAAATATACACAATAATCAAATCCTTAGTGTTTGTAGAAAAAACTAAAGAATTACCTTAAAGAAAAATGTTCTTTCTTTCAAAATTTTCCCCCAATGCCAGAACAAATTATGGAGATAATCCAATAATCAGTGAATTTAATCACACAATACCACCATGTACTCTGATGCTCTCATTTACCATATTAAACTTTTAATGACATTTTAAATCAGGGCTCTACTGACTTTTCTGTTTAAAAGCAAACACATTATTCCACAAATGTCAAGACCCCCATAATAATAATATTTGGGGCATATTTTTACTACCTTCCACTCTTTTTGCAACGCTCAGGTAACACAACTTCCCTCACTGTGCCCCGGGAGATTGAAGGGCAAGCATTATTACATCCTGTAATTTCTTTTTCTGTCTCTTGACATCTAAGATACAGCAATCATGGAAAAAGCAAGCATGCTGTACTCCAACTGGCCTTAACCCATGAGTGTGCCCGTCATTGCCTGGGATGGGCCAGGGATCCAGTAAATGAGGATCAGCTTCCTTGTTCTCCATGTCTTTCCTGGACTGTTTGCCGGTAATTGTGAAAGCTTGATTCATCCTGTGGATGGAGTCTTCTTGAAATAAAGATCAGGTAATGGAGGCATTGCCCAGATTTAGGAAAGGATCCCAAAACTCAAATCAATAACCCCAGGGGAACTCCTTTTCTGACCATGTCATAGCCCAAAAGGGACCTGTTGAACAGTCACAGCCATTTGGGGAAAAGGATGGGGAAACACACACCCCAGTCCACAGCACCCTTCCTCCCTGCCTATGGCAATCAGTGAGTAGCCATTTGGAGCATATTCCATTATAAAAGATTTGCAGGCAATAAATAGGTAACACAAACATTGGGATAACACATCACTGACCTAAGTATGACAGTGAATAAAGCCAGCATGTTTCTATAACAACTAACACAGAGATTTGTGCAACCTAGGATCACATATTAAATCATTGTGATGCAAATCAAAACGTCCAGGTTAAGAGCTTAATGAGTTACAGAAGTATGAATGGTCAATATGTATCAAGAGGAAATAGGCAAAACATCATCAGTGAGATTTTGCAGAAATGCAAAAGAAATAAGGAAATCCGACGTGAACATCTGTATGTTAAGATGGACATGTTTAAATATGAAATAAAGTTGTGTGCTTTTTTCATACAAGGTCTACAGACTCTAAGCAGTATTTTAGACTCTTTAGCTCTATTTTGATATTTTTACAGCGATTACCTCAAATCATTACTGATTTTCTCAGTCTAAATTGTCCCTTGGACACGCATCTAAACTTGATGTTGATATTATGCAGTAAATTTTTTTCCCAATTCTAGACAGGTCATCTGGGATTTCAGAAATTTATTATGCTAGGAATGGTGAGGAAATAATTCTCTTGTAGTTTGTTTCTTTTGTGGTCATAATTACGCAGGTGTTTATAGAACTGCAGTGTTTAAATAAATTTTAATAAAGAGGAGTCTAGGGGAAGATATAGAACTCAGGCAGACATAGACGTTCCATCAGCTTAAAGGTACTGTACTTCTTTCTCTTTCATGTGTACATCAACTGCCCTCAAAAAATACTTATAATTCCAAAGGAAGTATTTGGCCACTATAATGGTACACAGCCGAGTGAAAAATAATACTGTAATGCAAACTAATGTAATGACACTTCTTAAAGCAAAGTCTATGTATTACAGCAGATGGAAAAACTAATGAGAAACAGATGTACACAACAGAGTGTTTTGAGTTAAATGGTATGTGTGGTTTCATTTGGGCACGTGTTTCTTTAACACATGGAGAGAGAGTATATATAGCTATGCAAAGGAAAATATTAGTTGTTGAAAATGTGTATGCTGTTGGGAAAAAGAGGCTTTAAAGGAGAAAGTATTCAGAAGAAAAAGCAAGTTCTCTAAGTCTCAGGAGAGCTCAGCACTTTTAAACTGCAATTAATTAATTCTTTTGCATTCCAGGAGGCCAAAGCAAATGAAAGGATCAGTTCCTTTCTGTACCTAAGAGGCAATGCTTGCTGCAGCTACCACCAAACCAGCTGTAAGAAACACAACACCAAACCACCAGTGGTAGCACCCGCTTCTGCCCAGGCTGCAGAGGATCCCAGCAGTCCGACCCAGATTCACCCTTCCTGGGAAGGAGTACAGCTCACAGCACTATTGACAACCAGCAGAAAGCTCCTATATGTCCGGTCGGTACGTAGTTTGCAAAACGAACCACAGTATTAACATTTGCTGAGTGCTCAGGAAAGTTGTCGGGAAAAACACATAACGACTCCTTCTTCCCTGTAAGGCAGGAAGAAGTGCACTTTTACCAACAAAACATAACGTTGCATTTTTAAATAATACAGTAAGGTAGAACTCTTTTTTTATGAGGTATTACTGGAGCAGAGTAGTGAACTAACATTTAACATAGCCATCCAAAGAGAAAACAAATTTTTCAAGGGGAATTAAGGGTATAGATATTTCACCCACACTTCTGTAATCACTCAAAGCTGAAGAAGAGGCTTTTATGTTCATATTAGAGCTAGTATCTAGGTATGTCACTGTTTGGAAGATATATATTGTCCTCTTAGTATAACAGCCACCAGCTTTACCTGCATCTCTTACACATTATGCAACCTTTATACAACTTAAAAGACCTACAGGAAGATGCAGCAACTGCAAGGCCAAGGTCGTTTGGTTTTTTTTTTTCTCAGAAATGCTGTAATTACGCTACAGATAATTTCGGAGAAAGTTTCTGTTGCTTCAGCCTACATCACCTCAAGCCTATAGACAGTTAGTGTCCATCATTCAATCCTTTCACTATCTTATTCCACAGTCCCTTATGCAGACTCACATCACCAAAAACATAAGCAATAAATATATAAATATGTATTCTGTCCACTTGTGTACTTCAGGACTCAGCGGTTAAAATTCTTTAAAAGTCTTATGCTTTTTCCAAGGTGTTTCTAGTCCCTAATTCATATTAGTAAGAAATCTCTTTATTCAAAATATACAGTCTTCTTTGAAGACATTTCCACAAGCTGTGTAGACAGACATTCCATAGAAACCACCAGCTATTGCTGTTCTTAAGTTCAGAGAAGCACAACCTCTCTTTCCCATTACACTGCTCTATTCTTGAATTGTTTATCAATTATCGTGATAACTTTAAAAACTATAAAAGGCACTAACTGGCTCCTTGTTTGCTTTGCAAATCCATTCCTTGGTACTAACTTATGAAGAGGGACCAGCAGTTTAAAAGTCAACTTTTCCATAGGCTGTTTCTGCACACACAGTCTGTAAAACAGTTCTGTTACTCTACAGAGTAGAGTATGGATCTGAACAAGACCAAGACCTAAAAGAAAATTGAGGAAAAGGTGCTTCTCCAGAGAGGAATGACTTCCACAAACTTTGGATGAGGCTCTCAGAGCACAATAAAGAGGCCATCTTCTCCTAAATTATTGTCATTCAAGCCAACAACAGGCTGGGCTACTCTGGGAAGTCCTTTCTGAATAGCAGAATGAGAGATCATTGCTTCAAGCCTGATCTTTCACCTGCAAATTTCAGTGGGATCACAGTAAAAAGTTTATAAATTATTACGGTTTTATCATTAGATAATAACATCACTACCTGCATTACACAGTATCTTTAATTTAGTTCTCTTCTACTACTTGCAAGAGGTACTCCTTTCTTTCATACCTGGATACAGAAATCTGGCAAGAAGGTGTGCCAGCTCTGCCAATTCCTCTCCTACAGGGCCAGGATCATTTATTTTCAAGGAAGGATGGCACTGTCCTTCTGGCTACCTTGAAGGTTACAGTCTGTCTGCAATGTGACAGAAGATCTGAAACTCACATGAAAACCACTAGCTCCATGAAGCCACAGTCACAATTTCAGTTTTCTATTGGCCATGCCTATTCCACATGAAGCTCCTCAAAGCAAACTGGGAGTGCTTCCCTACCCTCTTTGCTTAGTAGCCAAATCATGTTTTGGAGCAGTTAAAATAGAAAATATTTTTTATTTGCACAAGCTTTGACAAAAGCAACAAGAATAGACAGCCATTTAATAGATTTAATCCAAATACATCTATGGTTTGATGCCGCACGGCACGAAATAGGGTAGAGACAAAAAAAAAGAAAAGAGAACAAAAATCTTTTTTTTTCTTTATGAAGCAAGAGAAGGACAAAGCTCTGGGGGAAAAAACAATGACATCTTTTTCTGGAAAATATTTTCATCAGTCTCTGCCTCTGTCTCACTCTGTTGAACCAATGAGGCATTTTTCCCATTGTTATATTAAGAAAATATCCTGCAAAGTTCTTCAATTGTTTTAAAAGCTTTAAAATTAAGCCGTTGGGAAAAAAAAAGATATAAAAGAGGCCTATTGTCACAAATCATTAAACAAGTCAACCCAGAGTATGTGATTTCTCTGTTATTCTTTGCCTAGCTGTTCTTATAAAGCATATTTTATCTTAACTTGTATATTGATGACAGTCTTTTGCCAGTCTAAACTTTTTCTGCTCAATCTTTAGTCGAGTGACAATTCAGAACATAAACATTGCTGTTGCTGCAAGGGTTGATGCAAAATTCTCAAGCAGTGTTTAGCTGGGGAAGCTTAAAATTATTGCTACATTTTGTGTGACTGTGAATGTAATGCTTTTGGGAAGGACTGACCAGAAATGGCCAATGAATGCAACATTTTCCAATTACCTCCTCCAAAAAGTGGAATTAATGCATACGTTTAAGTTCTCTCTTGAACTGGGCCTGAAACTCGCAGTAGTTGAATCCTCACAGTGATTTTTTAAGAATATTTTCCTATTTTGTTTTCCTTTCTTTTGCTGCAAATTTCCTCAAAGCGCACATACAGAAAAAGGAATTAGTATATGTAATGACTAATATTTGTATTTTAAAATTATGGTTTTTATTCCATTCAGAGAATATTCTACCAACTGCTGTGCGTGCTACTGTCTCCTCCCAGAAAAGTCTCTTTATGCCTCCAGCCTGCTGGCAAACGTGAAACCCTTAGTTGGTAGAAATGCAGCCTCATAGAAGACTACATTTTCACAGGCAGGCACACAAAGAGCCTGCGGTTAAGCCCTTTGCTACCCAGTGACCTAATTTTCCTGGTTGAGTAAGACAGAAAGGGGGAGGAGTAGATGTCAGAATGTACCATTTTTAATAGGTAGTGGAATATGGTCTGAATGGTGCACTTGATTTACAATTAAAATAACTGGTACGTGTTGAGTTCCTGGGACAGCCACACCAAAAATGAATGTGATGTGTACTACTGATTGTGTTTGATTTCCTTCCGGTTCCTTTCATTAAGATGTTCTATTCCCGTAAAACAAAAACATTTATATTCTCACATCTACGTCAATAGCAAGAGATCAGTTTTCAAAACCTGCCCCATTTCCTCAATGACTCAGCTTCTCAGCATTGGTCTGTTTGCATAATGAGAGTAACTGATCCCTGGAGTAAAGAGATCCACTTCACGTAGTCCCAAACAAATTTGTGTCATTAAAGGTCATGTAAAATGAGTTGCTTCCTTATATGATAATTTATATTGTCCCATGTGTGTTCTACATCTTTTTTATAAGTATAGTTCGTGACACATGACAGTGGGAAGAAAAAAGTGAAAAAAGACGTATTTGGACTCAGCTTTGAAAGTAGAATATTACTGGTACCTGCAATACAGTTATAAGTCCTCTGTTGCAACTATTATAGGGAACAAGTGCATATTCTACTAATATCTCACTTGGCAATCCCTGAGGTCAAGGAGACAGTCATTAATTCCACTTCAATGTACAGGTGAAATGTATCCATTTGTTAGAATATTCTTCAAATCTACGTTTTTCATATGTTACAGAACAGGTAGCAGCTACTTTATGGGCAAGTTGTCAGGGACCTGTTATTATGAATTTTTTTTACATTTGAAATACAAAGTTGCAGTATAAAATCAATTTCCATAGTCATTACTTCAAAAAATCACTTCATTTAGTCCAGTGACAAATATGAAATATACAGTTCTGATCTTTGTTTCTTTCAAAACAATAGTTGCACAAGGCCTCCTAATACAACTGGAAAACTGGTTGTAATGAAACGGAGCACAGACCACTGGTCCATTAGTAATCAGCAATGTAGAGAAAGCTGTGATTCACAGTCAAGAGAAAATTCGGCGATGCTTATCTCCTGGTTCCAATCCAAAGCCAGTTCACAGTACTCGCACTGTCACATTTTAGGCAGATATATTACATGTATTGCACCATTCTTCTGGTTCATTTATTGTTTTAAAGACAACATCTAGGTTAAAATCGGAAAAAGGAATTACGTTAAGAGAAATTTAGTGTTGGAAGATTTATAAGCTGCTGCTGAGAGCCACCAAGAGTGAAGATAAAGTTCTCAGTTCTGTCCCCTGTACAGACTCTTTCAATGATGATTTAAAACCTAGTCATGCTGATCAAATAAAAGAACATGTGAGACAAAAGATGAAAAATTAATTCAAGCAGGTGTGTTTGCATAAGTATGGAATTTGTCAGAGGCAAAGTGGGATGTGTTGAAGTGGAACAAGAAGAAAGAAGTTTGTTAAGAAAGAAGAACTGGGAGAACTTAATAAGTGTTGAATTCTGAGGACATGAAGACCCCATGGAAAATTTGAAAGGTTTTATGCCTTGTGTAATTGGCATAAGAATATTATATAGATCAGCTTGCAAATTTTTATCTTTGCATCTTTGCTATCTGCTGCAGTGGTAGCCCAACTCTGAGTTATGAAAATAAAGCAAACCTAGTGTTATCCACAAACATTGTTGATAATTTTTTTTAGAAGTAGATCTTACCTTTCCCCAGGATATCAGCTTTGCCCAAATACTTGCACTACATAATCTTTACATTTGTTTCCAATTGCAAAGGGTGAACGAACTGCGAAGATTTAGGTGTAGTCTTTGTCTCAAAATTATTTATCTACAACAAAACAAAAAGGAGTACTGCACAAGAAGTGCAGTGTAAGACAGCTCTTCATGACATGGCTGGTCTTTTTCATGAAGAGTTAGTTATTTTCAGTTTAGTCTATCTTACGGGAGAGGACAGACCTTGCAGGGTGTGCAAAGCCTACCAACTGGGTAGTAAAGTGCTACTCATCTAAGAGGAAAGACATTGTGGTCAGACTGTGAAGTTGTACTTACAAAGAATTTCTGAAAAGATAGTTTAAGAACCAAGTCATTATGTCTTATAAATTCTGCATTACATCCATCTTGTCAGTTTTATTAGAGTTGTTAGGGTTTATATACCTGCAATAAGGAAGCTTCCATTTAATGTATTCTTAGCTTGTCCTGAAATCAAAAAAAAGTCTCATTAAGAGAAAAGGGGGACAGGAAGCCAAATATCAAAAGAAGTTATCATAACCCAAAGGATGGCAATCCTAATACAATCGTGTAAGTCATCTACATCTCAGGTAGACTGATTCCCCAAATGTGAGCTCAGGAAAAAAATGAGAGAAGGAAATTTTCAACCACAGCAATATTTGCTCATTCTCTTGCCTCTAAGCATAAAAATAGGCTTCAGGTATGAACACCAGAGATACTGTTTTGTTAGTAAAAGAGTAGTATCCTGGGCTCCTGGAGTGCAGAAGAGAGAATATGAGGCAGAAGGCACTGTATTACTCATCTCTAGATTGCTGTGTTCCTTTTCTCTGTGTTGGAGGGATCTTTCCTGTGGTTCTGGTGCAGAGTAAACAGGTGGGAGCCATGTCTTGTACCACACGGTGAAAGGCTTCTCCCTGACATCAGCAAAATGAAACAGCCCCACATGTTCACACACATCCATATGATTTGCGAATGAGTCATTGTCAGGGTATTGACAAGGATGGCAAAGGATGATTTCACAGATAGCATCTGACATCTTCATCTTGGGCTTAATCAGAATCCCAGTTAGGGAAGAACGATATGGCTCTTGACTGCTGACTCTGGCCAGATGACACAGCTGTGGAAGCTCTTGTGAAAGTAGCCTGACTCAGACTGAAAAATACTTGGATCTCAAATAACGCAATGACAGAGTCAACAAATAGAAATGAACATCCAAATGCAATCGACATAGTTGGTCAAAGTGACCAGAACTTGCCTTGTACCCCTGTGACACTACAACAGGAAAGGGCCAGGAGATGTCCAGAGCTGGGAAAGGCACAAGACTTTCAGTGCATGACTGTCTCCATACAGTACTGACAGACAGGCCACACAAATGCCACTGAGGAATTCAGGATGATTAATTGATAGTGGTGTATCCCCATCAGAGGAATGTTTCACTTAGGCTAATAGGTCAGGCTGAGAAGGAAATATTGTGAGAAGAAAAATAGGGATAGTGTCACTAAAACTATCACTGAAATGTACATTGAGATATTTCTAAGCTGGATAATAAATAAAAAAATGAAGAAAAATAAAAAGAAACAGAAAATAAAAACAAACAACTCATAACAGAGTGCCTATTCATTTTCAGTGAGGGAAGGAGACTTACACTTAAGGATCCTAGGGTCTACATCATTTCAGGTCACTAGCCTACTGAATATATCATGGTAACAACTTATGACATCCTTCTTGTTCTCATTCAATCCTTCTCAAGAAGGCTCCATCTACAAGTATATATCTCCATGAAAAGCTTTGGGGTTTTAACAAGGAATCTCCAAAATGTCATTTTTCAAATGAAAGATTTTTCACCGGAATTTCCCAAGTAGTACCAAACTAAAGATACTCATGCATTACTTGAAACCCCAGGAATTTTGGTATTGAATAACAACATGAAGTCTAAACTTTTCTGGTTTTTGGGTTTTTTTCTTTCTGAAATTGCACGGGGTTTTATTGATCGAGGGGGCGGGGAGAAAGAAGATGAATCATAAATAAAGGTATGGTTTACTTTTCCACTGAAATACTATGTTGACAAAGAAAAGTACTTGCCTTCAGTTATCGCCTAGAGTTTTTATTGTTGACAACTTAATAAGAAACACAGCGAGAAAGGAAAGAACAAAGGTATGTACTAAGCAAATTATCAAGTAAATGAGACCAAAGAGTCCTGATAAATCTCAGTGTTGCCAAAAGATAATTCAGTCCAAAACATCTGAAACACTAACACAAGTAAAGACGTTTAATCCTTCTTTGGTCACATCAGTTGCATTTAAAGGATAAACAAAAGTCCTGAGTTTACAGAGAGTAATTCCAATGCATGTTGTCATTTCTTTAAGGTATAATGAGCCTTAGAATTTACACACATGGAGGGTTTCCAGCAATTCCTGTTTTATTTAAAGCTTTATTGTATTTTTCCTTAAGTCAGTCATCACAATGTATCCCTCTTTTTAGGACTTATGAGGTATTGTTTATCTAGAGATCGCAAGATGTTCTTATACGTATGATATCAACTCCACTGCTCAAAAGTAGGAGTTAATATTGTCTAGGGCCTGGTATAGTTCAAAGATTGCGACGCTGTGCAGTGGGTTTGGAAATAGATCAAAAATCCCAAAGGGATGAGGCCAGGCCACTGGCAATTTACTCCAACCATATTGTGCAGAAAGCTGAAAAATGTAACTCACGCTTCTCACTGCTAATCTTTGGGATCTTAACCAAACATTGGCCTTCTAGTCTTCTAACATCTAAAAAATCCAGTGTTTAATGACAATATGGCAATAAACTGCTTGCTTTTTGTTTTTTCATTCCCAAGTTCACAGACACACACAGAAACATAAAAATACTCATAGAATTTTAGTCAATTCAGCTGATTTCTCTGACTTCATGAAACTCTGAATGATTTTCAAGAGACAAAACCAAAATAAACAGATCATAGAAAACAAAACATTTAGGTTCTTTCTTTGGAGATAATCTGCTGATCTTGATGCTTTAGACACTAACTAATGTTTTTTCTTTGATTTGCTTTGATTTTTAATGATGTTACTTTGATTAAAAACACTTGCTTATGTACAGAGAAAGCGTGTATTTCAAGGCGAAGGTAAAAGGAAAGTTGGATTTCCTTTGTGAGAGTCAGTGTAAAATGTATCCTTTTTTTTACGGAAATAGATGCTGTCTTCACAAGTACCATAGTAACTATTATTAAAAAATAGTTTAAAATAATTCTCAGCCAAAACCAGCAGCCTATAATTTCAATCTTGTGATGTGGCCATTTATGCTCTTTTGAAACAGTGTTACAGAGGTCTAGTGTTCCTTGATTTCTGAAAATCAAGCACCTCCAGTGTTTGTCAAAAATTACAATCAAATTCAAAATCATTCCAAACAAACTTCCCAAAAGTTTGCTTGTGACTGCATATTCCTATCAACTCAAAGGTATTCTAGTCAATATGTTCAAGTCTGCATGCTTAGCAATAACCAACTAAAAGTTTGAGGACCCTATACAATCTTGACAACCTTGTTTGTGTTTGGATGTTGACATCTAAGAAATATTTCCCTCAAAAATGTTGAGTCCTAAGGTAGCCCACAACATACACAAAACCTGTACATTTATGTAACACATATGTTGTAGAAAAGTGTAGTCAATCATTAATGCGTAGGAGGTAGTTCATAAAACAAGCAAGGAGAAAAAAAAAACGGATTTATGCATAGTTGGAGAGCACTGGTGAGGGGGTGGTTATTTCCCAAAAACCAGGAGTAAAACTCTTCCAGTACAAATAATTTGTCCTTTGCAACACCGCTTTGAAACTAAAAAGCCATTTAAATTTAATTTCTCTCATCTTAACTGAAGGCAAAATTATTAAAATCTCTCTGGTAGATCAGTAAATATGACCTCCACCATTTATCATTCTTTTCAAAATAATTGATTTAAATAAAGAGAACATAAAGCCAAACTCTGTGAGGAGGATATTTCATGTCCAGTTATAATATAATCCATCACCTTTTGTTTGTAAAATAAAAATGCTTAAAATACCTAAGGAAAATATTTTAAAAATGTGATTTAGTTTGAGTTTAGAACAATAAGTACCACATGCTGATAATGTTACTTGTGATGACTCTGCTTAAACTTAGTAATGCTGAGGTCCATAAATGGAGTGAAATTGCGGGAGTAACAGGCTATGCCAAAAGGATCTTAATATACTATTTAAGAAAAAAACTATAAATGCAGAGATGTCCTGAGGGTAGGAAAGAAAATTAATCTACTCACTATGCAGGTTCTTCAACAACAATCTTGGGATTCAAGACAAGAAGGCATCTGTGCATGAACAGATTGTCTTCAGAGCAATATGGGAATACAAGGTCTTGGTCAAGCAAGTAAATATATGTGTAGGTTCAAAGGACAGTTTTAAATACCATACCAGGCACTTAAGATGGTAAACTCAGATGCCTCCCACTTGCACAAAAATATCCCCCAGCAGACATCACAAAAATATCATTGATCTAAAAAGTTTTTATGCTGTCTTCTGCAAATTAAGAATAACCTATGTGACTTAATTGCATACAACAGACAAAATCTAGTACTGCAAGTCTCTGCTGCAAAACTATGCTCAATCTTAATCCAGAATAGGTTTTGTTAGCTAATTTGTATAGCATAAAAACTGGATATATGAAAAAATATGACAGCAACCATAAGAGCTCTCACTAGATGTAGAGAGTTTGTTGTTTTAATTGCTAATATTTATTTTCCCCTTCCTCATGCATGTGCTAACACTAACAGCCACATGAACATTAAGCAGTGAGTTACCCTACAATTCTGGATACATCTATACAAAGACACTAATCCCAGAAAAAAAAAACCCACACACAAAATCCCGCTTCCTTATTATAGGAGTGCAAATGCTTTTTTAAGCCCTTTTACAATACAAGCCTTTTCAGGAATTTAAAATATCTAGAAGCCACTAGAGAAAACTTCAAAAGCTCTCTGTGTGCCTTATCATTTATACTGCTTAGGGTAAATAGGAAGAATGGACCATGAGAAAAGGCCTGCACTGCATTACAAAGCAAAACCCTGACAGAGTCAGAAACATTAAATATACACAGGGAAACGAAAATATGACTTGACATTATTTCTTCTCACTGGAAAAATTAGTTTAACAAAGTTCTTAGCCATTACCCTACAATAATAACTCTCCTGAAGTATCATTATCATGGACTCAGAGTTTTAAAAATGTGTCTAAAATTGGATTTCTATACCCAACACATAAAAGTAGGCTAGTGCGATCACTAGTGTAAAAGGTGTTTTAATACAGAAATAGGAAATTACCAGAAGGAGCAAGTACTTGGAAAATTTGACCTGTATTTTTGCCTTGTTCTGCAAAAGCAACAAGACCTTCCACAGCCTGTTATTCTGCCCTGATAAGTGATGAATAGACACGCAGAAGGTGTCAGCCTGCCTCAAGGACAGTAGGATTTAACTATATTGAAAACCATTCAGTTGTGGCTCCACATAAGCATTTACTGGGCAAACAATAGTAACAGTAACAATTCTGGAAAAGGAAAAACAACCACATTTGATATACAGTGAGAGAGAAAGCAAAGAACATTTAGGAAATATCAAATGGCAACTTTAATCTTGCACATAGCACTTTCCCCAAAACATAGACACCATTTCTACCCACAGTTCAGCCTAAAAATCTGATACAATTCCTTCAGTTGCACCAATATTTCCATAAAATTCAATAAGGACCCTGAAGAAAATAAGGATTGCACGTTTTGCTTTTAAGAGAATAGGTAAAGCCTACAGAGTAAGCTTATTTACTAGGCTTGTCCAACTAATAGCAAACACTGTCAATTAATCTCACCTTTCAAAGACACCCAAGGATAGAATGAACATTTTGTTCAAATTTTTTTTTCTGTTCAACTACCAAATGGGGAAAACAGGAAAAAGTCCGCAATTTGTTCAAATCCCCCTAAGGTGACAGCTGTAATAGATGTGATTAATCAGCTGCAACCATCAAACAATATGTAGAGAACAAAGACACTCTGCACTTCAATATAAAATTCCACAAAACACCGCAGTCTGAAGTATATCTACATGCAAAACCACTCCAATACTAACACATGACATTAATCATTCTTAGCTGTGCATTATAACATGATGAATTTTCAGAGTTTGTATTCCAGTCCACTGGAAACTTAAAAATAATAAAAACAAAAAATAAGCTGGAGCAGCAAAAATACCAGGGGCCATAAGAATCAATAAAGCATAGTGACTCCACAGCCCAGAATCAAAACAAATGACCACTAGAGGTAAACACGTCAGGTGGTGGCCTCTACTGTATGTACACATACTTCTCATTACAAATGCAAGGCCATGGCTTAAATTAGTTCACATAAGTTTTCTGTGCAAGACAGTGCAACAGTGGGGCTGAAGTATAATAGATAATAATGTTCTCTAAAAACATCTCAGAGCACTTCATGAACATAACTTGACACAATCTACTTCTTTGCAAGGAACCTAATTTATAATTAATATTGCCATCCACAGATGTTGAAATTGGGATGCCCCCTTAAGCCTTAAACCTGAAAGCACAGTACACTTGCTTAAAATTTGAGCAGTCTTGTTACTGTAACACTTAACTATCATTAAGCATGTGGTTACCAAAAGAGTAACTGCTGCAATGGAATATGAGCAACTCCGCAAATCTCTCATGACGTGGGTCCAGGTCTCTTTCCTCCAATCTCACCCTCACTGATATATACCAGACACGTCTTTCATTGTTAACGTCATGCTGTTATCATTAAACACTGAACTTGTGGCAGATTTCAGTGGGGAGATCTATACAAAAAGTCAGGGCAGAAATGCACTATTTGAGGAGGTTTTCAGCCTTTCTCTATTTCAGTTTGCAACCTTCAGATTAAAATCAATGTTCTCCAGGACCTTGACATTATAAAGGCACATTGGAAGACCTGGATTGGGCTTCCAACATACTTATTCCTACGAGGTGTAGGTCCTAGGCTCTCAGCTCCTGAAAGTTTGGGATCCCAGGTTCCCCAGGCATCCAGATATGAAGGCGGTAGGAGGGCTCTCAGGCAGACAGCTTGGAGCCCATGAGTCCAGCATCCCTGGGAGGCATAAGTCTTCCAGCTATCCAGTTCCTTACTTGGTAAGCCTTGGAAATTTTTTATAGAATGAGATTAAAGGTCATGTTGACTTTTCCAAATTCCTTGAAAAATTCGGAAATGTATTTTTTCCACTTTGTTTTTAAATAAGTATAATTGCTGCTGATGCTGTGAAGAAGTCCTTCCCATGGAATGTGAATTTAGATTTATTTCTACTCAGCCAAGAAAATAATAAAAAACTAGCAACAATTGGGAACTGTTTTACACTGTGCTACTCTTACTCTGGGATTTTTAAATATATGCTAGAGTTCTCGGTCTTTAGAAGAGAGAAGAAATCACTGCCTAAGATTTCACAGATGGTATATATTGACTTCCATAGCATAGTATTCCAAACCTGACTTTTTGTTTGCAACTTAGGGCTTATCAGACTTAAGACCTTAGATGCTGATATTAAACCACAGTATGATGGACCAAATTCCCTAAAGGCAAAGAACTGAATAACTGAAAAACTGTGTTTTTCAATCAAGGCAGCTTACATGCTGCATTATTCCACTACGCTTTCTACACAGACCATGTGCTATATCACGCTCTCATTACCCATTTCTACTACAAAAAGAAATATAAGGACTTTACAAATACTCATTATCATTTCAATCACAAGAAATTCTTTAAATTGTTACATTGCAGAAAAAATGCAGTCCTAGTCAGCACAAGTAAAACAAACTCACTTGAATATATCAATGATAAATCTTCCACCACAGGAAAGGAGGCAAAGAGCAAACTTGATCCTGGTTTTCTTCTGTAAAAGCACTACACCAAAATGGCACTACAGCTGCAGGAGAGGAGTAAGCATAAATAGAAAATGTTACAGTGTTCAGCAGAGGAATCGAACCTTCTCCCTGTATGTTTTTTTGTCGTTTACCTGATCACTTACCAAGAAGACCTAAAATAGATTTCAGTCTTCTCAGAGAATGACCATGCATTAATGTTTATATGTTGAATAGTTTTTGAAGCCTTATGGGACTCCAGGTGCACTGCAGACGGCTAGATTTGCATAACTTCAGCTGAGATCTGAAATACAAGGATTAGTGGGAAAAAGTCCTATTAAAGAAGATAGAAATCATAATCTCTACTAATTTTTCTAGCAGGTGGTTTGAAAGAAGAAAGAAAGAAGAACAAAGATGGGTAAACTGTATTCTGATGAGAAAAACATATTTCCCAGTAATTTTACTACATGGATATAAGGTATGGCAAAGCATATCATGAATTCATGGATTAAAAAGGGAATGACAAAAGTCCTCAAAGAAAAGAGTATTAATAAAGAAGAATGTGAGCAATTTAACTATTGTAAAACTGATAAAAGATTTTAATAGATATACATGCATTTATATTAATATATATCTTTATACATATATATATAGTTCTTTACCATATAGTTACTGGATTACTTCATTTTTTTCTTAATTTATAAAGAAAATTATACTCTTTCGTAGTCTAGAGGCAGTTCTTAACACAAGTAAAAGGAAATGGGACTCTTTTTATTTCATAATTTAAAAAGTAGTGATCTTGAAGCTGCTTCAATTGGTCCCACACAGTTTTGATGAGCTTCATTCAGTTATTTATTGAAAAATATGAGAAAAATCAACTGATATGAAATGAAGTCTACACCAGCTACAACAAGGTGATGATGTTGAGCTGTCTGTATCTTTCATCATTTTATAGGCACAATCACACAGTCTTCTGCACAAATGCAGTTTATTCAATTGGAAATGACTTTCTCTTTTACACAGTTTTTTATGTAGACTTACTGGCAGTGCATTGGATGGCTTAAAACAAACTGCAAAAAGTTAGAGGGGAGATTCCTTGCATTTTAGCTAAACTGTACACAATATACTTTGGTCAGCTCAGTCTTTCTCGCTGGACTATACCTTTCAACTCCTATATCAAATTGATTTCTAATTTTCTATCAGTTGGCATATCATTTTATATTAACATATATGGAATGGAAAACTAGGAGATTCTTATTACCAGGCAAGACAAATCTCTAATAATTTTCCCATTTTAAAAGGGAAAATTAAATGAAATGTGACTTAGCAGCATAGCTATGTTGTACTCAAATCCTTACTTTAACATCATGTGAAATATTCCAATAATGCTATCCCAGTGGCAGAGCACACACGGCATGATGACAGTGTGGGAAGCAGTAAGCATGCAAACAGACCTCAAGCAGTTCAATCCTGGCCCCACCTATATTGAGGACTCAGATATTTCTGGGCCTGGGTTTGCAGATATAAACATACTTACATGCACTGTATTTTGTTCTATTAGGTGTGACAGATACATCTGTATCATCAGTACCTGTCTGCTAAAAGAGTGTTTTTCAAGACCTCATTGAGAAGAATGTCTCTGAATAAGATGTCTCTGAATGGACTACATGAAACTTGTCTGTTATGTGCTGTACTCAGCATGCTTTCAGTTACAATCTGCACATAGGTGATTCCTCTTTTCCAAAGTCATAACTAAGACAAAAACACCACTTGTCGCAGACTAAGATTGGACTAAGAAAGAACTTGCTTTGAAGCAGGGCAGTTTATTCCCTATCTGACCACTTACAGAAACTCCTCTTAACAATATACACAAGAATTGAAGCATGCAAGCATTTCTTCAAGGACAGCAAAACCTTCACATCGTGTTCAAACATTTTGAGGGGCTTGGGCCGTGTGAGGCACTGGCTCACATTTGTTTGAGACAATTGTTCAAACATTTTCAGCTTGGATTGGCTAGGGTGTTCTAAACATTATGTTCTGCAATTTGGCTGCTGTGACAATGGGAACCGCACCTGAGAAACGAAAAGTGCACCTGAGATGAAAGCTATGAAAGCTAAGCTTTGTTCCCAGAAGTGAGTTCGCAAAAATCAGCCAATCAGAGCAGAGGAGAAACTGCACTTGACAAATTTGTCAATGCTTTACCTAGCATTATTGGGGTAACTAACACAAAAACCCCTCATGGACCTTCAGAGACCACTGCCCTACATGGGCAGAGACAGATAACACCTCCTTTCACCTGCAATGCTAATGAGGAAGAAGGGACTTGGAGCAGTGCTGCATAAAAGATGTCTCCTTGGGTGACTTTGTGCATGCCCACCACCTTGAGGACTTCAACAACAGAAGGACATCTCAAAGGACTGTCAGAAACAAAGAGTGTTGACCAACCTCTCTCTTCCTCTCACTTTCTTTTTTGCCTTTCTTTCTTCTTCAGTTTCTTTGCCCCATAAACCAACACTTACTTTCCAAAAGCCACAACTATAGCCTAACACAATATAAATGAAAAAAAAATTAATTGCTGAAAAAGATTGCTGGTATCATTACCATCTTAATTCAAACAATTGGAATTCATTCATCTTTTGGGACTTTTTAAAGGGACAAGCTCTCACCATCAGCTTGGGACTTCTGCAGTGACTTTCTTGTGACAGGACAGGAAGGCCTGTACCATGAGTTTCTGATCTAGTTGAAGATAGAATAGAATCATAGAATAGAATTGTAAGGATGGAAGAGAACTCTGAGATCATCGAGTTCAACCATGCCTGTCTCCCTACTAAACCATATGCCTAAGAAACTCATCTACCCATCTTCAAAACACCTCTAGGGATGGAGACTCAATCATGTCCCTGGGAAATCTGTTCCAACGCCTGACCACTCTCTCAGTGAAGAAATTCTTCTTAGTGTCCAGTCAAAACCTGCCCTGGCGCAAATTGCTGCCGCTCCCTCTCGTCCTGTCACTCATCACTTGGAAGAAGAGAGCAGCACCCACCCCGTCACAACCTCCTTTCAGGTAGTTGTAAACAGTGATGAGGTCTTCCCTCAGCCTCCTCTTCTCTAAGCTAAACAACCCCAATTCCCTCAGTCTCTCCTCATAGGGCTTATTCTCCAGCCCCCTCACCAGCCTCATTGCCCTTCTTTGTACATGCTCCAGCACCTCAATGTCTTTCTTGTAGTGAGGAGCCCAAAACTGAACACAGTACTCGAGGTGTGGCCTCACCAGTGCTGAGTACAGGGGCACAATCACCTCCCTGGTCCTGCTGACCATGCTGTTTCTGATACAGGCCAAGATGCCATTGGCTCTCTTGGCTACCTGGGCACGCTGCTGGCTCGTGTTCAGCTGACTGTCAACCAACACCTTCAGGTCCTTCTCCTCCAGGCAGCTCTCCAGCCACTCTTCCCCAAACCTGTAACGCTGCATGGGGTTGTTGTGACCTAAATGGAAGACTCTGCACTTGGCCTTGTTGAACCTCATCCCGTTGGTCTCAGCCCATCGATCCAGCCTGTCCAGATCTCTCTGCAAAGTCTCCCTTCCTTCAAGCACATCAACACTTGCACCCAGCTTGGTGTCATCCGCAAACTTGCTAAGGGTACACTCAATGCCTTCATTGAGATCATTGATAAGATGTTAAACAAGACTGGACCCAATACTGAATCCTGAGGAACACTGCTCGTGACCAGTTTCCAGCTAGATTTAACTCCATTTACCACCACCCTCTGGGCCAGGCCATTCGGCCAGTTTCTAACCCAGCAGAGTGTGTGCCTGTCCACGCCAACGGCAGCCAACTTCTCAAGCAGAATACTGTAAGAAACGGTATAAAAGGCTTTACTGAATCCAGGTGCACTACACCCACAGACTTTTCCTCATCCATTAACCGGATAACCTGGTCATAGAAGGAGATCACATTGGTTTGGCAGGGCCTGCCTTTCATAAACCCATGTTGACTGGGCCTGATCACCTGGTTGTCCCGCAAGTGCTGTGTGACAGCACTCAAGACAATCTGCTCCATGACCTTCCCCAGTACTGAGGTCAAGTTGACAGGCCTGTAGTTCCCCAGATCCTCCCTCTGACCCTTCTTATAAATGGGAGTTACATTTGCCAGCTTCCAGTCAAGGGGCATTTCCCCAGTCAGACAGGACTGCTGATAGATGAGGGAAAGGGGTTTGGCAAGGACCTCTACCAGTTCCCTTAATACCTTCGGATGGATCCCATCTGGCCCCATGGATTTGTGTATGTCTAATAGGCCAAGCAGGTCTCTAACCAAGTCCTCCCAAACAGCTGGAGCTTCATTCCCATTATCTTCTGTCTGAGGAGCCTGAGTATCCCTAGGGCATTCCTCCTTGGGGTTAAAGACTGAGGTAAAGAAGGCATTGAGCACTTCTGCCTTGTCCTCATCCCTCATTGCTACTGTCCCTTCTGCACTCTGAAAGGGAGGGAGAGTCTCCTTTGTCCTCCTGTTGCTGCTGATACATTTAAAGAAGTTCTTTTTATTGTCTTTGACTGAAGTGGCCAGTTGAAGTTCTAGCTGGGCTTTAGCCGTTCTGATTTCTTCCCTACATGATCTCACTTCACCCCTGTAGTCCTCCTGGGACTCCTGCCCTCTCTTCCAAAGATCGTAAACTTTATTCTTTTTCCTGAGATGGCTACGAAGTTCCCTACTCAGCCATCCTGGTTTTCTTCCCCGATGACTTGTTTTACGGCATACAGGCATGGTTTGCTCTTGTGCCGCCAGGATTTCCTTCTTGAGGAGCGTCCAGCCCTCTTGCACCCCTTTGTCCTTTAAAGCCACTTCCCAGTGAACTTTATCAAGCAGTCTTCTGATGAGTTCAAAGTCTGTCCTTCAGAAGCCCAGGGTGGCAGTTCTACTGACGCCTCTCCTCACTGCCCCAAGAAGGGAGAATTGTATCATCTCATGATCGCTGTGCCCCAGGCGTCCTCCAGACACCACCTCTCCCATGAGACCTGTCCATGTTCATTGCAGGAAGGCTGAACTAGATGGCCTTTAAAAGTCCCTTCCAACCCAAACCATTCTATGATTCTGTGATAATTCTATGAGCTTCTCCTACTCCCAGTCTTTCCCATGGTGAGGTTTTCCGTCTGAGACATCCAACCTTTCCCAAACCCAAAACGAAGAATCCTCTGATAGGGGGTGAATGTGTAGCAAAGGCTACACATGACACTGGCTTAACTTTAAACTCAGTTTTGGTAATCTTTAAAACAAACCTGAGTAAGCTTTACAAATGAGTTGTCTGGGAAAAAAAATAGTGAGCGAGTATTGCTCAGTGTATGTAGCTCATCTATTTTGACATTCTTTGTTAAGATATAGTAACACTTTAAGTCACAGACTGTAACAAATTGAGTATTCCTTTTTGTCATTGGTTGAAAATCCACATGTGAATCTAGTCTATGAATATACAGTATAAAAAAAGCACATGAAGAAACCAGACTCTAGTATTGTCCACTTTACTCTTCATGATACACTCTGACATCTCTTATTCTGAAAATAGGGCAAATCACTTTTATCAGCTCTTACTGTCACTACTATAATAAGAAGAATAGTTGTAGAAGCAGCAAATTTTATCTTGTGCAGATTCCTGGGTTACCAAAAAATGTACATTTATTAGCCTTCCCTTACTGTAGCTTCTGATTGCCCACTTTTTCTTGGAAGAAGTTAGCATTTTTGAAACATGTCTCCCTATCAAATAAATTAAAAATTATGCAATGGAATTTTGAGTCAATGGGAAAGGAATCACATATAGATGCACAAACAGTATAGATGTAAGAAAACTTCTATATGTGAATATGCGTCCACTCATATTACGGCATGAGCGAAGTGATCGAGCTGAGCCTTGTCTCTCTGTAACAGGTTATAACCTGTTCTATAACCATCTGTTTGTCTCTTCCCTCCCACTCTTGACTCCCAAGCTGTAGGGTTGTTTTATTCATGACAGATCTCAGTTCATAAGTATGTAGAAATACTAATCTTCTAATTTTCTAAAATATATCAGGTAAAATATATGTGTCAGTCAGGCTTCTATGTTGCAAAGTTGTTCACTTAATTGAGATGTCATTCAGCAAGCTAAATAGATTGCATATTCCAAACAAATATATTGCACTGTACCAACTGTAGAAAAACTTGTACCAATAAATTTCTGCTCAAAATTGTTATGAAAAAGAGCACAATAAAGTGTAAAACTCTCCAACATTACAGAACGTAAAGGGTTTTTTTAAAAAAATCAGTTTATAATACTACTTTTGACACAACTTTTCTCATAATGTCATTTACAATCCATCCATTGCTTTTTTTTATTATTTGAAGCATCCTGAAACTAACAAGAATTTTTATATTGACTTTACCTGGATTTACATTGTGACATTTAAGATTTTTTACTTGCCATGTTTTCTTCAACTCTGGATAAACATTTTGTTCAATTTGTACTGTGATCATAGCACTCTAGAGTACATGGTCAAATAACAAAGCTGACATGTAAATCTGAGATATAAAATATAGGAGTTATTTTTGTCACTACTTCTCCTACTGCTGTTAAAATTGGGAAGATATCATGTACAGGAGAAGCATTAAGCTTAAATTACTCAAGAAACGAGTAAGTTGGTGCCTTCTAACTATTCAAAAGAGCCATCATGAGAGTAGCAGTATAACTCCCCAAAATTACTTCCAATACATGTTTAATAATCTACATGGGCTGGAGTCAGCAGCTGAGAAACAGTTACATTATTTTCTTTTTTTCTCCGTTTTCACTACTTTATCAGAATATTAGGTGCAAATGTTGTAAACACTGTAAATATCTTATGTACTTTGTAGTTACAGTCTTATGTACTTTTGGGTACCACATTCTGTAGATGGAATACAAACTTTTAGTCTGCTATACATTTTGATCAAGCCACAGCCTCAAGCACACAGCACCAAATCAAGGTAAAATTCAGTGGACAAGCAAAAGGTCTATTGAAAAAAATTCCTTGTCTACAATGTGAATTTAGATATCATTTGGGTAGTATGAAAGGCCTTAGGTTAGCCTCCTGCACATAGCAAGAATTTGCTTTACAATATGAAGAAGAATTTGCCTCTAAAGACAGTGTAAATTTGAGACGGGGTAGAAATGGACACTTGAATCTAAAGCTGAAAAGAGGCTTTCAGTTTCTTATTTTTGCACTTTTAGCCAAGAGATTAAGTACTTACACAGAAATTTGACTTTGGCAGCATACATCTACCCACCATCTTTTCATGCTGAGTGATTTCTATTTCAAGGTGAAAAAGGTAATTTACTCCCATATTTTTTAAAGAAAGGAAACTTCAGTTGTATAAAAATGTCACAGGGAATCTGTTTTATAGATTAAAAAAGAGATTGGGTTTTCTTGAAACAGTTGCTCGAAATTATTACACATTGGGCTTTGCTTCGAATCCTTCTTTCTGGGAATTATAATGACTGCTGCCAAAACAAAATCTGTTTAACTATTTAAGTGAGAGTTTCAACAGAACCTAATTCAGTGCAAATAATATCAGTTTATTAGAGTTTAATAACTGTAACACAGATATAGAAATAAAGAAAAGGAAAAAAACCTTCTCTTGAAACACTATCTTCCTCCCACCACCATTCAAATGCATAAGATGCCAAGATGTTTCCCATTTTTTTAACTCAGCAAACACTGTGGGGCTAATGTCAAAATGACAGTGCTTCTTTACAGATCTTCTTTGAAATGCTTGAGGAGTTAATCTCACTGGTCCAAACTGCGTAGCTTCCTTGCATTATTGCAGAGTGTTATTATGGCTGCTCCTCAGAGTACTGAGAAAAGGTCTGATACCAGATACTGAAGAACCTGCTTTGAAGTTCAGTTCCCATTTGCTTGGCAGTGAGAAATAGCACTTGTAAGCAATATTGGGTGAAATGAGGTTTATTTCCCAAATGTTTCCCATGTATTTCTTGAAAGTGTTTCCATCCTAATTACAGTACACCAGATCTAGCAAAGCTCAACCATACCCAAACAGCTGCTTCTACACAAAGTTGGCCCAAGTGCACAGGATATAGGATGCTGTGTTCAAAGAACCTAGGTATAACCAAAGATCACAGTGACCTTAAAATCATCTAAGATGGACACAAAGAGCATGACACAAGCCATGCTCTGAAAACTTGAAAAGGGATACTATCTGCAGGAAAACGGAAGAGAAAAATCTATCCCCAGGGATCTTCCTTTCCCTCAGCAGAGGGAAAAGGAATATTTGAAGCCAGGTCTGGAGGAGTGCATGAGCAGGTATTGAGGCTGAGATACACTCTTTGAATGAGAAAAAAAAAGGGCAAAGAGACAGTCCAGAGGAAAACAGAGTTCCCAGTGAAGGAATAAAAAGGTGGTCAAGACATAAGTCAAAAAAAAGAACAATCCTGTCTGTACCGTGGAGTGGCAGAAATTGGAAAAAGGAATGTGAAGAATGAATAGAATATAAAGGAGAAAGTAAGTTACTTTTAAAGAAGTTAGTTGTAGAAGATTATTCCTTTTATGCCCATTTTACTGACTGAAAAATCTTTGGTTGCTGTGCATGTTTATCTGAAATAGAACATTGCTTTTAGCACTGTTTGTTTCTTTGTCTTCTCCTCCATTCAACATAAAGGAGGAGGGAGTTGTTTACTTTCTGTCAAAGTGCTAAGACACGTAAAGCCAGTCCTGCCAACATCACGTCTCATACCATCAGTACAGCCTATTCAGAGGACAGCTACTGGCTGAGCCCATTCTGGGAGTCGTTTCCTTATGATTAACTTTTCCAAGTCAGGATGGCTGGACGAGAAAATGTTTGGATTAGGTTAGAGTTCACATTCCAATGCCTCATAATTCAAAGTATATTGTATATTTTCAATATTAATGCTATACACAAACCAGTAGTTTTGCAGACACTGGCTCCACTTTAGATACCAACAGACTAAAGCAGGTCTGAACACCACCAAACAGGATAGTAATAGATGCCTTTATTTTTTTTGGTCAAGCTTTCAATGCTGTTTTGTTTTTCTAATGTTTAGTAACGCTGGTGACAATTCACAAGGCCACACTTGAAGTAGAGGAAAAAATTGATGGAACAATGCATCTTTACTTTGGCAGAGAATCTGGCTTTCATGCTCCCAATTTTGGAGAACACCTTCCACAAAGACAGTCTCCTTGTGGTATACAGGAAGAGTAACAAACGTGCCATCAAACATAAGTATAATATGGCCAGTACAATCTAGAGGACATGAGGGCAGATAGTGACTGCAAGCTCAGATCCTGACAGCAGAAAAGGCATCCCTTACGATAGCATTAACAACCACAAATAAAATATTCTCATATTTTGCAATCTCTACTTCAATCTAACAATAGAAGTAATTCAGCATGCCTCCACAGTGCTCAAGGGCTGCATTTCTGGGGGACATATAGAATGTAACAGAAGTGGGGTTTTTCTTGAAAATGTGTCAATTTTCTTTTCTATAAAGGATTCCTATGTAGGACAGGAGGTCGCGCATCGCTTTCCCTCAGCCCGACCTTCTTGCTATGCATACCAAGGAAAACTCACAGCTTAGAAATTAGAAGACGGGTTTCTCTACAAAATAAAAGGAGTGAAGAATTTTACTACAACTATTCCCTTTTTGAATACAGGGGGGAAAATACTGTCAGTTTTTATCAGCATCACAGGTGGGCATGCAGAATCCAGGGGAGACTGTGAACAGTGAGCACACTGGATCACCTTGCTTTCCGTAGCTAACTCTTATTCCTCCATTATTTTCTTTGATTTCAATATGTTCAAGGGAGGGAGATTTCTGATGAGGGCAGTTCCAGAAGCTAAATGCAGTGGGCCTGCTTCCACTGCCATTACAAAGAGCCCAGGATGCCCAGCCCCATAGATTAAATGCCATATATTTGTATCTCCAAACATTCTAACATCAGAAAAAGGGGGAGTTTGGGCTGTTGGGAACAAACTATATAACAAGATAGAATGGTAAATGGAGAGTAAATGTGCTAGAAGACAAAATAAATCATCCAGCACCATGCTATGGATGACATGCAGAGACAAGTTTGGAGTCTCTTGAGTTTTGTTTCAATACCTGTTCACCAGGCCATGTATTCCCCAAATGATTGTGTTGCTTTTGTTTCGAAGCAGTGGATAAGCTGGGAATGTTATTCAATACATTTTTTCAGAATATTTCATCAGGTTTGGAAGTTCATACTATAAGTAAAAATTCACATCTGTCTTCATAGATTTTCAAGCAAACACGAAACTCGGTTGTGCAAGTCTGTCTGTGTGCTAATATAACAAAGAGAGAGAGCCTAGTGTGATTACTTCTGAAAACACAGAAAAATCCCATTCCCAGAACTTGAGCTCCAGATACATTTACCTCTGTATAGAAAGTGTAACCCACTTAGGACATGTTTATTTCTCTTAACAGATCAGTAGAGATAAAGATAGTATATTTTTATTTTTCCTGAGTGCTGCTTCGTTAGCAATAAAAAGATATAAATAACAAATTCAACCCAAAAGATGTAGCTAAGCAAAGAAACAAGTAATGATCAAAAGGTTTACTAGTTTAAGAGAGCTGACTTGTAAGAAATATATGATTTTAAAAAAGAAAACACATAAGGTAAGACCTAAGAATCTTTTCTTTTTGTGTCCAAAAGTAACCAGGTATACACTTCATACAAACACATAAAGAGTGGTCTGTACTTGTTGACAGATTTTTAGTAGTAACATAATATAAAATGTATTTGAGGGAAAGAGAGGGAGATGTCCTTCAGAGGCTAGAAACTGGGGGAAAACTTTTTCTTATCCATTCTTTTTTTTTTTTTTTTAGGAAATATCCCCTTCCTGTTTTTATATGAAATTTAAGCAAATAAAAATGTATACGTTTTTGACTTCATCAAAAATACTTTCATGATTTATTTCTCAAATAAAGGAACTCAAGAAGTTAGAGGTATATGATTTTAGGCAATTTTTCTTTGCTTCATGCAAGTTTTGCTTTCCTAGGGTAGGAAAAAGATTCTCTCAAAAGGATAATTCTTATATAATAACACTGATTTCACTCTTCTATAATATCTTTGAAAATAGGAATTTAGAATTAAGTTAAAAGTATGAGTTGATTTTAGTGGTACTAGTATGTACCAATACCTCAGTATGCTTATGATCTTAAACTGACAGAATATCTATGACTGATTTTAAATTGTGAGATATTTTGTAATGTTATTCATGCTAATCATAGCATCATAGAATCTTCTGGTTGGAAAAGACCTCTGAGATCATCGAGTCCAACCACACCCATCCTCTGCTAAACCATGCCCCTCAAAAATTCATCTATCAGTTTTTTAAACACCTCCAGGGTGTCTTAATATTAAGAAATTCAACATAAATATCTATCCAAATTCTTCTTTCAGTCATGCACCCATTGAGAATTTGGCCACCCAATCAACCAAATAATTCTTAAGAAAAACTTGCATCCAGGCAGTAGTTGTTCAACATTTCTTAATATTAAATATTTTTTGTTGATGTTTTAAGAAAGAAATTCAAAGCTTTCCTCCCATAGCAGAACAACTGACATCTTTGAATTCACAAGTGAATCTGCTTTCTTTGGTGGAATGCAGCTAGCTTGCTTGGAGTATAAATTCCTGTCTTTTGCTTTTCTATACCTAATGATGGTCACAGAAGTATTCTTGTGTGCTCTCAAAGATTTTCTTTCAGCTTACCAGGATTCTTCTTGAGCCTCAGCTATTAACACAATCTCAACTTTATCAGAATTTCATCCGCCCTCTTGTAGGCAATTATAGTCTGAAAAAAGATGGATGCTTTTCTCCAGGGAACACCTGTAGTGATTTTTACTGGTTTTGTGAAGAAGATACCTCTTAAATACAGGCTTCAAAGAGACAGTGGTGCTGCAGCCATACAGGTACCCCTTACATTTCTTCAGCCTTCCTTGAAGAGCACAGAAACAGCTGTTCAACATAAATGCCTTATTGGAAACTAGTTAAAATATATTGACATATGAAACAGATTCCATATAAATTCTGCATTACATCTGTGCCTTTTGAGGGGAATAAATTGTAAAGATGGTGAACTTGCTAGCCCTTTTTTAAAGACCAATAAAGCCAAACTACAATATCGGTTCTTATAACATCACTAGGAAGTGTCCCACCTCACAAGCGATTCCAAGTATTTCTAACAAAAAAGAATCTCAAGTTGACTGACAGAAATAGACGAGTATTTCTTTTTTTCCAATTTTTTTATTTTTCACCTTTTCTGTTAAATCTAAAACAAAAGTAGAACTATCATAATCACTTGGTGGGTTTCTTTTAAGAAAAAAACCCCAACATTTAATTCAATCATTAATTCAGGAAAAGCTGTAAATTTAGGCCTCATAACTATCTTTCTACAGATAGTATTTGCACTGGATGAATCTGTAGCTACAAGCAGTTTGGTGTCACCGTTTTGGCTTCTGTCACTTTAGGTCCCCATTTTAAACTTGAAGAATGACCTCTTTATAATAACTATGTTGTTTGTTTTCATTAATGAAATTTATGTCCACTGTTATTAAATTCTACACTGAATTCAGGCTGAAGAGATACCAGTTTTCTTTAAACACTCCAGGTCAACATAACTCCCAGCTCAGACTGATGCAAATGTACCAGAAAATAAAATTTTGTAGAAGGCAAAATCTCACAAAATTTTGTTAAAATAGGGACATTTTTTAGGTATGTTATAAATGTTTTTAATTGGGAAAAGTTTTAATGAGAAAATTTATGTTTTGGATGTTGGATCTTCGATAACATCTTGCAAGACAAGAGTGATGAAGCTGTGTTGCTGCAAATCATTTAATGAGCAGAGGAAGCCATATATTAAGACCACCAGAGGTAACTGTGCTTATGACAGAAAAATGTTTCAGAAATCATACTATATTTGCTTTGAAAAGACGAGTTGCTTACATATAAGGATACATTGCCTCTTTCAGGTTTGTGACAGAGTAGACCATGATACGCTCCTGTAGACTAAATAACAGTCTTTTTTTTTTAAATGTCTACTAGGACAGTCATTATTTAAAGGGAAAACATACACTAATAGTAGCATAGTGAATTCTACATTCAAGGCAATATACAGAATTTAATAGCAGAAGTTTGTTTTCCAGTGGAAGCAGTGGAAAGGGATAGAGGTCGTAATTTGTGAAGAGCAGCTGAAGATAAGGGGTTTACTCAGCTTAGTGAAGAGGAGACTGAGGGGTAAACTCACTACTGTGAACAAATTCCACATGAGGAAGAACAGAAAGCAAGACATTGATCTCTTCTCTCTGGTGTCCACTGATAGGACATGAGGGAACGGCTTAAAGCTGTGTCAAGGGACGTTCAGCTTGAATAATAGGAAAATATACTTCCCTGTGGGGGTAGTCAAGTGCTGGAAGAAGCTCCCCAGGGAAGTGGTCAAAGTGGTCATGACCTAAGGTGTGTCGGTGTTCAAGAAACATTTGAACAATGCTCTTAGATATGCGGTTCAACTTTTAGGATGCCTTGTGTGGAGTCAAGAGTTGGACTTGATGATCCTCATTTCCAACTCCAAATCGTCTAATGACTCTGTGAGTTTGTGTCACTGACTATAATGTCAGTGACTTTTTCCAAAGATCTGCAGGACTAGGCTGAAAAAACAGCCCTTCATACCCATGGTGGCTGATTTCTCATCTCATTTCTCAATGCAAGCATGAGGCTCTGCTCAGGCAAAACTAGTTTGATTTGTCCACAACAGCTTTCCTTCCTCTTTCCCGTATGCTTTGACCCAGTGAAAACCTTTCAAGCAGGAGGCATAAACTGCTTTCCAGAGAGGAGAGGATGTTCTAACCCTACCATAGTCATGCGTCACATGATCCACATAATGCATGGTTTACTTCTACAGTGGTCCAAATTGCACTAAAACAGTGTTTTCATTCCCCCAGCAACTTTCCAAATCTTAAAGGCATTTGACTCTGTAAGGCAATACGTAAGACATGTCTTTGGAAGAATTCTAAACCAAGTTGATAAGCACTTCAGGAAAACAGTGAACATACAGTCCTTTCAGGCTACAACTCCTACAAATGAACAAGTATGGCAGTTGTTTAACATTATTGTGACAGAGGAGCTTGCAGTAAATTTGCAATTTAAACTAAGTAAATCATGGCGTGGAGGTCAGTAATTTTAATCATAAGATCATCTTTTCTTCACTCTTCGGTAGCAAGTTATAAACACTTTTATTTTAGTTTAATACATTTAATTAAACAGAAGATTATTACTGTATGACTCTTGGCTTCTATCCTGATTTTCCAGAAAATAAAGTCTAGCTTGCAGATGTATTTCAACGTAAGTACATTAGTCACGTATCACGGTCCTTCAGCTTAATTTCATATATCATAAATGTTTGTGCATTAAAGCTATTGGCTGTTTCCCAGTGAAGATATTTCAGGTTAATGTTTGACAAGGACATTAATAAACGTACTAGAGGGAACTAATCAAAATGTTGGCTGGTTTTATAGTTTATGCATTTAAAAAATGTAAACAAATCATACAAATAATGCATAGTTTTTGGCAAATCAGAAAAGCTAAATAAGTATTGATAAAGAGATTTAGATTTACACTGCATAAAAATTCAGCTATTAAAAACATTAGGGAAAAAAACAGCGTACCAATTTTGAAGATGTCTTTATGGCAAGAGCTCAAATCCAAACTCAAATTATTCTATATGGTATTAAAGAAGATATTAATTGAGAATTTTATCCATTAATACATATGACTATCTCAGTTCAGCTGCCTTAATACAGACATAAGGTGTCATTTGAGATATCCAAAGGATCTGAGACACTAACAATCTGATGGCAGATATGAAACAAGACCTCCGGGAGACTCATGGCCTTTTGAACTGGCAAGCAGAGCCCTAGGTAGGTCCCTAGAGCATCTCAAATGGCATCAAAGGTCTGGGAAATGGATCATGCCCAGGGACTCCAAAGTTTCATTTCAGTAAATATTATAGGGAAAGATAACGCTCCACCTTTGAGTATTAATGCAAAAAGGGAAAAAATAGCATGACTGTCAATTTAAGCAGTTTTAAGTTCTATTTGAAATGCACTCCTTTGAAGTCTTGATGTTGGTGCTGTCATACATCCACTTCTAACATTAAAATGTAAGGCAATGGCAGATTTTCCCTTTGCTCTTTTCAAGAGCTCTTTTGACACACAAGACCAATTAAAGATATTAGAAGCAGGATGGTTCCACTTTTTTGGCACAGGGTGTGAAGGCCCTAGGTTTGGTGGGGGAGTATTACGGTCAGCTGAAGGGCTGAAAGACGAACTCTCTGTGAAGAAAGAAAGAAAGTGGAACAGGCTCTTCCATTCAGTGGGAACATCTTCCAACTCACAAGGAACCTTTCCATGGAACAGAAATACCCGCCTATTTTTCACCTAGGTAATGGCTGCTGTAGTATTTTTTGCTTTGTTTTCTTTTCCCTTTCTCAAAATAATGGCCTCTGCTTGAAGGAAGCTAATTGCAAAGGTGGTGGCCGTATATTTACCTACCTGAGAAAGCAGGGAAACCTATGTGGGTAGACTCCCAAAAGCAAGCTTGATAAATGAATTTAAAGTTTTCACATGGCAAAAACACATTACTCCCATGAATGAAAAGTATATCTGCATATGAATTTCAACAAGGTTTTCTGCACTAAAGATCTAAACACCCTTATATTAGCACAAGTGATGTAGTGTTGGTGTTCTGTTTCTTCTAGGATAAACGTGATAGAATGGGTAAACCTCATTTAACGACGTACAGTCCATTACTCAGATTGTGCTTCTAATCTGTAAGTACATTACATCATGAGTCATTCAAAGGAAAGGGCAGAGTTTCCTGCCTAATTCATTACAAAAAGAAAGTGACATTTAGAAGGTAAAATGCGAGAAATGGAAATTGTATCTCACAGGTAGATTTTTTTTCTCATGAGAATTTTTTTATTTAAATAAAAGAAAGAAAATACCGGAATTTTCACTAGCTGAAAATTACCAAACTTTTTTCTTAGAGATATAGGACATCTAAATAGACGAGTTACTGAAAACAAAATGTTATTTCCTCATACATAATTGAACATAGCATTATTTACATTATTTGGGAACCTAGATCAGGGTGTAGAAGAATTTCACATGAAAGGGAGCTTTTCTGGGTTTTTGTTGTTGTTTAAATACTAGTTTGTACCTTTCAATGTATCTGAGCGGCAAACCCTGTTACAGTGTGATAAATTTTGAAGAGAAGATAGCAAGCCAGCACTGGAAAGATTCACCACAGATCACCTTTTCTTTACATGCATTAAACGCTTCTATTATTACTGAGAGGCAAATGAAAAGAAAGTCTGACTTGTAAGGGCAATACAAAATCTGTGTTGTGTTCTCAGCACTTAAGTACATATGAGCTTTTATAAACACTGCAGGGGTTGTGCTGTTTCACATCAACGTACTAGTATGTGCCTTATTTTCACCAAATGTATGTCTTTGTTCCATTTGCAGGTAGCCCTCTGACCAAGCTTGCCAGAGTGGTGATTTAAAAACACCAAACTAGTTGCAGAGGATGAAGGAGTTAAATGTGATCTTGTTAGTTTTGTCATGTCTTTAAACATCAAAACTAAGCAATATGGAGAAACTAATTGAAAACTAATAGGAATCCAGAGCATCCCTGTATGTGCAGATATTGCCCATATCCTGCTCCATGGTGTTTGGAGATGAACAAAATACCAAAATCATGAAGTGATTAGTGCTGAGCATGGGGGTGAATAGTTCATCTTACTCCTACATGTTAAACAAGGGATTAAGAGATCAAGACTGTAGATATCTGATGCCCACCTACAGAGCATTAGCATCCCTTCTCCAGAGAGTATTTCTGTATGTTAAAGTGGCTTCACAGAGCAAGCTGCAAACACTTAGGACTAAAGGGTGATTCAGACATCAATAGTTCGGCTTTGGATTTGGTTCAGAGCAACTGGAGGATTTATCTAAGATTTAACAGTCTGAAGCTGCTTACCATAGGAAACTTTCTGCTACAAACTTTGTTTAAACATTTTGGAACAATGACAAATAACAACGCATCCACTCCTATCCCACTGCTCAGTGGTTTTTTGTGCCAAATCTTCATTTAGTTTTGCCTTGCTACTGTGTTTTCTCTAGTTGTCGTAGGAATTAAAGCATCTACAAATTGAGAAAAGTGAATGGTTTCATTGCACACTAGTAATATCACAATGATATATGGAGCTGTGCAAGAAGTAAGGATGGTGCAATGGTTCTGTTCTCACTTGAAATTTCATTATTTCCTTATTTCTGGCTACAGTTGCAGGTGGCTTAACCAGCCTTGGCTTCCCTGAATCCTGAGAGCAGGTGCCATCTCCGCTGCCTCAGTGAGGAAACCAGCTTTGTCCCCAGCAGGGATGGGAATGGGGATTTGTTGCATGGAGGAACGATCTAAGGGAAGGGATGAGGAACCCCCAGGGGTACCCTTCACCTCTCTCAGGGTTAATGTCACAAACTTTATGCATTTCTTTAAGATAAAGCCCAGCCTCTGAAAAGGGAGGAGCTTTGATTTATAGAGCCCCTACAGAGCCATTCCAATCTACACTAATTTGGCTAAAAATTGTAGTTTTTTCCATGCCAGATTCTTATCACTAGCTTGATTAAAATGGTGCTTCTATTGCGAGCAAAATAAAGAACATTAAAACACAGTCCTAATGCTTCACCTGGATCTGTATAAGATCTATAAGATTAACTGTATAGAATCTTTACAGAAGAGCAAGAAGTCTGTTTTCTTTTCATATGCATCAAATATAAATTTTGCATTACGCATGCAAGGTGTAGGTGCCTGTAAGAGTGGAAGAGCCCATACACAGAGATAAAAAACAAGTCATTCGTCTGCAGCTATGACAGCTGTGCTAAGTAGTGCTAAATGGTGGAGCTCTGTGAAAGGCAGATGCTTCCAGATACCTTTCCATTATCTTAGCCCACATATCGTCCATCCTGAAGGCAAGATTCAACATCATCTCTATGGAGTTTGGCAAAGATAGGCAGACTGGGGAGGTACAGTCCATTAGGGTGCCTGACCATGTAGCCAACTTCACTCCATGTATAGTATAGTATAATGTCAGCTACAACTGGAAGTTGTGATTCTTGTTTAAACTTTGCTTCATTAAGCTAATTCTTAGAAATAGCAAATAAACGTATTACAAACAGAGCCTTTCTAAGATATAGCTTGACCATGACACAAAATTACACATTAATTACAAAATACTCAATGGCAAGCAAAAGAAGAGCCTCAACTTGGATCCGAACCTAGATGTTATTATCTTCTTTTGAAGTTCTAGGAAATGAAACACTATGGCCCGAGTTGCACAACTTTTCCTTGTGTTTGTCCCATTCGGAACATTCAATCTCTTGTTGAAATTGTTGTCCTTTATGCAGTCCTATTTATAGAAAGGAAATTACTAACTTGGTAAAGATGATTTTGCAGTTTTCCACTTGTTTCAAACCAAAGAGAGCAGGAAAGTTTGAAAAATAATTACAGAATTGTATATACTGTCATCTCAGATCTGTCATCTAAGACAAGAGGAAGGAAAGAAAAAAAACCAGCAGTGTTCTTGCTTTGGAAAGACTGCCCTCTGATGCTGACAAGAGGTATTTCTTTCTTTAATCAGGTAATCTGATAACTAGGATTTATGATATGAAAAGGCAAAAAAAGATAATTTGTGCTGAATAGACAATTCTATTGAACTGATATCAGCAGAACTACTTATTGGCTGGAGGAAAGTACAGGCATTCACAAAGTCTGTGGAGAACTGGTTCAGTGAGAACTACAACACTACAGCTTATGTGCATGAATATCTGCCTTCCATAATTTATATTTTAAGCCCTTTTCAACTCCTGTTACAAATATATATCTTGTTTATAGAACAGTACCTAGCTCACATTTACCTGCTTAGACAAAGCATTTAAGAGTGTGCAAATTCTTTTCAGTGTCTAAATGCTTTGCAAAATTAAAAACCTAGAAAAAAAATTGACTGTGTTGAATTTCTCAAATACACAAACCTGTCTTCATTTTCAGTCTGATACATGTCCGTATATGGTCAGAAATAGAATTAGGGGCTGCCAGATGACGTAGTTTAACAACTTCCAGGACAAAAGCAAAACAATATCAGATTATGATTCTGATTTCCCGAATCTAATCATGAAAGGAACTGGTTTATGCAAATCATCTTCCTACTGGAAATGACAAAATAACCTTCCTGAGGGGAGGTAAATCACGGGACAAACACTGAAACAGTACAATTTGTATGACGCTGAAAGGACGGAAATTCAGCAATTCTGGATTTTTCATTCAGACTGGGATGGATTAATTCTTCTTGTCAACTCCCTCTCCTTTTTTAAAGCTAATTAATACCTTTGCCAGTAAAGTACAGCTCTTAGGTAATTTCATAACTGACAAAATCAGCCTGTCCCTATTTCACACAGGTTTATGCAAAACTTAACAGCCAGGAGGCCATAGATCTGCTTTTTAAGCATACCTCTGAGCACACATACATATTCCCCCTCCCCACTTCTCACTCACCCAAAGATAAGGAAATACTTTAAAATGGAAAGGACGGAACAAAGCAAGACCTTCAGCAGAACTATATCACTTTTTTAAAGCATCAAAAATTCAAATATCCAAGAAGATATCTGTATAAAAATGTAGAAATTAATCAATCAGTAACAACTCACTAACTAATTATAATTACAAACTGTTATAAGAAAAAGGTTTCTTGAATTTAGCTTAAACCACATGAAAAATGAAAACTTGACTCTATTTAAAAAAAAAGTATTCCACAACATGCCTTAATTAAGAGAAATCCAACAGAAGAGCCCACTAATTTGAAAGGACCCTGTTTAAGTCAGTTTAAGTGTCCTTCCCTGGCCTTGTCTCTCTCCCAAAATCTGAATGAGTATTGTGAAGTTACAACCACACAAATGCATACTTGGTCTGCCAGCAGGAAGCACTTTTACTTTAATGGCATTCGCATTCCCATCAGTGAAATTGTAGAGCTGTATAATCTGCTCTCTCCACAGTTATTTTTTATTATTATTATTTTGGAATGTGTTCAAGAGGAAAGTAGGTCAAAACATTTAAAGAGCAATTGGCCTGCATTTTGTACATTTAGCAAATTTGGTTGCCTGAAAACTCCCTGTCAGCAAAATGTTCTGTTTGCATGGTCATCTTTATAAAGTTGCAACAACTCAGTTTTAATGCGGTTGTAGCAGATTGCTGCACTTTTACTCTATAAAACTAAAAACTATGGTTTGATTTACATAAACGCTTTTGGTATTGCTCTCTGTAGCACTGTCTTAAAGCAAGTAAAAGAAAGAATATGAAAGTATGAACTAGAGCAGCCCTGAAATTTCTAGCACAATTGTAAAAGCTGTAAACTGTGTAAATTGTGAACAGTAAAACTTATGGAGCTATATGGTATACATTATTCTCGTATTGTCTCAAGCTTACAGCCAAAAATGCTTCACAGTGAAATAGCGACAACCTGAGGATCCCGAGAAAGAGTAAATGGCTTGATGTTTCAGCTGCCACGTTTTTGTAGAAAGCCAGTCAATAATAAAACACAACATCAGAGCTTAAATACCTTCAGTACTGCCAAGGCATCCCACAGGCCTCACCTTTTTCTACTCCAAGCACAAACCCTAACCTGCGCTAACACAAATGTAATAACAAGGACAAAAAGACATCCAGCAAGCCTCCCAGAAATAAAGCAGAGAACTAGTATAGAAAAGCGTGTCCTGCAGCAGGATAGCTACAGCTGAGCCGTGATCACAGAAACATGGTGGGATCAGTCTCAGGACTGGAGTGCTACAATGGATGGCTATAAGCTCTTCAGAAGGGATAGTCAAGAAAGGAGAGGTGATGGGGTTGATCTGTATGTTAGAAATGGTTTCAGTTTTACAGAGCTCAATGATTGTGAAGATAAGGTCAAGTGCTTATGGGTAAGAATGAAGGGGAAGGCCAGCAAGGTGGATATACTGCTGGGAGTCTGTTATAGACACTCAACCAGGATGAAGAGGTAGATGAAGCATTCTACAAATGGTTGGCAGAACTCTAACAATCAATCCTTGTTCTTGTTGGGGACTTCAACTTACCAGACGTCTGCTGGCATCACTGCAGAGAGGAAACAGTCTAGGAAGTTACTGGAGTGTGTGGAAGATAACTTCCTGACACAACTGGTAAGTGAGCCTACCAGGTGAGGTGCCTCATTTGACTTGTTGTTTACAGAGAAGTAGTGGTGGGAGATGTGGCTGGCTATGTACCTAGCGACTGTGAAATGATAGAGTTCTCAATTCTTTTGTGAAGTAAGAAGGGGAGTCAGCAAAATCACTGCCATGGACTTACTGACTTTGATCTGTTCAGAACACTGGTTTGGAGAGTCCTTCGGAGGCAATCCTAAGGAGAAAAGGGGTTCAGGAAGGCTGGACATTCTTCAAGAAGAAAGTCCTAAAGGTGCAGGAGCAGGCTGCCCCCATGTGCCATAAGATGAACTGTCAGGGAAGATGACAGGCCTGGCTGAACGGGGAGATTTTGCTGGAACTCAGGAAAAAAAAGAGAGTTTACCACTTTCAGAAAAAAAAGGGCAGGAATCTCAGGGATCTCATTATGTTATGGAGAGAAAAAAATTGAGATTGTATATTAGGAAAAAATTTCTTCACTGAAAGGGCTAGCAAGCATTGGAACAGGCTGCCTAGGGTAATGTAGTCACCATCCCTGATAGCGTTCAAGAAACACGTAGATGTGGCACTTTGGGACATGGTTTAGTAGGCATGGTGGTGTTGGACTGGGTGTTCTTAGAGGTCTTTTCCAACCTTAGTGATTCTACAATTCAATGATTCTATGAGTCTAAAAGAGAAATAAAAATTCTGGCTTAAAATGTTGCTGAAATAAATAGTGCATCTATAAAGGTTGAGAATTAGGGGACTCAGAGTTAATTGGGGTGGCATTGGTTTAAGCCTGTCTAAACACTTCATGTTGCAAACACTGTTACTGAAGTAAGTGGAGAAGAAAAGAAGAAAGAGGAATATGCTGTCTTGCAACCAATTGGCTCTACATTGGTATTTAACATTTCTTAGAACATTACTGGAAACCATTGCGTTAGTTATTGCGGAAAAAAAAGCCACAGTATATGAATCTGTAGCAGAGATTATATCTGAAGATACAATTATTTTCACATTTGATGTAATTAATTACCTTTATTTGAGACACAGAAAAATTATTTGGTCCTACAAGATTGATTCTGTAATCAGGTTATTTCCTTTCTATTTGCTATAGCTGTTTTCTCTGGGGAAAAAGAAAAAAGACTACATAGTCAGCTAATCTGTATCATTACAAGTTTGTGCATTCACTGCATGAAGCAAACTGTCTAATAATATCAATGGAACCATTGCATTTTTTTGCCAGAATCAGGATAATAGATTTTAAGTTTATGATAATCTAATGATATCTACTGAAGATCAGAAGCCATACAGTATTATCTAGCAATCTGAAAAGGGAAGACCACCCATGGGCTACTCATCTCAATAATTGCAGTTCAGCTGTCACTCTAGGAAAAAAATAAAACTGAATACCCACTCTCGCCACCCCAACCCCCCCAAAAACACATGCCAGGCTATGTAACAACCAAGAGAGAAGGAAAATTGTAAGAAAAATTATTTCCTTTAGACAGGTACAGATGAAGTGCCTGCTTTCAACACCGATAGGCGTTTGCAAAGAAATTGCCTGAAAGGGAGAAAACAAAGACAGTCAGAAGACTTGAAGAGTACACAGTGTTGCAGAGGACAACAATATCTTAGGGAACAAGGAAGAGAAGTAAGGGGGGGTTTAATATACAGATTAGTGGTCACCACGGTTCCAGGTGAAAAAGACTCGTGCTCACCAATGACACAATTTTAAGAGAAACCACAGGAACCACAAAGGTCCTGAACTCCTTGGTAGCTCAGGACCACACACATTTCCACCAGCCCAAGGAGGTGAACGCGCATTCGAATTTCTGGCGGTGAAACAGGACCACATCACTCCTTTGCATTTTAAGTAGCTCTGGAACCCTCCCTCCTCTTTCACCCTATTCTCTTCTGCAACACACAGTGGGAGAATCCCACCTTTAACACATTTTGGGAAAAAAATCTTGTGAAAACTGGGATAATTGATTCTGTGCCTTATAATGCTAAGCTATGCTGTATTACATAGTGTTGATATTTTAATGTCTCTAAATCCACATTAGCAACAAACCATTTTAATAGACATTTGTCACAATGTTCAAGCATTTCAAGCAAAGCAGTAACTGAATAGTTTCATTCAGCTACACATGGACCTCATCTGTAAGGTTATGAACACATCACCCAAAATGGGCATGGAAGGCTTTTATTATGATGAATTTGTTCTGGATTGCCCTGCTATGCTGTGTAAAATCTTGTCAAAACCTTGAATGATGTCTATTACAGTTTCCCGTAAAAGTATAAGTCCTGGCAAATACTGATATCACTGCTGCCACATTTCCAGCTAGACCAAACAAGGTTAAACTACAGAAAAAACAACAAATCATCACTAGCCCCAAACTTAGGCGAAAGTCTACAAACAAACTTACTCCATGGATTTGCTTTTCATGTTGTTTCAGCAGTACAGCTGTCTGATGACAAGTTGTTTCATTAAGTGTTGATTAAAAAAGCTTATAGAAAATTGATATACAACCTGTGTTTAAATTTAGTTCTTGCTATTACATGCAGGAAAAGTAATTACGTGCTTCAGCTAAACATTGCCTGATATTGAAATTAAACACCCCTAGGACAATTGGATAATATGAACTCTCTGTCAGGAAGAGAAATGTGATAGCTGATTTGTTAACCTTCAACAAAATTACTGTCTTTTTACCTTGGGGCTGCAACAAATATTGTCAAGTGCAGCCAGTCTAGAAAAGAGATGGAGAACAGAGAAACAAGAAGTGCCAGCAGAAAATCTTTTTTCAGAAAGTCACATTTAGTTGAGATTGAGGGCCAGGAAGAGGTGAAAAAACCTATTGCTTCTTTGTTGGAAATGAGGACATTTGGCCAATAATTTGCACTTTCATGATGTACAACTGGAAGTAAAAATAATAGCACCAATAAAACAATTTCCAGTTTTCATTGGCAGTATTTTTTAAACAAATTTAAACAGTGTACGCAAAGAAATGCAAAGTCAAACAATCATACTACATTAGGTCCATTAGAAAGGCATCCCTCAACTGCTTCCTAAGGAGAGGAAGTGGAGATGGAGGTGCCGATCTCTTCTCCCTGGGATCCAGGGACAGTATGCATGGAAATGGTTCATAGATGTGCCAGGGGAGGTTTAGACTGGACATTTGGAACCATTTATTTACCGAGAAGGTGGTCAAACTGTGCAACAGTCTTCCTAGAGAGGTGGTTGATGACCCCAGGCTGTCAGCTTTTAAGAGGCATTTGGACAATGCCATTAATAATGTGCTTTGACTTGGTCAGCCCTAAAGTGGTCAGGTTGTTGGATTAGGTTATTGTTTTAAGTCCCTTCCAACTGAAGTAGTCTATTCTATTCTATTTAATACTGTAGTATGCTGCCATAGCACATTGCAACAAATACACATTTTTGAAGGGCTGAGACCAAAACCATTAATTTAAGTGTTGTTTTATTGAAAAGTAAAACCTTCTAAGTATATCAAAAATCTGTCAATAAAAGGGATTACCTTTAAAAATTCACACAAACATTTTCTTGTTGCAAAAAAAATAAATACCATTGTAGATATAACAGGGAAAAACAACAGAAAAACTAAAGAACTTCAGAGTGCTTTTTTGGTTTTTGTCATTTTTGTCATTTCTCCAAAAGTCAAAAACCCAGCTTTCTCTGAAAAAAATGTCAACTTAATTGTAGAAAAATGCTAGATGAATACATTTTCCCTAGTTTTTCCATACGCTAAGAAATTTAAAGGTTTTAGTGTGAGATTCAAGTTCCATAGTTATGTCCCGTGAAAAAAGTTTAGAGCATTTGTACAGTCAGGAAATTATTATGGAACATGAGAACACATCCCCTCCTTTTCAAGCACCTGTATGGTAGTTTTCACGTTGATGGTCTGTCTTCACTGTTACAAGAATATTTCATTTAAGAGAAGCACAAAATGAGGCGATTTACATAATACTTATGAGACTAGACAAGAAGTTTCTTCTGATTTGTATTTTTTCATTTAATGTTATGCTTAGTCATACAGATAGGTTTCAATTTTCATCACTGGTTGAGGCATAGCTATGATTTTCCTTCCCATGAGCTCTTTGACTGTTTTGGAAGATAAACCATGGAAACTTAAGTAAACATGACAATTGTCTAATATGAGCTCTTACTGTTATAAGGAAAAGCACTATACTAGACACTACCACAAAATATTTTTATTTACCATGTTAACAATATCCAAAAGCATTGTTTATTGCTGCAACTACAAAATCTGATTAACACATTATTGTTGTAATATTGAAGTGACAGTCTACCTGTCTCATGGCTGTTTATAATCAACCTCTTGCGATGATTGTCCACTCTGCTGTTCCTTGCCAGTGACATAATATCTTGCAGCAAAAAGTCCCATTCCTGAGAAAATGTTAGAGAATAGCCCTCATGAGGTACAACCACAGTCCTAAGCACCTTCTTGTAGCATGTCCAGTTTATTACTTACAAATTCATAATAACTCCTTGCTGCTGTCTCATTCCAAATACACTTTCTGTGACCATAAGTCTAGAGGCAAAGAAAGTAAAAATCCTATTGCCCTATCTGTTTCACTACTTCCCTGCACACACTTGTTGAACCTTTCCATACAATTACACAGCCTACAGGGACATTCTGATACCAAGCAGGACAGAGGGTGACCACCCACAGACAACATCTGTGACAGCACAGGGACTAAGCTCACATTTGCAAAAGCATGGATCTGCTTCTGACTTACATGCTAGTATAGTCACTACTTATGCCAAAAAATGCTTTTGATGATAACTTCACAAGCAGGGCAAGCACAGGTCCCAGAGGCTGCAGTTTTCAAAGGTTTTTTGCATACTGCTACAGTAGTTTGACACAATTATCAAACAGGTTATTTTAAACTCGATAAGATCATTCACTTGAACAGAAGACAAATAACAAAGCAGTGCTCAGAGGTCTTTATTTCTTTAGAAACTAAATCGCACTGATTTCATCTACAGAAAATGCTTACACATTCCCAGCTTCTTTCAAATACAAGGTACACATGTTGCATATGATGTGTTGCTCCTTCTAGAATTTGAAGCTCTTACAAATTATACTGACAGTGACTGGGATCCTGGAGGAAATCCAAGAAGCATGTAATTCATCAGATTTCACCCACACTCAGACAGCCTGGCTGCTTGCTTCATTCTTGAGGCTGTGTTGCTACAATTTCATTTGAACAGGTCACCTCCAACCCCAGTCCAAGAGCCACAGTGTCTAAACTTTGCATCAGTTTGACTGACATTGCATAGGGCATTCACTCTATGGAGTATTCGTGCAAAAACAACACAGCTGCTGGATTACAGTTCTGAAACTCTAAAAGGCAAGAGCACAAATTATTTTAAGAAACATGAGACTGAGTGAAGAATGTGGTTTGTACCGCTGAAAATGAAGGTCATCAATTTTGAAATTTAGTCTACATAAATAAAATATTTGGCTTTTTAAATTTTTTCTACTTAAATTCCTGTAAGAGTTAGTGAATTCAAATGACTGCTGGTAGAAAATCCAAATTCTTATCATTGTCTTTTAAAATAGAGCTTAAATTTGACCCCAAAAATTCCAATGCATTGTTTTTTTTAGCAAGCAAAGTTGTTACTTATAACTAATTTTAAATAACCTTAATTGTTTTCCTAGATAACACTAGTAATATACTAGCTTTAAGCTTCAGTAACCATGGAAAACTGAGTGAAAATTTAAATACATTCTTGGAATTGTTATTCTTGATGTCCAGGTATGAAGCTGAGAAAACACTGTGTCAATTAGTTTAAGTTTTTTATTTGCGTAGGATATTGACATTGTAGCTAAGTATCTCACTCGATTCATTACTTTGTGTTCTTAATATATTTAGAACTTAAAATAATATTAAAGGGTTTTAAACAGCATACAAAAACATTTCCAGAGTTATTGGTAGTATGTATATATGTCACGGATGAATTATGACACCAGAAAAGATAGATCATTAGTAGCTCTGAGATATTTAAAATATGTAAGGGACTTGTTCTTTGCAGTCTTATTCTAACAATATAATACTACATTATTACAGCAATGTTACGTTACGTTACCATAAGAAATCAAAACCCATTAACATTTAAGAGCATATTCAAGCACATCTTTCACTGTGAGTCTGTTATGAAGTGGCACAGAATCTGAAAACTGAAGGGGAGAAGATCTAGGTATTCTTATTTAATACCAAATTTTATACAATTCAGACTAAAATTAACATTTAAAATCACTTTTTTTTCTAACAGTTCAGTGAGAGTCACTAATATTACAGTACATTCAAGACCATGTATATGAGCAAAAAAAGTCAAGGAAAAGCCAATATCAAGAAAAGATATATCTATATACTAATGACAGGAAAAAAAACACATGAACTAACTTTAAAGCCTTATTGGAATACAAGCAGCTAGGCTACTGTGGAGAACAGGACAAAAAAAAATCCATCAGTATAATCTACCTTCTTTGGGCAGCCCAGCCAGTGCTCTCACCTCCCACAATCCATCTACAATCAAGCTGGCTGAGGTCTCCCTTAAATTGTTGGGTCCTGATTCTGACAAGTAAAGGACCAACTTGCTAGTGTGTCAATTAATCTTTTGCAATTTAAAAAACAGGGTGAAACTGTTTCTTTTTATACACTTAACAGTCATATTACTTTCAAATTTGATTAACTATTTTTAAGCATGCATTCATTCTATGGTTTAAAATTCATGTACGTTCAATAACTTTACTGGTAAACATAGTATATTATCTATGTAGAGATTGTAGACTTGCACTTTATTGCAGGCAAGCAGCTGAGAACACACGAGCTGCAAGAAAACCACAACAATAATCAAATAAACACAAAAAAAAAAGAAAATAGAGGAACCTTTGTCCTGTATTTCCTGCGTGTTCACAAAATGGGGTGTAAGTCCTGAGAGCAAGAGGGAAAGAGAGGAAATGCTGACAATATTTACTTTCTTTTTGTCAGTCTTCTCTCACTTGTTCACATCATATCCTGTCTGGACAGTTTCCAGATAAAAAATATTTTTTCTGACTAGGTTTCTTACCAATTATAGAAGTAACAAATAGTGAGTTCCCTCTTAAATATGTTTCTTTTTCCTTCCACGGTTTACGAAGCACTGAAATACACAGCAGTTATATTTAGATTCTGCTCAGGAGGGAAGGAAGAAGAATTATTGTCTTTTATATCCTTTTAGATGTAAATAATGATGCAATATGTTATTTTACCTCTATAACAATTTGATTTGGATTATTTAAAACAACATTGCTAAAGCATCAAAAAGATCCTCCACTAATCAGACTTGCAGACAACATCTTAAAGAAAAACTTAGAAATCAGATATATGGCAAATGTGACTAGGATGACATTACCTTGTGAAGCCGTCTTGCACAAAGAAGACTGGAAGAGCTTAGCTTGTTGATTATACTAGCATGAAAGCTAAGAGAGGAATTACTATATCTCTACGAATTGACATGAAAGCTAAGAAAGCAATTAGTATATCTCTACAAATTCAATTGCAGGATAACCATCAGAGTGACAGAACAATCCCTTAAGTTGACAAAAATGGCAACCCAAAGAGAAACTCATATTAATTTGTTGAAAGACAGAATAATTTTTTTTAACATTATCATAATAAAACTCTGCAACAACCTGCCAGTAAAGAAGAGGGAGAAATAACTAAAGCAAATTTCCATGGCAAGAACTTCATGCTGTTGTAAAATCCTATAGTCAGAGAATTAGTCCTACTGATCCAAGAAGTTCCTATTAAGTCTGTAAATGCAAAATTGCACCAGTTCCAGTGGCCTCAAATACCACCATTCTATCTCAAGCCCTGTACAAGTTTGCCAGCTAAAAAGACATAGAGGAACAATAAGGCCATAGTGCATTCTTTGCAGCAACTTTTAATGCAAAAGAGACATAGAAAATAAATACTGAGAAAAACACATTTCAACCATGCTTACATGTTGCTGAACTTATGCCACTCAGGAAGGAGATCTTGCAGTCATCTTGGGAAGATCTCTAAAATCTTAGACCCTATGTACATGGGCATTCAAACTGCTTACTAATGTTTGGGCAACATCTAGAAGGGCCTTGAGAACAACGCATCTCAATTGTTGCCTTTCGTTTTGCTGCATACTGAGTATTGTCTACTGGTTTTTCCTCTGTGTCTCAAAAGGACTTAGAGAAAGGCAAATGCAATGGTCAAGACAATGGATGAGCGAGACTTTAGTTTGAAGAGAAGAATGAGGGAGAAATATAAAACCAAAGTTTAAAAAAAATCTTGAAGGCTTTAGATGCAGTCAATCCAAAGTTTATTAACCAGATCCAGGAAACTAGAATTCCCCTGACAAATCTAATAGGCTATTTAGACAGATTAAAAAAGTATTTTACACAGCAGGCAGTGAACTTATGGGACTTACTGCCTCAGAAAACTGTGCATCAGTGTCAGCAGGTCCAAAAAGGGGATAGACAAATTCATGAACATGTGTTCCATAAACAGAAATTAACGGGACCAGGCACAAGAAACTTGGTAACAGTCCAGGTACAACTTGGATTGCAGAGGTGAGAGGTGGACTAAACAAACCAGTCTACATGCTCACATGCATTCCCAGTACGTGTCTCCTCTGCCCTATCTGAAGCAAATAGTGGCTTAGATGAACACCAGTCTGACTCAGCGTGGCATTTCTTATCATGTCCTTCATGCAGCCATTTCATATTATAAGGTCTGACTTATATGCTAGAATATTATAATTATTTAGTCTGTGGCACTTCCCATACAGGAAGTGCCAGATAACTGGCAGAGTGCTCAGAGACTGGAGCAAAGCCTACTTCAGGTCATATACCTGAGCAGACCAAACTACATCATCTATTCCCAATTCACATCTCAGTGGCTGCCTGCTCATTTCCTCATCCAAAGTCATGCAGCAGAGACGGATGATTTAACAAATTGCATTCTTTTTCTACATTAAGTCCACCACCATCATAGGTGTACTCGAAGCATATACACAGTGGCAATCCGGCCATGGTACTACTAAACATCAAGACACTGAATGTTTTTTAGTGTTATCTGTTCACTACATCCCTTTTCATCAAAACTGACCAAGAAAGAGACATGATTTTAAAATGTCCCTAAAGGTTTGAGTCTAAATGGCAACTACAATGCCTATTAATATATAATTATCATGCTTATAGTACCTGTAGACTTAAGTAAAACATAACCTAAATAATGCTTTAGCAGAAATCAATAACCAGAGAATAACACTTTTCTGGCAAGCCTTTTTATTTTGATGATCCATATTTCTTTAATATTATGATCCACTTGAAAACATAAACTGGATATCAGTCAATATCATACTTTATTTAAACTGCTAAATTTGTACTATGAAAAACAGAGGGGTCTCCTAGCTAATACATGAGACTAAGGAATAGACAGTTGGTAGTTGTTAGAGGCCCTATTTTTTTACCCTAAACTCAAGCCTTCAATTGCCTCTTTTCTTCCATTGTTAAAAGAATTCCCGCAATCCAACATAACTTTTCAGCCATAGTACACAATCTACATTTTTACAAAATAAACCCAGGTAAAGAAGATATAGCCTTGGGCCAGTCTCTCCCTCAGGCTGGGTGTGTAGTTTAGTCTTTATAATTATTACATGAGTTTGTGCTTAAGAAATGTATTGAAAACATATTGTGCTACTTAAGTTTAGTTTCCAGTAAACTCAAAGTATTTCACAGAAATCCAAAATGCTACATTGGTTTAAGGAGTAGGGCACACTTAGTATTTATATACTTGACAATGGTTCAATTGCAAAAATATTCCTGGTTCCCATGCCATTACATAATCCAATAAAATCACTGATGACTACCTAAACCAACAGATAATCTCCCTTGATTGCAGAGGTATTCTGAAGAACAAATCAGATAAGGTGTGTTTTCTCACCAACAATTCTCTTATTTTTAAATTCTGACATGTTTTCATGAAATCCTCTTCGGCAAAAGCATAAGTTCTGCTTCCTGCTAACTAGGTTAAGGAAAGTTCTGAGGACATCTTTGTTCCGCCTGTAAGTCACTAAGTGGCTTGTAAAACAGAAAATATACCAAATGCTTTCAAAAACTTTCAACAATTAGCTAATAGAGATAACTTTACTGAGTTCCTTATCAATCTTCACAGCAGATTTTGATTATGACCTTCCTAGTCAGTTATTCAGACAGATAATTTTTTCAGGCATAAGGATATAGCCCACAGTCTTTCCATTTGAAATTAAAATAATTCCTTAAGGACATGAAGACAGACTTTCGGTGTTAGAGCATGACTAGTATTGTGTGAACATGTAATATGACAAATACAGGAAAGGGTGGGGTAATCTATACCTTGTCCCCCACGTACTTGTCTCTGTGTGTGTCTGTTATATTTGACACAGTAAATTTATGCAGATGTCAATTAATATTTGACATAAAGTGTTGAAACCATAAAAACATAGCCTGTCAGTTATTACAATAAATCTATCTTTATTCAAAAAGATATCAACAACAAACACTAGATATTTTAATCAAGCAGATAAACACATAGAAGGGAAACTTTTCTTAGTCAGGCACTGGACTGGGAAACTTAAATTCAGTTATACTTTGGCAGTAGACTTCATAAATTCTTGAACAGGTCTTCCAGTTCCTCACCTGTAAAATGAGACTAAAATCTCCATCTCACAGCCATGTCAGAAATTTCCTTAAACTTTTGCAAAGCAAAGGTATCACAGTATCGGGAAACAGATGTTGAAAGAGTCAGATTGAACAAATAAGATCTGTCATAGGATTGTTACCACACCCAGACTATGTGTTATACAAAGACTTTATCTCCATAGCCAGGAAACTAATTAGATTTTCAACTACAGAGTTTCTACAGTCAATGCAATAGAAATCATGGTTATAATATTGTGTTAAACAGGCACAGCACTAAATGTCATTACAACACCATTGGCTCAGCACAAAGTGGTACAACAGAAGCAGTTATTATTCAGGTCATTTCTTCAGATATGAGAGGCAAATTTTCAATCCACAGAGCATTGTCAAGAGCCAGAATCTTAAAAGACATCTGCACTTTAAAAGGTCTCCCTTTGGATGACTCCTTTAGAGGAAGGAGGGTGATGTAATGGCCCAGTGAGTCAGCCATAACTTTGAGGTAGATGTGCTTAGACCTTGCATTTATAATGAGCTCCCAAAAGAAAATCAAAACACTTTTAAACTCAAAATATCCAGGTAGGCCGGAATACTTAACTTTTTAAATATAGGACTATGTGGCTAGAGGAGCTGGAATAGAGGTTAAAAGGATTCATACAGAGCTTTTCTGGGCCCACTGAATCCTCGCAGGTATTTTGCTTCCAGGTGAGGGGGCAGTAAACTCAGTGGATTTCTGACTTGCATCAAAAAAACCCTCTCCCTTCTCTGTTCCCAAGGACTTTTGCATGCTTCCTTTGAAGGCCACCTGACACCTCCCCACTGCATCAGGTCCTTCCCTCAGCGAGCTCCAGCCTCCCCGCTCTGTGTTGGGACTCCTTCAGCAACCTCATTCAATGAGCATGCAAGGTGCCCCAAAAAACTTCCCTCCCCTGCACCCATTCCATGATACTATCATCTTAAAAGAACTTGACATGCTTAGAAATAAAAAGTCAGGTAAAAAAAAAAAGGATACTTTATATAGAAAGAAAGGCAAATCACTATGTTATTTTATTCACCTATGAGATTTTATTATTAAATTTAACGCTATTATACATCTGGCTTTTTCCAGACACATCCTTGTTTTTTCACTCAAGATCTTGCCCTGGCAAAGTTTAAGAATTTTGCACATTTGTTTAGGATTTCCAGATGTTCTGCAGTCTACTCCTTACTAGAACACAGGATTTCCAGAAATGCCACTCCTGTCCAGTGTGCCCTTGCAGATCGCTTTTATAATGCATCCATTGAAGACCTGATGACTTGACACATGGGACTAGTGCACATTAAATCCAACTCATCCTGAAAGCCCTGGGAGGAAATACAAAAAATAGCAATAGGACCACCCTACATATTCATAAAAAAGCAATGGACTAACAAGTCCCTTTTTTTGCTCTGGTTGGACATCTTCTCTGATCCAGTGTACTACCTTGCAAAATCTGAATACAAGCAAGACCTACCAAATATAAGCTATGTGAAACTTAGATCCAGGGCAGATCACGGAATAGTTTATAGCGGAAAGAGAGCCCAGCTTAAGCCTTAATAAACCAGCTAGTTCACTGTAGATAAGTCAGCTGTCGCAGCCTGTACTGCCCAACATCTACACTGCTCTGAAGTGGCATATGGATTCAGGAGTCACTATTTGGCATTCTCCTCTGTCCATAGATTACCCCTCAATTATCCTTGGATTAAGAGTTTAAAAATGCAGGATCAAAGGATTCAAGTGTAAAAAAAATTCTTAATAAAAGTTAGGAAAAGACCAGGCTATTGATATTGTCTTTCACATTTTGCAACCTTATTACATCAGAGAATTTAAATACTATGACTATATTTGTGTTGACCTCATTACTGTTCCCAGTATTGAAGGTAATAAATATCTCTCACTGCAATAACAAACACAGAGGCCAAGAGTATTTATGAACGGCAGGAGATATTCATGCCAAATATGCTGTGAAAACCAAAATAGATTAATGATATTTTTTGGAAATTTATAAAAGAAAAGTAGAAGAGTGGGGGGGAAAAAAAAGAGATGAGCTTTTTATAGGTTGATAGTTGTTACAAGAATAATTTGTAAGTATAATAAGAACATTTAGAATACCTTGTTTCTTAGCAACTCGTCAATGAGTTGGGGTTTCAATGGCTCAGGAGATAATGATGAGAAAAATCACATCACTGCAGATTTTCGACATAGTGAAAGTGTATTTGCAAGTAATGATCTAAGTTACGGCACCCAGTGTAATGACAATTCACATTTTGACATATATTAAGGTCATGCTCAGAGATGTAACTGTGCATCCTTCACGTTGCAGTGTTGTCCCTATTCATGAAATTATCTGTTTTAATACACAGTGTAAGTGACAATCTCTATAACACAATGTTTTCAAGGTGCTACAGCAGGTGATTAATACTGAGGACATGTTTAGAGAAGTAATACATTGTTCCTGCCTTCTTTCCAGCTCCTTGTTTTTTCAGACCCTGGGCTACAGAAAGAGACATTGTGAAAAGGCAGCTCCCATGTGAGAAGCACACACTGCCTCTTCTATACGAGCATGGAGCATCCAGGCACTGTCTTGTGGAGTGACAGCTCTCTATGTATAATGGTCGGATTATCGAATCTCATCTCAAAATTTTTCTTTTTCAGATCCAGGCACCTGGCCTGCTTGACTCAGATGGGTCTCGCCTAACTCCAAAGGGTAGGAGGATCCTAGCTCAGGAGCTGGCAGGACTTGTTGAGAGGGCTTTAAACTAGGCATGAGGGGGGAGGGGGGAGTAACTAGGCTCACCAAAGATGTTCCTGTGGAGGATGAGCCATCTCAAAGGGTGTCATCAGTAACCCAGCTGAAGTGCATGTACACAAACGCACGCAGTATGGGAAACAAACAGGAGGAGCTTGAAGTCCTGGTCCAGTGGGAGAGCTATGACATAGTTGCTATCATGGAAACGTGGTGGAATGACTCTCATAACTGGTGTGCTGCCATGGAAGGCTACAGGCTCTTCAGGAGAGACAGGCGTGAGAGGAGGGGTGGAGGGGTGGCCCTCTACACTAGGGAAACCCTGGATGCTGTCGAAGTCGAGATCGGTGATGACCAGGTTGAATGCCTCTGGGTAAGGGTCAGAGGGGCGGTCAGGTCTGACCTCCTGATTGGAGTATGTTACAGACCGCCCGACCAGGATGAGGAGGTGGATCTTCTATTGTTTAAGCAGCTGGAGGCTGCCTCTAGATCGGCTGCCCTTGTTCTTTTAGGTGACTTTAACCTCCCGGATATCTGCTGGGAACTTAACACTGCCGAGAGGAGGCAGTCCAGGAGGTTCTTAGAGTGTATTGAGGACTGCTTTCTGTCGCAGCTGGTGAGTGAGCCCACCAGGGGTGAGGCTCTTCTTGACCTGCTGTTTACAAACAAAGAAGGGCTGGTGGGTGATGTTGGTGTCAGAGGCTGTCTGGGATGTAGTGATCATGAGATAATCAGGTTCTCTCTAAACAATGTAAAAAGAAAAGCCAGGAACAGAACATCGATGCTGGACTTTCGGCGGGCAGATTTTGAATTATTTAAGGAATTGGTCAGGAAAGTTCCCTGGGAAATAGCTCTTAGTGGCAAGGGGGTCCAGGAAGGCTGGATACACTTCAAGAATGAAATCTTGAAGGCGCAGGAGCGGGCTGTCCCCATGTGTTGTAAGAAGAGTCGTAGGGGCAGACGGCCGGCCTGGATGAGTAGGGAGCTTCTGAAGGAACTAAGTAACAAAAAGAGGATGTATCGTTGTTGGAAAGAAGGGGACGTAAGCCACGTCATGCTCAAAGATGTTGTTAAGTCGTGTAGGAGGAAAATCAGGGAAGCAAAAGCCCAGTTCGAGCTCAAATTGGCCACTTCTGTTAAGGATAATAAGAAGAGTTTTTATAAATATATCAATGGTAGAAAGAAGGGCAGCAGCGACCTCCACTCCTTGTTGGATGTGGAGGGAAATATAGTAACCACTGATGCAGAGAAGGCCGAGGTACTTAATGCCTTCTTTGCCTCAGTTTTCAACAGTAAGGATGTCAGCGTGCTTGACAGTTGGCCCTCTGAAGTGGTTGATGGGGGCAGGGTTGGCCCTCCTGCATTCCATGAGGAGGAAGTTAGAGACCTGCTGAGCCACTTGGACCCTCATAAGTCTATGGGGCCGGATAGGATCCATCCTAGGGTGTTGAGAGAGCTGGCGGATGAGCTTGCTAAGCCACTCTCCATCATCTTTCAGCAGTCCTGGCTCACTGGAGAGGTCCCAGAAGACTGGAAGTTGGCCAATGTGACGCCCATCCACAAGAAGGGCCGTAAGGATGATCCAGGTAATTACAGACCTGTCAGCCTGACCTCGGTCCCAGGTAAGATCATGGAGCAGATAATCCTGGGTGAAATCATGCGGCACCTGCAGAACGGTCAGGAGATCAGGCCCAGCCAGCATGGGTTTAGGAGGGGCAGATCCTGCCTGACCAACCTGATCTCCTTTTATGACCATGTGACTCGCCTGGTGGATGAGAGGAAGGCTGTGGATGTGGTATACCTGGACTTTAGCAAGGCCTTTGACACTGTCCCCCACAGTAGACTCCTAGGGAAGCTGTCAGCCCGTGGCTTAGATGCGAGCACTCTGTGCTGGGTTAGGAACTGGCTGGATGGCCAAGCCCAGAGAGTGGTGGTGAACGGTGTCTCATCCAGTTGGCGGCCAGTCACCAGTGGTGTCCCCCAGGGATCGGTGTTGGGTCCGGTCCTGTTTAATATCTTTATAGATGATCTGGATGAGGGGATTGAGTCCATCATCAGCAAGTTTGCTGATGATACCAAACTGGGAAGAAGGGTTGATCTGTTAGAGGGTAGGATGGCCCTGCAGAGGGACCTGGACAGATTGGAGAGATGGGCCGATTCCAATGGGATGATGTTTAATAAGTCCAAATGTCGGGTACTTCATTTTGGACACAACAATCCCATGCAGAGCTACAGACTGGGGACAGAGTGGCTGGAGAGTAGTGAGGCAGAAAGGGACCTGGGAGTGCTGGTTGACAGGAAGCTCAACATGAGCCAGCAGTGTGCCCAGGTGGCCAAGAAGGCCAATGGCATTCTGGCCTGCATCAGGAATAGTGTGGTGAGCAGAACCAGAGAAGTTATCATCCCCCTGTACTCGGCACTAGTCACACCTCATCTGGAATACTGTGTACAGTTCTGGGCCCCCCAGTTTGGGAAAGATGTCAGGATACTGGAATGTGTTCAGAGGAGGGCAACGAAGATGGTAAAGGGGCTGGAGCATAAGCCCTATGAGGAGCGACTGAGGGAGTTGGGGCTGTTTAGTCTAAAGAAGAGGAGGCTCAGGGGAGACCTCATTGCTCTCTACAGCTACCTGAAAGGAGGTTGTAGTCGGTCAGGGGTTGGTCTCTTCTCTCAGGTGACCAGTGACAGAACTAGAGGGCATGGACTCAAGCTACGTCAGGGAAAGTTTAGGCTTGATGTGAGGAAGAAGTTCTTTACTGAAAGGGTGATTGGCCATTGGAATGCGTTGCCCAGGGAGGTGGTGGAGTCGCCGACCCTGGAGGTGTTTAAGGGGAGATTGGATGTGGCACTGAGTGCCATGGTTTAGATGATGGTTGGTGTTAGTGTTGGGTTATAGGTTGGACTTGATGATCTCAGAGGTCCTTTCCAACCTTGTCATACTGTGATACTGTGATACTGTGATACTCTTCAAACTTTCCATTTGTATTAGCAGAATAAATATGGCTACCTTGTTGTTTGCAATATTCTGTATAACACTCCACAATAAGCCCAGACAAAAGTGCAACAAGTCAGAAACTTCTATCATTCATCTAAGACAGAAACAACTGTAATGCATTTCCTACCCAAATTCTTTAAAAGGACCACAAAATGAAACCACCCTGTGGTGACCTGGCTTTGGATGAACTACTTTACTTCAAAATGTATTTCTCCTTCTGGCGTGAGAAATCAGATTTCAATATTTCCTTCACAGCAGGCTGAATGAATACACTTTGAGTAGTAACGCCCAGCAGACTGACAGCAGGAAGTCTTGTTGATGTGATATGCGACTTTATTTTCTTCCTTTGAACACATATTTTTTTCTGGTTATGAGTTTTCAGAGACAGTACCATAAAGTTCATTATCCTATGTGCTTAGATCCACATGCATGGCAGAATGGCTTGAGTAAAATTGTTAAATGCTCAGTAGCTTGAAAAGTTCTTTGTGTATCAGAGTCCCACAGCAGGAAATCCAGAAATGATGCCATGTGGTTGAGATGATCAAGTGTCTCAGATATAGTATCTGGCAACAACAGCAGTGAGAGCACCAAACAGATCACAAGGTAAGGCCTTCCATCTCCCATGTACAGTCTGCAAAAGCTACCTGATAAAATTTAAATGTGCTTAGGAATCATTTCCAGGATGATGAAATTCATCCCTCTGATGAAAGATTAGCACTGTTTTGACAATAAGTCCTACTCTGCCTTCTGAAGGCTGAGTTCCAGTTCAGGGAGATACAGATAAGAAAGTTCAATGCATTTTCCTACACCTTGAGAGAGGTTAGTTACCAAAAAAAGAAAAAAAAACCAAGATATTAAAATCCCTTATCTTTCCAGTTGTGTTGTGGGTTTTTTTTCATAAAGTAGTAGGTTCCTTTTCTCCATCACCAAAGCAAGGGGAGTCATGAGTGGTACAAATCTACTTGGAATAGCAACAAGAGGAATCATGGCCATTCCTGACTAACCAGACTAGATTATAGAGCAGTTACAGATGAAATATTACTCTAAGACAGGCCTGCAAATGCAGGCTATCTTTGTCTTCCAGGTGTATCAGTTGCTACTCTGGCTCATTTCAGGATCTTATTAGAGTATATTCGATTGAATATGCAGCTGCATAGCAAGGGTAGCCAGAGTAAAGGAGATTTATATAGCACCAGTATTGCTGCCGGTAGTCAAATGACATTTTCTGAGTTAACTTACTTGTGACTTTAAGGACGTATCACGTAGACTTTCTCTCATTTATGTCACCCTCTTTTTGCTTTGTCAAAGGAATTTGATCTCTTTGATGTTTTAATACCAGGACCAGCATGACATGTTAAAATAAGTCAAGTTTGGGATTCTTCAATGGCAAATAGATGTGTTGGAAAATGCTTGCAAAGCATGAAGTTTCATCTTTATTTCCATGAACTCTTAAGATAAAACTAACTTTCAGAAAGCACTTTTTTGGCTGTAGAACAAACAGAAGAAATAGCAAACAAAACTTAATTTCCCCACTTTTTGGAAAATCATAAGCACCTGAAAACAGACACAGCCGTAGTCAAAGTTCCTCCTGCAATGTTTGTACAGTAACTATAGCACAGCTGCCGCAATACAATAAGACAGCCACTGGATAATTGCAGCCATATGCCCTATTATAAATATTTACCACACTGAGAGCTGTGAAAATTACTATCTCAATGTATCCTGATTTTCCATGAGGAAAATAATTGCTTTTTGTTCTTGGGCAACTTAGGGAACAAAAACCCCTGCATCATTATTTATTTTTGGTTCACAAAGCATAAATGGGTATCACACAGTGGTTTCTCATCCATTAAACTATTCTATTACTGAAAATTGGAAGATAATACAAATATTTTTCAAGAAGGTAAAATTAGTAAGCAAATTAATGCATCCAAATCCATTTGCTCTGGTTGCTGAACCGAATTTTTCTGCTTAGTTCTGCAACCTCAGATCACACTTTCTCCTCATACTGTGCATCAGACACAATAAGAGACATCATCCAAGGATGGAAAATTTTTTTGAGTTTGTTTAGCTCAGAGAGGAAATTTGGTCAGGCACTTGTGTAGGGAGCTGTCTTGTATCCTGCCCCTTACAGCAGCTACGTCGCTTTGCAACCCCTTTTGGATCTAAAGAAAAATATAGTGAGGTCAGTTACATATTTTTGACAGGCCATGGACTTCTGGTTTTCAAACAGTCCAAACCCAGACCAAGACACCTTGTCAGTCACTCATCTTCCCCTCGCTTAGAGTATCACAGTATCACAGTATCATAAGGTTGGAAAGGACCTCCGAGATCATCGAGTCCAACCTATATCCCAACAATAACACCAACACTAACACCATCATCTAAACCATTGCACTCAGTGCCTCATCCAGTCTCCCCTTAAACACCTCCAGGGTCGGCGACTCCACCACCTCCCTGGGCAGCGCATTCCAATGGCCAATCACCCTTTCAGTGAAGAACTTTTTCCTAACATCAAGTCTAAACTTTCCCTGACGAAGCTTGAGTCCATGCCCTCTAGTTCTGTCACTGGTCACCTGAGAGAAGAGACCAACCCCTGTCCGTCTACAATCTCCTTTTAGGTAGTTGTAGAGAGCAATGAGGTCTCCCCTGAGCCTCCTCTTCTTCAGACTAAACAGCCCCAGCTCCCTCAGTCGCTCCTCGTAGGGCTTGTGCTCCAGCCCCTTCACCATCTTCGTTGCCCTCCTCTGGACACACTCCAGCATCCCGACATCTTTCCCAAACTGGGGGGCCCAGAATTGTACACAGTATTCAAGGTGAGGCCTGACCAGTGCTGAGTACAGGGGGACGATAACTTCTCTGGTCCTGCTCGCCACACTATTCCTGATGCAGGCCAGAATGCCATTGGCCTTCTTGGCCACCTGGACACACTGCTGGCTCATGTTGAGCTTCCTGTCAACCAACACTCCCAGGTCCCTTTCTGCCTGACTACTCTCCAGCCACTCTGTCCCCAGTCTATAGCTATGTATGGGATTGTTGTGTCCAAAATGAAGTACCTGACATTTGGACTTATTAAACATCACCCCGTTAGAATTGGCCCATGTCTCCAATCTGTCCAGGTCCCTCTGTAGGGCCATCCTACCCTGTAACAGATCAACCCTTCCTCCCAGCCTGGTATCATCTGCAAACTTGCTGATGATGGACTCAATCCCCTCATCCAGACCATCAATAGAAATATTAAACAGGTGTCACTGCCTCCAACACATTCATATCAAGTCTGTCTTTCTAGTAATCAATAGAGCTCAGGCATAGCTCAGGCATGTTTCCTCCCATTTGGCACTCCTCTCACCCTATCCTTCTTACTCTGGTGTTTCCAGACAAACACCTCAGGAAATTGTCAGGTTCATAGCTGATATTAAAGACGTGGCTTACTTGGAAAAGGTAATGAAAACATGTTTAAAAAGTGACTGATTTACAGATTTTAAAGACCTGATATAGCACTTGTCAACGTTACAGCCTGCATTAGTTCAAATGTGCACACTTTTGGGTTCATCCTTTTAGTATGTATCTAGTGCTGAGCCAGTTTTTGTTTTCTGTATGAATTCTAATAAAAGCCTTCCCCATTTTTGATGCATGCCCACAAACATATGAATCTTTGGTCTATGAAATTGGACTAGATTACCTGGATATCAGCAAGGAAAACTTGTACAGCTGACCAAAAGTCAAACTCAGAGGGGGTGCTCCTTCCAAGTAATCCTGTTGTTGAAGCCAAAGATAAATGATGAAATAAGGGTGATTGCTTACTTCCCATATTGCTCAGAAAATGTGGTATGTCTCACTCAATCAAGCTTCTGTCAAAACACAACCCTAGCTCAAACAAATGTATCGTTTTAATTCAAAGCCTACTCCACTTTATTAAGGCAAGCTCTATGTTGGCTTTCAAATGGTCTTCCAGTCCTTTCCAATTACACCTACAAGAGATATATTTTGTATACTGTGTTTTCTACACACAAACTCACCTACCAGTTGAGGTGTACTGCCTGGTTTTTAGGTAATATCTCATGTATTGCTACATCACATAGGAAATAATCCAGTGAAGTAGCCTCAAAGACAGGCATCTATAACTCAAGACCTCAAATATTACAATAACAACAAAAGATGAATTAATGATTCATAAATTTAATTATACAAACCAGACAACAAATTTCATATGAAATTTCTCTTCTTCATCTGGAAATATTAATTTATCACATTGCTAATGCCTGACCCCTCTTGGCAACAGACACTAAAGAGTCCTATATATCAAAACTAGTTTTATTAACATTATCATTATATTAACATATAGAAAACAGTAACTTAATTAGTCTGTTATCAGCTACCCTGTATGTTGCTGCCGCATTACATTTTCGTTTCACATGCATGTTTTTCTCTAACATTGTATTTCATTATAATGGATATACATTGATTAGCATAAAAAATTATGATTCCAGCTGAGTTTGTTTAAAGTTTTGAACTTTCCTCAAGAACTTCATCAGATTTCTTTCTTTAGTTTTCTTTACTGGCATAAGTAAGAAAAAAAGATATGACCTTTAAGAATACCGGTTTATTTTCATCTGTTTCACCTCATATTGTTCTTGGTTAAGTTTTGTTAAAAAATTGCTTTATCATGGTGATTAGACTGAATTAATTCAGTTGTCATGCAGCTGTAGATTGGATAGACTGTGCCAGACACATGAAATATAGAACAGTTCACACCCATGGAGGAATAGCTAGACATAGCTAGATATATCTGTATCTGCCTCAAGGAGAAAATATTAGGGTTTTGATATGTTTAGAATGAAACTAATTAGTGTAGGAAATCACAAACTGGTCACAAATTTGTCACAGCCACATAAAGTAATCAAATCATCATTCTCTATTTTCTTTGCTCAAATCTCTGAGTTAATTCCATACAGAACTATGATTCACTCATTGCAGAAGTATTGCTTTACACAATTTCACTCTTTTCTAATTGAACAACTTGCAGATACAACATACATCACTCCTTCATTCTACCTGCCCTTCTGTGGCACTCAGCAGGTGCCAGGCTAATAATTTCATCTTTTATTCATGCTTATGAAATGCGGATACAGAGAACAGTGGAGGATTTTGTTCAGTACATCAGTGGCAGAGCAGTGAAATAGCATTTTCTCTCAGCCAGCAGTTCCAACAAGTGCCCTTACAGCAGTGGTCTAATGTTAATGAGGTGACATAACTGGGTATGAATTATAGCAAAGTGTTAAACAGGATTGTAAGAAACTGCTGTCCTCCCATGGGATCACCATCATGGCTCTGTAAGCATCTTGTAAACACAGTGATACAAAATGGGTTTTCACTGAAAGAGCACCCTGCCTCCAAGGAGACCAAATACTGACAGAGATCTTGCAAAGAGAGATAAGAACAAGGCATCCTCAATACACATGTTCACCAGCTGCAAATGGCAGCACACTAATTAAAATTATTGTCATTTGGACTCTGGTGGAGAAGCATTATGTTTGTTATCCACGCTGAATATGTGTGACATGCCAGTTAAAAAGAAGAGAAAGATAAAGAAGGAGGAAGGAGTCTTGTTGCCATTCAGTTAAGCAAGTTCCTTAACTCAAATAACAAAGTTGTATATCCAGCTTGAGCTGAATATGTGTGAGGGCTGAATTTCTCAGCCAGGGAAAATGCAATGTTAATGAGAATAGCAGGAAGCCAACACAGAATTGGTGACCTCAGGGAAAACTCAATTAAAATGAATTTAAAATGTGGGAAGCAAGAAATAATTCAAAAAAGATGAACCAGATCCTTAACTGAGGTGAATCATCATTGTTAGACTGAAGCGTCTGACTGGGCTGATGGATACATGCTGAAGATGAGGCTGCTGACAGGAAGCCAGAGGACGCCCAGTGGCAATCACCACTGACTTAGGGGGAAGGTTGTCTTTTGGCCAGGGAAACCTGAGAAGAGCTGGGAGCTGTAACACAGCAAGACGAGAACTGATCCACCTACTTGTTTATCCAGTACCTACCTAAGTCATGGTTGCAGGAGTAAGCTGTATTTAATCACTTTCATATGGACACAGACTGGCAAAAAAGTGTCAAGGAGGCTGCTTTTTCTTTTTTTTTTCCGAATTTCCAAGTAAGCTACAACTTTCCCAAAATGAATTGGCTCAGTAACTAGTATATTGGAAAATTAAAATGATCATGAGAATAGCATGCTGCTCTGAATTCATCCTGAAGCTGTATTCCTCTGTGCCCTAGAAAGTCTGGTGCTTGAGAGGAAAAGAAGAGCCCTTCAGGTCTATAGTTCTTTTATTGAAGGATCTAATGACCTCCTCATGAAGTAAGATTCACTGGAAGAGTTCAATGCTCTCTGTCACTTCTGATGGGCTCAGCAGTTGCTAGTATGGTGGAAGTGAATAGAGAAGGCCCTTTGCTGTGGTAACCACTCCAGCAATGAGGAGATGTTCCTTGCCCACTCCCAGGACCGCCCCAGGCAAAAGAGAGTGAAGGAGCCACCTTCCTGCCCAGTGGTCTCCTGAGCTGCTTTATTCTGCTGGGATCAGTATGCCACAGCTATTAAAGGTGCACCATCACAGCTGGCAATTTTATTTTAGGGAATAAGCCAATGGCCAACAAAGCCTAAGACTAAAAGCTTCACAGTGCAGAAAAAAATCAGGATTTTGTCTGACCGCCACAGCCTGATGCCATGCTCAGCCAAACCATCACATTTTGCCTTTAAATCATCCTCCTTGTCAACAGTACTGTAGTTATTATTTATTGCATGGATTAGCAGTAGTCACTCATAATTAAATGCATATCACATTAATCAGTAGACTGTAGCAAACTTTTCAAGAGCTAAAGGAAAATTAAAGTTACAGTGACAGATATAGTTCCCATTTGCTAATTAATACAACTTGCTCCTGATGCTTATAGAGAGCCTGGCAAGCTTTCATATGTATAAATTTATAAAATTTGCCCTCCCCCCCCAAAACTTCCAGTTGAATGAAGCAGTAAATTCTTGTTGAAAGAGTTCATCCTACTATCAAGGGTTTCAATAGCCACATGTCTTATAAAAATTGTGTACATATATATACGTTGTTTCAATTTATGTGGTTTGTCTATCACCCATTTCAACTTTTCAGTTACCCTGAAAAATCCTTGGATTGCTAAACATTGTTTTGGAACACAGTTCAGATCCTCTGACTGATACATTGCCAGGTTAGAAGAGAAATATTCCTATGTTTATGGATAATCATTCTTAGCCCACTCAATTCTTACTATGTATTTTTAGTGTCTAACCTGTTCTGGTCCAGGAAATGTCTGAACCTCCTCTATATTTTTTTGTAAACTCCCAATCATACTTTTCAATATGCCAGTCCCAACGCTAGAGGTTTGTTCCGTATTTTCTTTGGAAACACCTAAATAGTAATTACCTGTGTTGTCGATAACCTTGAGTTGCACAAATGAAAATGTCATATCCTCTGAATCAGCTTGTTGCTTTGTTTTGGAAAATGCGGTAGAGCTGCTGAAAGATGGGTAGATATTTGTCCTTGTATTCATAATCAATTAAAAAATCATGCAGAATGATGAAGGAACAAGCTGAAACTACAAGAGAAGGGAATATGAAGCAGAGCATAACCCCCCACTAGTGTTTCTGTGCCCCTAGATGAATGAAATATCTCCTCCGTGAAGAGAGAGGTAGTAGGGGGTTTGTCCAAAACTTTCTTACCAAACATCCCATCATTCCATACAACTCATAATTTATGCAGTCAGGGAAAAAAGATGTGCATAACTGTATCACTGTACGCAAGTTAGAATCACTCCTCATACTTAGCCAAGCATGAGTAAATATAAATTCCTATGAGTCCATTTAAGAGAGTAACTATTAAGTCACTATAAGCATTTAATTGTTAGAGAAAGACATTGGACATTAGAGTAGTATTTAAAAAAAAAAGCGGTTTCTTTCCTGAAAACCAGTACTCCTGCATCAGCATGGGAGTTACTCCCTCAGATGTCAAAGGATTTTTATTCCCATTCTGTGCTGTAATATTTAGGCCAACAGGTCTCTCCTCCTGCTCTCTCTAGTGCAGGGTTTATCAAGAGCATAATAGCCTTGGACCTTATTTTTTTGCAAAAAACACTCCAAATGGGTTACTCCCATCATGTGACAGAAAAATATCACCCCAAAATTTTCAGTGTTGGGCAGGGAAGGGCATTGTATTTTCTACAGAAATATCTTGTTTTAAAAATCACCAGCATTACTGCTGTTAGTCATCGTTCCACACAACTGTCACCCACTAGTAGAGCATAAGTAAAAGTACATTTCCAAGGCTTTGAAACATCTATCAGAAGGGAGGAAGCAGAGGGGTATTATCTCTGGACCCAAATTATGTCAAGTCATGTTATAAGCCATGTAACCTAATTTTATAGATCTAGGAGATCAGTGAATGCAGAGACAAGCAACCAGAACAGCCAGCAACAACAAAATATTCTAAATAAAACATGGCCATATATGAACTAAGGATTTGACTGCTCTATCTTGACTTCTTTTACAGTTTCTCTACTAAAACCTCACCTGATATTAAGTTTTACTCTTTCTCCCTGAACCTTTGCCCCAGTGTGTCCAACTAAAGACGCTGGACATGCCTTCAATCATCTTTCCCATTATCTCCATGGCAAATGTGGAGTATTAACCTGGGTCAGATGATGTCACAGCTTTTACCCAGCCTCTGTTTTCTTCTTTGTTTTTTTCAGGGACCTAATATTCAAAATGTCTTTTTCCCTCTGAATTTCAGTTTGAAGTAACATGAGAGTCCCAGAATACTCTTGCTTTTCTTCTTTTAGTTTCCATCCCATTAATGGTCACCTATTGTCACTCTTTCAAATCCTGAAAAAAACCAACCAATCAACAAAAAAACTTCTATGTGCAAAAACACTTTTATTCAGTACATTAGCATATATAAATCTGAGCTTGAAAGAAAACAATAGAATATTAATTAGAATATATCTTTACGCAATACTATCATATGACCTAGTCAAATATCTAAAGATTTATAGATGTCTAGAAAAAGCAGCAAACTTTAACTAAAGAAAAAAAAATTAAAACCTGAAGTACAGCTGATGTGTTTAGGTAGTTATGCCTGAAAATTAAGCCTCAGTCTTCTCCAAGTCACATAAATAAATCTTCTTTGTATTTCTGTCATGCAAAGAACTGAATAGTTCACTGGCTACTGTCCTGCAAAGTCATTTCCTCTCTTTGTTTTCCATACTTGAATTTTCATATCTTTTCCAACCTTTTGTGCATAGAATGAGTCAAGTTTGGCAATTTTACCCAAAATGTCCTTTTTTTTCCATAGATACAGTATTTATTATCCTCCCTGACTCCATCTAACACAGATTTCTGTCAGTGCTCTTTTACCCAATTTTAGAACTGGTGACTAAAAAGGATTAAATGAGACAATTTGTGCTAAATTAGCAGATACTGCTGAACAACAGCAGTACCTATTCCAAAATCTGAATGTAGCTAACATGCACATGGAAGACACAAGAAAAAACACTTGTTTATCAGTTTTTGCTAGTCTGCTGAGAACTTTAATTAAGTATGTTTCATATTCGTGCTGACAGTTGCACCAGCACTCTTCTAAGAGTTCTTGTTTCTATATTATGTGCCTGTAAGAACTTCCACATGTATGGTACATTTCTGTCAGTAGACAGCCGATGGATAATTTCTGAGCTAATTTTGCCGCAGGACCCTTCTGGTCCTACCTTTATTATCATTAGTCTATCAAAGTGATAAACGGAGACGAAATAATCCAGTAGGAGGTCCTAGACACTTTATTTGGAAATAACTATTCTATTAGTTCTGCAAGAAGAATGACTGGAAATAATGTGATGTGTTGACTGCATCTCGAATAGGCCAAATAAGAGCTAAAGGATGAGCAATTCTGTCTCTAAAGAGTGCAACCAATGTGCAAGTAATGGCTTCTGTTTTCAGGAAGGTACATTTTTAATGCAGACCAAAAAGGACAGGAACAGAGAAAGAAACGATCTGTTCATGTCAAAACAGAGGGACTTTGTGACTGCCCAATTGAAAAGGCAAGGCAAGAGGAGAAATCCTAGGATACAAATTATTATGTATAATTTCATTGTTTATATTATTCAAAAAGTGAAGAAAGCTGGTTTTGAATTTCTAGGGGGTTGGAACAGGAAATCAATACTTTCTCATTTCCAGGGTAATTTAGCCAAGGTACGTGCCAGCTACTATCTGCAGAAAAGGGAAAGTCCTTATTTAATAGAGTTGCTATTTTTCCTTCCAAAGTTTCTCCAGGCCCAATGTATCAGTGTTTTCCAGTCAGAAGACCTTGTGACCTCTTCTGTCCTATTGAGCATTTCTGTCTGTGGCTTCCAGTAACAGATGCATTATGAACAGTTTGATAATGACTAAGGAGAACATCCCAGATCCACTGAACCCCATGGGAATTTTTGCCACTTACTTCAAGCAGAGTCAAGAAATTACCCTGAAAGCTTTTAGTCCCAGCCCAGCCTTTGGCCCATTCCTGAGGCACACGTGTCATCTCTGACTACCATCAGAGCTGCCGCCTTAGCAGACAGAAGGGAAGGGGTCTGTCTATTCAGAAGAGAGATGGCACACACTGGAAGGGTATTAACAGTCCTTCTTAATGTAGAAAGACTTCATTTCCATGAATTTAGCAAGTTTCCTGAGTAGTGAAATGTTGACTAAATTTAAATGCTGGGGTTTTTTCCAAAATTTAACTCTATCAGTGAATCAACTCAAAAACCTTCCCCAAGTTAATTCTCTGATGGGGAGTCACTGGCCTTTTCTTATGTCTCTGTATTGAAATTCACCACTACCGTATAGTAAAATCCTTATATCTCAGAATCACCGTGTGACTGTGGATGGAAGGCCCTCTTAAGAACATATAGCCTAATCCCCCTTTCCATCAGGACCAACCAGAGCACATTGCCCAGGACCATGTCTAGTTGGGTTTCAAGTATCTCCTGCAGGGAAAAAAGGATTTTGAGCACCTCAGTAAAAATCCCACAGTGTATCTAGACTTTTTGCAACAGATACGTAGTCCCCTTTCTCTGGCCCGTAGGAGAACTAGGACCATTCTGGATGGAATTAATCTCCTCTGAAGAATCATCTCTGCAGAAATCAACTCTGTAGAAATCAAAGGTGTTGACAGTGTGAGATTAGTTTATAGCCTTTCTGGGATCTAGCCTTTTTTGAAATAGTTTGCAAGAATACTAAGCACAGTCTTATAGCTAAAGCTCTTCCTTCTTCAGAGATTAATTATATGGATAAACATGACACTTTGGGCTAATATTATTACCCTGAAAGATACTGTTTCAGTTTGGGGAGCTCTGAAATTTTGCTACTGTAATTGGATTCCCAGAAGTGCTGTCTACTGATAGTGCCAAGTAAATGTACAGTGCCAATTAGGCCAAACTCAGACCCAATATAAGCATGTGTAATTCCTTTGGAGAGGCGCTTCATCTGAATGTCCCAGTTACACTAAAGAAGGTAAAACAATCCCAAACCAAAATACAGTGCAGTATTCTTTTGATCCTTCCTCATCTTCTTCTCTGATCATAGTTCTTCCCCAAAATAATTTTTTTAACACATGCACCAATAATGCTAACAACATTAGGGATGTCTTTTGCCATATGGCTGGATGTAGTATGGGCCATTGGGGTTTTGACCATCTGGAGAGGAAAAAAATCCCCTAGAAAAGGAACAAACCACTGCATTACTGACACCTAAGAGCAGGTACTGCCCAAATTAATATTTCCCAAAATTTTTCATTGACTGGAACTTGATGGTTGGCAATCAGGCTAGACTTATGTTTGCCAGATCTTTCGTGGTCACACGTGTCAGGTCTGATCATTCAGGTAAAGGTATTTCATACTGAAGAGCATTAGTGAGCAGCAGTGGTGCCAGGTTCTCCCTCTCCAGTCATGCCTCATGTTGCAGCCCCTAGTGAGGTGAGACAGGACAGGACACGGCCAGCCACAGCCTGGCCATGACCATGCACCACCACGAGCACTGAGCAGTGAATTCAGTCAGATGGGAAGCTGAGCACAGTGTAGGATCAACCGTGGCCTTGGACCCAACCCAAGCCAGAGTTGAGATGTGGCTGTGGAGAGAGCAAGCGAGGGTGCACAGTGGAGGCTGCGTTGGAGGAGCAGTATATTGCTGGCTTTGTGGTTACATTTTCTTAATCTTAAATCCTAAACTTATGTATTCTATCTTCATATTAAAAATGCACTGTCAAATGGATGGGGGTTTTTCTGTCTTTGAGCATAAGTAGGGAAGTCATTATGAAATTTTTAGTAGAAATTCTGTCTTTAAACCTTTATTTAATGCCACTGATGGGATCCAGCCTCATTCCTTAGTATTTGTAAAATACAAATAAGAAAGATAGGATTTTTATTATCATCTGTATCTGAGTGTTGACAGTCACTTGTTCTTCCAGATATGTGACATAGTGTTTAAAAGTATCTGGATCACGAACTTCATCTCAGCAACCTGAAAGCATTCTGAACTCAGGGGAGCTGCATGGGCACGGATTATGCTTACTCATTAGTGCCAAGCTGCAACATTCTTATCTCTCCAAAGAGTTACTGCTGTTAAACAAGCCAATAGTAATAGTTATGAGGTTGAGATAGAGAAAGGTCTTGAGCTCAGAAGGACAGAAGGCATGAACAGAAGACATGAAAATGCCTGAAGAAAAATGTTAAACAGTAAATTTTAGTTGAATTATGATATATTTAGAAACTGCAGAAAACTTTGGAAGTTGTCATAACTACAGGAAGATTTTTACTCAGAATTTGTGAGTGAAAAAAATTTGAAATCTTGAGTGCAATGATAAGGCCTCATAACGTCACAGATTTACTTGAGGAATTATTGATGTTCTGAGTTTAGAAATAGGCACATCCTTTCAGCTGTAAGTAGAAAATCTCTTCTACTTTTGAACACTGATAAGTGATATGGAATATTTAATCATATTTTTCAAGCAAGGCATGTAGATACTCAGATTTAAGGAATTAGAAAATAATTTCTTTCCAATTTCTTTCCACTCAGATTTAAGGAATTAGAAAATAATTTCTACTTTCACGTAAAAAACATTGTTTAGCTTTAAATTTTCTGTCACTAAAAAGGCAGGCATTAGAAGGCAAGTGGAGATTTTTAATCTTATATTAAGAAACTCTCAATTCTGCATAAAGACTGCTGTTCTACTTTGATTCAGTTTTCAGCTATGGTGAAACTCCTGAAGTGTCTTCTGTCATTTGAAGAATTGCACTCCTGCTAGTTGACTCCATAAACTACAGTTGTGCAACTATTTAATGCTGTGTTAATTCTCCTTTAAATATTCAGCTTTCTCCCATGTAAAATATTCATATAGTAATTACTGCAGAAAATCCAGCTGTAATCTGGATTCAGGGGTACAGTTGAATCTCTCAGATGCTTGACTGAGTTTGTCATCTCTTCTAGCACAATCTATCATCCAAGAAACCTCTGGGCAAAGTTCACTGCATAGTGATGGAGAAACTACGCAAAAGAACAGGAGGCATTTATTACACTTTTGGAGGGACACCTGCACAGTCTTGCATCTAAATGCAGCAGCTAGAATGGTTAGGACTATACAGAGAGCTGGAGTGTATCAAACCACATTGATGTCATCTTCTCTTTCTGGTCAAAAGACTCCTGAAGTCATCAGGCCCTCCATCAAGTCAATACAGGAAAAGGAGAATTTTCAAGGAAGTTGGTGGCTTTGAGATGGGTTAAGAAATTTTATTAAGAAATGCCTTTAACTTTTTGAGTTTTTTTCTAGATATGGTCTGTATTCCCTGGAGCTCCTTTTCTTCTCTTACTCATTTTTCTTGTGGATTTTGAATTGAAAGTAGGTAGCTGTTTATGTATATATTTTATGTAACCATAATCAAAATTAAAACATTTTACTAAACGTTATAAAACTCATGGGCTGCAAAACAAAAAAAAGCTTTTCACAGGATCCCAAAAAGCACAGGCCCCATGGGGCAAGAAATATGCAACAGAGGCAGGCACTTCTTTCCTTTAAGATCCTCATTATAAATCTATATATACAGCTTACTACAGAGATTACAGGTCCTGTGACTATGTTTTGCCTCTTTCTGCTCTGCCATTCAGACCCCAGCCCTCCCAATTTCGTCCATTGCCACATCTGTGCCTTTGTTTCCTATGTCTCCTTCTTCATGTCTCAGTATAAATTTAAATTCAGTGTGTTGAAGTGCAGAATCATGAGCCAAAGCCTGATCTCATGGAAGTGCGTGGTCGCTCTGCAACTGTCATTTAAAGACCCATTCTATCTTGACTTCATTTCCTATTGTTTCTCCAGTGTGAGAAAAGGTATTTTTGTCATTGTCCTTCTGAGAGTAAAACGAGCAATAATTTAGTGCCACAGGCACTGTATTTATAGTCACAAACACAAACTAAGACTTCAGTTACATCCAAGTAACACTGCAATTTTCAATAATGTTGTCTTGCTGTACAAAATTTCACCTGTCTTTCCAAATTTTTCCCTTTGTTGATTTTTCTGTCACAGTCAACAATTCTTTCTTTTACCCTGGCTTCTAGTATTGATTCCGTTTTAAAGACAACAAATCTAAATATGTTGGATAATAATTTTTCATGGAAAATGCTTTTTTAAAGCATGTTTTTCCATTTAATATGCAATGCTGCTTTTTACAGTTGAAAGGTCATAAAGGTATCTGATTCGTATTTTAAGGACAACTCCCTCTGTTCAGAATAAGAAAAAATAAAGAAGAAAATAGATCTTTTCCAGATGCCTTGGAATAAAGAAAAAAACCACATTACATTTTCTAATTCAAAATTTTATTTTCATATTTAGATGTTTCTTAACCTTTAGACTTCTCTGTCTTCTTGTTTTCCTTCATAGCCAGATAAAGCTCTGTCACTTCTGCATCTTTTTGTGTAAATTAATCCTCCCACCCCTCTCTACCACATAAAATCCAGTAAAAACTGAAGCCTCTGTAAATGGCAGGTGTTTCCCTGACTCCTTCTCTTCTTGCCTCACATCTCAACTACTTCCTCTCAGTTCTCCTGTTCACTTATTTCTTAGCACTTTTAGGCAGTTTGAGTGATCCTTTGCCAGGGGCATTATAGAAAATGAAATGCAAAAATTTCCAAAGTGGTAACAGCAAAGAACTAATTACAATTTATGTGAAATTTTTGTTGTAGGCAACTAAACATACACCACAGGAGTATGAAATTACATACATATGCATACTGCTGATAAACCAGATGAAGAAAGGCTGAATGTATCCCACTGGTGTGAGTTACACCACACAGTAGTCCTCATGTCTGATGAAGAAATATTACCAAGTCAGTTGAAATCTGCATCTCAGCTTTGTACTTTTTTCTCTTCTCAGACCTTCCTGTTATGTGAGAGGCATCTAGCACCTAAAATAGCCTTCTCTCCTCAGCTTAAACTGTGTCAAGAGTCTTTCTTTGCAGCTGAGACATTGGTGTAAGACCAGAACCAAGCTTGAGCTGGAGACTATTTTCTTTCACACGTTAGTGAAAGTGTAAATCATACACTTTCTTCCAGATAGAAAGCATACAAATGCTGCCTTCACATAGCATTTCCATTGCACAATATCTTGGAAAAAGAGTGAAGCAGAATGAAGTTTATTTATATTCTATGCTCTCTACATATATATCAGAATAAATTGCTTTAGTATCTAGTCACAGCAATGAGATGCTAATTCTGGTTAGTCTTCTGAAAAGTTCTGTGTTTTCTTCTTTATTAGGGAAGTGTAGTTTATTGTCTTCAATTGAGTTTGGTTTAGAGTGAAAATGATTCCAGTGCAGTATATCTTATATTCTACACATATTTAAGTATAGATTTATTATTTTTGTTCAAAAACATATATAAACATTTTTTATATAGGTATAGCTACATATAAACCTATTATCTAATCTTCTTTTAGTATGGGTTAGTTTTCTCTGGTTTTCTAAACTAAGAAAATGTTTAGAAACTGTAATGAAAACAGAAAGATTCAATTCCATTCCTTGGGTACAGCAGCTAGATCCAGGTCCAGTCAAGAGTGTCTAAAAGGGAAACTGAATCAGTCATAAATATCTTTAGAAGGTCATCACATCAATGATGGTAGCGTTTGTCCATAGAGCTTAGCAAGGAGTCAAGCTCTCCTGAAGAAAAGCCACAGAAAACAAAGGACTGTGATTGACATCTGTAAGGAGAAAATATCAGACTAAAAAGATCAGATCAGATTTACAACATCATCCAAGCAAGGAGTTTTCAATTGTGGTTATTGGCACTTGTGCAAGGACATGCAATGATAAAATGTTTCTTTGCTTTAAACACACCAACTTCTTAGCCTTTTGTGACCTCAGAATACAAGTCTTTTCTGACGGGTCAGTGTTATACTGCTACATGGCTTAGCTTCTGCTTGTATAAAATATAATAATTTTTTTTAATTATACATCACAAAATGCATACATATGTAGAAAAAGGAATGTGGTTCGTAACCGCATCCCAGTGGCCTCCTGTCTTTCAGTATTTTTTTCTGACCAGAGTGTAACAAAGAAAAATGGGAAAAAGAAATAACTATGTCCAACCTACAGACAAATCTTATTTCTATTCTGAACTACATAGAAAGTTTTTGCCTCCAAATACAGGGATAAAACTGTGTTGCCTTATTTTGTTCCACTCTTTTAATGGACTAATTTAATACCACATGGGTATAAATATTTCCTGCCTACAGAGAACCTCCGAGGAACATAAAATCCGCATCTGATTCAGTGACAAGAAATGAAATTGATAGCTTAAGAAAAGAAACACTTCTGACCATGTTAAGTTTTTAACCTTTGGTTTGCAATGCGTCTGGCCTTTGTTAAGAGCAACAGGAGGATTTCATCTGGGAAGGCGGGACAGAACAATGGAAGGTGCATGGTCCCTGTGGGAACAGAGCCTGTCTCCCAGCTCGCTGATGTCCCAGCTTTTATCTCTCCTTGCACTGACTTTGGCTCTCATTTGAGACTTGGATGAGGGATGCATTTAACACCTTGTCATGCTTAGGGGAGGAGGAGGAAGTGGTGCTGGATTTTTTTGCTAGTTGACACAAATAGAGGGCTACAGAGCACCTCTCATGAGCTCAAAGGAGGTGACAGGGTTTTGATAACCAAATGTGCATGAAGGGACGGGATGATGAAAGGAGCAGTAGCATCACCTTTCCAGCGACAGTGAGTACAGCTCTGTGCTCATCAATAGGATAGGAAAATAGAATCAATAGAATAGGAAAAAATATGGCATCTGTAAATACAGTGCAAGTCCATTTCTGCTTTTTTCTGCTCTTGGAAGACAATTCCAAAAAGAAAATTACAAATGGAACCTGATTTACACTGGTTATCTTTAATAGAATCACTATTCTATTGTCTTATTCCCTGAGCTTTTCCAGTCTGCTTTCCAAAGGACTGTAATAAGTAGTATTGAGTTTAATAAATAACTTATAATAACATATAAATAAGATAGAGACTTTAGAATTCATTTATACTCAATAGGTGTCATTTTGGTCTCCCTCTAATTGCTTCTGCCAACAAATTCAAATGTAAAATCCATAGAAATTACACGCGGTATGCTAGCTATGACATATATTTTTCCACAACCATTAATTTCTGAGTACTAAATGGTATACTTTGGCGGACTTTTCAAGTGTGTACAATCTAGAGATTGCAATATAATACGATATGGCCACATGAAATGATAATATTTGGAACACTGACCAGACAAATTTAGTAAATGGTTTCAAATAAATAGTTCCACATTTAAATATAATGCAGACTATCATACTTATAAAATTAGTCCTAGTAGGCTAACAAAAGAATACTTTATTCTCTTTGAATACACACAGTCACATGCAACCCCCATAGTTTCCATAAAATAATACTATGTAAAAACCTCCTTTGAGTGGCAGTGGGCTTTGAAAAAACTTTGCTGAATCAGAAAATTCTCCAGTAAAGCAAAACCAACATATGGATAAAAGTGTATGAAAAAAAAATCTCAATTAAGATTATATTTTAATATTTAACTTCATCATTTGGGGGGAAATAATATATTTCAATTTAAAATAGTAGTTTAATAACAAATTATAAATCAGTGCTAATAAAAAACCACAGAGAGAAAAAATAACAAATTAACAAAAAGAACCAAATATAAAATGTATGCTAGCTTCTTTACAAGCATTCGAGTTTACATAGTTCTTTCAGATCTTATTTGATGTTTTATTTTCATTTCAATGCCATTTAGAGCTACTAAGACTCATTAGCAGTTTCTCTTCACAGCTTTTAGTGTACTAATCTGATTTCCGTGCTACGTGACAAGCACCTCAATCAATCTTATGTTGCTGACAGTTGACGCAACCGGAGCCCTTTCCAATACCACCAAGTATATGACACTATTAAACTTTCTGATTGGTCAGGAAGGTCCTGGAGCCGTACGTGAAGGAAGAATTGTCTTTTGTCTTCAACTGCCTCTACTGCCAGGAGATCAGATATTTCTGCAGGCTGGGATCTGTTCTAGGGTTTTCACATGGAGACAGCACGGGACATCCTGGACCTCACTCTCCCTTCTCTGCCTGGGACCCCTCTCCCATGGGACTCCTACATTGGTACAACCTACTGCTTCAGCCAGTCCCAAAGCCTAAAGATGGATCTCACTGTCTGACAGACACCAAGGAGTGTTTGAAGAGCCCAAGGGGTATTTGCTGGCTGAAGGCAAGAGAGACAACGTCCTGAGAGTGTCCATGTCTAACAACTTCAGTGGCATTTCTTACTTGGCCCCATGATATTTCAGTGATACTGGTATACTGCCAACCATCAGCGCACATCACTACTGCACATGCACATACAGGTATAAGACTTGAATACAGCAGTGTATTAGAACAAGGACTGGTTGATACCATAGCAAAAAAGATTATAATATTTTTTTGAAAAATAATTTGTTGAACTTTCAAATGTGCACATATAAAAAAATCATAATTCTAGAATAATACATAGCATTAGATCTTCAGAGATATTAATTATAGATGTATAAGGTAAGTATATCTACATTTTAATATATATACACTCTGAGATACCTTATATACATATTATAATGAAATGGCTATACTCGATTATATAGGTATAAAAATAAAAGTGAAAGAAATAAAATACTGCAGTTGCACATGTTTTTAGGAATAGGAAAATATTTTTGTTCAGACTCCAGTATTTCTGGTGGAAATACTTTGCAAGACAGACATGATTTCCATTAACCTAAATACTGTTAACCTCAACAGAAAACACACTGTTAAGAAAATCACTCAATCCTACACCACCCAAAACCACTGTGCTATACACCTGCTTAGGGACCTCTGTATGTAACTTGCTTCTGTTGAAATATCAGCTTAGTTACTTTTTAAAGTTGTTTGTTCTAGAAAACTAATTCACAGGTACATGTTAATTCGCAGACAGTAAGTCTGAGATCCACATGCCAAGCTTGATCCAGAGCATATTAAAATCAGTGGAAGGTCATTGATGTTAAAGGATTTCAGATCAGAAACTAAAATAAGATATTGCAGCACAGCACAGAATAACCCTGTTGTTAGCTCTTCATTCATCTTGGTGGATTTTTCCTGTAGTACCAGCAATTCTATTTTTTGTTGTCTCTGTGTATTTTCTCAGTTTCAGTTGTCCCAGAAGCTTTCTTTCAAATTTCTACCCTTTCTATCAGAAAGAAAATAAGTATATTCTTTCTTCTGATATAGGTGACATGCTATTCATTTATATGTTGTGCGTTTTACCTTAGGCAAAGACAATAAAGGGAGGTGTGAACCACAGATGGTGAGGACTCTATTCCAAAAAAAAAAGGTTTAAATTTTTCCAACTCAATTCTTGAAATATATCACTAAACAGCTAAAGACTTTGGGGTGAAGGGGTGGGGGTGGGGGGTGGAATTCTTTTGCCTTTTTTATTACTGTTGTAAAGGAGGTTTTGCATCTAAACCAGGTAAGTTTTACTTAAAATTTAAGCATTCCTTCACAACACACAGCATTATTGGTTAAGAATCAAGCAAGATTATTCCTTGAAGAAAAGGATATTTGTATTTCCAACATGCATTGAATAATCCAGAAATAAAAATATTTTTCAACCCCATGAAATGAGTGGCGTCCTATTCTGTAAATAATCTGCCCAGCAAGCACTGAAAGACTGCAGACTTCTTCAACTGGGTCAGTTCCACTCTCAAATTTCTCTTTTCTACCCTTTTCTGCCTTTCTATTATAGAGATTTCCAGTTATAGCGGGTCTATTACAGGGTCTTTCTTACACTTATGAGCCTCGGAGGAACATTTGATTCACCGTTGGATTGGTCTATGATGGACACTCTTTCCTCTTCTCCCCAAGTTCCCTGTTGACTTTTTTGTGCTAGATCATTGAAACTGCTTACAGCTACTGTTCTCCAAACACAAATACTCTGAATTCAGCACAGCCCAGCAACAAGAAAGAAATGGAGAATTACAGAATCCAGAATCACAACATGGCTGACTTTGAAAGACATCTCTGGAGGTCATCGGGTCCAACTCCCCTGCTCAAGTAGGGCCATGTAAAGGCACTTGCTCAAGACCATGCGTAGACAGCTTGCGAATGTCTCTGAGGAAGGAGACTCCACAACCTCCCTGAGCAACCTGTGCCAGTGTTAGGTCACACTCACAATGAAAAAGTGTTTCCTGATGTTCAGACAGAGCCTCCTTTGTTTAAATTTGTGCCCCTTGCCTGTCGTCCTGGCACTGGACACCATTGAAAAGGGAATTTGAATCCCTTTCCTAAACAGAGCCACACAGCGCAAAGGTTTAGTAAAAAGACTTCTGACCAGCTCCAGCTGAGATACATTTATGAGAGAACAAAACCCAGTAATTATGTCTCTTCTCCGCTGCAGCATGGAAAGAATCAAATGTTCAACTAGTTTCTCATCTGAGAGAAGGTTTTTCTCCCATGGAAGCACAGCATAGCTTATTAAGCAACTTTCCTAAGCAAAAATAATCACCAGTTCAACACATTGCACCATTGATCTGATCAAGACCTGTTGGTTTAGTATTCTTTTACAGGATTTGGATGCATAGGTTCTGTTAGGCATCCTATATACCATTCCTGTGCACCTGATGTCAGTGCCATACTTTCTTTTAATTTGGAGATGTAATAAGATTAATACTATTGAAAATAAAAATCATCTCACTGTGAAAAATATTTCCTAAAATAACCTAAAACTTTATGACAACCAAAGATATCCTAGTTGTTTTATCTGGGGAAGTTGGTTTTGCATCTTTTTCAAACTGTTTCATAAATTTTCAATAGATGAGAGATGCTTTTTGTTCTTCTGCAAAAATAAATTAATAAATAAATACCTTGCATTTTTTCAAGCAATGTTAACAGCTTCTCAGTGAAGTTTTATAAAGCCAAACACTGTGTACTTATATGATTTCTATAAGATTTTATACCATAAGAAAGAGTATTGAGTGAGACAAAGTTATTTTTGTAACATGACAGAAGAAAGGATGATGGTATCATCTCTGGAAACACTGCCAGAGCTAAAATTATATTACTTTTTCTCATGTTCTTATCATGGTAATCAGAGGTTGTTTCAGCCTAAACATATAAGATAACAGCAGACTGACACAGGCATCCTTGCCTTTATTGAAATTAATTGGAGTTGTGCTATCAATATCAAAAGAAGTAGAAATAACTCAAATGTGGCCTGCTAGTAAACATCTCTTTAGCATGTTCTAAATCCCAGTTGATATCAAGTTGATAGCAAATGGTTTTCCTGCTATTAAACAAGCACCCTTGGCTGATCATAACTTCAGACAGACTGCAGAGCAGAAGAGCACAGACACTATGGATTGAATTTCTCTGTAGTAACATATGCCTGAGACATATGTATGTGTATTTAAACCAAATCCATAGGCCTCATGAAATCCTCACTAATACCAAGGAAACCATGTGCGTTTATGCAATCCTGGTATTTTACTCCATCATGCAATGTAAACAAGGGCCAAAGATATCTCAAATGAAAATATTAGCTTTGAGATCCAGAATGGATCTTGCAGACCTTGTTCAGATGTCTGTGTCGTAGTAACCCTAGTGATCCCCAGGTCCAGGAAGGATTCTCAGGACAAATGTGGCACAGTACAACACCATGCTGATGCCTTCCTAGAACATTGCACCCAGCATAACAAGATTTTCCGCATTCCTGAACATGGTGCCAATGAGCAATCAGGCACCACAGTTAGGCAGGCTGAAGTGCCTTGCTGACTATGCAGGAGGTCTGGCGCTGCCAGGCTTTGCTCCTCAAAAAACTCAGGTTTTAGGACTTTGATACAAACAGCCAATCTGGCTTCCTGCAGAACAGGCTCCAGACACCAAAGGTTAATATAATCTTTGGTTTTAAACCAAAGAATGTTCCTTTTAGTTAGCATCAGGTAAGATGGGTACTTTTAAACCCTTAAGCTCACATCAGCGTTTATCTTTTCTTTGCTGGTCCAAACACATTTCTGAATGCAGTCAAAGAAGATCAGTATGTTTCCTTTTTATATTCGTCTTACAAATGGTTAAATTACCTTTCTTGGTATTCAAAGAAGTCTCCTTATGGCATATTTCTGTGTGAATATACAGACAACTAAAAAATAGCAATATTATAAATGGTATTTTCTCCAGTAGGGTATGCAATTACAAAATCATTATTTAAAGCAGCTATGGAATGATATTTTGGACATGTGAGTGGATACACTGCCTTTTCAATCCTCTTTCAGAGGCTCAGCTGTCTGACAATCCTATATGCTTAAATAGTATTGGATATTAAAACTACTGTATTTCAAAACTCACCTGTTTTTTTTCAATAACTGCCTCTGTGAAGAAATAAATATTCTCCTAATCACTGCTTACAATTAATTAAGATCCATGATGTGTCTAACAGCTAAATCACTTAAGTTTTTTTAAGATGGGAGCATTACTTCTATAGTAATACATTTATTTTCTTTCCACATTTATGTACTATAAAAGGAGGAAAAAAGAAAGAACGTCATGGTTACAGAAAAGAGAAGTCTAGGATCTCTAAAGGTGCTCCTCTCCTTACAACTGTTCTCATATGCTTTTGAGACATCTTCTATCAAATACATTGAGAGCCTAGAAAGTATTTATCCCTAATTCAAACTACGTCTTAACTCCTAGCCGCTCTGACGATCTCATCTCTCAGCCATCATGTGCAGTTCTGCATTGTGCAGTCCTCCCTTTCATTTTCAGTCTTGGCTTGTTTAATAAAAGAGTTCTTTCAAACTGTGTTTTTCCACAATACGTAGGTATATAAATATTAATTTCTCACATTCTGCACTTACAATTGCATTTCACTTCAGAAATATTTCTGGACGTGTCTCCAAAAGACAGTTAAAAAATACATGGGTTTATTAATTATAATAAATTGAACTCCCTGCATGTATTGAATATAGTGCTCTGTAATTTTTATTCATTAATTCTTGATAATTGTATCTAATTTCACCTACTATTTATGCAAGCATCCCAAGGCCTTGCACATAAATAACCCCCATTTACTTGAAGAGAAGTTACTCATATCCTGCAGTAGCAAGTCTCCTATTTGCACTTTACTGAAAATTTTTCTTCAAGAATTCAGGAGTATTTGTTCTTCTTTAACATAAAGCCAAGAAATTCACCTACATACCTCAAAAATGTGCACAGACACCTGTCACAAACGGAAGAACCAGAAAAGCTGAAACAAAAATTAATTGTTTCAAGACAGTACTCTGTACTTTTACTTGTGCTTGGGAGGGGCATACAGCTTCAAAGATGAAAATGGGTGAAAATACACGAGGAACTCTCAATATCACTCTGCAAATCCTTTCCTAAAAATATTCTTTACCTCACTTATAAAATGTTAAAATCAATTAGCTGGATAAGGCGTTGATTCTACTGCATATTATGTTAGAACTTCTTATTTTTATTATTCCATATTATATTTGAGGAAATCTTCATTTTTTTACTGACACCTGGTCAATGAGGTACTGGACAACAAGGCACCACAAGAGTGTAAAGGTGCATGTGTTGACATGCATGATAGAATGTTAAAAAGTTAGAAATAATGTTAATTTATTACTGACAATATAAAGCCAGATACTTATGCCTTTTCTCTACTCATTTGGGGGAGAATCTCTCTCCAAAGTTATGTCTAATGGCTACAATAACTGAAGATTTTAGATCTGTTCTCAACAGAATATAGAGTTCAGCAGTAAAAGATAAAGTGAGGACTATACGTATGAATATATTTGTACATAATAAGAGGTGCACGTATTACTTGCCTGATCACTTTGCAGAAGTCTTCCATCATTTTTCTCTATCTTTATTCTATTCTTTAATCAGCTGGCTCCAGACCTTGTCAACGACCAGAAAGGATTGCATATATTGAAGGTGCTTTTGAAATCTCAGTAACGAGTAAGTATGCTCTTACCATTCTTATTATCAAAACCCCTTCATTTAATTTTAAACAGTAATATTTCCACATCCAGACAGTAAATTACTATCAATCTAGAGCAGAAGAGAAACCCTGATCTCGTATTTCCTGAACAACTGGCAATCACAAATTTTGAATTTCATTATTTGAGTGGGAAATTTCTTCTTAGCTTTAATTTGCTCTTGCTTAAACCTTCTTTCTGGTGATTAGATTTGTATGCACTAAGCTAGAAACGGATTTCCAAGACAGATGCCCCTTTTCTTTCACCCAACATGAAACTCTTCCATATGGAGAAGGTCAATCAGAAGACTATTCACCATTTAAAAGTCACTGGATTTTGAAAAGCAGAGGTAAAACAATATTGAAATAGTGCCTAGAGCTAGCTTTGGCTCCTTGCAAGGGGGGCATTTCACCAATAAATCCTTATACATATTGCTTCCCTGATAAATTAATACTTAGGCTGAGGTTTTTTTAATACAAGGAACAGGTAATAGTTATACTGCTGAGTGAGGTATTTTCAGCATCTTTGGACAGGAATTAGCATACTCCAAGTAGATGTAAAATACATATCAATTTTCACAAGCTTCTTACATTGTCTCTTAAATTCTCCCTTGCTCAAAGTAAAAATATATTTGAGTGATTTCAGGTAGCTTAAAAGAGAGTTCCAGCATCCTACTTAATATCTGTGTGAACATCATCAGGAAATTATTATTTTACAAGAGGATGCTTTCTTTTTGTGGATAACAAAAATATTTGTTCGCTGAGCTAATAAAGCTTTATTAGGAGGAATAAGATAAAAATATTTTTTACCAGAACACTCAGTAATTCTTCCATTTATCTCGATTCTAGTCAGGATTTATGCAGTAATGATATGCAGTAAATGATAGTAAAGTGTGAAAACAATTGGATGCTGACAAAAGACTGCCTTTATTCTACAGCCTTGTGTTAACTGTTTGGTGACAGCCAGTTGTGTAGATGTTTTGCTGGTATATTTCCTGCTGATATCAGAGTATATCCAAAAGCTGTATTATTAAATGTGTGGCACAAGATTTTTTTCCTGATAGGGACCTATATCTCTTCTTGATAGGACCTGAACAGTGAACTGAAAGAAATGACCACCAGCATTAAAAATATACCATTTCCTTTGCCTACCTGGGCAAATCACTGCTGCAACCACGTGCAATGCTACCATACTCCAGAAGATGCCCTTCCAACATCCATGAGTGACAGAAATGCTGAGTGAAAAATCCACCAACCAGCCATTTCTACTGCTTTCATGCCTTGGGTGTCCAGTATCAGTGATCAGCAGCGATGTGCTGCTGCAAGACAGTCCCTTCATATCTTCTTGATGTAAAGAAGCACTTGACCACATCAGTCCCCAGCTGAAATTGTCCAAATCAGGCAACATGGGTTCTTAAAAAAATCCATCACCCACATAAATTACTACTAAAAAAATCAGCAGTATGTGGTAAGGACCTGAGAGCAGGGTTTCACCCTTGGAATCTGTTAGCAACTAATAATTAGATTTCCAGGTAATACTGACTTTTTACGGGTTTCTCAATTTGAAAGAGTGTAACTAACCAGTAAATGATCCGCTGTGGTCTTGGAAAGCAAACTGAATCAACATGTAGAGGATTTAGACCGTTAGCATAAATATATTTAAAAACAAAATTGACAGGAGTTTTCAAGCAGGTCTTGAGTGAAAAAAAAAATAAGGGCTTGTACAATATCTCAAGGCTATATCTTCTCCATATGTGCTTGAACTGCACACCAGCCAAAAAGCTCCCTGAGAGCTCAAGCTGCTTTGACGGAATCTCACAATGCACTGCTCAACTGGATGGAGAGCACAGCTAAAATTCCTGGCTAGGAAATACATCATTTTTAAAAACAAACGAGGTCCAGGAAAAAAGTCATGGAAAACATTGAAAACAGTAATATGGCAATGTGAGATCTCAGCAAATCTCTTTTTTTTTAAATATGAAAAAAGCTGAAAGTCAGCCTGATTGAGTGTATCATGCTTGCTTTCTTATCAGAAGTATTTTTTCTGCCCATTTATGTGAAAAAAAAACATTAAAAAAATAAAAACACCTGCTCTCATTGTGCTAAATAGCTAAATCAACTGTAAATTAAGTATTGAATCATACTGCCAAGCCAGGATCCCACCAAGTTTGTATATGCAGCAATCACAGTCCTACTGAACTGGACACTTGCGAAACAAGGAAACTTTGCTTTACTTTACTCGGTTGCTAATGGTTCCCACATCCCATGATAAGAACTTAAAATTACTTACCTATAATTATGCATTTAAAAGAAAAATAGCCTTGGGAGGCTCATTACCGCATACAACTTAATTCGCAGTAAACACCAGATTCCTATCCTTAATATGAGTAACCTCAGAACCAGAACAGGCGCACAAAATGCACCAGAGAAGTACATATGTCTAAAATAATACATTTCTTTCCCTGTGCCCAGCATTTTTCTCCATTTTTTAAAGCTGCTTTGTTGTTCACAGACTAGTACTCTGGCAAGCAAAAGGACTCTTCACCAACTTCTGCAGAGCTATTCTAATCATCCTGCAAGGAACCGGGGGCTCTGAATGTAAGTTACCAAGGGAGTAATTGCTGGTGCCTCTGGCATCAACTTGCCCTTCTATGATCCCCTGAGGCTAAATGTCCACCTGCTGGTGTGGACAAGTAGGCAACAGGAAGGACAATGTAAAGGAAATGCTCTCTTCTGCACTTTACCAAGATTTTCCTAATCTTTAAAGGCGACATGGTCCTACAAAGGGATCACAGCCCCATGGGTTGTGCTTCCAGAGGGTGCCAAGAGGTGCACATCCCTCCTCACCCCCACAGCCAGCCCTCCAAGTCTTCAGCACCTCCCAAATGGCTCTGCATACTGTGGGAAGTGGAGGGTGGTGTTGATAAAATACAAATCTTCATTGCTATGCACAAGAGGTATTTAGCTTCTTCCAAACCTGAGCACCTGAGATCAAAGACCACCATCTTGAACTGCTCAACGAGGGAGAAATAGCTGGGCATGCTGCATGGTTTAGTTGAGTTGGGCCTAGGCTGTGGTCTCCAGTGGAGACGGAGACTCCCGCTCTGTTCCTCCAGCTCTCAAGAAAACTAATATTGCTTAGCTCACGTTGAAGCACACACTAAGAAGTGTGGATTAACATGTCCATACCCATGCAGCAGGGTAGGATAGTGCAGAAATCCTGCACTATTGCTGATCCAAGCCAGGCGGCACAGATGAGAAGTCCCTCCACAAATCTTCCTAGTTTGGGAGCACTTCCAGATAAAAACAACTGGGCAGTTCTTAGGTCTGAACTGGCTCACATGAAGAGTAATCCCCAGCTCTTCCACTTTATATTGCTGCTTTTCGCTTTTATTCATCTATTTGAAGATAACATTAAATGAGAATAGGAGAGAATATGAAGGGGCAATTTGATGAAGCAAACTGCTGCCTAGGAAATATATAAAAGACATGTTGCGTTAATATACTGGTCATGTAGCTCTGAAAGTAAGTAATGAACACCAACAAATCTATTTTACCATCTTTCAGGAAACCGGAGATTTTCCTTTTTGTTTGCTAATTTATTCTGACCATTACACCATGCAGCTGTATTTAAACCAGATGCAGGTTGCTGGGGTTTTTTTTCTTTTTGTGTTTGTTGTTTCTCTGCTCTGCCTATCTAACAGGAGTTTCTTTTGTTAAGGATTTTTACTTCAATCCATTTAAAGATCAGATGTCGTCTAATTCTTTATTCCAAAAATCTCTCAGGTTTATCAGAATCACTTCTTATTTTATCAGATTAAATCTGGAATAATTTTTCATGAAGACCACAGTTGTAAGTAATACTTGATCCTAAACCAGATATTTTATGTCACAGAGGCACAACTCAAAGCTTACGGGACTTGTGGGCTTATCACTTTTATTGACAGTCTCTGACTGCACCTTCATCCAAAGGAGTGATTTGAAATGAAATAATCTTGCTGGATTCAGCTGACAGACACAGCTTTTTCTAGCAAACAAATGGTGACCAGGGTGAAAGGTTTAAGACACAGGGCTATAACGCAGGCAGCTATAGATACAGGGCCAAGAGACAAAAGGCAATTGCCTTCTCCAGCAACTTCCCGGGATTCACTCAGGCAAGCTGCTCACAGCCTGTGTGCATACAGATACAAGCACGGTGGAAAGGATCACACTGTCACAGGCATGGAAGCCCTGAGGCTGGGGACCTGTGCCTGTTCTTTCAGAGGATCAGAAAGATACACAGAGAAATTCCCACAAGAACTTGCAAAAGTTAGCCAAAAATACTCGTCATGGAAAATTCTGGGAAGAAAATATTTCCAGCTTTGGCTTTGGGATTTATTTGGATCACAGTGTTTTTAAACATGGAGACCTTGGGCCTTTTGAGTAAAAAAAAAAACCCCTTTGTGAGTTTGAAAAGCAATAAAAAGGTTTAAAAAATGTAGATTTCCAAAGTAAAGTCATTTTTAATCCTCAAAAATATCTGACTGAAAAATATTATGAGTATCTTTATTCCTCTTTCCCCAAGTGAAAGAAACAGTGGCTGCCTGCAGAGATCCCTCCCTTTGACTGTGGGTTGGCACAGGAAGGAGGGTCTGAATGGGAATGGATATGATCATGGATGAAAACAATAACATGAATAATGAGATGTTTAGTCAGGGGAGGAGGCTAGAGAGTATTTTAGAACTACTGTCACGTACTTTCCTGTTACGTTCTTCCTTCTGCATCCATTATTGACCACTGACCAAACGAACTGGCACAGAGCATCTGTTCCCATACTCTTATTCATAATGGATTATTCTGTCACCTGTACAGAAAAAAACCACTGACTCTACTCTAAAGACTGTATGGATTTCTGTCTGATGATTTACACCTCCTTTAAATATCCCACAGAGAAGTCTTAGGTGAGACCAAGGCATCAGAATCTTCAACACAGATACACGCATGCAACATCATTAATTTTGTGTCACAGGTACATAAAGCCATTGCCAACAGAACAGAAATGAAGACCCTTCAGGCTCTCCACTCAGAACCATCAGTCTTGAGCCCTGTACCACAAAAGAACTGAATGTCCTAGGACTCTTCCTATTGCCTACTTGCAACTCCAGCACAGGAATGGCAACAACAAAGCCGTACAAGAGATGACAGCCCACATAGTATCCTAATTTTGAATGACAGCAAAACCTAGAGCTGACTCCATAGGTGACAGTGTATTTAAAAACAGATTTAGGAGGGGTCATAGGCAAGTGGTCACTATCTGTGACATTTCACAGTGTTAATTTTTAATGGTCCTAAATTCTTTTAAATGTTTCTACTTGGTTTCTCTTCAAAAATTTACAGATTTTTAATTTACAGCTCTAGATTAAATTTGTGCTTGAAGATACTAGTTTTTTACTAATAACTAAAGAAATCTATTTAAAACTTTGCAAATAAATTAATAAGAAAGTGAGTCACATATACATTTGAAGCTAGAGAGAATTTCATTAACAATGGATAATTTTAATTCACTGTTCCTGTGTCATGATGAAATTAATCTTATTGGTCTCCCAACTGAAAAACAGCCCCTGAGTAAAAATAATAAAATATTTCACATTGTGTTTCAAGTATAGAATATCTCACAGAGCTAGAAAATTCAAAGCTAAAGCATGTAATATTATACACTCCACCTTTCCCCCATAAGTGCACGTTTATAGCTCCTTCGTATTATATGGCCTTACACATGTGCCAAAGCATAGCCGGTGGATGCCCATACTACTAGGCACTGCAAACAGCAATGTCAGTAAGAAAGCAATGTAGTGGCTGAAGAAAGGTAAAAGGAAAGCAGAATCAAATTTGTAAGAACTGAGCCAAAGAGGATGGCAGCTGTTATTTGTTTTTTTGCGTTAGTTAAGTTGTATAAGCAGCAGATCTTTTTTCAGCTTAACGTGATTATGAACTTGCAGAAGATATTGTTGGTTTTAATAGTCTGAGGATGTCTTTAATATTATTAGCAGGATAGTTTCAGACTTTAAAAAGGAAATTAAGATTGTGAAATGTTGCGTGACTGTGGGAGTGAGTATACAGTTGTTCTGCAACTGGAACTCACAGAAAAGAGTTCAACAACAGTGAATTTTACTATATTATAATTAAAATCTCTGTGGAAAAATACAACCATCCCAATGGAGGCTCCATGATTTGCATCAGATGGTGATGTAAATTTAAAAGCTTATTAGAGTCATAAAATGCCCTGATATTTAGGTCATTTACAAATCATGACAGAGCTCAGACTAAGTGTTATAATTTTGTGAATTGCTTCTGATCATATTTTAATCATTATAAATGTTTCCAAGTACTCCAAAAGAAAAGCATAATCACTTGTTCTCATTCAGACGTGATTTGGGATACAAGTTTAATGAAGTTATCACCACTGGAAAAATATTTCACTATTCCAGCTAAGTATACAGAGTAACAACAGCACTGGTAGTTGAGACATCAAGATATGAGCTATCTGTTCTTAATTTAATAGGGGGGGGTTTGTTTGAATTATGGTGTTCGGATGTCATGACTGAAGTGAACAATTCTAACACAAATTCCCAGCAAACTGCCTGATTCCTCCAATCAGCTGCTAGATTCCACATCTAGCTCATACCCACTAGTTTAACATGGTGGGAATAGCTGCCTCAGGTTAGGTAAGTCAGTTGGTTTATTCCTCTTTTCTAAAGTCTGTTAAATCAGTCCGGCTTCTTCACAGTGTCAGCTGAATGAGGTGCTATCTTTTAAAGTTGCTGTAGTATCGTACTGAGAAGGAAGAAGTTCAGTCATTAATGGCTATTGAAAAAAAAGCCTACAGTGCCAATTTTGATAGAAAATGAAGCTGCTTTCTGGCACAAGAAAGACAAAGTGAACAGAGCACTAGTCAAACATAAGACAGTTACACATGCCCTTCCAGAGATTAGGTGAGGAGTTCTAATGAACTGCAGTTTCAAATACTCCAAATTTCCCAAGGGGTGAGTGGAACAGCGAATGTGTTCAGTTCAAATCCGTACAGGCACAGGGAAGAGAAGACCACCTTTTTCCAAATGAATGGAGCATATTTTGTAACTTCTTTCCAGTTTCAGTTGATAATTATAATCAGTTTGCTGTGTTTGAGACAATCAGAGGCCTCTGCAACTCATAATCTGTCCTGTTGTGCTTTATCACTTGGACAATCTGCCTGTAGCTCACTTGTCTATTTCTTTCATGTGCTATATAGTTTACATGTAAGATCATCTTCTTAATCCCATCTGTATATTTTTACTGTAAACTCTCTCCTATTTAAAGACCACCTACACTTTGCCAACTACACTTTTGTGGAGCTGTTTCTTAAAAAAAAAAATCCCTATTTATCTTATGTAAGTCTGTAAGTATAGCTGTACAAGTGTTTTCCAACCTGTGGAAGCCTGAAGACAGCGCATCACTGTACAGTTGTAATTAAGAAGGCATCCTTTCCCTACAATGGAAAACTGACACTGTACAATGATTCAAAGCTCATTTGCTTCTTTTTTCAGCTTTTAAATTTGCAGTCCTGGGAGACTGAGGCTAGAAAAGACTTGCTGTTTACAGTATTAAAATATCAAGTAAATAAACTCAGAGAATGGTTATCCTGCCACCTCTGGTGGCAGAGCAGAGGTGATGAAAGGCGCAAGGAACTGTGAAGAGAGGCATGGCTATCTGGAGGGACACATCTTGCTTAGCACAACTACCCTCTGCACTGGCTCTGGACTGAATAAAGCAGAGACCATCTGCAGCAGGGAGGTAAAGCATCCCTAGCCTCCACCCTGCCTGGTTCACCTGCACAGGGGTCTACCAAGAAACAGTTTTGAGGTCTGTGGGTGAAGCCATCATCACATCTGCAGCAAACCTGGCCTACCGAGGACATTCTCTTCCTTCTCTGCCCTCCTCCTGGGATGCCTTGACATTTGGAGCTTTACCTGGGCTCCAGACACATGTCCCGGGGTCATAGCAGAGAATGTGGAAGAGCATGGGGTGTAATCCTAGCTCTGCTAAAAGCCCAGGCTGATGTCCATCCTTCTGCTCATAACATTAAGAGGCAGTGGAGAAATCTACTGATCTGCTGCTAATCTCAGAAAAGCCTCTTCCAAACCACACATTACTGGCTCACTTCACTAAAATCTTCCAGCCCAGCAAGACTGAGACTTCTCCAGGCACCATTTACAGTCACAAACTGTGCGGTTTCTTGTAGGTGGAGGCATACTCAAACACTTGGCTCGGCATGATGCGTTTCTGGTCTTCCGAAGAACTCAGAGTAAGAACCCTAGGAAATGGAGAGCACCCGGCCCTAATGATGTAATCCTGCTGGCTGAAGGGGACAGGCACACTTACACAGACCTACACCGAATTCTTTATAGGGTGCACGGATTCTCCCCTGTAGTTTCTTGTGCTTTTATGCCAAACATGGCAGTTATGGTGTTTCTGCATGCTTGCAGTGGTAAAACATCAGAAGTCACCCACACAGATTCTTGGACAGAAGGTGAATTTATCTCTTGTTGCCAATCTCATTAGAAACAAACAGTAAGTATACCAAGACTTGTGCAGCCCCTGTAGCCTTACTCCAACAGTCTTGCTTTCTGTTACAGCTCAAGTGAACTGCCTTCCTCAAAGGTCACAGAAGGAAGTCTGTGAAAGGACTGGAATTCAAAACCAGGTTCCTTAAGTTCCAAACTCACTTTAATTCTATAATTAATTTATTCTATGTAGCAAAAATATTATGCATCTTATATTGCTATTTGAAGTAGGGCCTTCTGGTTTTTATATTTCATCATAGGCATCAGTTTCATAAATACATTCTGCATGTGTCTAATCCTGCGCAGTGCCTGAAGTCAGACTATTAAAACACATGTCTTAAAGATTAGGACTTGGACTGGTTTTCAGTCATTCTTGTAAGAAATTAGTTTCTGAACAGCTAAGCACATCTCAGAAGGTTTTTAGGAGAAAACCTAGATCCTAGACACATACTTGCCCTCTCCTCTTTACAAAGGCTCTCAACAGGTACTGTTAAGGCAATGGTATATTAGCCCCAAAGAAACTACATGAAAATCATCAAAAACATGACTGTATGGATCAGTGACATCACAAAATACCTACTGAAAAGTGTAGATTCCTCTTTGCATCTGCTACTAAACTATATCACTCTTTACAGCTGTTGCCATTCGTTACATTTGCTAGACAAGGTTGAGAAGGAATACTCTCATGGGAGAGCAAATTACCTGCAATCAATTCAACAGAGTGAGTACACAACAATAGCGAGCCTTTACTATGATACAAAGTTTTATCATAAATAAAAAAGAGTGAATAACTTTGCTACAAACCAACAAACTGGATCAAAAACCAAGTAATGGTTTCACATCTAGCCGTCTACAGTCCTGTACTGCCATCTGCAGCCTCCTCGTAATAGCTGGATTTCTAAATCTTCAGTCTCATATCGACCTTAGCAACCACACGGTCCCTGTAAACATTTGGCATGCTCTGTGGCAGGCAAGATGGCTTTTTCCACAAATACAATCATATTAAAATAATCAAAATATTCTTCTTTTTCAAGATGATGTTTGTTCTTTTTCCAGTCTTCTTTAATTTTCTATTTTATCTCACTTCTCTGCTGTCTTTGCTACTAGAATGTCTGACCCAAAGTGCACCCAGAAAATTTTCAATGTGCTGATAAAGAAGAGTGTTTTAGAAGTCTCACGGAATGTCTTTGCTACCTACAGAATTTTTTTTTTAATTTGTGTCATTATAGTTGCAGCATTAAAATTAGTTTTAACAGAATGTATCTCCTAACACCTATAGCCAGAGAAATACAAACATCTTTTCTTGCATGCAAAAGTTGCCTGGACTCTAAAGACATGCTATAGTATGCTTTTTCAGTGTAGTTGCCTGTCTCTGTTCCAGGTTACAGAAGCAGATCTGCTAAAATGGCATCTGGCTGTTACCCAGCATGTAACTGGCACATGGCTGAATGTAACAAGGTACAGTGGCTTAGCAAGCGATCACACATCACTGGTGAGCAAACACAGGCGACCATGATCCTCCGTGAAATTTTCCCAGGTTGCAAGGTAAAATAACAACACTTAGAGGTTGTTGAAACCAGTAAGTTTAACCTAGTTATGCTGCAGATGATGGACCAAATCTCTTCTGACATACAGTAATTCAGTAAACTGTGGTAACTTGTTCGTATGACTGGTCCCTTTGGTTCTTTTCGAACTATTTTTTCTCTGCTGATGAGTGTAAAGCAAAAAATTATCATTGCCTTTATGGGGAAAAAGTGATTTTTACAGGGATTAAAATGTAGTCATCATGAACCTTTCCCAATTAAAGAAAATGGTCTTGGATTAAGAAAAGAAGATAGACACGAAAAAGTGGAAAGAAATGACTATTTTACAGAAATAAAATAAATTGAGAATATTCACTGTCTGTCAAAGAGTAAATAAGACACCTCAGAACATCAAGTCTATCCTGAAGGGAGCAGATCAGCTGCACCATTTACCATAATCCGTGTAAATCAGGCCTGCTAGAACCTAAATCACCAACAGGTGGCTTGGCACTGGTTTTGCACGTCTTGTCCCTCTGTTGCTATGAGGTGACACATCAGTCAGTGTGCTTTGATCACAGTAGAGTCACACACTGCAAAACAGGCTCTGATCTTGAAGAAGCGTGAGGCACTGAGTGCAGAACACCCCAGCAGCACTAGGAACACCAAGCTTGTGGGGGACAGGGCTGTCTTAGCAGACCATTTTTCCCAAATCAGAGATAAGCATGCTTTGGGAGCTTGGTGGGAGCCAGAGGGGTACTGGCTGTTAGAAAGGTAAGATGCCACATATTATCACACCTCTGTGTAAGCCAGCAGCTCTCAGCTCTTGCTGTGTTCAGAAGACAGCAAGGTAAGGATACGTGAGCTGCTGTCCTGCACTGATGTTTTTCTTAGGCTGCTGCAGCACCAAGCTCCTGGCCTTGTCTCTGCCCTCGTGCCTTGGTATTTCAAATCCACCCACACATTGCCTTGGGAACTCACACTTCTGGCACTAACTCCTGTTCTACAGCAAATTTTCAAAGTTGCAAAGTAAATTGCTTCAATATTGCTAGTAAAATACAAGAATTTGGTAGGCTTTGATCTGAAATAAAGAATGAGCCTGAAAAGATCCACAATCTTAAGAAAGTTATTCGGGGCTATTGACATTTTATGAAAGATTTACACTGTCTCATTAGCAGCCCATGGGCCAGATCCTGCTTCTGGACACTTGCAGCTGCGACCCTCAGGGTGCAGATGGAGAATAACTACTTGGTGAGCTTTATCTTAGAAGTTAATACTTCTCCTAGCACCTGATAAAACACAGTGATTAGTGTTAGACCCAGTAGTGTCTTACGAGGCAGGAGTTGAGCTAGAGGCATGTCTCACAGAGGCATGTGGCCAGAGAAATCATCATACAGAGGAAGTCAGCAAGGATTCCAAAACTGGGATCCAGCCCTATAGCTGACAAGGTTAAACACCCTGAACTGAGCACTTGCAGTTCCACAGATACAAATGGCACACACAAAAAAAAACCCATTTAATTGCTGAAGCAAAGGTCTTAGGGAATGCATGTGGAAATTTTAAACTGTACCACAGGGAATAAATAGGGAAACAGAGCGAGAAAGTGACCTATGACTTGTCTAAGACATAATGCTCTTGCTGCACAAATTGCTTCAAGGAAATGGTATGTAACAGTACAACTAATCCCTACTGCCAGTATGTGTCCTTGCAAATGTTAGCATAGCAAATGGTAGCCAAAATCTAAAGATCAAGGACACATCAATACTAAATTCTATTTTTAAAAGAATTTTACTCCCTAATACATTTTTTGTCTTCAATATATTGTTCTGCGTGAAGGAGTCACTGCAAGGAGAAAAGAGGTTTATGCCTACAGGGGAAAAAGCAGACAAATCATAGAGGTAAATTAAGACATTATATTATCAGAGATATAAGAGTTAAAAAATCATGGTGCATGAATCACTGTGCAGGACTGTGGTTGAATTTTCATGTAGCCAGACTGACATCTTGTGGCTTGTGCAAAACATTCAAGCATGCACCTGGAGGTAATTAACTTGTAAATGATTACGGCTTTGTAAGACATACCCTTTTACTCAGCAGAACAGTATGTGGCTCCCCCAGTGTATTAGAGGTTGAAATCATAAAGTTTATATATAAACTCCCATTTTAGTTTCTGCTTTTGCATATACCTGTTAGTCCTCTCTCCATTTGTAAGGCTCAGGCTAATGGTAGAGTTGCGTTTAAAGCCAGTCACTCAAAATAAATTAAGTGTAAAAATTGTAAAATTGTCTCAGCACTCAGATAATTTTACAGATTACTAGTAAATGTGTGTCCTTGTTACTTTCCTTGATTTTTCATGTCAGAGTGAAACATAAAAAAGGCCCTTACATCAGCGGTAGCTGTTTATGAAGGAATATGAATATAGTTTGACTCAAATAAAATCTGAAGATCTGACTAATCTTCACTTCTCCAGTCTTAACTAGACGCCATCCACACACCAGTTTTAATCCACCCTGACTGCCTAGAGCATAAGCTCTTCTCTCTTTTTCTACCTCTAAGGCAAAGAGGGTGGGGAGATAAAGGACAATGCTGGAGCAAGAGCAAGGAAGCATTTCTCAGGATCTGTATGATAAAGGCTAGATTAAAAACTATGTGCAGGGAGAATCGAAAGGTGCATCCATGTTGTGCCATGGCAGCTGGCACAGATCTTTAAGTTACTGGTAGCCAAGTCAGAAATGCATGAAGCCTTCTAACCCTGCTGACTTTGGGGCTTGGGAGTCTAGGCACAGCACTGAGCTCACCCACTGCTGTGGTCTGGAGCTGTGTCCTCTAGCTCCGGCTACCCAGTGCTGGGGGCCTCAAGATGAGCTCCGTGATCTTTGCATCATGTTCCACTTCATAGAGTAGTCTTACTCCAAGCCATCATTACAGGTCTTGTATGTCAAGCCCAGATGTCTTCAAAGGACAAGGAAAAGTTAGCAGGTGAGCTGAAACAAAACAAGGTGAAAATGGAAAGAAACTCAAAACTTTCCAGAACAAAAGCTAGCTACCCTCTCCTCTCTGCTTTTCATGTGTCTCTGGAGGGGAAAAAAACCCCAGCTTTTACATCCTCAGTGCAGAGTTAAAGTTCTTCAGTGATGCTTGACATGGCACTCAATGTCTCCCATATCTGCAGCGTGAATTCTTACAGGAGAAAAATGGGGCCTCTCTGTTATGAATAATCCACAATTGCTAATACTACACATACCCTGTACTTTAGGAAAGGCTCCTATGGAGAACAATTCAAAGCAAAAGCATACCTGAAGCTGTGAACTATCCAGAGTCATCATCTCCCCTTTTTTCCACAGAGCATGCAGAAGGAGCTGAGGAAGACCTGTCTCCTAACCTGGGGCACTTGGGTGACTACCTTAAACTGAGAGGCAAATGTTGCAACAGCACTTGAAAGATGTTGTAAGCCCGACTTCTCTCGGGCTAGTACATCCACTGTATGCACTCCAGTATTCCCCATGCCCAGCAGCTGGAAGTTAGGTGTGGATGTAGTTCCTTGGTGACAAAGGCCACCAGCACAAGCAGAACACTCTGCCAATAAAAGCTTGGGATTTTATTCCTCTTTATTTTTAACATGAGAAAACAGAATGGAACAAATTAATGTCACCATGCTAAGAGAGGTATTTCTGAGGGCAGAACGGAGCCACATGCCCAAGCAGATCAAATTTCTTTGGCTAAAGTTACAGAGAAGCAGCAGCCCGAGCTGGACTTGAGCAATAAACTCAGGCCAGTCTCTCCCACACAGCTCCACTCATGTACCTCAAACACAGCCTGGATGCAATGTCCTTGCTGTCCCAGCTGGGATCTGCTTTTCATCAACAGCTGACATTCACACCAAATTGTAGAGTTTAACGTTTATCCTTAAACACATAAAGCCTGCTAATAAAAACGGACTGGGAACTATTTGGTTACAGTTACTAAGGCACCAATAGGTAAGAGTGGGAGTTCACATCTCCATGCCTCAGGCTGTTCCCATCCTTCCTGACATGTTGCTCCCAAGCCATTTCTCGGTTTCTTTGCACTCCAAGCAAACTTTGCCTCTAAAATGTCCAAAGTCCTCTTACAGGAAGGGTGAAGACTGCGAAAAAGCCTCCCTCAACATATTCTCTCCTTTTTCCCACATGGTGATTACACATTCTGCCCCTGAAAGGGGGAAAATATTTAAAAGTAGGATATTTAAAAGCAGAAGTGGAGTGCTGTGAGGGTGATGGGCATCTGCATGAGCTCTCCCACCTCTGCCCCTCAGTTTCTACCACACCTGAAACCATGCCTGTGAGGCACTTGGTTTTCCACTGCCTATAAAAACACGTATAACAGAGGGAAGAAGACTAACTCATTCCATTTCTTATTTTCAATTTGTCTTTATAATAGGCCTTTAAAATGCAAGCATGATCTAAAGACTGAGATCTGCCTGTTGTTGTTGCCAGACAGTGGGCAGTTTTAGCAATACAGAAACCCACATAGAAGGGAAGTGTTTGGTTTTCCAGTGTGTCCGGTCAACGCATTTCATGGCTGGTACAACCACAGAAAATAACCATGAACAGTGACAATGTAATTAATAACTGATTTCAGGACCATTTGGTTCCAAAAACAACAGCTGGCACACAGGTACATGGTTACACAAATCCTCCCTGCAGGCCCTCACAGCTCACCGTATCCGGAGGTATCAAATGACTGCAGGCAGCATCAGATCATTGTTAACTACGGCTGGAAGAAATTCTGAGATGTTATCCAAGTTTAGGGATGTATGTATTACCTCTATCAAGATCCCTAAACTTCTTTAAAAGCAGAGCAGCCATCTCAGTCACAACTGTCAACACTGGCGCTGTTGAAGCCTAGACCAGATCACACACATGACACTTCTTCATTCTAGGGCTTGAAGTTGCATAGGTCAGCTTTAAACGGGACACATACTCTTGAAGTATTATTGAAGCTGCTAGGAACTTATATTCATTACTTATGAATGTAAGCACAGTAAGGTTTTCAGAGTGAGGCAATACCTTCTATTAGACCAACTAATAAAACTGGACTAAACAGGCACACTAGCTGAGATTCTTCTGGGCAAAAAGGTGCCTGTGGGCCCCAAAGCCTGTCCAGGTTTTCCAGTTTGTGTGAACCAGTCCATCAGTGGACGTCTTCCTAGAAACCTCCCCTCATTTAGGGGAGATCATCACAGCAACAAGATACTGCTAGTGGCAGCACAACAGCAACTCAAGACCTTCCACAGATCTAAAAAAACCTGGCAGACTTGCAGGCTCTTTTTCAGAACGATGACTACAAAAAAAGGCTTCTGCCTGTCTTCCTCCTGCAATGTTTTCAGTTACTGTTACAGGGAACAGAATCTCTAACCACAGGCACCATCTTGCCTAACTAGGCCAGTTTGTGGCAAAGCTTTGTCTTGTTTAGCTCCCTTGATAAATAGTACAGCATCATGTGGTAAAGATCATTATTTTCAAATGTTCAAACCCATACTATAATTATCTGCAAAAAGACAATGCTATTGAGAACTGGCCTCACCAGCAAAGTCAGCTCCTGTACCTTCTCCAGAGGACAAAATAGTTCAAGGAAGAGGACAAATCCTGGTAAATCTGAATTTGGCAAACTCTGATTCTCAGGGCTTCATGAAGATATTTAGATAAGCTTTGTAGGCTCTGAGAAGTAAGTTCAGGGTCTCATACTTTTCACGTCTCATTATTGTACAGTATTACACAATTGCCTAATTGAATTATATGTTTCCTTTGAGATACCATCAGTTATACTGGTTGGCCTAAGGAACAGCATGCTGAGTCATCTGACCAGGTGAGTCTACCCTCTTTCTTGTACTATATATGTGTACCTGTTTTAGCTCATGTAGACTTGCAGAACTTATTCTCAGATTGTCTCTAGACAAGCAAAGAGACAAAATTCCAATCTTCAGCTTCCTACAGCACAAACCCATTACGTTCTTGCAGAGACCCACCAGCAGTAAACATCACCTTGTGCAGATGAAGGAAATCTTTTTACTGCTGTATCCTTTACAAGCAAAGCTCCAGGTGTCAGTCCCAACCTCATCCACGCTCCCCAGGTAAGTGGTATTGGCGTTTATTGGAGTAGGTTTTCAACAGCATACACGTGGAGTTAATTACACAGCCCACACTGCCATTAGTGACAGCCAAGTATCTAATCCTCCACATGCAGCATGCCAAATACGTTACCCTATGGAACTGCAGCTTCTCTGTTATCGTACTTCAGTTTATGTAGTCTCCCTTATGCTGCACTGAATGGATTTTCATTCTGTGTCCAGGAGCATTCCAGTCCCTCCAGTAGCAAACAATAAATGAATCTTGGGAGATTCTGGTGTACTTCGGAGGCTCTGGTGAACCTATCAAAACAGGCCATTTATTTCTGAACTTGGCACTAGGCACAACATGCCTCGTAAATGTCAATTTGTGTATGTGTGAGCATCTGACACTGCTCAGCAGCACATGGTTGGGGCCAAGAATTTGACTAATTCTGGCTGATTTGCAGGCCTAAAAATATTCTCTTTTATCAATATCCATTTTTTGTGCTTATTTGCATGCTAAGAAAATTCTAAGCAGGAAGTGGTTTCATGGACCAATCCACAACAGCTCTGCAGAGATCAAGTATGTGATGACCTGCCATAAACTGTGTGATGACACAGTTAGAACCATTGCATAAGAAGTGGCCCATATATAGGCATACTTTGATTTTCACCGTTTGTCTGTTCTAATCCTGCAGGAATCAGAGACATTTTAATCTCTTTTATTGTTTTGTATTCATTTACATGCAGTGCCCAAAGGCCTCTGGCAAGCAGAGAGAGGGCTATATAAGTCAAATGCATTGTTATTACTACTGTAGTTCCTATCATGGGCCCAGTTCTCTTCCCATTGACGTCAATGGCAAACCTTCCAATAACTTCAGCGGGAGTTAGATTAAGCCAAAAATCTATGATCACACACTCTTATGTTTTATACCAACAGTACTGTGGGTTCCAGCTGAAAATGTTAGTATTTATTACAGTATGAGAAATACAGGGGGCTCTAAGTGCGGGTTTGATTATAAATGAGTTCATTTATGTGGAAAGCTGCTCCATTTGTAATTAGAACATGTCAAAGGTGGATGCTAAAATAAAATAAAATATGCAGAAATACCAAGAAAAAATACAAATTTATACCTTTTCTTAGAAAAACTTGGGAAAGTTATGTGAGTTTATACGACAGTTTTGAACTTCAAGATAATAACGCAGCATGATAAAGCAGTAGAAACGACACTATATACTATAAGTTTACAGCTTGGGTGTACTATTTTTCCTGTTTCATCAGTACTCTTCATTTGGAGACTGTTAGTTACGCCCTATCAGTTTCACTTAAACCCACTGAGCAACTTCACGTCTCTCTTCAACATACATTACCCTTTCTTTCCCTTGTCTTCTCAACATTTTTTAATTTTCAAGCTCTTGTCTGCTCACTGCTTTCCTTCTGTGTTTGTGGCCTCTCAAAGGCCTCTCTCTGTTATGAAGCAACTTAGCCACTTACAGCCACCCAGACCTTGACATTAACAGGGTTTTTTCTCTATATTGTCAACTTTTGTCCCTTTTGAAGACCAAAATTGCATTATGCTTCCAACTCCTACTTTCAGGACTACTCCACTTCCCTCCATCTTCTCGATTCAGGTTTTGTTCCTGTTCCTTAACACTTAAACTTGTCCCCCCCAAATTTGTTGCTTTTCACAGTCACTTTTTCTAACATGAAACTTCAGTCTGCCTTGTGTGATGGACTCTGCAGCCCATAGATCTGCATTAACACCATTGATCTCTCTTGAAATCCAAAGAAAAGGTCAAAATAAGACAGGCAGAAACACAACTAAAAGTTCAAAATGTGATGATTAATTAATGGCTCAAAATCAAACCAAAAGCCAGTCACAAACAGCATTCCTCGGGGGATGATATGGGGTCCAATATTATTCAACGTATTTTTCAGTGATCTGGATAACAAGACTGAATGTCCACACCAAGTTTGTGAATAACATCAAACCAGAAAAAGAGATATGCTGCGAGGAGACAAGCCACCACACAGAGACACCTCAACAGGTTGGAAGACTGAGCCAACAAGATTGGTGTTGAATATGAGGTTAAAACAATAAATGTTTGAGGTTTAACGGAGACAAATGTAAAGTTCTGCAGCTGGGATGGAATAATCCAAATCAGCAGTACAGGTTGGGGACTAGCTGGCTGGGCAACAGCTCTGCTGAAAAGGCCCTGGGTGTCTGCACAGACAGCAAGCTGAGCATGGGCCAGCAGCCTGCCCTGGCAGCAAAGAAGGTGAGCTGAATCCTGGGCTGCAGAGGCAAGAATACAGCCAACAAACGAAGAGATGTGATATTATTCCCTTCTACTTGGCATTTGTCAGACCACACCTGGACTATTTCACCAAGGTTTGTTTTCTTTCTGCTCAAAAGAGACATTCAAACATCTGAGACAGGCCAGTAGATGATGATCACCAGTGACTAGCGGGTTGAAGAACTTGATGTAGAAGGAGGGGTTGAAGAAGTTGAGGTTTTCAGTCAAAAGAAGGCCTGTGGGAAATATAATCAGAGTCTTCTAAAACCCAAAGGACAGCTTTAGAGAGATAGGCAGAGGTACAGAGAACTATTGTCTTCACAGGGATGCACAGCAACAGGACTAGAGGCCACAGGCACAAGTCAATAAAGGGAAATGCCATCCTGATATAAAAAAAAATTATTGTCAGAGCAATTCAGTATTAGAAATGGTTTTTCAGAGAAGTGGTGGAATCTTTTTCACTGAGAATACTCCAGTTCTGGCAGGGTCCTGGATAACTGAACCTAAGGCCATGCTTTCAAGGTATGGACAGATGATGTCAAGTAGTCCCTTGAAATCTCAGCTTTTTTGTGATTCTGTGAAAGCACAGGGGAAGAGGCATGAGTCAAAGTCTGAATGTCTCCTCTCAAAGCACATAAAGAACAAGGCACAGGGGTGAAGAGATAGACGTAGGAAAGGTTCAGTGGAAGAAAGTAGATGAAAACAGATGAAAAAGTACACAGGAAGGGCAATGATCTTTGCAGACTCTCCTCTCTGATGAAAACAGAGCTGATCTCTGAAAGAAATAGACAAAAAAAGATCTAAGTTGCAAGGAATGTACACAGGCATTCACGTTGTGTGAAGTGTTATTCTTTAGGCACTATTTGGTACTCTTTTACTGTTGCAATTGTGTCTGATTCATACTCTCTTTTCTTCTCTTTCTTTTTTTTTAATATTCCTGAAAGGTCTACAATCTGTCCATGCATCAGTAGAAATGTAAGGATGCAAGACAGGGAAAAGAGAGTTCACATTAATGTTACATAGTGATACCTCCACACACACCACAGGCTCCACACATCTCTTTTTGCTCCTCACCACAGTCCTTCAAGCAATAACTTCAACAAGTAAACTAAACTTATATAAATGTTGGTTGTATCAAGAGATTTCAGACTGCTGATCAACGAGAATTAGGACCATGTCACGTTTGCTGAGCTCAGAAACAGGGAGTGCAAAGTGTAGGGGACAGTCAGTGCACTTCATTTTCCTGACAGACTGCTGTGTCTATGTTACTAAGGAGAATTTATGTCCCTCAAGGAGGAGCTGAAGGTTCCGCCTTCACATGTGATAAAAAAATTCTGCAAATGTTGGAAGAAGGTTTAATGGCACTGTTAGGGCAATCAGTGTTAAGCCCAGGCAGAGTCCTTTTCTTTCTGTCTTATAGCTGTGATATGGCTGGTTTAAAATAATCATGCAACATCCGCCAACACTGAACAACAGAAACTGATCACTCCTAAGTTATTTACAAAAGCCACAGATTTCAGGAAACTCCCTGCTTGAGGTACAGTACAATGTCCCTCATTTTCAAAATGGACAACCAAGCGCACGTGGCCCCAAAATGATCTGTGAGATTCGAGAATGGACATCCTGGAGCTTAAAAAATTCACGACACCCACACAACTAACCTGCTGGCTGGAAGAAAACTTATTCAGGACAAACAGCTTCAAAACACTGTATTAATGAATTTTGCAATTTGTGCATGATCGTCATCATGCTTTTAACTAGTCCTTCTGCAAAACTCACCAGAATAAATATTATTTGTAATTATGCAGGCATATAACAAGGTTATCAAGCCTAGTTATTGCAATCCATTTAAGATATGTTGACCTAAATATTGTTTGTGGTTCTTCACAACATTTCTGAGAAATAGGAAAGTGAATCACAAAGAGTTTAAGTGACTTGCTGAAGTGAAATTACAGCAAAGGAGAGAATTAAACTCTCTTGAGTCCTATGCTACCCATGCTATAGATCACTCTACCTTAGCCTCTAAATTGAACATAATGTCAACCCTAGCATGTAAGAATCAGTTCCTGCTCTGGAAAGCAGATCTCAAAAACTAGTATATTTCTGCTGACATTACGAGTCAGAATACATCTTATCTTCCTGAAGCAGATATTTATATTCTTATTTCTACCCCTTATAAGTATTGTAAAGCCACATCCATTAAGGAAGAATGAGTAAGATTCTGCTCTGCATCATGAATTGATATGTTTTACTGTTCTGCATCATGAATTAACAGGTTTCTGTTCTGTATCACGTAACAATATGTTCCAAATTCAAGGCCATAATCCTGTCTCTCCAGACGGCCTCTGGTAGACAGGGAATGAAAAAGATTAACTAGAAACAGAATCTGAAGAACGTGTGCTTGCATAAATATAAAGCAAGACATGGTTTGGCTTTTGAAAAGTTATGGTGACAATGAAGAAGTCAAGGAGAATGCAGCTTGGATTTCGAGATCAGAGGCCTGCAGAGCTGGCAGGTCGACAAATATGTCTTGTAAACTCAACAAAATTCCATAAAAGCTGCTGTTGCATAGACATGAAACTGTATCACGCCATATATTCTGTGCTATTGTTCAGAGTATGACCTCAGTAGGATAGAAGACCTTTCAGTGTGTATTTTGTACTCTTTTTTTTTTCTGGTAAAGAAACAGGGAAAGGAGGGAAAAATACATGATTGTGCATGTAAATTTTTAATTTGTCTTTTTGCTAGAGGATAAATTCACATTATCACAACTGCAGGGTTCATACCAGAGTTTTTTCTCTATAGCTGAGCTTTTAGGTCTGCAGCACATCTAAAAACCTAATGTAGATGGACAGCAACAGTGAACAGAGGTGGTGAAAACTGCATTTGAATGGGTCATAGCAGTTTTCCTACTGGCACAACAGCAGACCCATGAGAAAGTCAGAAAAATAAACACTGTGTTAAAAAAAATATAAGAAACATAGGAGAAAGCACAATCTTTATCCCCAACTCTGTATTGACCCTGAGGCCTGCTCCTCCTTTAGGTGCACTTCAGTTTTACATCACTGGCAACAGGGGAGGGGTGAAAGAAAAAAATATTTATTTTTATTAACACACAAAGTATGTTGATAATATTTATATCCTTTCATCTTTATGCTCAATCACAAAAAAATGGTAGGAAACCAGAATACACACTTTTCAGCTTATGGCAACTGATAGCAGAATATAAATTGCCATCAACCTTAAGTTAGGAGTTTAGTTACAGGATCTTATGGTAGATGCTTAGAGCAAGAGGCATTTTGAATATTTCACAAACAGCGTCAGGGACACAGATTTCCCAGCTCCCATCCCAAGAGTAAAGATTTGCTGTTTCTACAAGCTAATCAAATAATGTTATTTTTTATAAAAATAGCATGGCATTACGGTACATTATGTGGCGGTTTCTTCTGCGAGCAATCACAAATTTCTACACACTGCAAGTAAACACAAATTGTAAACATTGCTGCAAGCATTTATAATACCAGTAGTTTCTTAGGCTAAAGAACCCTGAAATATTGGCTCATATAGGCTTAAAAGCCATCAGTCTTTCAAGAAGGAAAAGCAGTCATTGGACTCAGCTTACAGACACTTAATATCTTATTGTACTTTAATCAAAGTCAATTAGTCAAAAGATAAATTTAAGCAGACTTCAGCAATAAAATGGTTGTCTCAGGCTTGTCTTATGCAACTGAAGAGCAAAAGAATAATTTTTTATTTTAATGGAAAACATTTTTGTTTGAATTAAAGAACATTTACAAAATTAACTGCCAAATCACATTTATTGCAAAGGAAAAATATTTTAATTGGCTTTCATATTTTTCCTGTTGAGGCAAATTTGTTATCTTTTCCATCCATGCACCTAAAACTATCCTCTGACTGAGAGGAGTTTGTTCAGGTACTACACTAGCACTTGCATTATTATTCTTAGTATAATATCTGGACTATTGTCATAGCTCTGATAAATGTTTTCCTGATGGCATACAAATCTTGTCAGCAAATGTACTTTAGTCTGCTCTTAGCTGGTGCGTACTAAAGACAAATAACTAGTGAATTATACATGTGACTTCATTTAATATTCTTGGTAAACTATTTATTTTGTCTGTGGCTATACGCTGCTCACGCTCTGTCTCCCACTCTTTACTTTGCACAATTTAGTGATTAATGGTTGAAAAAGACAAAACCTCCGCCAATTTGAACAAATAGTTCTGGGGACTTGATACAGCTGGGCACAATTCCAAATTTGAGGAGGCGCCAGTAAACTAATGAAGAATGTTACTGATCTGTTCTAGGCATGCAAAATCAGGATTTCATCTTGTACAAAACATGCAGGGTCAAACACCGTCAACATTTAGCTTAGGAGTTCTCAGGATGTTCCTGGGTGTTGGTAATTCTCCAGATCTAACCCAGGGTCTCAGCTTGCTCCTAGGAGGCACTGTGCTTGTAGGGGGGATACCGAAGTCACAGGTTTTTGAGCCCTCAAGACCACTAAAAAATCCTATGGAACATTTTTTTGTGAGACCAGCTCTGTTAAAATCTGCTGTGCTGAACAATTCCAGTTCTGAATAATTTATGCCTGCTTAAGCTACATATTAAAAATTAAGTATATATGGCTTTATTCTTTGCTTCCAGAACTGGGGCTGTATCCAGAAGCTACGGTAAAGAAACCAGAGGGGCACAGATAACTACCAAAAGAGCTGCTAAATACAGTGTTTTGTGACTGAATGCAAGAGATTTCTCCTGCAGTCTAGGGAAAACCAAGTCTTCCTGGATTTGCAAAGGTTAGGGTTGCCAATTTCTACAGTCAGAAGTACACCCACAAAGAATGGCTGGGGTTCCTCAATCTGGAAAAAAGATGCCTGAAGGTGAATAAAATAGGTCTATTAAACTCTCGTTTAACACAGAGGGGTTGCTTTCTCTTCCAGTGTAAGAACTACAGGGAATTAAATGAACCTCATAGGATTCAAGTTCTGAGCAAATCAATAGAAATGTTTTGCCATGCAGTAGATCATCTTCCAGCAGAATGCAGACACTGTGGATGCTAAAATTTTATGTGAACCAATGGTCAGCTACAGCAAATGCACAAGGTAAAAGTTTTCCTAAATACACATAAACCTCATATAAATTAAAAAGTGAGAGGCTGAGAAAACACTAGGTAGAAGTACCATATGTGTAAGCTCTATTCCTATAATCTTCTTCAGCCTCTAGCCTCTGTCAGTATTTTGGACAGTAGCATTTGCTTTAAAAATATGCAGTTCAAATGCAATGGAAAAGGGGCTGTGAAAAGATATTAAAAATGAATGCTGGCAATGGTGTATGGAAAGATTAATCAAAGTTTATAGATGTCCTTTATTTAATGTGAAATTGATGCCGTAGGCATCATTTTCTGGGAACCCAATTCAGCAAAAAGGCTTTTGCATGCGGCGAATGTTTTCGAATTGGATCCTCTATGTGACAGAAAGAAAAGCTACCAGGTTGGAGACATTGTAATAAACTGCAGGCAAAGTCTAAAACACTATTACCTCTGTAGGATACCATCTCATGATTTTTATCCATTCTATGTCAGATGAACACCTAATTTGCGAAAACAAATCCTCTCCATTTGTACATATAAGTCAAATATAGAAGTCTTTTGCAGTCATTCATCCACTGTAAATGAGATGCAGGCCAGAATAGTTGCAGAGCTGAATTATAATCCAGAGGCATTGAAACTGGCCAGAAAATGTTATGACTGAGACTTCCTAAATCAGGTGCTTAATTTTGCAACTTGATGTCTAAGGACTTTTATACACAATAGAAAATTCTTTAGGGAGGTTATTTAGTTGATTTGGACTTTTTGCCTTTTCATTCATAAGAAATGAACTATAAGCTGGTTTTGGTACTCCTGCACAAGTTCCTGCCTGTGCTACATTCTAGATCTACCTAGATATATCCTGGTTTCAAATTTATTTTAGTTTCTGATCCTGAAACTATCTGTGTCTCTTTGCTCTGAATCTTGCATTATGGCACTTAGCCTGGGAAGGTGCAAAACACTCACAGGGCAGTTGCAAGAGTAAAACACTGTTTCAGGCTTCTCTGGTGCAAGTTCAGTATGTCTTAAGGGATTTGTGCTGTCACCACATTCTTACTATATTTTGTCTTTTGTTACGAACTGGCCCACTTCACGTCACCACAGCAAACGGGCAGCTCTGTTATTACAGTGCTGAGTGAATACAGTGCAACTTGCAGGTAGAAACCGAGAGAAGAGCGGTATCGAAACAATGAGAAGAGCAGGCAGTTCTCCATACACAGGACAACAAATAACTGAAAAACACAAGTGCAAGTTTAGTCTTTCCCAGAAGACAGAGCTGGAAAAACAACAAGCAAAGGCCGTTTAGATGGGTTTGAACGCATGGGGGTGAAAACGTTGGAAAATCCCAGGCTGTGTAATTTCTTTTGTGATTTTACAATCTGCTCTTCATGGATTGTCATTCCCTTGTTTTGGTGGGGTGACAAAAACAAAGCAAAAGAATTAAACCAAACAGAAGAGGAGCAGAAGTACTTGGAAGGAAAAAATCAGAAGAAAGAAAAGGTCAGTCCAAAGACCAGGGTAAGTATGAGGGACTGCAGAAGTCACCAAGCAAAGCACCACAGTAGAAGCAGTTCAGCAGATCAGAGCAGGCCCTCATTAGTGAGGTACTAACAGCTTAAAAGAACTGTGAGACAGCAGAGTTTTGTTAAGTAGGGAACACAATTCCCAAGCAGTATGGTCTAGAGTTGAGTCTGTCCATATCTCTCACTTTTGCAAAGGAAATAAGTTCAAACCCTATGAAGCAGAAGCATATCAAACTTGCGTGTGATAACCCGGTTATCGGATGCCTGGATGAAAGGGAGAAGGCACTAAAATTGCCATCAAGCCCATTTGCACAAGCCTGCAAGCCAGCTCTTTTGTTTCCTTGGTTCCTTTTAGAGGTGGTCCAGGCAGGAACCTGTTGCTCTCACTCTATGGCATTTCACACAAAACTCTTTCAGAGGTTTTTCAGTCATGGAAACAAATCAAAGAACTTTGTATTCAGTGCAACTCAAATAATGTTTTCTTCTGAATTTTCAGTCTGACTTGCTGAACTGCACACTATGGTGTAATCCATCTAACATGGTATTAAACTCTTAGAACAAGGCCAGCTCTCTTTGTTGTATGGCCACCCCCATATCTAGTCATGGAGGCAAGTTCATACTCCACCTGAAACAGACAGCACCAGCTGTTCTTCTCTACTTACTTCAAGAGACCGTAATTTGCCTTCTGTGCACATGCACGGTGGTGGAGATGGTCTAGCCTTTATCAAGGTCTGAAGAGAAACTTTTCCCTTAGCAAAAACCCAGATCAGTTTTATTCAGAAATATGTGGATGAATAAGGCTGTATATGAATAAGGCTGTATAAACAAAAACATTCTTCCTGCCGATTTGAGGCAGGACAATTTGTTAACATATTTTTCTAGGCATTTAAATCTTTAGTTATTTTTGGAATTCTTACAGCACTGCCAATTAAATGCACAACTCAATAAGTAGTGAATTTTGTCTATTAATTTACGGCTACAGATCATTCACTTTGTATCTTCATTCTGAAGAGTTGCAGAAAAACATTTGGGTTTCATGTCTTTTTGAAGCTTCTTTTCCAAAATAAGTGATCAACTGTTAACAAATTTGAACAGTACTTTTAAAAAAAAATAATACAAGAAAATAAACTGGGTTTTTTTAAATAATAGAAGGTATGATCATAGAGAGGAAAGTGCCTACTTAAACTAAATACAGTAATTAAAATAATCTTGGCAATAGAGCATTTGGTAAAAAAAAAAGAGAAAAAACATTAATTCACCATTCTCTTTGGAGTGTATAACGCAAGTCAGTGCTACCTTCATTTCACAGATGAGAACTATAAATCACAATGCAGCTGTATGCATTTTCAAAATTCAAATGCAGTCATCAGAGCCAAGATGGTTGCCTAGAATTGCCTGGATCCTCATCATAGGCTGAGTATACCTGACTGTGTAAGGTCACAGTACTGACAGAGACACAGTACTGACAGAGACATTGGGGAAACAGGCCTTCACTGTAACTGCAGGTAGGCACTCGTACCTACGCTGTTGCCCACAGGTAGGCAAAAGCCAAGCCCGTCCTGGGGGACAGGATCAAAGGCACATGGGAAAGGTGCAGATGTAAGCACATGCATCCCAAGAACTAGAGCAACACTATTAAATTCTTTTCCATAAATGACTAACAACTGCCAGAAGTCACAGCTGCAATTAAATATGCACTGATTTGGGACCTAGAAATATGTATCACACCTAACTCTCTGTACAAGAACCATATATTTCACGTGATTTCAAAGACTGTGGGGGATGACATTTTTATCTCTCTCATGAAAGTTACTGCTTGTTTATTACAGATTACATATTGAGATTTACCCAGCAGTAGCCGCAGTATCTCTGCTGAATTTGTTTCAAAGGAAGCCCAAAGTATCATCAGATTATTGTACCTGCAGCCACAAGTCAGGTGGACTACAAGGATGTTTTGAGGATATGTAGGGAGAAAATAAGAAGGGCTAAAGCCCAAATAGAACTTAACCTGGCTACTGCCAAAAAGGCAATTAAAAATTCTTTAACAGCAAAAGAAAGGCTAAGGAGAATCTCCATCTTTTATTGGATGCAGGGGGAAACATACTGACAAATGATGTGGAAAAGGCTGAGGTACTAAATGCCTTCTTTTCCTCAGTCTTTAATAGTAAGAACTGTTGTTCTCTGGGTACCTTATTGCTCTCTATAGCTACCTGAAAGGAGGTTGTGGAGAGGCAGGTGTTGTTTTCTTCTCCCAAGTGACAGGCAATAAGACGGGAGGAAATGGCCTCAACTTGCACCAGGGGAGGTTCAGACCGGATATTAGTAAAAGTTTCTTCACCTAAAAGGTTGTCAAGCATTGGAATACGCTGTCGATAGAAGTGGTTAAGTCACCATCCCTGGAGGTATTTAAAATACATGTAGATGTGGTGCTTAGGGACGTGATTTAGTTGGTGGAATAGGCAACTCTAGGTTGAGGGTTGAACTCAATGATTTCAAAAGTCTTCTCTAACATAAATGTTTCTATTTTATGATCCTCTAGTGGGCACCTGAAGACTGCAAGTTGTATTTCCCAAATGGCCCCTAAAAAAGCAGGTACAGTTTCGAGTGCCTGCATACATAAAGACACAGCGTGGCAGAGCTGGGTTTCTCTGCATCACTGTTCTGTCTCTCATGGCAGCCAAGATCAGATATCTTATAAAGAGCCCAAGACCACAACACTGCAGATCAGAGAAGCCAGAGGGCAAAGCTGCACTTCAAACTCTAAACCAGGTATGTCAAACTCATGGCTCCAACTGTTCTCCTGCCCCTGCAGAGTAATGTGTCACACACACTGCACACATGACTGGCGGTGTTGGCACGAGCATAGGGGCAAGGAGCTCAGCGCTGCTGCCAGGTAGAATCATAGAATCATGGAATAATCTGGTTGGAAAGACCCCTGAGACCATCAAGTCCAACCATACCTGTCCCCTTACTAAACCATATCCCTAAGAAACTCATCAACCCACTTTTTAAACACCTCCAGGGACAGCGACTCAGCCACGTCCCTGGGAAACCTGTTCCAATGCCTGACTACCCTTTCAGTGAAAAAATTTTTCCTGAACCTCCTCTGGCACAACTTACGACCATTTCCTCTCGTCCTATCACTTGTCACTTGCGAGAAGAGACCAGCACCCACCTCACCACAACCCCCTTTCGATTAGTCGTAAACAGTGATGAGGTCTCCCCTTGGTCTCCTCCAGACTAAACAGCCCCAGTTCCCTCCGCCACTCCTCACAGGACTTGTTCTCCAGCCCCTTCACCAGCCTTGTTGCCCTTCTCTGGATGTGCTCCAGCACCTCAATGTCCTTCTTGTACTGAGAGGCCCGGAACTGAACACAGTACTCAAGGTGTGGCCTCACCAGTGCCAAGTACAGGGGCACAATCACTTCACGCTGTTTCTGATACAGGCCACCTCTTGGCCACCTGGGCACAATGCTGACTCATATTCAGCCGGCTGTCAACCAACACTCTCAGGTCCTTCTCTGCCAGGCAGCTCTCCAGGCAGTCTTCCCTAAGCCTGTAACCCTGCACGGGGTTGTTGTGTCCCAAGTGCAGGACTCAACACTTGGTCTTGTTGAATCTCATCCCGTTGGTCTCAGCCCATCAATCCAGCCTGCCCAGATCTCTTTGCAGTACCTTCCTTCCTTCAAGGAGATCAACACTGCCACCCAGCTTAATGTCATCTCCAAACTTACTAAGGGTGCATTCAATCCCTTCGTCTAGATCATTGACAAATATATTGAAGAGGACTGGACCCAGCTCTGAATTCTGGGGAACACCACTCGTGACTGGCTTCCAACTGGATTTAACACCATTTACATAACTCTTTGGGCCCGGCCATACAGCCAGTTTTTCACCCAGCAGAGGGTGTGCCTGTCCAGGCCAATGGCAGCCAGTTTCTCAAGCACTATACTGTGAGAAATGGTGTCAAAGTCTTTAGTCAGACCCAAGTACACCACATCCACAGCCTTTCCCTTGTCCATTAAATGGGTAACCTTATCATAGAAGGAGACCAGGTTGGTCTGGCAGGACCTGCCTTTCATAAACCCATGTTGACTGGGTCTGATCACCTGGCTGTCCTGTGTGTGCTGTGTGACAGCACTCAATATGATCTGCTCCATGATGTTCCCCGGTACCAAGGTCAGACTGACAGGCCTATAGCTCCCTTCTTATAAATGGGAGTTACATTTGCCAGTCTCCAGTCAAGCAGCACTTCCCCAGTCAGCCATGGCTGCTGGTAGATGAAGGAAGAGGGCTTGGAGAGGACCTCTGCCAGCTCCCTTAATACCCTTGGGTGGATCCCATACAGCCCCATAGATTTGCATATGTCTAATTGGCCAAGCAGGTCTTTAACCATATCCTCCTGGATCACTGAAGCTTCATTCTCCCTTGTCATCTGGCTCAGGAGGCCGAGTATCCCAAGAACAACTCACCTTACTATTAAAGACAGAGGCAAAGAAGGCATTAAGTACCTCTGCCTTATCCTCATCCCTCATCACTACTGTACCTCCTGCATCTAGTAAAGGAGGGAGATTCTCCTTGGTCCTCCTGTTGTTGTTAATATACTTGAAGAAACATTTTTTTATTGTCTTTCACTGAACTGGCCAGTTGAAGTTCCAGTTGGTCTTTAGCCCTTCTAATTTTTTCTCTGCATGATCTCACCTCACCATTTAAGTCCTCCTGGGATGCCTGCCCTCTCTTGCAAAGCTCATAAACTTTCCTCTTCTTCCTGAGACCAACACAGAAGTCTCTGTTAAGCTAAGCTGGCCTTCTTCCCCACCGACTCATTTTATGGCACACGGGAATGTCCTGCTCTTGCACTGCCAGAATTTCCTTCTTGAGGGGCATCCAGCCCTCATGTGCTCCTTTGTCATTTAGAACTGTCTCCCAAGGAACTTTATCAAGCAGCCTTCTAAACAGTTCAAAGTCTACCCTCTGGATGTCCAAGGTGGCAGTTTTGATGATCCCTCTCCCTACTCCTCCAAGAACTGAGAATTCTATCACCTCGTGATCACTGAGCCCCAGGCATCCTGCAACAGTCACCTCTTCTGTGAGGCCTTCTCTGTTCACAAACAGCAGATCCAGCAGGGCACCCTCTCTAGTGGATTCACTCACCAGGTGTCAGGCTGGATAAAACAAGGTGGAGGGTCAGATTTCGCCCACAGACCATGAGTTTGATATCCCAGCTATAAATCATTGCACAACAGGAGCCTGTGGGGAAATACCCAGTTGGCTTCCTCCTGGAAGGATGTAGCAGGAGTGCCACAAGGCAGAGAGCAGTCTCCATGCGGGTGTTTGCAGCACATACTAAGTCCTGCAGTGCCAGAGGTAACCTCTTGAACTAGGGGCTAGAGTTCCCTATGACTCAAAAGTACCCTTAAGACAGACATTAAAGAAAGGGACTGATCCTCAGGTTTCCCTTTTCAAGGGATGACTGTAGCAAGGAAGACGTCCCCCTAAGAAAGCAATTCCCCTGGTGTCAGCACATCCATCACAGCCTGAATCCACAGGCTTTATCATATTGTGCGCATGTGTTATTTGGTTTAATTTACAACGATGGTAATAATGATTTTAAACAAATTAAACATAATCTACCAAAAAGTAGATGCTGTCAATTTACCCATTCTGTTTTAAAATCACATTCTTAAGAAAAAGAAAACTCAATTTATTTTAAACTTAGTTTATTAGTTCAGCTTCCTTTAAATTCTTGGGGATTTCTTCTCAGTTTAATGAGCTTAACAGTACTTTTACAGAGCAAGTGTTCAACATGTGTCAACCATACAACCAGCAGGGTAAGTTCCACTGAAGAAAATTATTTAGGGTTCCATAAATCAGAAGAGAATTTACAATGTTCACATAATTGCTGGGAATACTTTGAATGCAAGAGGGAAACAAAAATATATTAAAATAAAAAGCATGTTTTAATATACTGCAAATAAAAACCTACTGTATTATTGTAGTGAGATCAATTCACTAATTCCCTCTTTATCCAATACCACGGGAGTCCTAAATTCAGATGTTATATGTGGTATTTAAATGATGCTTTCTGCAAGCTGACTGAGCCAATATTGGGGGGTAAAAAGGAGAAGGAAAATGAGGAACAGCCTCTCACAGTACACTTACACAATCTCTAATGTCCAGGTCAGAAATAAAATTACAAGATTTCTTACAGACTGTCAGAAATTCCTTTCTATGAGAAAGTATGTAAAAGACATATAGGAGAAAACTGCTGGGATTTCAAGAGACTGATGAAGAGTGTTTCTTGAAATGCCAAGATAAACTACAAAATAAATGCATAAATGAGAATCAAGAATCTGCTGAAACGGCATAACATAATTTGAAAAGGTACAATCACCCATCTTAAATTAATTGTTGTTGTCGCATTAGCACCTGAAAGCTTAATCAGAAGTTAAACTGAACTCCAGATAAGCCTGTTTCCAATATGAGCAAAATACATCTGTGGCTTCAGGCTATGAACATTGTGGAGAAATAAATCATCCATGTGCTTGCAGGTGTTAAAAATCAAAATAACATCCATAGTCCAACACTTTTGTTTGGAAATCTGTCATGAGCCAGTTTCATATTTTTTACAGCTTAATTTATTACTCATTTTGCAATCACTTGCTGCATGCCACATGCAGCATTCCGTGAAATAAGATAACTAATTACAAAGTCCTGAACTAGATTCACACACATATTCAGCACAAAATAAACTTCCTCCTGTTCTGTTCACTTTAAAGCAAGATTTGGAAAATAGAGACAATACAGCAAAACTGGATTTCTGCGAGACATCAGAGAACTTTCAAGCATAAATCTAGTGCTTCCAGATGTGAAAGTTAAAGCTTGCCCAGGTTTTGAAATACCTTATTTATGTCATCAGTGTCCTCAGAGGTCACCATGTACACTGTAAAAACACTGCCCAGTGAAACATGACTGGCAGGTTTTATTCGAAAGAAGTTTGAATATGAGGTCAAAGGGGCTATTGGAGATCAGGATCTGACTGTGATACAAATGTGCCTGCATTCCTCGTATCTGCTTCTGGCCGGTGCTATTAGTTATGTCTGTTCATACAAAACATTGTTCTTGGTTTGTAAAGGCTAATGAATCTTCCTTAAACTTCTCTGCCTGGTACTTCTTCACCTCCCTTGTGCTGGTGTTACAACAGGCTGCAGAATCAAAGCACTAAAGCTACACTCGTCACCCAGATTTCAGGATTATGAAAAATAGTTTCCAAAATAGGAGAAGAATGCTTGAAGCACAAGCAAAACTGTCAGCTGCAACGTGGCAAAGTTGACAGTATAAGAGACATGGCTCTAGAGGATGTAGATATCATGACGTAGCTGCGCCAAAATGTCTGTATCATCAGACAGGTTTGAGAAGAGCAAACTGAACAGGAAAAGTAAAATGCCTTGTGACTTGAGAATTGCACTTCTTAACATTTATGCTCTAAGTTGTCTGCCCATTTGCCAAAAATCCATCTAAGGAATAAACCACAAAGGTCATTTTCCCTTCATGATGATTTGTCCTTTGACAGATATTTGTTTTGGGGCATGAGATGGCTGATGGAATATGAGATCCATTTAAAGAGTAAATTGCACAAAGAAGACACATGGAAAAAAGCAGGTGATAACTGTGCTGTCTGTGAGCATGAAGATCCACTGGTCCCTACCAGTCCTGTGTCTAAAGTGCCAGAGGTCACTACACTGTTTGTGTTGCAGTGCGTTGTTTGGATAAACTCAAGCTGCTTTAAGCACATGCATTAACTTCAACCACTAGAAGATGTTAGTGCAGTGACTGTAACGAGTGGGGTGGCCTTTTAGAAGACAGGAATGTTTCTCCAGGTGAATTTATCATTTTTCTTGTCATATTTAACCTGTTCAAATGTTCTGCCAGAAAAGTATCTGAGGATGTCTGGTGATACTGTTTGAGGTTGTGTGGGTCACTGTGCCATCTTAATGGCCAAAGCTATTGAAGGGATAATGTCTGTCTGTATATTGTGCAGAAGAACAGAGCAGTTAAATTAGGGAAATGACTGTTGAATCTGGAATTCTGTGCCTTGCAATCTTTGCTTTAGCTAAGAAAGACCTGAGTACGTGTGATCATGTAATTCTAAATTCCCTTTTTTCTTCTTTTTATTTTAAAATATTTATGGAAATTTGTTGGCACAGCTTTTCAGTTAGTAATGCATACAATCACTAATGAGCACAACTGCAGCGGGCTGTAAATAAAGAATGACATTTAGAACATAAATGCAAACACACTTGGTCTTCCTTCCTCCCGCAAAACCACAAAGTATGACTGGACCCCAAAACCACTGCCATTTCCACTGATTCATCTGCAAGTGACTTTGTGTAGATGGTAATAAGCACAACAGCACTGGACAGGGATGAAAGCATGCATATTAGAAGAAGAAATGGATGCTCTCAGCTCCTCACAAACCAGAGCGGGGAAGCTGTTTGGCTGTCATTCTTTTCTACCAAGGCATATTAAACCCTCAGGTTTTTTGAAAGCCTGTTTCTCATATTTAACTGCCTGTTGGTGGCCTTTCCCCTTAGCTGTGGTGATGGAGCCCTACCTTTTCCAACACTGCAGACTTCTTTCATAATCTCAAAAAGATATTTTTGTTGCCACCTCAAAATTGACAAAAGAGCTGGTGTTTTTTTCAACCTTCTTGCAGCTTATGGGAGATAGAATCGGGTTACTGCAAAAGTATATCTACAGTAATGTTATGCATTTCAAGACATTCACTTGTTACACCTTGCAGGCAGTGTTCAAAGTGAACATCATATGGAGAAATGACACTGTAATACATCACTACCCTCAACAAGCACAAACTACATGGATTCTTGAGTAAGATTATAGAAGACAAAGCCTACAAATAAAAGGATAATTCCTGATAATTAAAAGAACAATAGTCTCAGGTGTGAGAAAGTAATGGTTTTAACAAGCGATAACCTGATCCTTTTGTATACTTACTTAATTACATGGCATCTAGCACAGCACTACTCAGCGCTGTGACAACGCTAAATCGGTAACCTTGACATAGAAGGACATCAGGTTGGTCTGGCAGGACCTGCCTTTTAAAAAACCCATGTTGACTGGGCTTGATCACCCGATTGTCCTGCATGTGTTGTATGATAGCACTCAATATGATCTGCTCCATGACCTTTCCCGGTACCGAGGTCCAGCTGACAGGCCTATAATTCACCGGATCCTCCCTCCGACCCTTCTTGTAAATGGGCGTAATATTTGCCAGTTTCCAGTCAAGTGGTACAGGGGTGGGTTTTTTACTTTACTCCTAAGTTTATTCCAATTGTTCTATTTTATTCCATCATAAAAAAATTCTTTCATACAAAAGTACAAATTTTATATTTACTTCTAATATTTGGTTTTGTTCTGTGAGAGGTATGTAGCAGGTTGCATAGGAAACTGAAAACAGAAGGCAAATTTAAGTGAATTTAGAAAGTAAGCACATCTCCCTATGTGTTAGTCTGTTATCTGAAGTGATTTCAGCTCCATGCTCTGTCACAGATGTCTTCAGCAACCTGAACAAAGTCTGTTCATCTCTTAGGACCTGAATTTCCCTACTGGTCTAATTGGGCAGTGGTCCTTCCCTGCATTATCAGCATATGCATAACTCCTACACACCACGGACTGGGAGAGGTCAATTACTATACTAATGAAGATTCTGTAAGTCCTTAAGGAAATTGAAGTTCTTTGTATGTTTACAATTACTGTTCCAAGTTCCCAACATAAAAGACAGTATGTCTTGAATATTTTACCCTGCAGTACCTCTAAAGGCCCTTTTTTCCTTGCCCAAAAAAAGTCCCATTTTTCAAATGAAATACCGTCAAGAAAAAAAACCCATGTTAATATCTTTTATTTAATTGTAGATAGTTAAATTTATTATTTAAAATTAATTCCTCAGAAAATCATAAAGTATTATAGAAATGTACTGATGTTTCTCACTACATCTATATAGGATTCCATTACTGAAATCAGATTTTAGGATTATGTTAATTTTGAGCGAACAAATTTCAAGACAATTCATTAGACAGTTCCTGAAAATATTCTGTATATCAGCTGTCTCTAATTGATAATGTGTAGAAACTGTAGCACCAAAATTGCTGATTATATTTTTAAATCTTGACTTCAAAACATCAGTTTCCTTTTTGCTTCTAAAATACCTTTAACAAATTGTTCTGTATTAATTAATATCTGCAATGTTTGGGGTTTCTTAAGCACGTATTCTTTTGATTTGTCTTACCACATTATAATTAATCGGGAGATACAGTTGTAGAGGATACCCAAGATACTTTGATGCCAACTGTAAAGCACAGTTGAAGCAGGGTAAAAGATAATGCCCAATCAAATAAGAGATCTTGAAATAGATACTGTGATGATGCTACTCAAATGGGAAAGAGAAGCAGTTTAAAAAGTGTAACAGTGCAATCTAAAATTATTTTTATGATCCTAAGAATATGTGGCTTTTAATTACAGGAAAAAATAGTCCAAGAATTACTCTTCAGTAACTCTTCTGTCATTTTGCAGGGTCTGTAAGATTGCTTTGAAATTTCAGGAAAAGAAAGCTGTATTGCTTCGCTCATATTCAATAAGAGACAAAAGCAAAAGCAAGCAAAGTTAAGTGGAAATACAGGTAGTAACAGCCACATGCGACCTGGGTAAGAGACTGGAGGTTTGACAGGCTGCCAGCCCAGATTCAGTACTGTAGCCTATAAGGTACAAGTTACTGGTACAAGTTACTGGTACAACACCAGCTCAGAGTCTGGGATTTCAATACGCACAATAAAACTTGCCTATTGCCTATCTCCTTGTTTATTCTTTTTTCAAAAAACGGTGGCCCTTTTTCAAGTCTACACTATTCACATGCCCTAATTTAAAACAGAACAAAATAAAAATCCAATATCACATTGTTAATGTAATCTAACTAGCACTTTTATCACCAAAAAAATAGGGTTTTGTTCAAGATTATTAAAACTTGGTATTTTAAAGCATTTAATGGGAAAGGCTGTCTTCATTCTGCAGGTAGAGATTGTTATTAGTTAGATATTTCTGTAAACAATCTTTTAACCAAACCGTTCCTAATTCATTGCACACAAATAAGTACTGTGGGCTGAAAACGAAATGTAGCTGCTGAAGTTTTCATAGGCAATCTGCACTCACTGTAAAATGGTCAGGTTTTCTCTCTTACTCACCCCTTGCTGCTCTACATCATTACAGATGCTTGAATACACTTGAAAACGAGGCTGCATTTATCAAGGTAGATGAACGGATATGTAGTCACCTTAGTCCTAATAATCAAGGTCCTTTCACTACTGAGTAAGCCCATACAATTGCATTAACCAGTAGTTTCTAACTTACTGTTACATTTTTAGAAGGATGAGTTTTCATTTTAGCTTGAATTTCTTATGTATTAAAACAACAATAAAACCTTCAGGTGGACTGAAGCCTAACAAAAATGCATCATGAACTACAAAAATCCCCAAAAGAGGCTTATTTAGCGAATAATGATAACAGTATTGATATAATGATACTAAGATGCATTTCCAGTCAGAATTAAAGTACTAGAGGCATCTTCCTCTAGATAGTAACAGCTGTAAGTTGTTTTAGATCTTGGAAGGACAAATTGAATTTCATCCATTAATGTCTAAAGAAAATATTAGCATTTTTTTTTAAATGTTCTGGCTAACTTAACACATGTTACTTATCTGTTTTTCATACACGAACCTCGTTCTCCAAGTGCTGAGATCCACGTCACAACCATTGGAACCAGAAACCAGTTCAGTTGCAAGTTCCTTTTCCACAATTGCATGCTTTATTTTACCTAAGGACGTAAAAGGCCTTGGAAAGCACCAGCTGTCCTGTAGATCTGCAGCAAAGCTCAAATACAAGCATACTCAGAGTTTTCCTCCATCACAGTTAACTGAGAAAAAGTAGCTCCCATTCTTGAAGACTGTAGGTGTAGATTTCCAAACAGCTGACATGGTGAAACAAAGATACTTCACATTGCTCTTCCCTAATGGATACATAAAAAAACCATACATTAAATTTTCTACTCTATTTAGAAGAAATATTCTGCATCATCAGAATTATCAGAACTTCCAGGGTTGTGGGACAAGCCAGCTGCCAGAGATATAGGACACGAGAAAATGAGTAAAAGCAACAGGGTAAGTCCCCATATCACAGAATTTTTCTGTTGAAGATCTTATGAGAGGCTTGAATTTTCGGAAGAGTTGAGGCAAGGTGGAAAAGCCAGTAGTGGTTGTGTTTTAGAGGCAGACATTATCAGGACATTGGGTAGTGTTCAAGGAGAAGGGATGGGCCAGAGTTTAGGTACTACAAAAATACCTAGGTAAGCTTAAGACCTGGAATAAACTTTTGGAAAACTAATATCCAAGAACATCTTATCCCAGGCAATAGAGAGGAAACCCTACAAAATTTGCCTCTGAGGTGCTGAGACCATAGAAGGTATGCCAGCACTAGTACTGCATGAAGTACATGTGAGACACTGAATTTCATTTCCTTATTCCCAGGCACCCCTCACAATGTTCTTCATACATAAAACCAAGTGCAATCCTAGCAATAATAGGATATATTTAAACAATTTAGAAATCTTTGTCTGAAGATACCCAAGAGATCAACTAAAATTCGGAAAAATATAGCTTTCTCTATACACTTCAATGCAACTAAAACTGGCATTGCTTGATTAAAAACAATTAAGTTGTGCAATCATTTGGCTCCATGGCTTTTGAAATACAGGATGCTGTGCTACATGAGGAGCAGAATGATTTCGAGCTCTAACTAGTCAAATCAGGGAACATCTTTTGCTGTTACAAGAGCACCTTCTACTGCCTGTGTAATGGCATTGTGTTAGAAATGCTAAATCTTAAAATGCAGGCACCTCAGAACCTTCAGTCTTATCAGTGCTACCCTAAGAACTTTTAAAGGAAGATTTCACATACAAGACAGCAAAGGAAATTATGTAGGTTTCTAACTACTTGTATTTTTAGAAATAAAGATTCTTTGAGTTTCAATTCAAAATCCCGTATATTTCCATGCTTATACCCTGTGATCCTTATGGATGTTTTTCCCACTTTGTCACAGATTGTACTTAGGTTGAATTTCTAGGTCCTGCTCCAGTTCATCAGTTATGCCTGATAGAACTATTTCCAGTTTTGCTGGAGTGAGGTGTCACATAGCTCACAAACTACTTATTAAAAAAACAGTAATTTTTATTACAATAAGATTCCAATATTTAAGTATATGTATTTTATGTTCTCAAGAACAACAGTGTCCTGCCAGACTATGCACTAAAGAAACTCTAAATGTCACTTGGCAAAATGCTGCTGCAACGATAAGATACATTTAGCCATTACAGAATTTTTGTTTTGTTTTTTTTCCTTCTTTTTTTTTGTCCTGAATCCTCTTGATAGATCTTCCCAAGTTAATACTGAGTATCCTCACCTACATATCTTCCAGGGGAAAAATATCCATTCATAAGCTTCATGTTAACCATTACACTAAGGATTTGAACTGAAATCTGACTCCAGAAAGAAGCACTGACCTTAATAAGCCCCATGGACACTAAAGGGGATGACTCAGCAATTGAATGCAAGACAATGGCCTACAGAAATGATTCATTAAATCATTTGGTGGTGACAATCTTTTGTGCCTTGCAGAAGACTAGCGTACATCGTGTTATTTCCAGCCTTTCCCATGAGTTAATTACCTATTTCTCCACTAACACCAGAAGCCACTGCCATAAAAAATGATGGCAGTACTGCAGGCTGTTCTGCTAATGACTAACACCCTTACTGTTCACTCAATCACCAAATGATTGCCTTTAGGTGAAAGAGAGGCTGTATCCTCTTCAAAATCTGTTCAAGTTTTCTACTGTATTTCATAAGCCCCTTCAGTTTCATTCTGATGTATTTCCACCTCTGCTCTTGAATATTCCTCTTCAAGATCTCTCACATATACACACACAAAGCAATTTTTGCCAATTACACCTGCATTTCCCTTGTAATCTGTTCTTCCAGTGTCCCCTCAATCCACACAGTGCAACATCTTCCCAGGGAAGGCTGGTTTCACTCCCCAGGGACACTAGGGGGTGACTTGCTAAGTCTGCAGATCCTGAGCTCCTTTCTGAAGGCAACTGTCAGTCAACATTACTGAGTAGAAACTGTATGAAGAAGAAGAGGATGCTAACATATAGAAGAAGGGCCCAGCATTCTGAATTGGTATAAGACTTTATGGGCTGCCTCTTGAAGATAGACTTGCACTTACAGGAAATAACATTTTGAAAGACTCTGAATTCCAAATGATTTTTAAAAAAAACTGAGTCAATTTCAGATCCTCCTCTCTGCCAGTTTATATATAGAGAATCATCTTCTTTTTTAAGAATAATATGAAGGATCTTGAAAAATCTAACCCAGGACTCTGTTGCAAACAGTTACAATTTCAGGCACGCATGCTATGCAAAAAACAACCTAAATAAAAATTCAAAAAGTTTAAAAACTAATACGCGTGGCGACCTGCAAATAAGTAAAGAAAATAGATTTTTGTTCTCTTAGAAAACCATCTTGGGACCGGCACTGCAATACATCTATCTGATCATGGTTTATTCTGCCATCTTCGAAGGCAAAACTTCTGGGAAGTGTTCCATGAATATTCTCTCTAATGATGTGCATAAGTATTTGGAGTTTTTTGTATTGTCCAACTAGGATGCAAAAAATAGCCTTGTGTGTATACTACTGTCATTCCTTAGCATAAGTGTGCCCCAGTACACCTAAGCACTAGATGAGAAGGCTAACAAGATAATTTTCAGAGATGAATATTCAGCAGAAATCTTAACAGCTCTTTTTTTGCATAATATTTTCCCTAATCCAAATTCAGCACAGTTTAGCTTTTCTCCCTTTTCTATGAGTGTCTGGGTAATATCAAATGCTTGCAGTTAGGCAAATTCTGCTCTTGCGTGAGTGAATTCATTTTGACATCATGCTAGACTTGACATTGGTTTTGGATACATACCACTGGGGACAGGTGGAATTTCAATAACAACGCTTGTCTCTTTGGCTGTTTTATAAAGCCAGCCTGTGAAATCCAAGCAGATGAAGCAAAAGTGTGCTGAAGTAAATTGTGTTTTATAGAGATTGAAGTTTTTTATTATCGAGTATGTATCTTAAATCCTGTAGACCGCACTAGTTTTACCACTTTTAACATTGTGAGTCATACAGAATAGTGATTTACTTTTCTAAGAATTACTTCCTTTGCCAACTTCTAAAATTACATTGTAAGAGCCCAGATATAACAAGAATTTTATCAAACATCTGTGGAATAAAAAAATTTGAGGAATTATTACAGTTTGTTTATTTCTTTAAAATGAACTGCAGTATAAAGCTAGTTACACTGCACGTAAAATATTTTCCCATATGCTCTTAATAAGAAGTGCTGCTGCACTACACTGGTGTGCAATGGATGGGGGTAACAATCTGTGGCCATTTATCACATAAAGGGAAATGGCTGAATAATTTCCTTATTTAAGGTAACTGCCATAACTAGCCAAGATGTAACACAGTCATTTAATTACTCCAAATATAGTATTTCTGAGACTTCAAAAACCTTTCTGGCTGTTTTTAAAAATAGTTTCATTCCCTCCTCACACCAGCAGTTTAGCAATACAGGCTAGTGGCTGCTCTGCTCAATCTATTTTTGCCCTCGTGTGTTTGTGCATTGTGTGTTGACGACTGTAGCATGTTTGTACTACAAACTGTGCTTTGAATGAGGGCTTAAATCTGTTCAAGTTTTCTAATGTGAAAGGAATGCTGGCACAGCTAGAGAGAAAATTAAACCCTTTAAAAAGAAATTCCTTCATGAAGAAAGAATGAAACATTTTCTCCACAGTAAATGTGATGTGAATAGAACAGGACTAATTGTTTTTCTGTTGTTCTGGCACATATGTTGTGAATTCATGTGACTGTGTTTAACTGCAGCATCTTTTCAAAGTGGTAGCAAATAATTAAGCACTAAATAACAGTTTTATTTGGGAAGGAACTTTTTTACAGCACTTGCTGTAGATTTCTACAAGTACTCCTCGAGTGGAACACTTATTCAGTCGTTATGCCTCAAAAGACGTAATATATATAGATACACACATACACACACACCCTGAGCACATGACTCAAATGCAGGTACCCTAAATGACGGACATGATAATCTTTCACCACAGGTTACTTCATGGAGAAATATTTTTTTTCTGTGTGTTTTGTGGAAACAAGGAGTCAGAGGCTTAAACTGAAATGAAAGCTGTTTAGGATAGGCATTTTGAAAAGTCCTTTCTTATTTTAAGGAAAAAGTAGAAGTGTAACTCACCTAGGCAATTACGGAGACTGCATCACAAATATTTTGAAGGACACACCACATAGGTGTCTGTCAGGAATGACCACAATGCTGTTGATCCCTCCTTGAAAGGTGGGAGGGATTGCCTAATCCCGTCAGGTGGACAGAAGTGAGAGTAATGGTAGATTTAAGCATCTTTTCTATTTACTCACCAGAAAATGAGTCAGAGAAGACCCCTGGACAGCCCCTAACTCTACTAGCCTGTCCAAGACTCATTTGTGTCAAGTAGTCCACATAGCTTTGAATCTACTTAGCAGTATGTACAGTCCTCTCTCAATCTCCCTCTGCCCTCCATGGCTCTTGCACACTTGAATTTGCAGGTGGTTGTTCAGAGGACCCAAAGCTGTCCTTCCCTGTGCCACAGTGGTTATGTTCTCCCACCATCATGAGGCAAAGGCTGGTTTATTTATTCTGGGTGAATGCTGCTCAGGCCTTTGGTAGGTAATTTCAGTCAAGAGGAGCTGGTCAGAAAATAAAACACTTCCTTCCATCTCTTGAATGTACTGAAAGACATGTCTGTGTATTAGGAACATCCTTACATATCCCTGTTCTTGTCCTAGCATCCGCTCTAATCCACAGCCAGAGACAGGATTTTGATCGAGTTGACAGTGCCATCAAGCAGGGCCATGGGCACCTTACCAGTTGGCTATGCCATGCTACCACCATTCAGACTGAGGTGTAGTCTGATGAGCTGCAGGGGTGACAGTGAACACCATGGGCTGTCTCCTCCAATGTGGACATGCAGCTCCCTGCAGCACCCACACACCCATCCCACCACCGTGGTGGAGGACACAGTATGGCTGGACTCAGTGATCCACCTGCCCTGATTGCTAGAAAGACATGACCCTTGGCAGATCCCATCTGTGGGCCACCTGCTGAAAGCAGAAGGGCAGGCCATCCTGTGCACTGGCTGTTGAGCTCCTGCAAACCTCCAGCCCCAAAAGCCATGCTGGCTCTCCATGGCAGAGGATACGTAGGGCTGCACCTCTAGTACATGTGCCATCCAAGGTGGGCAGTCAAGTAACTTGTGTTATTGGGAATGCAGAGGAAGGAGGAGAAGAGAAATACCATGACTGGTGGTACTTCCTTCACCAATAACTACCGAACACTCAGAAACCCTTCTGCCTAAGCTTGCCTCTCATGTCACCAGGGACAGGGACAGGATCTGCATCATGTTCATGCTAGGCATGGCACCATTCCCCTGGCCATCACCAATTGTCTTCTGGGCAATGAGGAGTGCCCCAAGCAGCATCTATGTAGAGATATGTATGGGGCTGTATGGGCTCAGCCCCCCCACCCAGTGTGGGGAGCCACACTGGGTGGCTGACAACTGGACTGTCCTTGATGTATGCAGTAGCCACACAGAAAGTCTCTCCTGCATCTCCGGGAGGCTGGAGCCAGAGTTGCCACATACAACCTTTCCCTGGAGTTATGAGCCAAAGGTCCCAGCTCCTCCATAATCCTCAAGCGCTTCCCTCCCACCACATCACCTTTCTGAGTGAAGGGTATAAAACATACAAAAAGCTGCACATCTATGAGCAGCACTGGCACAGGACAGTGGTGGGTGTGAATTGCAGTAGGGGATGCCTATACCCTGACTCACAGTGTCAGGTGAGGTTCTCTTTTAGTCCTTTGAAACTTGTTTCCTATAATTTCTTTTTCTTTCTGTGTATTCCCCTCAGCAAGACATATTAAGCAAGATGATAATAGAAATAACACGAAATTTATCTGTACTCTTTGCAGCAGGCTGTCAGAAGCCTTAAAGCATTACCATTAACCATGGAGAAAAAATATCAACATGAAGATCTCTAGATAAACTGCTGTTGCTGCAAGGATGTCCATTATTTTAATGGAAGGTTCTAGATGATGTTGAAGTATATTTATTTAGTACTTTTTCTTCCTTTACATTTCTTCTTTAACATATAATTTGCATTATGCATTTTTACTACACTAAAATAAAATTGACGTTGTAAAGTGAGACATTCAAAAATTAAGGAATATCAAATGTAAATTCATCTAGGCAATTTTAATTCAGTCCTCTAATTGTATGTATTACATTTTTGATGTTACATTGCATGATCATTTGATTAATTTTCTCATGGGAAAATGTGTTTCGTAAATCTATTAAAAGGACAGTTATTCTGTTTTCGGCATTTTCCTCCCCCAATGTGGTTTTTAATTAAAATCATCAAAGTGCTACCACTAATACTTAATTATGAGTAATTGTCCTTTGAGCAAGGATTAGCAGGGACTTTGGAAAAGCTCAGTTGGCACTAAGTTACTTCTGTCAGAACGAAATTTATGCACACCATATTTAAGCTCTTCATCAATATATTACTTTTCTGCCAGGAGGAAAGAAAGAAATCTGAGTTGAGAAATCAAAACTGTATACTACATTATTTGTTTGTCTAAATAGCTCTCCTTTTCTAGAAGTCTTTTCAAGATACCTGCTACTAATCAATAACAAAATACTTGAAGATGTTTAGTTCAGGTATGAGATATTGAGAGAGAGATGGAAAAAGGTTGACAGTGTGACAAGCCATGCATAATTATTTACTTTCAGTTAAATCATTAATGTTTACTACCTGAATTGCTTACATTTCTAAAAAAATCACCCATATTCCAATCAGCGTGACATTACAAAAAGTATTTGAAAAAAAAATTTAGGTAAAGTTCATATTAGTGAAACATCATAAAGTCAAAAGACATATGGAGAAAAAAACATTTTGGTTCATGTCAGGGCATGGCTGAAGCAATGTAGTTGTTAGTTGCACATTTACATATTAAGTTCTTTCAGTCTCCCTGAAAATAAGGAAAAATCTGCATCTCAACTGGTAATCCAAGAGATGCATCAAGCTGTTTTGTATTCTAAAATGGTGCTGAAGTCTATCTGAGATGGAGAGTGCCTATTCCTTCCTTTATTTATTCATCCACTCACTCCTTTTCTCCCAGCATCAAGATTGCGTGACTCCTGGAAATCTTCAGCTTCTTATCCCTTGTTATGGTAATCAACTGCCACCTCCAGCATCCACTGCTGTCCCCAGTAAACCAGTTCTTATCTGCATTCATCTGTTTCTCTGAACAACTTGCTGAGGATTTCTTTCTTTACCTCATCAGAACACAGGGCTTTACAAGATAAACTCTGTTACTTCCTGGCCTTGTCTCTTCCTTCTTCCCCTCCATCACAAGACACTACACTTGCACTAAAACCAGTCTCTTGACTAACTTCCAAATTTTTTCTTATTTTACCTCAATAAAATCATCTTAGACCTAGAGAAAAGACATATCATTTGTACTTTTGTATTCTGAAAAATAGTAGGGAAATTGTCAGTGAAATGTTAACTTTTCAAAGAATTTAATGGATTTTTGGATGCAGCTTATGTTGCATGCAAATAGTTCAAAGGGAAGGTTTATAAAGTTATATATAGTATGTGAAGAAAGATGACTCTTCTTGTTAAAAAGTGCTTTTGCCCTAACAACAGTCCTTATAAAGTAACTGCATTTTGATGCTTTTGCATCTCTTTGGGAAAAAACTCCTTCACTTGCTCCATCTGCATCTGCACAGAGCCAGAAATTACACTGGAAATAAAACATTTAGTATTTTTTTTAATTTCCATTCCTGGGCTTTTTTCCTCTCAGACGCACAGATCTGGGGATCCTGGGAAGACATTGAGATCAACTCTTTATGGGACAAAAAATGCCTTACATCTTCCTATCGGTTAAAGTACAGCAATTCAACAACTTCTCATGCGATTCTCCTTAGCCAGAACAGGGCTGGTAGGCAGTGCAGGGCCTAGGTTGGTAGAAAACTGAAATGGAAGAATGGAAGATGATGGAGGATTCTGTGCAATTTTGAATCAAATAAGATTTTGTCTCCTGAGCAAAGTAATTTACAAACATTCCAGTAATGGCAAAGGGTTAAGAGTACAATGGAGTTTGGGGGAGTTTTTTTCATATTATAGTTGGTGTCCCATTGCCTCTGAATGAAGCACAGTCAGTTTCAGAAGACCTGCAGGGAGCCTGTCACCATCCCAAGTGAAAAAGGGGCTCCACAGTGAAACAAACCAAGCCTGGTCTCTGACTGCTACCAGTATGACACAGAGCTAGGCTAACATTATTCAGCCTGCTGATGATTGAGGAATTAGTTCCTTCCTGCTCCCCCGGCTATGGAGTGCTGGAGATGCTCATGGATGGCTGGTGAATAAACATCCTTGCCCGGGTATGGCTTCTTATTGCAGCATTAGCAGCAGGATAAATTTCAAATTCATCTTTAAATAAGACGTGTCGCACATGGCTATCAATTTGTGAGTAGTTACAACAGCCTAGGGCCTGCTACTTTTTCTCTTGGTATTCATATTGTACCTGCAGTGTATCCTCAATGTACCCACAGAGTGCCATTGCTGTACCCTGTCTCATTTACAGGAGAAAAGGTCTGTTTCATTCCTGGGCTCTTCCTTAGGGTGCGCTGGTGTGCGCCATGTTTCTAAGTACCAAATGCAGGAGATAGTCTGCAAATCATAATTGCTATTTTTGTAAAGTATATTCCATATACCCTGTTTGAGGTATTATGGTTTCTGTCCTGCAGGAGAGTAGTCTGCTTTATAATGATAAGCCTGCTTGACCTGTAAAGCCACTAATTCGCAAAGATAAGTGTCTTCACTTATATAAAAGTCGCTTTGCTTGAATTAATTACATCACTAGATTGATAAAGTATTCTAGAACATCTTTCTACTTGAGCTCTTGGTTTCTTGTATCTTCATTTTTGGAAGAAAAAAGGAAGTTTAGCTAGATCCAAATTCAACAAGTAAAATCTGTAGCACCATAAAGCACTTATGCCTTGGATTTCAGTCATAGGTTTTGTGTTATTTCTTCAGTTTTCTAGACTTGCCGGTTCATACAACTCTAGAAAGGAGCATCATCTCACTTATTTTTCTTCCTATTTATTTCTATTTCTGGAACTCTAACAACATTCTCAGGTGTAGGAAAGGCAGCCTTGGTTTATATACCATCATTAGGAACAGGATCCGTAGCATAGAGAAGGAAAAACAGTCTTCAGAAATGAACGCTAACATCACCATTAACTAGAAAAATCTTGTCATCTAATTATAACTCTATACATGGCTTTTTATAAGCTCTTAGACAACTCATGTTCTCTCTGCCTTGTAATCTGCGTCTATAAAATGTAGATAAGTGCAAGAGTTAATTACATAACAGGTGGGTAGGAAAAATAATTGCTGAGCAAAAACCTTGTAAAAACATTGTTCTGATTTGCACCATTTCCAAAGAAAGAAGAATGACTGGTATTTTGAAGAATCACATCAAGGTAAAATATTGTATTTGGCATTTAAATTCATAGTTGATAGCTGTTTTAGAAATGCCTGAAACAGATAGTCTATGCCAAATGCTACAATTTTTGTATTCTGTAACATTGTTCAGTAATTGCTCCAAGACTCATACAGAGAAAACAGCACACAGTGAAGGCTATTACTAATACTTTGAACAAAGTCACGTGATTTGTCTTTCTGCTTTTTTAAAGTTTCAAAGCTGTTTTTTGCTTTGTTTTCCTTCGTAAGAGTTTTCAATGTGAAGTACCACTTAAATATTTGCCACATTTCCTGAGGTTTGTACATGGGCTATGTAAGTAATAACAATCAAGGTATAGTACATTTCCTGAGGATTAATGACAGGCTGGGAGGAGACAAAGGTCAGCAGCACAGCCAAGGATCATTAACCCAAGCTGGTCATTAATCTCAAGAAATTACCTTGTGCCAAGGTCAGTGTTGTTATTTTAAACTGGAAATTTAAAAAACAAGGCCATATGAATGTTTATTTGATAGCTTTAACTGTAACAGTTAGCATATTTTAGAAAAAAATAATTGTATTTAGGAAAAGTACATTAGGTAATCAGACCACCAGCCCACCTTTCAGCGTTTGATTAGTGATGCTTTCTTTAACATATGTGCTGGACTATGACAGGCAGAAAGGATTTATAACATTTTTCTTCCACGTGCAATTGCTGTGGACCTATTAAATACTGACTTTATTAATGTATCTATTTACAAGTTTTGATTTCCATCCCAAATCTTATCTCCTAGAGCTTACTGACATCCCTCATAAAATATTTGTTTGACTGAACACCTGTTCCAGTTATTAGAGTTCTGAAAGAGAAGTTTCAAAATTTTGTTGTGTGTAAAGTGAAGGTATTACACACAGCTGGAGGGTGTCTACAATTTAGGGAACAATTACTCCTTTTAGAAGAAAAATAAAATGGATATTTTGATATCTAACTAATAATCACATTTGCATTTATGATCATCTAGTATATAAATTAACACTGCAATTCCCCCTTTTTACAAGGGCAAGTAGTGATAGGGCACGGGGGAATGGCTTTAAACTGGAAGGGGGGAGATTTAGATTAGACATTAGGAAGAAATTCTTCACAATGCAGGTGGTGAGACACTGAAACAGCTTGCATGGGGAAGTTGTGGATGCTCCCTCCCTGGAAGTGTTCAAGGCCAGGCTGGATGGGATCTTGAGCAGCCTGGTCTCGTGGGAGGTGTCCCTGCCCATAGCAGGGGGCTTAGAACTGGATGGGCTTTAAGATCCCTTCCAATGCAAACCATTCTATGATTCTACGATCCTTTTTCTACATGTGTGCAGATATGCTCGCCTTAAAAGGCTTTAGATTATCCTTGATGAGGACACATCCAGCCACCAGCTCAGCAGTACGCTTCATGAAGGCAGACTCCCCTCACACCTTCCTGGAGTAAGTCTCAAAAAAACCAGGTGCTCCCAGTCCTTGTGTCTAGGCAACAAATGTGCCCCTAGTTACGAAATGTCCCCCAACTCTTCTGGCACATCCCTGTTTACTATTGATATAGGTGACAGCTAAAGAAAACTTGTACAGACTTAGCAAAAGGAAACCAAATTGCTATTTATCTTGTACAATATCTGAAATAACTGTACCTTTCTAAGGCAAGCAACATTTTCCTTGTTACAGGGTGGAGCTTTCCTTTTGTTTTATAATCTTCTTGCTAGGAAATATGTCCCTTGGAGTTCCTCCTCAACTTCTCAGCCTTTGCAGTTTTAAATCTCCACTGTTTCATTTCCCTCTTTGCTCCCAGCTAGGGATTTGTTGCTGAACCGAACAAAATGGATCTTTGAGTTCAGTCCTCCAAGTTTACATGCAACTGTGCAACGCATGCAGATCTACAGTGCTTTGACTTCATTTGACCCAACTTACCATAGATCACAAAGTATTTTCCAGTATTTCTTAAAAACTTTACTTCTGTACTAGAAGACCAAGGCAAGAGTGTGTAGTATGGTACACAAAGAGAGCAGGAGCAATGAGGATCTGTTGCAGCAATTTTACTTGCTTGGCTATATCCTGTTTCCAGCTGAGGTCAATCTGCAACACTTCAGAGCATGGCTCACCACCCAGGCACCTTGAAGATTTTAATGCAATTCTACATCACCTCATTTATTCTTACTGACATATGTTATGTCTCTACTCGTAATATATTTTTAGTACTTCCTTTAAAACATATTAACAGGTGTGCACGTGAAAAATGGACAGCTTAAGGAGGTTGTTGTTGCTGGACAAAGACTCGATTTGAGTAACGAAAATGTTACATTATGCAACCTTACAAGCCAAAGAGAAATAAAAGTTCCCCAAATCTCACTTTCTGATTGTGGATTAGGCTAACTCAGCCAGAAAGAAGGTAATCTTCAGGCTCCTTCCCACAACACATTTAGTTTCTTCTTTCAGTCATGTGTTTCTGTATCTTCTTCTTCTTTTCTTTAAAAAACACTGAGGAAACATATTTAAAGAAATGTTTTGACATAAAATTATTTGAAACCTTCATAAGATACAAGACATCATTAAATAATGTTTGTTTCTATGGAAAGCCATAGAAAATATGGACTTCCATACGGAGTCCTTAGCACAAAGTTACACAATTTTGGTGGCAGTCTTGCCTTGGCTGTCTTGTACTCTGACAGAAGTCCTTCATTATGGGCCAAATTTTGCTATTCTTTTTCTAACCGAAAAATGTATGATTCCAGAAATTATTCTATTAAAATAGCCATATGTGAATACCTTTGACCTGAATGTTTAAAATCACTTCATCAATCATCTATATTATACATAGCTATAGACAACATATAGCTTGCATAATATTAGCGCCTTCTTCCTAAGTCTGTCAAGGTGCTTTATTTATGTAACCCTCAAGAAAATCTTTCCTCTGAGGTGCCTGAAGACATGCTCTATCCAGTACATACCTACTAAGCTTGCTACATCAACATCCAGTGTTTTGGTAGACAGCCAACCAACCCCCCCTTCTTTTGAAGCATGACAGTAATGGAGTATCAAATGTCATTACAAAAGACACCTGGAGATTGTTTTGATTTATTAGATTGTTGTACTAAAATACATGCAGGGAAAACTGCCACCCAAAACATAATTACATGCAGATTTTGTTTAGTTTCTTAATAGTTATATTTTACTGACTATATAGACATATTAAAATTGTCCAAGAAGTAATACAGATAAGAACATGCTGGCAAAATGTTCATAATAAATCCAAACAAAATGAGAAAGAGAGACATAACATTTACAAATGCAAGAATCACAGTCTGCCTAGTCTAGTATCAGTACCAGTGTAATCAGCAAAGGCAGCGTCAGCCAGATCCTGATACACAAAAACATCTACAGAGTGGGTGGGTGTCTTCCCTGATAGTTTTATAAGCACGTCATATAATAAAAGTCTCCCAAGATGCAAGTTTTCAGATGACAACTGGGAGGACCAGTTCTCTGGTGGAAGGACAAGAAGCAATGGACACAAGTCGAAACAAAAAAGGTTAAGGCTGGATAAAAAGAAAAACATTCTCACCCTGAGGACAGTCAAGTAGTGGAATCAGGGAGGCTGTGCAGATTCCATTTTGGAGAATTTCCAGACCTGCCTGGAGAAAGCCCTGAGCAACCTTGTCTGATCTTAGAGATGTCCCTGCTTTGGGCAGGGCATTAGACCAAAGACCTCCTGAAGCCCTTTCCCACTTGAGTGACTTTTTGATCCTATAATTAGAGGCCTTTTAATATAACAGAAATCGTAAGATAAGAAAAATTAGCTCAAACCTCCTCACAATGTTTCGTTGTTCTTAGGAAACAGTCCTTAAAGATGACTCAGTTCAAACTGAGTCACTTTGCTTATTGAGTTTCTCCTGGTACTCTTGGTGTAAACTGTTTCAGCAAGTCAATGGAAAATGACAGTATTTTCCTATTAAGAACTCTCAGTAGGTGTTCTTAATGTAGAGTGACCCCACCAGAATTAAAACTAGAACTGCATAACGTTTGAATAACCTGACCGTTAGGATAGGAGGAAATGGCCTCAAGTTGCACCAGGGGAGGTTTAGATTGGATATTAGTAAAAATTGCTTTACTGGAAGAGTGGTGAAGCATGGGAACAGGCTGCCCAGGAAACTGATAGAGTCACCATCCCTGGTGGTGTTCTAACAGACATGTAGATGTGGCACTTTGGGATATGGTTTAGTAGGAATGGTGTTGATGATTGAACTTGATGATCTTAAAGGTATTTTCCAACCTTAATGATTTTATGATTTAATAAATCTTACTCTAAATGCCTATTTGTGGAGAGCTTCTTTTTATCTGAAGCAAAATTGTTAGTGTTTTTTATTTCCTGTTCCTTAAATAAATTGCTTCAAACTGTTGTCTTCATTTACATATTTTGAAAATTAGTTCCATTACTTAATTATATACTGTGAAAAAAATTCATTTCTTGCCTTTGAGTTTAATGACCTCCTGAGAAGTCACTTAAAGTTTCCATTTCTTCACTTCATTCAATGTAGTTTTCAGCATGCACTGCTTTAAATGCTTCAGCCACATTTTATTCTTATTCTTCCTGTCCCTAGCACCCAAATCTATCCTCCAGAAAGTTAAAGTCTTTCCTTGGCTTCAACAGCTTTCCATCATCCATTTATGTGCTTCTTTACAAAACAAACACACAATAAATATGATTATATATGTATATATAAACATATATATACATAATCAGGTAACAAATATTAGGAATATACAATACTATTTTTATATAACTCCATTACAAACATTTGCATTATTATATACATCGACACAAATATATATATAATAATATTATAATATTTCCAATATTATCTTCTCTCCTATTCTAACCTAAATTATTCCTGTGGTATCTCAACCATTTATTAAACCGATTTTCACCGATTTTCCATGACAGTGATTGATTTTCTGAAGAGTGACAACAAATTTACTCTGAAATGTATATGGACAATTTTAACTGTTCTGTCCAATTTTTCTGTCTTCTGTTTATGAACACTAGAGTAGCTATGAGTCTGCTGAGGTCCATAAGGCTATAACAATTTAAAATAGGTAAACATTTAATCTGCTATATTTATACCTACTAAGATGCCTATAATAAGACAATACTGGTGTTTATTATAGTTTTCTCTAACACTGACTAATTTAAATAACCAATTAACTGTAGTGTTGCTGATTCTCTGTACAGGCCTATGCAATGTCAGAATGATTTGAGATAATCTGAGCAATTTATCAACCTGGTTTTGTCCTGCAAATTGAGAGCACCTGAGAATTTCTTCACTTCCTTGTTAAACACTTTCTAAGCCAAACAAGAAGCTGTTATCTCTGGCTAGTTCATAGACCTTAATGTTCTATCAAACAAGGAGAGAAAGATTTAGCAACCAAAGAGGTTTCCTAGGGATACTCAGGAAATACTGTGTCTCCTGAGATAATATTTTGAATTTATTCAGTCACTTCTGCTTAGTTGTTCAGTAAGTTCTGTTTCACTCCAGTTTCAGTGGACTGATACATACAGAAATTATCAATTATTCATGTAATGAAAATGTCAGTTCAACCTCAGTTCTGAAACAGGAGAGATTTTTCATCCTTTTTAGATTGTGTTTGCTGAACATGCAACCTAGAAGATTTTTTTCTACTGTATACAGCCTTGGAAGAAATGCCCTTCTAGCCAGTATGTTTTTCCCCTGTGTCACATCACTCCCTGCAGATACATACATTTCATTAATGATGCAATTAAAAAAAACAATAAAAGAAAGTATTCTGTATTGTACAACAAACACAGCTATTTCTTTGGTAAATTCCTTGCCATGACCCTACTGAACCTGACTGCATTGCCATTTTGCTCTTTGAAGAAACAGTAAATCAATCCCTTACATATTCCTGTAAGTGATGATTCTAGCTAAACCATATAAGGAATGCAGCTACATTTTAGACTATCACGAGTCCTGCTGACAGACTAACAGTGATTAATCTACATTATTTTTAACCTTTTAAAAAGGACTCCTGGTCTTTCATAATTGTCAAGAAGGAATATTGCCCAGTGACTGTGCATCATTTTCCTTCTTTCTCTCTTTGTGAGTGAATTCTCCACTCAAAGTCTTTGGAGACAAAATAAAAAAGCACATTCAAAACTAGCAGTCATGATAGAGACTTCTCCCAGTATTTGGGCAGGCAGAAAGTAAAGGAATCTTTTGCTATTTTGTTTGTCAGAAAACAATGCGATAAAACATTTCTTAGCCTTATTTACGTCTAAAAATTAACAGTTTAAAATGGCAAGATAAAGACAAAATGCCTGAAAATAGCTGAAGGAGCTAATCTGCCTCGCAGGCACATTGTTGTAGGTTCTTGGGGAAATCAGACATCATTCCTACCTACTGAAGGAGGCAATAGTTGTTTCCCAGTTATAGAAGAAAGATCTGCTATGCCTCTGCTACTTGAGGTTTAGATGTAAATATAAACCAAGGACTTCATAATTTGTGACTTAAAAATCCTAATTCCATTTTTTGCATTAGCGGTAGGTATTTCCTAGGTTTCTGGCCTACCTCCAGTTAAAACAACTATATATGACTACTTACCTAAACACTCTCTTTCTGCTCACTTGATTATGATATTATTCATTTTCTCTCCTGAAGTGTTGAAATACTTTCATACACTATTAAAAAGTTCCTTGCCTTCTCCCTGAGGAAGCTGCAATTCAATAAGGAGTGATGTAATTCCTTCGATAGAATAGTTGGTAATTTGTTTGTTAAATTTAGAGACACTCTGGGATCTTTTCAGGAAGGGCTATAAAAAAAGTATCCATCATTCTTACTCTCTAATATGTCATCCCTGGATCATTGTTTAGCAGGTACGAAATTCCACAGCTGTGATTTAATATTACCACACCACGGTGTATTGAAGCAATGTAATGATGTAAGGGCAAGAATTTTCATCAGTCAGTAGGGCAGCAAGGAAGTGAAAAAAGATTCAATCTATTCACCTTAGAAATACTAAAGAAGGAGCAGTGTGTAAAACCCAGCATTGACACATCTGAATGTATATATGGAGAATGGGGAGTTGAAAAGTTTTATTGGAGTATAAACTCCAAGGTTTGGCTTTTAGTGTGCTTAGGAAACTCAGTAACAAGATTAGAAAGGGAAATGTAATTGGAAAATGTGACACCTGGAAAAAGAATATAATTATCCAAAGGCTAGAAATGCTAACATCCAAGTGTTCTTCACGTCAACAGCAGCACAGTTCTTCACTTAATAGCCAGGGAAGCAGTAAAAACATGATACTACTTTGACTTTGTTAAGTATGTTACTTTGCTGAGTATGTTACTTCAAGGATGTCAAGGAAAAAACATTACATGACCGGCCTCTGAATATAACTGAATATAATTAAACAAAGGATAAACAAAAGTAGTCTGTAACTAAAACACACTATTCTAAAATGATGAGCTCTAATAATTAGGAGAATAATTGGATGAAATAAATAAAACTATGGAAGAGATTTCAGGATGTGAATGTGAAAGAGTTCTTAATTCAGGTCAAAAGGGGATGAAAATGTTTGATCATGATTAAAGGTGGAAGCACAGGAATTAATAGGTGCAGGAATAGGCCTCAAGCCCAACTGGTTAAATAATGATCTCAAGCAAGAACATGAAAATGTAGAGTTTCAAAAAGTAGTACAAGAAAAAAACCTGATCCATAAAAAAAATTGTGTATTACAAGCTAGAAAATAAAATTTAAAATTAGAATTGTTAAAATCTATTTGAAATAGTCCTAATGTAGATATTAAAACACAGAACAAAAAGGTCTGCATCTGTGTTCAAAAAGACAAGAAGGAAAGAAGTAGGACATCTGTGCCATTAAGCTGGGATAACTATTAAAAACAACAGACAGATGGTGCTTTTGGCTATGATGGCAAAGGTATTATATCTGGCTACATTAGTGCAGTGTCCATCTACATTTTTAAACAAGACAAATGAAGCACTTAGACTCCCACGGAGCTTTTGATGTGATATCACATGGAAAAGTATGAACTAATCTGGAGTTGATGGAATTGGCAGAGAAAACACAAGGTGAATAAGAAACTGAATAAAGGTTAGATAGTCATACATCATCCTGAAAAGGAATAGTATCAGGTTAAAAGTAAGTCACTAACGATGAAAGATTAACCTTGGGGCTGATTTTACTTAATGTTTTTATCAATATCCTTGACATCATTCTGATGACAATCTGAAGTGAGAAGACATCATGCAAGGAGAACAAAATGACTAGAATATGAGCAACAGGCATGCAAAGTAGACCAGTAAAAAAAAAAATACACTACAGAACTCTCACATTTTTATTAGTTATTTGGAAACCATTCAGGAAAAACTGAGGAAAAATATCTGGTCAAAAAATGGTGAGAAACTACATTTCTGAAGAAAATGCAAACATGATCCTAGGACGTAACAGGAAATTTCCAGAAGAGACAATGAAGCCAATTAGTTTTGGACAGCAACACTAAGGTGTTACCTGGATATTTCATACAAGTCACACTCAGGTTGAAGTCAGACTTGAATCTGTATGTGGAAAGTCTAAAAGAGTCGTTAGAGAAATGAAAAGAATGTCTTTCAATGGGAAACTTTTAAGAGTATGTCTTCTTTAGTCAGGAAAAACAAAGTTTGATGAAAGCCTTCCTTTGACTCTAAATCAATCAAGTAAAAACTATGAAAAGAACGACTTAAGTTTACATACTTGCTTGAGGAATACGTGAGTATATCACCACCGCATTTAGCCTGGGAATTACAAGTTTTCTAATCATTAGAGCTCTAAGCATTATTATAGCTTTTGATTAGAAATATTAATGGCAAGAAACCTAGCTGCTTTTAGGAAGATATTTGCTCAGTTTAAGAAAGAGATTATATGATGTGAGTGCCTGCTGGACTACATATGTAAAGAGATTTCTTCCAGACCTCTCTTAGCAGTTCTGTCCTGCAATGATCCTGGTGGCTCCACTTCCCAAGATGCACCAAAACAGGAGTATTCAGAGGTCCAGAACAGGCTTACATCTCTTCTGTGTTGCAGAGGACTTAGACACAGCCTCAAAATATTTAAGAAGTTTATAGCGGGGACCTCGGAGGGCTGACAGGCAGCTAACTTACAGGTTAAGCATCCCTGCGTGAGAGCAAAAGCACTGAATTCCAAATGGGATAGAGCCATATGGCTTAGTTAGTGTAAACAAATGGTTATTATTCCTGTTAAGAATAATTTTTCATTTCCATAAAGCCTGGTTTAATAACATGGCACAGACACGACTTAAAACAGGAATATTAGCTTTCCAACAATTTCGCAAAATTGAAATAGAATCTGTTCTGGCAAAAACAGTACAGCTGTCTACCAAGAAAAACAGTTTAGGTACTTATATAAGCAATAAAAATAAATGTTTTATAAAATTCACCCAGAAGGACTTATAAGTATTAAAAAAACCAATAATAATTAACCAGATTTCTTGAAGTATGAAACAGCCAAAAATAACAAACAGTAGAGCTGAAGATGGTGAAGTCATTTCTTCAACTGCACTCCAAAGCCTGACCACCTGTAGAGATTAAAATTATATCCAAAGAATGTTTTTCTAGTATGGACACAGTGCAAAATTTTGTCTCTTAACATGACTTCATTTTGCCAAAGTAAAGGAATTTTAGGCAAACTTAACATATTTTACAAGTAATTGTTCCTTTGGCACAGCAGCAAATCATTGGGAACATGGATGAAATGAAGGAGAATCTACTTGGCTTCCAGGCTCCTGCTCACTCCTGCCCTGAAGCAGCCTATCGTGCTCCACTGATGATGGATTTAATTTAGCAAAAGCAGACATTAGTAGCCTCTGTCAGAACCCACCATTCCGACAAAAAAAGTTATAATCCTGCTCTGCATCTGCCACAGGATTTCTGGTAAAGGAAATCATTAGTATCTTCTCACAGGCTAAGATCTCATTTAGTTTGTATTTTGAAAGAACAACTCCTGTCGGAACAGGTTCAGGAAAGAGGACAACAAGGATATAAATTAGGGAGCAGCAACGTTTCATTTCATTGACGAAATGAAGGTTGAGATGGGTTACAACAGCACTTCATCTAGGGGAATAAATTAAAAGAAAATAATTTTTTAAAATAAAACAATACTAGTAGAAGATCAAGCCCATGAACAAATTCACTCTGAAACGTAAGTTTTCTGAGCCTGAGTTTCTAGAATTGCTTTACATGTGAGACAGTGGAGCAAGGAACCTTAACTGTTTTAAGATAAAGCTTGATAGTTTCATTTCTGTGATACTTGAGTTAAAATCTCCTCTTTGGATCTTTGATCATTAATCTCTGGATATCTGACTGCACTGACATCCCAAAAGACTGGACATACAGGACACTTGCTTAATACTGGCTGATCATAATTCTTTCCCTGTATTTCTGGTATATTAATTATAATTCGCCATAATTTCTTTTGACTACTTGAAAAGGCATTAGTTTTGAGGCTGAAGAGTAGCATGTTGATTTCACTTGGAAACACTGAACATGGGCCACAGCTAAAGGCAGCTGTAAGGCAAGATGAAGTAATACTGAATTTTCAGCTAAGTCTTCCAGACATCTGACTGGTGAGTTGGTATCCATTCACTTGGGTCAGGTAACATCAGTCACCATATCGGCAATGAGAATGGAATTGTCCCCTGCTGAAAGAGTCCCTGAGATTCAGAGTTTGTCAATCTTCTTTGTTCTGTAGTGTGCAGGCATAGTCTTCTCTCTAAGAATTTAGTCAAATAAATTTCTTGTTACTGCAAGGACTACAAATATTGACAACATCTATTTTTTTTCCCTCACAGGGGTATGTGGATTAGATGTTCTATGAACCTTCAAGACAAAGTTTCTATTTCATAGTCATATTTTACATATTTTGCATGTGAAAATATTTTCATATTTTCACACTGGAGGATAAAGGATGAGATCCTCCCATGGAGCAGAAATTCCCTTTCTGTGTCTTCCGGTATTCTTATGCAAAGCTGGCCTACACTGGATACAGAAACGGAATAAACCTGGCTTCAAAATGAGTTAGCTGAATTTATGACCAATGAGCTGCTCAAAAATCAAGTTGTTTTAGTGTGGAAATGGAAGATACCTTCTGTTTTACAGAGGTCATTTACAGTTGCAAGTGAAAAATGAAAACTGGTTACCTTTCTGTGGTTGCAGAGAGGCCAACAAGCAAGAAGCACCTCAACCCTCAAATTTACATAAAGCAATGAAGATTAATCTACTGAATTAGTCATGTTTTTTTTCCCTTCTTTTCACAGAACTAATGTTCTTTGAAATTATTATAAAACTAACGTTTTAAGATTCTGTCCTACTTATTAGCATCACCCTTTTCCTTCATTGACGTACACATTCACCTCACTCTCAGAATTTGAGTGTTCCGTGCATTAATACTTGGACCCAGAAATTTCATGGAAATTAGAACTCGTTCACCTCTCTTTCCTGCTTCTGATAAGAATTTAAGTGCTCCTTCGTGTTTCGTTGTGCAGAGCAATTAATCCGATCTGTGCCCTGAAATTTCTCCTCAATCGTTACTTTTACACAGTCTCATTTTTGTTTGAATTCTGTAGTTCATAAGGTTGGACCTAAGGATGTTGTCAAGTGTTGCTGGCAGAGAAACATAAGAACATGTTCTTTCATAACTGGAAAAAAAAAGAGCTTCATTTACCCTTGGTATCATAGAGTCATGGAATAGTTTCGGTTGGAAGGGACCTTAAAAATCATCCAGTTCCAACTCTTCTGCCAAGGGCAGGGACACCTTCCACCAGACCAGGCTGCCCCAAGGCCACATCCAACCTGCCCTTGAATATTTCCAGGGACGGGACATTCACAACTTCCCTGGGCAACCTGAGCCAGTGTCTCACCACCCTGAGCGTGACGAACTTCCTCCTCATGTCTAATCTAAATCTTCCCCATTCCAATTTAAAGTCGTTTCCCCTCGTCCTGTCACTACTTGCCTTTGTAAAAACTCCCTCCCCAGCTCTCCTGTAGCCTCTTCGGGTACTGGAAGGCCACTATGAGGTCCCCCCACAGCCTTCTTTTCTGCAGGCTGAACAACCCCAACTCCCACTCCCGCAGCCTGTCCTCATAGCAGAGGTGCTCCAGCTCTTGGATCATCTTCACAGCCTCCTCTGAACCCATTCCAACAGTTCCACATCCTTCTTTCGTTGGGGAGTCCAGAACTGGACACAATGCTCCAGGTGGGGTCTCGTGAGAGCAGAGCAGAGTGAGAATCACCTCCCTCGCTCTGCTGACCGCGCTTCGCGTCCCCAGACACCCCGATCGCTCCACGAGCAGCCCCGCGCGCTGCCAGCTAAACCTTCGCACAGCAGGGACAGGACCATCGCGCCACCGGCGCTCCCTCCGCCCCGCGCAGCCAATGGCGCTGCGAGCCTCACCGGGGGCGGGGCCGCGCCGGCACGCTCCTATTGGCGGCTTCCGGTGCCCCCTCCCCTCCCGCCTGTGCCACACGGGGAGGGGCCGAGCGTGCGCGCGCCGCGGGGAGATGGAGGCGTCCCCGGCACTGCCCACGCCGCTGTGCGAGCACGTGGGGCCGCGGGGGCCCTTCCGCGAAGTGTACGAGCCGGCCGAGGACACCTTCCTGCTGCTGGATGCGCTGGAGCGGGACGCGGCCGGCCTGAGGGAGGCTCGGTAGGAGCGGCTGGGGGGAGGGGAGACAGGGGAGGAGCTCGGAGGGAGGGAGCTGCCCCTCGGTCCCGGAACTTTCGGGACGTGGAGGCCCTGGCTGCCTGTCGGGCTTCGGGTTTCGGAGGGAGGCGGGTTCCCGACCCCTACCCGAGCTGCCCCCTCGGCCGAGGGGAGTGTGACACGACCAGTAGTTACTGTTACAAAAAGTGGGATGTTTTTATTTAAGCTAAAGCAGAATGAGTTTTCTATAGAACTTGGGTTTTAGCTTCAGTTAAGTTTCATCTAAGTAATTGTATTTTGTTGAAAGTTAGAATGTCCCTCTGATAGCGTGTTTTCTTTACAGCGTATTTTTTAAAAAATGTTTTTCCAGACAGTTTAAACAAAAATTATGTCTTGTGTTTAGTACAGTCTGTGCTGAACAGATGTGTCTTCTTCTCTAGTCACCTCTGTTTGCAGTCTCTCCCTACCTAAAACGCGAGGTCAGACAGAGAGCTGGCTCCAAGAGTTCTAATTAGGAGAGATCTGGCTGTTATAAAGTTCTTAACAACATTAAAATTAGTCCTTGGAAAGTAGTAGAATATGCATAAAACTTCTGTGACAATTTATACATATGTATGTAAGTGGGAAATATACTCTGTCCCCAGCTCTTGTCTTGTTACACATTATTAATGGAAATCATGCACCAGCAATGAAATAAAGGATGCTGCTTTATAAAGCTCCAAAACGAGCCCTCATTTTTGGTATCAAGGGCAGTGGTGCAAGGGCCTGCTGCCCCCCTCAGGGTGGCTTCAGCCCCGCTTGTGGGGTGTCAGGGGGTACAGTGTGGGATGACTGCAGGAGCCACCCATACTCACTTTGTGGGCAGCAGCACACGTTTGAACATGGTAAAGTCCGTGTCTCAGCCCCAAGGAAGCTAGAGGAGCTGCTACACTGCTGCTTGGGTTGCTGGCCAGAGCTGAGGCTCTGAGCAACCTGATCTGGTTGAAGGTGTCCTTGCTTCTGCAGGTGCATTGGACTAGATGACGTGTAAAGGCCTCTTCCAACCCAAAGCATCTATGATCTCCACAGCTGTCAAAATAACTATAATTGCTACAGAAATCACCTAAGGACTTAATCGTATGTCTGCTACTGCTGTTTGTCCAGAGACAGCTAAAACACTTCTGAGGTGTTTATTCTGCATTTGAGCCCCGCTTTCAGTGTGTGGGTTTATGGTGATCGGAACACCTGTGGAGTTCACTCTTGCAATAAATGTGTAATAAATGCTTCAGAAATGTAGCCAGTACTGGTGAGATTCTGTAGTTAATGGAAACTTTAATATTACGCACAGCGAAAACATACGTGCTTCCCAAAGAGGCTTGCAAAAACCAGGAATTGCCTGTATGGGCATAAGACCTGGCAGCCATCATGAAACAGATGAATTGTTTGGGACATGGTTTGTTAGGCAGGGTGGTGTTGGGCTGATGGTTTCACCTGATGATCTTAGAGGCCTTTTCCAACCATTATGATTCTAACATAACGTGGTCTTTGAGGGCCATGGGCTCAGCAAGTGTTTCAGCCTCTTTGGGAGAAGGGCAGTTCGGCAGCAGGTTTTATAACACCATCCCGACTAATTCTGAATCTGCTGCAGGTGCTCTTACATGATACCAGTAAAAATCATCTAGAGTTTTCTCTCTTTAGAGTTGAGATCTGCCTTGAAATAGGATCTGGATCTGGCGTGGTCTCAACATTTCTAGCTTCTTCCATTATCGGATCCAGTGCACTGTACATGTAAGTATAAGAGCAGTTACTTAAACCATTGCCTACGATAATAAAGAATAATTAGCCCTCACATATATACTTTTAATTTTCACACTTTAAAAACTATTTTTTTCAAAGAAATTATTAGCTCAATTCTACATATATGGAAATCAAAGCAAACAGAGCCTAAACTACTAATTTCAGCTTCTTTAGCAATAAAACAGTTGTGTGAAAAATTCCATTTTCCCATTTCTTAGACAGATTGCTAAGCTTACACTTGTGTTTGCTGGGTTGAATCCAAAATCTTAGCCACTGACTAGTCTTGCTGAGGCCTGATGATACAATGTCAGTTACCCTGGGTGTTGGCAGTAACAATTTTATTAGAGACTTGTATGTGTATATATTTATGCACAGCTAGCACTGAAAAGGAAATCTTATACTTCAGCTTTCAAACAGTCATTAAAACTTCCAGTGTAGCATTGACTGGTTTAGCTGTTGATACAGCGTGTGTATTTTACTGGCTATTTTTTGCTATTTACTTACAAAGTAAAGGACAATGGAAAGGATATTTTCATTGAGAGTACATAAATGAGCAAGTGGTTCACAAGTTTAATCTTCCAGCTGCAATAGCCAGTGACTTACACTTCGTAATATTTTTCTTCTAGCTGTACAGATATCAACCCGATGGCAGCTTACTGTACACTGGAGACAGCTCTGCTTAACAATGTTCACCTTCAGCCAGTCATTACTGACTTGGTAAGACTGATGTTTCTGTAATTTCTTCTTTATAGCTTTTGTGTTTTGTTTTTTTTATTACAGATACTGAAAAGTAACCATAAAGTCTAGAGCAAATATTCTCATAATAAGCACAGATAAAAAAAACAAACCAAGAAAATGCCAAAGTGTTTCTGAAAGAAAAGCAAACTACTCAAGCTCTAAAATTCAAGTTTAAGCTTTAAAAATTAATTGAATTAATTTAAAAAATAAATTATGTAGATATAGTTTGGAAAATGCTGCACAAGGAACTCTGCAGTAACCTAACATTATCGTAGCCTTTCCTCTAATGCTACACAGTTCTTGGTTCTCAACTCTTCCTGGTTTAATTAGGAACTGTATATGTTGTTACTTTTTGTTTCTAACAAAATTTGATATGGACTAAAGCTTAAGTTTCTCATTGCTTTAGCAAAATACTTGTTAAAGTAACCTGAACATACATGTTTATCAAAGATGATTAAGGTAGGCAATAATAAATGTGATCTAAAAATGGATGAACAACTGCTTATTGAGAATTAAACTACACCTGTCACAGCGTGGCCATTCATTTTGGGCAACAAATGTTAACTGATGATAAATGCAAAGTTCTTTTATATCTAACTTAAATTCTGAACTGCGCAAGAATAAAGTGCGACCTTTGTGCCTGTATATGTGTCTCTTGCTTTCCTACAACCCATACATAACATAGTCTTCAGACTATTGAAATTACTCTGCTGTGCACAGGTACTACTTCTTGAAGTTTCTCTTGCATGTAGAAAGTAAAGTTTAGTATTCCTGAGTCAGGCTGAAACGCTCAGAATATCCAGCACTATGTTAACTGTATTTTTATAAAATTTTTGCATTCTTTATGTTTACAAAACAAATCACAAAAGAATCATTGACTTCACCTATAGGTCAAAGGACTGTCTCCAAGATTAAATGGGAAGGTTGATCTGCTGCTATTTAATCCACCATATGTGGTAACACCTTCTGAAGAGGTAAGAAAAATTTGAAATACACAATGAAAATGGTATTTCTACTGTCAGAGGAGAGGTGGTAAAACAAATAAGCTCTAGTATGAAAACTGAAGGGTTTTTTTAAAAATGGTAAAGGATCGTGTAGGACCAGCACTGTTGTAATGGCACTGTTTTAGTGAAAACTATTCATGAGAGCTATTTCAAAAGACTGTGGGAATAAGAATTGCTAGCTGCTGCTTCACTGTACCTAGTTTCTCCATCAAACCCTGTAAGACTTCTGTTAGGCGTGCCAAGGTATTTTTAGAGAAGCTTTTAATTAAAAAATGCATTTGTTCCCTGCAAAGTAAATATCCTCTGCTTCTGCAAACTCTGACTCTCAGAACTGGACCCAGGAACACCTGTTCCCAGGAACACCTTCTATTTCGCAAACAAGTAGCTCTTTTAATTCAGCTTAAGATAGAACTTCAAACAGAAGTACTATATTCATCATCTAGGCAGTAGTTTTAAAGTAATTTTGCTGCATAAACTAACCTGTTAAATCAAAGTTGTCCGATTTCTAATGGCAGACACATAAAAGTATAGAGTATTGTGATCTTTTCCTTGTAAGTACCACTGACACTTCTATCATCCTGTATTAAGACAATCTTTGCATTCATTCTTCCTAGGTGGGAAGCCATGGAATAGAGGCATCCTGGGCTGGTGGCAAAAAGGGCAGAGAAGTAATGGATAGAGTTTTCCCATTAGTACCAGACCTACTTTCACCAGGAGGATTATTCTACTTGGTCACAATTAAAGAAAATAATCCAGGTGATCATTCGCTTAGATGTGCCAAACCAGATTTAACATTGTATTAATCAAAACATTGATCACAGCCTGTATATTACTAGACTTCAGTAAACAAGGGAAAGTAGTACAAAACATCAGTTGAATCTAACGTGAAAATAGCAACTAACTGAAGATTGACAGGGTGAACTGAAATTCATATAGGTGTTCTAGGTAAGTTTTTAGAAATGCTACAGATAGCTACAGTGTATCTGCATGCTTCGTACAAACCACGGCATCCCTCTGGACTCTGTGCTTCTCATCTTTCAAATTTGTCTGGGTGTCTGATTTACAGAGGGACTTTTACATAACCTAATGACCCCTGGAATCCTTTTTCTGAATTCATGCCTTGTGCATCCAGTGTATGGTAAGCTAGACCAAAAATATATGCAAATATACCAAAACTGAGAACTCTCCAGACTAGTTTTGAAAATGGTACTACGTAGGTTCTGAGACCACAACAACTCTGCAAGACTTTAGTTCCAAGTCAGAAAGGTGACTGTAAATCTTCTGAACCAAGTAACAAAGCCAGGCCAACCCTTTTTTTTATGAAAGAGAATGGCATTGTAAAGCTAAAAGACAAAAGCATTTAGTTGGAAATGTGAGGCCTTTCATTTTGACATGTGTAGAAAAAAGATTCAGACTTGCTCCTTCCTGATCTAATTCTTAATGGCTATACATTATCAAGTAGTTTCAAGAAGAAAGATTATTCTTTCACACCTGACTGATCAGGCAGCTTTTGGGAGAAGGTGCTACAAATTTCAGGTTTTTAACAAATTAGTTTCATAATTGAATTTTATTGCCATTAATTCCAAAATACAGAACTTCAGTTAGTAAATTGTAAACTATTTGTTCTTGGAGAAAGACTACTTTGCATAAAAATTACTGTCTGAAAGAGTAAGAAGGACCCATTTTATAATCTTTGCTTTACAGTTTATATTGGGTAGAAAGTTTAGCACTGCCTCTTAAAGCTGATTTCTATATAAACTTGGTTGTAACACTGTACTTTCAATTACAGATGAAATTATGGAAACAATGAAGAAATGTGGCTTAGAAGGCACAAGAGTACTTTCCAGGCAAGCAGGACAAGAGATGCTTACTATCCTCAAATTTAGGAAGTCTTGATAACTGCTGTTAACCTTCAAGCTATTAGGCATACAGTTCATTGGGACCCAAAAGAATCATTGAGTCCAGCTCTTATCCCTACATAGGACACTCCCAACATTCACACCATGTGATTGAGGGCATTGTCCAAATGCTTCTTGAATGTTGGCAGTCTTGGTGCTGTGACTGCTTCCCTGGGGGGCTGTTCCAGTGCTCCACCACCCGCTGGGTGAAGGACCTCTTCCTAATATCCAATCTAAACTTCCCCTGGCACATTTTCCTGTCATTTCCTCTAGTCCTATCATAGGTTGCAAGAGAGAAGAGATCAGCACCACCTGTTTCACCTCCCTCCCTTGTGAGAAGGCAGTGAACAGAGATCCCCACTCGGTCTCCTCTTCTCCAGACTGAACAGACCAAGTGACTTCAGCCATTCCTCATACGACTTCTCTAGACCTTTCATCAGCTTTGTGGCCTCCTCTGGACACGAGTGTCAGGATTTTCACCTTCTTAAGGTGTATCCTCATTTTTTGATTACTGCACTGAAACTGAACAGGACTCTTTATTTATTTTTATTCTGGATGTTAACCAGCTGTTATCTGTTGTCAGAGGTACAGTTGTCCTCTGGCTGTCCATAGGATGCTTGTGGGACAACTGTGAAATAATCTACCCTGCTGCATTTGCACTTAAGTATTGAAGGCTTTTTCCTCTATAAATAGGTATTTGTGTATTTGTTATTGTGGCTTAATAAAATTATGTACTTAGTATAATTCTTCCTGTTTTAATAGCTATTCTGTACCTATTCTGGGTTTATATTTTGAATTAGCGTTACTCATTTTGATATAGTATCAGACACTCTTACAGGCCTAAGGCACTCACTGTATTTCTTTCTATAGTAAGGAAACAGTGTATTTCTGAACAGAAAGATGCAGTAAGTGTATCTCAACATACAAAGGCAAGCCATTACTCTCCTGAAGTCGTCTTGGCAAAATATTGTGATTATGCTCCCTTTATGCCATTTTACAAGGATGATACTACTGTGGATATGTAGAGCTTTCCTCTGCAGCCTCCTCCCCCTCCCAGTGCCCACAGAAGGTTCTAACATAGCATTATCCCAGCAGCATTATAAGACATGTACTGAGCAGTGGACACAGTCCTAAGAGGAAGATGTTTTGCTTACATGCAGCACCACTAGCGCTGTCTAGAGTATGCTTTCAAAGAAACTGACCTTTAAGGGTTTGTGTCAACAGAAACTTTAAGTAACATCATGATACCTTTTTTTTATGGGGACTAAGGTCCATGGGTTGTTATGGGTTTTTTGTTTGTAGTGTGCTGATGCACTGCAAAGACTATTCCATTGAAGACTTACGACTCTGTACTTACCCAGCTTGCACAAACATTGAAAGTTCTTCCATGTTTTGATCTGACCACCCAAAAAACTTCTCTAGGAGACTGAGAAAAGGAGTTTTTGGACAGGCAGGATAACACGTAAGAAGGGTAGGTACTGTTTGCAGAAACATGTGACTGCAAACCTAACTGGATCATTTGAGGTATTTTGCCACAATGGAATGCGAGAAGCTGCTTTTGACCGATAGAGGTCAGAAGTCAACTTATGCTGGTCTGGCATAGGAGTTTTTCCTTACACTATCCTGAAGAAAACACAAAAAGGACTGGATAGTAGGAAGTGTGCAGGGGTGATTGTTTTACATCCTAAGAATCAACATTCCCCAGTTTAAAAGACTACTGAAGAGCAACACTACAATTCAATTCAACAATTCAGACACAGAGAATACATCTGTTTCAATAACTTTTCTGTCAATTTGCTTTTATATAGACAAACATAAATGAGAACACAAACATGCACTAGGAGGGTTTAGAGGGAAGAACTGGTCATGTTAAGGTTACTTGACATTTATACTATATACAAGAAATTCGAGTATTTGAAACTACTGAGTCTGAAAAAAATGTTTCATTGTCCAAAGCGAGGCCAGACTCAGGGCATTGTTGATACTTTCCTTCTGAATAACTTGTCTAAGAAATGTCAGAGTTGAGAACCTGAGAGAAAACTTTGTGGCCATCTATGCAATAACTTGTTTTGACAGTTTTCCATTGAAGAATTTAAGCAAATTTTGTTCTTGTAGCTTACCAGCTGGTCAGTTCTAAGAAGTCATATTTCTGTTCTACTACTTCCTACCTCTAGAACCTTTTTGAATTGGACTTTGTTAAGCTATGCTTTTTTTTTTGTTCAGTTTTGCCTTACAAAACTGCTAAGAGGAGGTTTTATGCTTAGCAATTTTGCTTTTCTGTAGAGTCATGGGTTTTAAGGTTATAATTACATTGTTTGAATGAACCAAAATGTTGTGATCCTTAGACCACTCTAGGAGTTCTATGTTGTTAACCACTTTTGCTGACAGAGTTAGGTTGCTGAGCAAGAATCACAACATCAAAAGACAATTTTAAGATGTAGTCAATATATATAATAGAATCAAACTACAAGAAAGGGAAGTTCTAGTTAAATCTGTCTAGCTTTCAGTTATAACTAAAGAATTATTCTAAGAGGTAATCAAAGATTAAAAAAGGCAGCCACCTTGCACAGTAGACCACAATGCTCAACAGTATATGCAGTTTTTAATTATAAAGGACAAAATAACCAGAAGATCAGAACAAGTGTAATAAAACAACATGCTTTCAACAAAACACAATTGCACTGGACTGTAACAACTCAGTATTTGGACAAGGAATTATATGCATCCACTTTATCATGGCCCCACTGTACCACTGTCTGCTGGAAGTTTAGTGGAAGCACTTATCAAAACGCAATCCAAGTTAGAAAGTAGGGGAGTTTTGTAAGAAGACTCTTATTATGCTACCATCATCTTGGTGAAGACTGGGAACTAGTGACAGGTTAGGCAACTTTTTCCACTACTTTGTGGACAGTTTTGGGAGGCATATTGCTTCGTTCAGTGCACATGAGAATAAGCTGCATGGCAGCTAGAGACTTTCTCTGTAGTGTCAAACTTTGAAGAAGAATGCGAAAATTTTTCTCCCCCAGACCTCTAGGGACTGCTTTCTTAGCAATTACCAGTATTAAAAGACACACTGCTGTTTTGCAGGCACCTGCAGTTCTTTGTTCAAGTAGAACCAAGACAAGGGCTCTCCACGAGGCTGCTCCTAGTAGACAATTTGCAAGTTAGGGTCTACTACAAGAGATTAAGGTGGCTCTTTTCAAGCAATACCTAGATAACCACAACTTGCCCTCTATAAGTTATTGAACTTGCAAATAAATAATTTAGAATAACTGTTCTTGTCTGACATAAAGTGATACAGTGGAGACAGTCCTGGAGTTTTAGTATCACTAATTATGAAAACAATACAATTTGCTCCTTAATCTGTGTTTTCAGTTACACCTTTTCAATACCAGTTTTAAATCCTTTCCGTTCTCTCAAAAAATGTCAAGAAATTTCTCCTCTTGAAACTCAAGTGTTTCCTGTTAAAAATACAGGCTTAAGTTATCAACAGCTAAAAATCATTCCTAGAGCTGTCATCTCAAAAGGGACCAACTTTGGGAAAACATACAGAATCTAAAAAAAATAGCTGCTGACCCTATTGAGCATGGTATAAACTCAGCATCTGAAAATTCATACAATTAATTTCTGAAGGTTTATCACATAGAGGAAGAGACAGCAATCCATAAACTACGGAGATTGACAAAGTTCATTTATTCTCTCCCTTTATCAAAGAAATCCACCACAAATACCATCTAAGTTAGAATATAGTAGTATGCTACTGCTGTTAAAAAAAAAAAGCATGAAAAAAGGGTACAGTTGAAGACTTAAATTCAGATATACCTGTCATATTCACTTAAAAGTCCTTATTATTATGGGACAGTGAATATACAGTGTACATTCAGTGACAGTTAAATTGCCAGCTAATGATGACATTAACTGAAACACTGAAAGCAAGAACTGATCACTGTGAATACCTTCTCTTTAAAAGCCAATTGTCAATAAATAGGTAAGTGTTTTTCATTGTCATGCAGGAATTATTGTACTCTCTCTACTTGCGCTATGGTTTTAGGACGCTGGATGACTGAGGGTTTTTTTTGGAAAAAGAGACTGGTAAAGGTAAAAGCTCTGTTTATAAACATGTTAAGGTAGAGCATGCTGTGTTTAAATTTTATGCTTTAACAGATGATTATCACCCTAGTTCCATGCCTTAATGTCTCACAGCAACAAGATTCTTTTCCCTCCATATTAGGAACTATTACAAATGCACTATAATCAAAAATGAAGCCTTTATACCACATAGGTTAAATTCACCTGTTACATTAAGAGGCACAATCCGGGTTAAGTGCATAACACCATGTTAGAATATACCTAAAATAAGAGGTTTTAATTAACTATGCTGTGGCTTAAACACCACTTTTCAGATATAACTCCACATTATTTCTGAATTTTTAACATATCTAAATGCCTTAAAAATATACAAATTAAAATAAATTACTCTTATATATTTCTTTATAGCAAAGAAGAATCTTCAAACTTACAAAATACAGTCCAGAGGTAAATATGTCATAACCCATTAGTCATGAATTTAAAGTAACTGACATTATTCCAAGGTAGCTTCTTTCAACGTACAGTTTATTGCCTCCTCTTTATTACTTAGCTCACAGGAAGAAGATCATTGTATTTCAGAAAAATATCTCTCGACAGAGTGGACAGGTGGATTTGGTGCTGGATGTGAACCATTTGTACTGAAAGAGAAATACAGCTGTTTAATATATGAATACAAACTGAATATCAGGAACACTGCTTTATCACCAATAGTAACAGTTACTTGCCAATGAATATAACTATCAAAAAATTAACTACACTTTGAAAAAAACCCAAGAAATAAAAAAAACCTTCCACCTTCCCATTTTTGTATGTATGCATGTATACATATACACATTACACACATGCACACAATACTAAAGTTCTATTCTAAAAGCCTGATACAAAGGAATTCTCATCCAGTCTCATTTTAGACTAAAAAGCTAGTATTTTTAAAGCAGTAATAATTCCTCCATTGTAGGCTGGCCATACAGATGTGAATTGTTCCAGTGTACTCTCTAACCATTCAACCAATGCCTGTGATGACCTAGATATGGTTAAATGTTAATTATCCAAATCAGCACAGTTTACTAAAGAGCATGCTGCACAAAATCAAATTTAACCTTTTCTGTTCCCATATCTGAGGTGATAACAATATGCTGTTGCTACACCCTACATAGATGCAATGACTTATGTCCTAAGTGAACACAAAACAGAGTTATTATCTGCGAGGTGTAGCAATCCTTCTCTCATTACTTATCTTTACAGCTTATCACAAATTTACGAGTTCTGTTAATACCAGGTACTTCAACAACATAATGAAGGGCTGATGGTATTAGAATTGAAGTTCCTGGTTCAAACTATGAATGGATATTTTGCCTATTTAAAAAAGTTTAACCTGGGTACTTACCAAGCAAGCTGAATGAAACTTTTTCTTGCATGTTCTGCAAGCTTTTTTGGGAAGAGAATAGTTGGAGCCATGAATAACTGAAAAGCAGATCATGCAATCTTCAACGCCTTCAAAATGTTTATCCACATTATTCTTCCACAAAGATAAGCCTTCCATAATACTTCCATTCTAACAGATGGAAAAGACGTGTTAATAGTGTAGAACTCCTTCAGAATATTGTTACTCATAAATGCATAAAGGAAACAAAGCTTAAAGGCTTTATAATCTGAAATTATATGAAATATATATAGTGAATGATTTATAAAACCAACACACAAAATACAGATGATAGTCTAATCTACAGAAATGCAGGCATTCATCACAACAAGAATGCACTTAAGCACACTTAAAAGGGAATTTTAAAATGTTCAGTCACTGTTTTATTTTTTTCCAACCACAAATGATAGAACTACAGCAACCACCAATCCTTTAGAGAATTTAATGTACTGGGGCTTTCGGTTGGTTTTGTTTCGTTTCAAATTATAGTTGAGATGGCATTACCACACAGCAAACATTGGCCCATGTCTTAAAGAGAGCTCCATTTTCAACTTTGGCTATGGATTTAACAGGACTTATTAGGCAGATAATTTTACCTCTCCTTTTCAGCATCTGGAGAAAAGGAGATGAATGACCAGTTCTATGAAGTACTAAACTCACCTGATGTGTAAGATAGGTGCTTAACTGTAGCATCCAATTGCGCCATTGCTGTACAGCCACACCAACCCTCTTTCCACTCTCAACTGTTATTGATCCCAGTGGGTAATTTGGTGGAAGCTGTATTATTAGTTCAATAAATATATCATCAACTGAATAGGTAGCAATGACTTCCCGTGCTGCAGACCGAGCTTTTACCTATGAAAAAAACGCATGTATTAATATATAAACCATCACTAGCCTTTCTTCATATATACATAAACCATAAATTCTTTACTACACACATTAAATAATTTTTAGAAAATTATTTCTCAAAGAAAACAAAAATCAATTCGTATCTCAAACAAAAAGAAACTACCAGCTATTTTTCAATCTACTGATTGACTACAATTTTTAATAAACCAAGAGGTATATTGACAGCAGTATCTTCCACTTACTTTCTCAACTTCTCCAACATCAGAAAAGCCATTCTTTTCTACTTTTTTTCAAAAGACAATATTAATAAACATCAACTGAACATATTGATACCAAGCTAAATTATGTTTACGTCAGTCTTTTAGAACAAAAATGCCATCATATAAAGGACTAATACTGGTTCCAAGAAGTAACATTTCTTAAAATGTTTGCAAAAAACTGCAGTAAATTAAAAAACTGGCAAAAAGTCTTACTCACCGTCATGCCATTAAATAACTGTGTGCTAGTCTGAACAGAAGATATTTCCTGTGAAGAAAGCACGCTGCTGACATATTTACTCGTAAATTTATCTACAACGTTGAAGATACGTTTCTCACAGCTGTTCCACCAAAGCCTGACCATGGCCGGCAAGTCTTTCAGTGTTACATGGTACACAGAGCAGGCCAGGTGCGGAATCTGGGATGACAGGACTCCTGTCCCTGGGAGGGAAAGAAAGGATGTTGAAATACTCTGGCACATTAGTCACAAATGTTTGTTCCTCCACACCACAATCAAAAGTTTGATACCAACATAACTGTGGTAACTGGAATTTCATGTACATGCTCCTCCTACATTTGCTGCTGTAAGTCCTTGTTTGATGCTGCATTCCTCCATCAGTCTGGTTTCTTTGCTTCTTAGACTAACACTTCACAATTCATCTTTTAATTTAGAGATGAACTCCAGGAGCACTACCAGATATCAAGAATAATTTTATATTCTAGAAATTACAAAATGTTCACCTTGGAGTGAAAAAAAAGATAAGATGTTTTGAGTACATTTGATGTTTACAGTGTTCTATAGAGGTGCCTAAATATAGAAATTCCATTCAGCATAAAAAAATATCTAGAAGCAATAGGGAAGTCCTAGAATAGATCACAGACTTGTAGTATTTTGGAATCTTTGCATACATTCAGGATTCAGTTAGTAGCAATGCGTTATTTCTACCCTAAGTAAATAATCTAAGCATTTCCCTTTTGTTTTGTTTCTTCCTTGATTTTTCTGTATTTTATAGGTTCAAATAGTTTCAATTTTTTATAGGTTCAATTTTTGAAATATGAATTTTTAAGTAGAAAAGCATATTTAAACTTTAGCAATATCAAAAACTCTCTGAAATCCACAAATAAAATTTTTACTAACCTTTGACATCTAAATGAAGCTCTTCAGTAAAGAAGGTTTTTGTGTCCTTATTTGGAACTTCTGAAGTTGGCCCAGAAAGGACAGGGTTTTCAGGCATAAGCCTGAACAAGTGATAAAGCAGTTTATTCAAGCTTTTAGTTCTTCTAAGGTATTGTGAGTAGAGAACTCGCAGCTGATATTGTTAAACAAAAAGAACAAAATACAGGTGAGACTAGATATATCTTACTCTGTAAATAATACAAATATGTTCCTGTAGAGAAGCAAGACTGTGATTCAGACAACTGTTCAGAAGATTTAGTTCTCTGCACCATTTTGAATTATTAGAACATCATAAAACATAGCAAGCTTGTTTGAAAATGCAAGAATGCATCATCTATTCATGAATCTTAATTACGTATTACTCTGTATTATGATCCTGAAATATTGTACTGCAAAAATCTAAGTCTATTGATGCTTTCAGAATTCCACTAAATCCACAAAAATAAGAGGTAGGAAGATAAATAATTAAAAGAATAGAAAGGCTGGACAAAACCTGGCAAATTGCAACCAAATAAATATGCTATGAAATTCAGTTAAAAGACTCTGAACATATACCTGAGAAGAAGCTGCTTTAAAGAAAGCTAATGTTAATTTCCAAGTGAGAAGATATCCTAGAACAAGGCAGAACTCATCGCTCAAAGGCTGAATAACTGCAAATTCTCCAACTGGAATGCATTCCAGGATGTTCTCTAGCAAGAGTTCTTGAGTGGCCAGGACAGACATAAGAGCTGCTGGAGGTGATCTATGGAAAAACGTAATCTGACATAGTAAACAAGTCTTGAGCAGAGCATTGACTGAATTTATACTCACAGCTTTCCTAGAAAAGTCATGTCAGTAAAGCCACATATGTAGAACATAAAAGCGGCCTTATATTACAGGAAAATTTACTTTCAGATTCACAAGTTAGCAATAGATTTTAAAATCCCCTTTAAGAAAGGGGACAGTTGATGGTTTTACTTCTTGCAAGACAAAAACAAACTGTATGCTGATCACTCATTCTGAAAGTGGTCTGTGGTTGAGCTGATTTAACATCATGGACAGCCAACTTGCTTGCTTTCTTTGTCAAGTCACACCAACAAAGGAGCAACGCCAAGAACCGAATGTGCTGGGTTTGGATTAAAGTCTTTTCCAGCTCTATAGTAAGGAAGTGTATTAATCATTGGGCTGAGATAAAAAAGATTTTAAAATATAAAGCACATACGTTGCACTTACTCTAGTAAATGTACCTAGAAAACAATTGTAAATTTAGTTTTCATTTTAGCACAAAGGCAGATTTAAGCATTACATTGAATATTTTCAATACTTATGACTATTGTCATAGCCATGTCATTTTTTTTCTTTTACATCTTCTGGCAGACCACTACTCTGCTGCAAATCTAACTTCTTAGAACACATTTGAAAAATATGGAACAGTTGTAAAAAAGCATGAGGAAAAAATACGCACAATGCTGATTCCTCCTCTTCGTCACCATAAGATTTGAGATCTTCGTCATCAAATTTAGGCAATTCAGGCATTAATCTATAGAAATATGGAAAGGAAATCATATTTAATTTTTACTATTTCAATATATGTATGTTCTACAGCACATTTAAAAAACAAGGCGAGGGAAGTGAGAAATTTGTTTATTCTTACTTATACAACATATGGTAGACAGCAATCTGTACAGGTCTAGCCCGGAAAAGCAACAATGGCGATAACGTATTTAGTAGAGTCTGGAGATTATCTGGAAGATTTGTTTTCTGGCCTGCAACAAACTTTGCTGGCAATTTATGGTTTAACAACTGGTCCTTTGAGATGTAAGTTAGAACTTCACCCAAAGATGTTAACACAGAGTTCTGAAAAAAGCTTTCAGATGCATTTTTGGTTTCTCCTATTAAAAACAGAGAAAGAGAAGCTGTGATATAGAATGTATGGATGATATAAACAAGCATACTAGAAGCAACTCAGACTGCACTTACCAGAATCCATCTAATCTTAAGAATCACAATGTTAAGTGCAATTACTTTACTAATTAGCATGTGACAAAAAAGTGAGTTTTTATAAACTACCTTAACATAACATTCCTATAAATTAAGAAATACAGCCCATCAAGTTCTATTTCAGAATAACCTGACAAGTACCACTATTACCCTCCTTGCCATACACTTGCCTGTGATTTTCACCAACAAAGGTAACAGCAACTTGTGCATTCCCTCAGAAAAGAATTCTTTCCATTCACTGATCAAGTTCACAGGAAGGTTTTCAGTAGTTCCAGAAGCTGTTGATTCAAAGTAAGCGCTAAGGGCAGATGCCAAGTCACAACTGACACAAGCAAAAATCTGCACAAGTGGAAGATGATAAAGCGAATAGTTTTCACTTGTTGTCTAGGAGGAAAAGATAAAAGGAAGAATTCTTAACCAAAAATTTGCTTTAAAACACTTATTTCATATTCCCTGTCTATACCGGAAAACATAATTTAAAAAAAGACTCAATTGCAAAGACCATTTTAAAACAATTTTTGGGGGGAAGAGGGCAGGAGAGAAATTTACAAATGTAAATTTAGTTTAGTGAGACATACCAAAATGAATTTCTGAGTCTCGCCAACATTTAGAATCCTGGCTTGCTTCCCTAATATGACCTTCTTTAAAATGACAGAAAGAAACTGCCACCAAGTGGATTCAAATAGAAATGTATGCAGCTGTAGCTTATCTGTAGTACTGGTGTAGCCAAGCGAGCCATGATTGATATCTGAAGTGCTCTCGCTTTTCTCTCCCCAAAAATGTACCAATATCATACTTTATTTCCAAATTGCAAAAGGAAATCAACACTATTGTAAACTGGAAATTACTGAAGTAGCAATCAAGAGGATATTTCTTCTTCCCCAATATAGGTTCCTTTTTATTTTTATTCTCACTAGTTTCCCCTCAAAAGGAATACAATTCACTATTAAGAATATTCCCAAGCACTTAATCTATGCAACAGGTTTTTCACACGTTTGTTGTTAGGTTGGGTTTTTTTGTAAATTAAAAAAATACAGTTTCAAGGCACATACAGCAGAGGTTAAGAAGATTATCCCTGAGATCAAGAAAAGTCACATCAAAGTTTCCTGCCTGCCGTTGTGTGTAGTGACAGAAGGCACTATAATTATTTAAAAATAAATAAATAAATCAAAGCAGTTAGAGGGTGAGAGATTCTGTATCTTTAATTAATAAAGAAGTAGTCAGCTGTTCACTCTGACCTGTTTTCTAGCAGCATTAGAATATAATTTTAAGGTTTCATGTGATCAGTTAGATATTGAAATGCAGATACTGCTTTTCATTCAGTTAATTTTTATATGTCATGTTAAGACTTTGGTCTTAAAGGGATATCAACATAGAGATCTACAGCAGACATATTTCAAAATTATACTTCAACTACCAATGCCATTCCTAAACATCATATTACTTCAAGAGTCAGGTAATTTTTTTCTCCATATACAAATGGAAACAGGAGATACAGTAATGTTTGCACTTTTAAGACACACATAACCTTTGTCAAAGCTCAGTCAAAAAATTATTCTGTGCAATTCTTTTCAACATTGTGTCAAATATTTGCTAAACTGAGATAAGTGTCCCTGGCACATGCAGGAAATAATCTAAAAAAGTAAGTACATCAAAAGTGAAGATGCGACATTAGCACTCATGTGGTAGGTAAAGTTTATTTCTTTAGTTCTGTATTTTGATTGAAATGTTTTTTAAAATAAGTTATCTTTGACATGGTGAGTATACAGCTATTAATGCTGATCGTATTTCAAAAGTACTAGAAAGTTAAGATACAGATTGGATCAACCAAAGTTAGAAATCTTAAGAACACTGTATCTAAGAACTATTAGGAAAGCACTGATTTCCATTCCTCTTGGCAATCCTTCTGCATTTTTGTTCAGATTTAATTGCTATGTGGCTTAGCTTCTACAATGTTTTATTGTATCTTCCTGATGTCCAGCTTTCCACTTTGCAAACAAACAGGTGAACTTTTGACATAAAGCTTTCAAAGACTGAGGATGAAATGTCAATCAGACAGTCCAGGAAGATTATAAAAAAAAAATCAGTTATTTCATAGCCTGTTTTTTTAGCCTCCCCCCTCCTGTATCAGTTCAGTGGTTTCAGAAGGCATCAGGAAGATCCTACTAAAAGCTGCAATGCAACAGTTAGTAAGAGTCTCTTTCACATTACCTCTAACCAAGCCAGCATGGAGCACATGATAAAGTCCCATTCATTATCAGCCAAAGGAGCTGTGGAATACTTCAGCAACAACGGAAGGTAACGGATCATCTCTATGTTGAAACCAAGCAACTGAGCACTTGTGTCTTTCAGATTGCTGTAATAAAAATACAATTAACCCTTACACATCTTTTTGTTGTAGATACAAGTATTTATAATATTATTCCCTTCACTCCTCCTCTTAGGACAAATTTGTCTTGCATCAGGCTCTGCTTTATGTGCTTTTGATACTCTGTCTTTCAAAGTTATAACACAACATCAGCTGCCACGTCTAAATAAGTCAATCATTAGGTACAAAATAGATTATCAGAGCTACTTGCTCATTCACATGTTACACAGATACCTAAAATTGCACAATTTACATAAACTATGAAACTTAGGAATTTTAACTAAATCAGCACAGAAAAGTACATATTTGAGTTACTAACTTCAAAAATAAATATAACCCCCGAAATGTCCAAATACTGCACGTTATTTAGAGGACTTTTGGCCTGTACTTTTCACACTATGCTCAAGGCAAATGAGCCTCGATATATTTTGACTCCTTGCTGCATGCTTTCCAAACTACATTTTCAGCTCCAGAATTCTAGAAAACGGACACCTAAGTTTAGCATCCAAATTTTGGGTTTGCTACTTAAATAATCAATCAGAATTTGGAACTCAATATCCACCAACACCTACAAAAGTCGGCCAGTACTAAGTGCTTTTGAAAACAGTTGCCATCTATGTGCATTAAAAAAGCTTTTGGTTTCCCAGCCTACGATCATGCAGGGAATGTTCTTCAGTAGGAGTTATTAAATACCCAAAGACAGGAATATTAAACTGAGGGATGTGGTTCTACAAAGGCTTAAAAATGCAGCAGCAGAGAAGTGGATGGTGGTTGTAACTTACAAATTGATTTTGTTGATTTTGTTTGAGTTAATAATCACTCTGTATTTTTAAACTCTTGTTTTAGCAATTAAAAAAAAGGTCAAATTATCACAGACTTTCACCCACCAGCTAAAGAGAAAGCTGTCCTCATTATCCTTTTTCCAAGATACTATGATTTTTAGTATCCCAGGTAGTAGATGATCACAATCAATACTTCTATCATTCAAGCAGGAATTCAAAATGGAAAGACACCCAAATGCTCCTGTAAAATAATAAAAATATCATACTCAATGGGTCTCAATTATCAAGACAAAACCAAACATTGGAATGTGTGTCAATTGACTGGATCATTTTATTTGAACTTAACACTGATGTCATAAAACAGTTTGGATAATCCCTAACCTTTCCTCTTTGAACAATTAATCCAGAGATGCCATTGTTAAGTCAAAAATACTATATCCAACACAAACTTCAAAACAACATCAGGAACAACAAAAAACTCAAACTAACCAAAAACTCCTATAAAGAGTAATTGTTGGTTTATACAATTAACAAAAAGGCAATATAGTTGCTAAGATTTGGATCTATTTGTGCTCCTCAAAATAGAACATGCTAAGCAATAATTTGGATGGGTAATTAAGCAAATTTAACTGTGAGTTGCAAATTCCAATATTATTACAAGAGTGTTAATTTTTACTTTCAGAGTGAAGTACTACTGTTGCATTAATACTGTTCTCAATTTTTAAGGAACATTGCATGTATCTAGATTTCTTGGAGAACAAAAACATTTCTTAAAAGCAGCATGACAAAGAACTGAGTTTAATTAAAGTATATGCACAGCAAAACCAAACCAAAAGCCGCTTCACTTAAGCAGCAGGGCACTGACTTACAAGAACTTTACCAGCACTTTCCTGATCTGAAAAAAAAAAATTAAACTTGAATGGTAAGCCTACAAGCTAATTCACACAATGTGAAAATTTGAGTATGTATTGTCTGCTCACAAATCCTTAGGAAAATGTGAAGCAGCAGAATGAAAAATGCAGACTGGCATTAGAAACAAGAGCACTCCACAGCAGAGGAGTGAGGATTCTCTTTCCCATTTTCTGTTTAAAGTTTCACAGACACATTTGGTTGGTTCACCTCAGAAAGTCAGGAAGGTTTAACTAATTAAAAAGAGTAAGAGTTAGGGAAATTATCACAGTAGAAAGAGTCAAGATTCCTCTCAATTGCTGCATGACACTAACACTGAAAATTTTCACACTTTGAGGACACCCATTGGAAGAACTCATCTGAAAACCTGAGGACAGATGTCCACAGTTTAGAGTCACCAAAAGAGAGATTTTTTCAATTTAAGTAAGTGCAGTTCTGTTAAAAAATACAAAATCAATTTAAAGTTTTTGCATAGACTGATCAACAAGAGTATGTGCAAGAAAGCACAAAAACAGTACTGAGAAAAAAGAGCAAGTTCTTTCTTTTAAACAATATTTAATTCAAAAATGTAAAAGGACTGTGCATGAGCATTTCCAAAGAATTTTCTGAAGTTTTCCAATGCAACAAGTTTGTTTAAATTAAAACGTTTCATAAACAATATTCAAATCAATATTATAATAGATCTCAATCAACTTTTAGTAATTTTTCAAAAAGTGTGTACATACAGCAGTTCCGACTCACCATGTTACAGCCCATGCACTGTAAGAACTATTCATGAATTATACATAGACTGTGAAAGAGTTCTTTCTAATGTGCCTAAAGACAACCATGACACTACCAGTTGACAACAGTAATATTTTTGCATGCTGTGTAAAGCCTAAATGATATTTACAGATGTGTTTAAATCAGATAGACCAAAAAAGAAGTAAGGCAATATAAAAGTTCTTTTAACAATACCAGCCTAAATCCATTGGTTCTAATTTTGTACCAGGCAGTACAGCTTAATAAGGTAGGAAACTACTACACCAAACAGTCTAGAAGAACTATACAAACTAAAAAGACATTTCTTTCTAGGAAAAATGATATTTTAGTTAACTCATTTTATCTAAAAGCAAACATTATTATAAAATGAAGTGGACTTCCACTTCTAGTGAAATGGACTGAGGTAAGAACATACTCACCATCAGTGCTGGAAAGCTCTGTCTGTGAGCATGTCATAAGCTTGGCCACACAGTGGAAGACAAGTTCTTTCTTTTCTTCCTCAGTTAAAAAAGGTGATACACACTGAAGTGTATGCAGTCTGCCTTCCGTTAACGGCAGAAACCTATTCACACCAGCAAAACATCAAGAATGAAACAAACAAAAAAAATCTAATAAACAAGACATCTGTTCATGATGATATAATGTCCTATGACGTAACTAAGCCCACACACTAAACCGAGTCTACCTTTTACATACCACACACATACAACTAAATCTTCAGTCTTTGGTGGTCATTCATCAGAATCAATATCATTTAACATTATCAATATTTACAACAAAGTCTTATAAAAGTTTATAGGCAGCACTATTAAGTTACCCTTCTGTTGTCTTAAAAAGTTGTTTAATCTCACAGGATACGGTGTTTTCCGCATGAATCACTTTAGCCATGGTTAAGGACCAGAGTCTTCCATGTTCCTCTGATCTTCAAAGAAGAAGAAAAATCCTAGTTAATACCACGCAGATGCACAGCTTGCAATCAGAGCATTGGATGAAGTTTGAAACAATACGCAATTAGAAATACAGTGGCACTTCATACTCTATACAAAGCACAATACGAAGACAGAGTCAAAGGTTGGTTTACTTGTTCTTACATACCTAGCAAATATTGTTTGCTGAAGGCTAGTTGTATTAATAAGTGCACTGAACTTCTCGTATGTGATGTGCATTTCTTCTAACATATGAAGATATTCCAGAAGCAGATAAGGAGGATTCTTCAATTCTTCAATCCATTTTAATGAGTATAAAAGTTCTGCAACTAATTAAAAAAATAATGTTATTCACAAACAACTGCTGAATATGTTTGGTTTACAAGCAAGAAGTATCAGGTCAAAGGTTTGTGGGGGTTTTTAGATGTGTCTTTAATGCATTAAGGTGCTATTTGCCCACTGTCTCAGGTGCTTCGGACATTTGTCATTCACTTTCAAAATACACGAGTGGAAAAAGCTACAATAAACTATTCTTGATGTTCAGAAAATTTTAAAGCAAATCAAGCATGACAAGAACTCTAACTCCTCTCTACTCCCTCTCTTATTTTTTTAATATATAGTATTTCTTGCACAAAAGACAATCAAGATCTAAGTCCAGAAAAAACCCAAACAAATTGGCGCTAATAGTTATCATGCAGTTTCTTCGCTAGCTCACAAAGACCTACACTGAATAATTACACCTCTCACCATGGTGAAACAGAATTGTTACTCTGATTATGCTGGCTCTAATTTCAGAATTTTACAAAGAACAAGAAACAAGATTCCACCTGATGGAATTAAGAAAAATTGCTGCCTCAAGTTATCTTCGCATTGTGGTTAAACACTCAGGGCATTTATTTGATGGCATGGATACAGTTCCTATTGCCCATTCTTGCCAATGCACCATGTGTTTTGGAAATTAACAACTTTGAAGCTAATCATAAATTCAAACTCCTCCAAATTCAAAGTACTGTTGAGACAGCAGGTATATAATGACCAAAAGTTCTAGAAATACCAACACTATACTTAAGCATCCTTATACTTTTAAAAGGAAAAACTGAAGGAAAAAAAAACACCAAACCAGCAAAAGGTAAAATAATGATTTCTCACACATACATGCCAAACTTTAAGTATGCATTTCTAATTATCAGTTCAAGTTAATTTACAACTACTACACCATGGCAAAACTTAAAAGAATTTCATTGTAACTTACTTATATTGTCGGTTTTTTTTCTTTCAGCATCATCATTGCCACGGACTATATCATTTTCCAATACAAGCAGCACCATTTTACTTAATAAGGCTGAAGTACACAGATGTCCTGGAAGTTTAGTTGTGCTACAAATCTTAACACATGATCCCAAAGGTTCACAATTCATACTAAGCCTTCCTTCAAGAAGAGGTTTGTACATCCACTGTAATATGGGCACAGAAAAAGTATGAACAAATAATTGTCATTTTAATGACGCAAAGAAGAGCCAAGATCTGTTGAATCATGAAAATTCAGTATTATTAAAAAATAACAAAGATATAAATTAACACCACGGTAAAAATGACCCACTCCAGCATATTAAAAAAACCTAAATGCACAGCAGTAACTTCAGACTGCATTGCTGCCTCAGAAAGAAATACCTGTCTTTAGAACTCTCTTACATTTTACAAGAAATACTATGGTTACTGAAAACTGGTGGCTGGACAGGAAATTTATGTCCTTGCCCACTCTCCACTCTAGGTATATCAGCTTTTTGTTGACAGTCTGCCCATTATGTTCCTCTGCAGATACTGATGTATTTCACAAAATGAATTTTACAGAAGATTTAACTTAAAGGTAAGAACACCTACACAACATACATTCTGTCAGACAAAATTCCTGAATTGCAAAGTAAGCTTTAAGTGTATCATACAATAAAGAGCAATTTCATATATTTTGATTTTCTCCAGTAATACTGGTTGGGCCCATAAACACACAGATTTTGTCCTCTGTCAAGGACAGAGGCCAAAAAGAACTTCTGCACAGACGTATGCATATTCAGAAGAGTAGTGCATGTCAAAACAAAGAATGCTTATCACCCTAAAGGACAGAGACCTTGAGTTAAGATTGACAACTACAGCAAATGCATTATCATTTCCATACCTCAGTGGATAGAGACTCATGCAATTTCCCCCACTCAGTTTTGTTTGGCATGACACGCTCAACAAAAGCTCCCACAAGATGTCCAGACTGTCCGTCAGCTTCCATAAGTTCAGACAATAATTCACTAACTGCAGAGATCAAAACCTGAAGGCTGAGAAAAGCATAACATGTTGCAAAAAAAAAAAAAACGTTTTGACACTATCCATTAAAGGCAAGCTGATTTATTTTATGTTGATTCAATGCTATATACATCATATCGATGCTTTATACATGCTATACCAACGATTTTAAGTTATGCACTACCCACATTTCTTGGCTCTGACAGGCTGAAAAATCTCTCAGTAATATAGATGCCAATTAAATATAGAATAGTATAGCACCAATCTTAGTGTGTTTTGGAGAAAAACATATTATTAAATGGACAAGCACATTGCAATTACCTCTTAACATCCAAAGAAGAAGACTGAATTTGATTCTTGACCCACAGTGCAGATTTATGTAAAAAGGTACTCTGTTTCTGCGTACTCTGAAGTTGACGCACAAGTGAATTTACACCAGATATCCAAGTGTGTTTTAATTTACATACAAGTAAATCTATTGTAGGGAAAAGAAAAAAAGCAACACAAAAGGCCTCAAAAAACAGACAGACAAGCAAAACCCCCACAAACAGGCAAACTGAAACTACAAGCTACAGCAATGATCACATGTCTAAAGATCTAAAGGATAAATACACAGGTTTTGTGTTGTAGAGCCATTTAATATGAACTCTATCATACAGATAATATTTATTTAAGACTAATGTTCCTGTTGTCTACTATAATGCATCTGCACGGTCTTCAAAACCACAGCTCCTTTTCCAATATTGAAATACTGAACATTGACAACATCAATAGTCATATGTCATGTAGCAATGGTTTTCAGGCTCGTATCATCCCACCTCATTTCTAGGACAACACTGCGTTTTCCCCTTTGTCAGTAAACACATATACCAAGTTATCACTCTCGAATTCTGCATTCAAAGAATCTAAATCAGGATCCCAGTCTGAAAATGAGACACTGGTGGAGAGAGCAACAAGTAACAATTTGTCAGAGTAACTTGACCGATATAAATGTTTTCTGAACAAATATACATGTATTTAATGACGTGATTGCACACATTTTTTCATGGGATCCCCACATTGCAGAATGAACAAATGAACAAAAAATTGCTCACTCTTTATACTTCATAGACAGCCTCAAAGGCAGCTAAAGCACAGGGATACTAACATCATAAAAGTTTAAAATCCTTGTAAAGATATACAGGACGATGTTTAATAGTAACTACTGGCATTGTAAATGAAAGCACAAATTTTTATGTCAGTTACAGCTTCAAGTGCTCAGTGTCTGTGAAGTCGATATTCTATTATATGCTTGGATCCACTCCATTCAAAAGAATACATATATAATCAACTACAAAAAAGTGAGGTTGAATTCCTTTTTCCAAATTACCTGTTAAATGTGTAGCATCCTGCCTCTGAGCACACAGCTGGAAGATGGTAAGCAGCAAGTCTTCTGAGGATGGCATCAGTAAACATCCTTTAATTGAGCTGAAAAAGCTTGAGGCTACATCACAGATGAAAGATACTGATGGTTCAGTATTTCCAGCTTCAGAAAGGTCCTTAGCTTTAGACAGAGCTGCTTGAAGTTTATCAAGAATCCTTTCAACAAAAATTTTACCAATCAAAGATTCTATTGGAGAGAGGTAAAAGACAGCATGCTATGATTTTCCACAAACATGATCATTCAAAGACATATTAATACGTACCAATTTGTTTTTTATTTACTAATTTTGAATACAAAATAAAGTGCAAAGTAGTTTCAGTCTAATACATACCTAAAATCTCTTTCTTATTGCACAGCCATCTAGGATCACATAGCCAAAGTTTCACATTGCCAAGTATCCTTTTTCTAAACCAGCAGAAGCAGCTTAGACAAAAAATATATAAAATGGACCAAGTGTAGAGTGATTCCTTTCCCCTTTTACGCCTTCCTAGCTTCTGGAAATCAGTTATGAGCTGGAGTTTACACCTGGACCGTTGCATACAATTAACCTAATCAGACCAGGTTTCCATGAACATGCTTAGTTCTTTTGTCACTGGATCTAAGTAGGCTAATCCCATTTATTCTTCAACTCCACTGCATTCCATGGCAATGAGTTCCATTAATTATGAACTGTATGAAGAAGCATACTTTTCTTTTTCCTCAAGCCTGCTATCTAATCGTGTAAAACACAAAAGCCTAAGGTTGCTTAAAGAAACAATGAAAAATTCCTTCCTATTTGCTTTTTACAGACAAATTATGATTTTCTGACTCTTTACCACAACTCCATTCCCAATCACTTTCAGTGCAAGCTGAAAAATTCTAGTCTGTTTCATTGCCTCTCTTAAGCAGAAGCCGCTGCATTTACCTAACCATCCCTGCCATCCTTCTTTGAGCATATTCTAATTCATTCACACCTTTTTTTCAAAAGCATATAGGTGAACAAGAATACTGCAATGACTGAAACTACAGGCACTATTCAAGATACTGATACATTAATGCTATAATAATTTTCATTTGTCCTTTTTTATTTCCACAGCAGCTTCTAATAACCTGTGTTCCTTTTATATGGTTAAGGACCAACCTGACACAGAGAATCATCACAATGACTGAAGACTCTTTTCTGAGTTTTAACAGCTCAGAGCCTATAACTGAATAGATACAGTTACAACTGTGTTCTTCCCATGAATACTTTTGCTATTTATTGAGTTTGAATTTCATTTATAATTACATCATAAGTTAATCATTCAGTATCACAACACACTGCTATGACTCCATGAAGTTTCAGGTTTGGTTACTCTGAATAATTTATCAGAAACAAGTATCATCCTTTCAGTATTTATCCCTTTTCCCCTTTAATTCCTATCATCTGATAGGTTACTGATTTTTGAAAGATCATTTGATTTACTCCATGGAAGTTTACCTTGAGAACCTGAGAGATCTGACAAAAAATCTTTTTCAAAGTGCACAGACACTATTTTGATCTAAATCTCTAAGTGAAGAACTAATATAGCTCCCGAAGGTCTCTTAGACTTCATTGAATATGCATTAAAAACAGGTTGCACAGCACCCAGCACAGAACGTGCTTAGCAGTACCTCCAGCTCTAGAGTCACAAAGCGAAGTCACTGGACAATCAGCCCTAGGACACAACTGACTCACAAGCAAGCAAGTTTGTTGAACTCTCTCTGGAGAGAAGGTACAGGTTTTGCCCAATGCTTCTCTACACCAAAAGCTCCAGTAACAGAAATAACAATCATTCAACACCTTCACGATGTACTATCATCTATGAACATCCACTGCATTGAACTTGTGTGCCTCTTTGAAATGTGAGAGTACCATGATGCACCCAGCATTCAGATAAACTCAAGTATATTACCATAGGGATCAAAGCAAACGCTGAGTTTAATGAAAAAAAAAGACAAATTTACATGGGAACACGAAGAAGACTGAACTCCACTACAAGTCTATCTCACAGATACCATGAAATGCAAGGAAGAAATTAAATATGACATTATTAATAAAAACTAGATTACATATAGAGCATAAGTGCACACACAGTTTTTTAAATACATGATTCTAACTGAAAATGGCTCAAAGCAATTCATAGGTCTCGTAACAAGGCATTACCAATACACACAGGTCACAGAATCACCTGTGAGTTGAAGGAACCCACAAGGATCATCGACTGTAGTTCCTACCCCTACACAGGACAATCCCAACACTCACACCATGTGTCTGAGGGCTTTGTCCAAATGCTTCTTGAATATTGTCAGGCTCTGCACCGTGACTGCTTCCCTGTGAAGCTGTTCCAGTGTTCCACCACCCTCTGGGTGAAGAACCTTTTCCTAATATCCAACCTAAACCTTCCCTGGCACATCTTCCTTCCATTCCCTCAGGTCCTATCATTGGTCACCAGGGTCCATAACCACTGGTTTTGATATCCTAGTTCTGAAGGTAAATTTCACATGGTATGGTTTAAAAAATAATATTATTTTACAGTATTATCAGCTAATAAATCAATCTTACTTAAATATTCTTCAAGTTTCACAGACTTGCAAATCTGAATCTGTTCTTCAAACACTGACTTCTGTTTAGCTACACAAACAAAAAAAATGCAATGTCACTGCTGCAAGGTTAGAGTTTTTACAAAATTAAGCTGGACACAGTTAATGGGCTCAGAATGAAAAAAAGAAACCAAAGAACCAAGAAAAAAACCACAACAAGAAAAAAAATATGAACAATGAAACCCTACAACAACAAAAGAACAGAAAAAAAGCTCAGATATTTAGATGTTACAAATTAAGTATTCCGGAAGATCTCAAATTCCTTTCAACCTCCTACAAAGCACAAGTGCAGTATTTCCACTTCACAACTCCAAGGAGTAAGTATTTTTACCATTTTTGATATGTTGCGACAACACCAAGCTCAAGAGGGTCCACCTTTCTGAAGAGGATGATGCTGAAGAGGCTGCCTTATGTTTTAAACTCAGGTGACACAAATCATCTGTCAGCATTACAAGTCTTTCTCCCAGTGTATCTCCTTTCAGCCAGTCAGAGACTAAGGAAAGTTTTGTTGTGCTTGAGCATGCCTGAGTGACAGGAAAAGAATTCTAATTATCTTTGGAGAGTAAGAACATTTAATATTAACAAAGCATAAAATTAATAAGCCAAACCTGCAGACAGAGTAGGAATGATATTGTCTGGGAATGATATTGTCTGTCATAAACAATAACTCCCTAGGTGCTTAAATTTGTAACAATTCCCCCAGCTTTCTTTTTCATCAGAGGCAGCAACTTATGGCTAGGTCAGAGCTTTACTTTAGAGTGAAACAAATCATCTTCTGAAAGCTTTTTTTCCTTATCTCCGTCTATAAAACCCAAGGAATGCCTATATTGGAGGTTAAAAGATGACTCTAGGATGACCAGGTTGGTGGAAATAAAATACATCTACAAGATAAAATCTATTAACAGCATCTGAACTTCTCTGAAAAGAAATGGAACGTCACAAATCAGAAAATATTTATTTTGGTGATAAGCCATTATAAGCTACAAAATCGTAAAAACTGAGGATTCCTGAAAATACACAGTATCCGTGAGGAAAGATACTATTGTCAATGCACTGGATTGTAAATCAAGTGCTATGAGTCCTTGTCCAAAAATTTGTAACACACTTCATAGTTCATCTCAGACAATCACTTTGATGTTAGTCCTTGTGAAAAAAATGGTATACTGTCTTTGTAAGGGCATTCATACAAATAATCATTCAATTTATTGGTCTAATAACTAAATCCATTCTCTCTTAGAAGGGATGACCAGAAACAAATCAGGAACCCCTCCAGTTCAAAGACCAAACTGACAAAAAACCAGAAGGGACAAAGATGCTTTTGTTTTGGTATCATAATTTTGTATCTAATACTGTCCTCAGATTTAAATGCAGTTAAAACAAACAACACTCAAACATTAGAACAAGAGTTTCAAAACTACAGAAACTATCACTACTGAAATAAAAAAGTCATTCAAACACACGTAACTCTGAGAGCTAACACCAGGAAAATACTCAAAACTATACAAAAGCACAATAAAAAAGTCTTAAGAGGTACCTTTTGAATTATCTGGAGAAAAATAATCCATTTCAGATCCATCTGAAGAGAAAAATAAAATTCCACAACATTTAACAATTTTTTTTCCTGAATTGGAAGCATTTAATACCATTTTAATTGTTTTACAACTTTATTTTCTGCAAAGAATAAGCAGAAGTTGCTAAGTTTCAGCAATAAAATTACTGATTATATTATTTTTGGATTTTAAGTCTTTCTGTACCATGCAGATCAATAAGGGACTGTATTTATAAGGAGGGCCACCAATGACTAGTATAAAAGCACATTGTATAAAGAAGCATGAACAATGTTACCTTTTTTTTTATGGTTTAAACGTCATTGAAAGGGACGTATGTCATAACCTTTCACTCCAACACTGTCATGTCAACCTTCCCTAAATCTACCTTCCTTACACTGAACTTACTCAAGTTCATGTAAAATATCTTCCATTCCGCAGCCCCAAAGTAAACCAACCACAGCTCACAAAGAGCAGCAACTTTGATAAAAACTCGTAACAAAAGGTAGAAGTCATACCTTCGTTAAATCATCAAGAATGATTTTCCTTTCATCATTACTGTTACAACAATTAAGCACACTGTACAAAATATCAACCAGAAAATCAGTGTCTTTCCTCCAGTCTTCTTTCAGCCAAGTTATTAATTTCATATATAGAAATTGCACCGATGGACTTTCATGATGAACTTTCATTTTGTCTTGGGATTCAGCTTGTGCAGAGTTTAAACCATTTCTCTGCTCTAAAAGTACTTCAAAAACTCTGTTTGAAGAAAAAGAGCTGAGTAGGGCAGAGAGAAATTTCAAATGCTTTTCTGACTTCTGTTCATTGACATACACAATACTCAATTCAGCAAGATTGCAGACTAAATTCTGTAAAGGTTCTTTCCTTAGAAGTGAACCATGCTGCAGGTCAGTCTGTATTTCAGAGTCACTGTTTCTCACTTCTGTGAGCTTTCCTTTCTCCGTATTTCTTTCAGATTCATCCTCATCTGTAAATCTGATTTTTAGAGATTTTCTGTTGTTTGGTTTTGTAGCACTCTTCGGATTCTGAAGAATTTCTAGCATATCAGATATGGCAAACAATGATTTCTCATCAGCATCCAACGTATCAACATGAAGTACACACATTTTGAAAAGACGGTCCCAAAAATTTGACAGAAGTTCCTTGAAAACTTCATCTGTGCCATCATCATTGAAGAGTTCTGCTTTAACTTCCCACGAGCTCAGCGTTTCTGCTATTTGATAAAATAACGGTCCGTTTTGTAACCTGGGTTCCTTAAGTACAGCATCAGTAAGAGGAATTAGCTACAAAGACAAAAAAAATATTGAAGAACAGTGATCCCACTAGATGATTATTTTATTCTTTATAATACTAGTAAATTCTATATTTATGAAAAACATTCTGGAAGCAATTCCAAAACCACCAGACTTACTCATGCTTAAACACTTAATGAAAATATACAGGGTGGGATACTTCTTGTTTTGATTTTTTTTTTAATGTAACTTCAAATGCACAGTAAAAGCAATAAATCTATAGGCACAAAGAAAAGTTACTAAATTCGGCAACATTGTTTTTTTCATAAAACTGAGTGAAACTTTCAACATAGAAGTAAATCTCCACAGAAACTGATGTTTTTCTTCAACTCAGAATTATTAGAAATACACACAACAATATTAAGTATCTCTAACAAATACCTGGTCACTTATAAGCATTTGATGGATTTGTCTTTGGTCATCTTTGTCTACCTTCTGAAGTACAGCAAAGCGCAGACATTCCATAAATGCAGTTACAATTGCTGAACTTTCTGAAGGGCTGGTTATTGCTCGCTCACTTGACAACCTATTGAAAGGCAACATCAGAGAAAGGGCACGCACAGATAACTCTGTTTCTGAGAAAGCCCCTATGTTTGTAATGAATGTAAACTTCATCACACTGTTCTTATTCAGACAACACCAACATGAGAATATATCCTCTGTGAGAGGAGTCAGCTCAAAACAAATTCAATAGTACATATTTAAACAGTTAAAACAATAAATCCAAGTATAACTTATATTAAAATAACTTTTCCATCTCGTTTTAGTGTTCAGAAAAAATATCTATGCAAACAGAGGAAAGCTATCCAGTCAAGCATACTGTCTACAGTTCCAGCTGTCTGTCAAAACTCCTTTGCAATTTTCTACACGTACAACAGAGATTTAGAAAGTGTCACTTTCTGTCACTACAAAATAAAAGGAAAAAACTGAAACAAAAAGCCACCAAAAGACAGTTTCACCATAGCCAGTCTGAGTTTGATGAACTGTGACGAAAATTAGACCACACAAATTACCATAAAAGTACTACAACTGTTGTACTACTTGTAATAAAATTCTATTCGCTTTTCAAAACCAACCCATACACAGCTCACTTCTCCAAGAGCTCTGCTAATGGCCACACCAACATCAATCAAGAACTGATTTTTGTTCAAATAAGTTACATTTCAGTTGTTCATAAAATAAAATATATGCTTGAGTACACAATGCACACACACCAATTTAAATGAAATTGACAGAAAGTTGCTTTTGATGTATTTTAAAGGCAAAAACTACAGCATCAGAAGAATTACACTTCCTGCACATAGGAAATTTCAGAATCACAACACTAATCCCCAGTAGCCTCTGTAATAATTACACACTGGCAAGAAGAGCCTGATAACTTCAAAGCCACTCTTAATTCTAAATTCATTTCCTATTTTAAGACTTATGGAATAAACACAAAGCTCTGACAAAGAAAGATGTGAAGGCTTTGGATAAGGAAGACGTAATAAAATCAAAAAGAAAGCTGAAGGTTTAAGAAGTCAGTGACTGACTCTAGTCTTGGATGTCTAAAAGTATTTTAAATATATTATTTTCAAATATTACAGTAAAAACAGTCTCCTCAAATAAATTAATGCATATTTAAATATCCTAAAGCCAAACGATACACCACTTATCTTTAAATGCTTCAAGAAGATTAGTTCTCCTACTTCCAAATGTAAGAGGGACTGATTTCAAAAAATAAATAAATAAATTTGTGGTTCATACCCTTGAATCATAGAGCTGAAGAAAGTTCTGAAATATTCCAGCTTTGGTTCTGCAGTGCCAGGAGGTACCCTGCTAATGAATGGCAAGAGATTTGGGTATATAACAGTAGCTAGTCCTCGTCCACCCTCTCGCAGCACTGTCCATAGCTTTGGCAGAACTCCCTTTTTGGCATTTACATGACTCCAACAGTCCTACAGAAAGAAATACACTTATTGTAAATTAAATGAGAGCATGCTGCTTTGGAAGAACTCCCAAGCTAGACATATAATCTATCTCCCTATGTTTTAACTGAAATGAGTTACTGTAAAATTTACTTTACAAACGTATTTTTAAAAATCACCTTCTCCCTATTTCAGCTTGTGAATTTAAGAAGTTAATAGGATAAAACTGTTCCTGTATTGCTTAAAATCAATCCATCTTCCTTGTAGGCAAACTGCAATTAAAGGCTCCTCTTTAATAATGCTTTGAGAATGCTTCATAAAGATCATTATTATGACTGGTTCTGTATTTAATTCAGAGTTCTTATTATCAAGAAATGGAATGATTTCAAAATCCTAACTTTAGAAGCATCATCAGCTTCAAAACTCCCCTCAAAAATCTTCTGATGGTTGCAAAATACCTTGGCACTTCCCCTCCACACCCCAAAGTTTTTTGTCATCTATCCTGACTTATCATAGTGACAGATACCTACATTTATAGCAAGCTGAACAGAGATTCCCCTCAAATAAATTGTTACAATTTATATTAGCAGTTACAAAAGAAATCTGCAGCATTAAACCCTCAAAACATCCCAACCACTCATTCCTGTTGATAAATTAAAAAAATCATCTTTAAACAAACAAAAAAAAGTGTTATTTTGCTTATTAGTAACTATACTGAATCAAAGGGTTTCAGGATAACTTAATTAAAGTTATAAAGTAACTCTTGACTTTCAGACATGCTGGACACAATACACTGAAATCCTAAGGAGGAAGGAGAACCATGTAGCATTGGTAAGTTCGTGTTATTAATCATAAAGAATACCCTGTTCTTCAAGCTGTTCTTCCTAATTCTGAGAGAACAACAGCACTTTGTTAAAAGGTAAATTCAAGTAAAATATCTGCTCCTTAGGTTTTCCACATTACCTCAATAGTGGCAACAGCATAAAGTACAGCTTCCCACAGAGCAGTGCACACCACTGCATCACTGTCGTCAATGCTAAGAAGAAGAGCTGGACAAACTCTTGGTGCTTCAGCTTTCACCAGCTCAGGCAAGCACTGGCAAAAAGTAGAAGTCAGCTCAAAGAAAGCTGAGCGAACCTGACACAGGCCACAGAAAAAAATCAAAATATTAGTCAAATGACAACACTTTGTCACAACTTGTGGTTTATAACATTCCTTTGAAAGCCGTCGTAACTTAAAACACAAGGTCCCATATTTCATCATATCAAAGGTTTAAATATTATTAAAAATAAAGAAATTATTTGATATACATGTTTAACATCTCAAAGTAATTTGTTTAGTGAAAAAATCCTTAGCAAAAAATTTCACATACTTCTCAAAAGGCAATTTTTTCCAAAAACACCTTAAAACTTTTTAACAAAATACTACCTGAATCAATTTATCACTCTATGCACTATTGGTCTTAACATATATTAGCAGATCAACAACCAATAAAATAGTTCAAAAAATGAAAATCGAGAGGCACTAAGAACAGGTGCAGTAAGCTGACAATTTGTACCTTTCACACGATTTTGAAATTATGGCAGATTGCCAAGATGTACATGCTGGTGATACGGAAACAATAAATTAGTCTACTGGGCAAATTTTAGAGCAATAGTGTCTATTTAATGGCTTAGAAATCTGAAGGCTGTTTCAAATGTAATTTAGCAAAGTACAAAGTTCATTCTTGTAGAATACAAGTAATTAATACTTGCTTAAGTTCAGTGTACCATCTTTAACTAAAATCAACCAAAATGAAGAAATCAAAAAGTCACCTGTGGTACATTGTGTTTGCTGTATTTCCAAAATTTGTTTTGGGACACAAGTGACATTAACTTTTCCTCCAGTGAATGCACCTCTTTATTTGGCAACATGCTAAGGAACTTCTTTAAAGCTAACAAGGAACAGGTCAGGATCCGGAAAAATTTGGCTTCCCTTTCGTCCTCTGGTACAGTTCTCGGAAAACAAAAGAAAACAAAAAGTGAACTGTAAATCAGTCAGCAGGGTTCTCAAGCTCTTCTAAACTGTCTAAAATAAACTGTCTTCCGTTTTTCTGTGTTTTTCTTCTGATTTCAGATGCCAGCACTGTAAATACATAAACTTCCCATAGGCTGTAACACTACCAAATTACATTACAAAATGTTCTTCCAGTATCTTCCAGATATTCAAAGTCGCTACTCCTAAAAAAGCTGAAACAAGAATTATACAACTGATAACACTTTCAAATGCATTTACACTTTAGACTCAAAGAAAGTTGCTGAGATCTTGACTCAAATAACTATTCTGTCTCTTGAAACAGAACTCAATCAGCTACCTCCAGCAACAGAGAACCCAATACAGACCAAGACTTAAATCATATACATTAAAGCAGGCCAACATACTGGGGGTCACTGAATGTATCAGGTGTTTCTTTCAGAAGGTGATCTTGAAGTACCTAGGGAGAAAAAAAAAAAAACAGATTTATACATATGAGAATCTAATCTTAAACGTGAATAATATAATCTATACCTTATCCAGAAAGAGCTCTACAATAAAAGTTAACAACCTCTGAATCAAATCTTTTAAACACATTTTACACGTGCTAGTGAACAAGAAGATAACAGCTGGTTAAACACATAATACAATGGGTGCAGAATTGGTTGATGGGTCGGGCTCAAAGAGTCATAGTGAATGGAGTTATACCAGGCTGGCGCCCAGTCACTAGTGGAGTCCCAGAGGGATCTATCTGGGGCCAGTGCTTTTTAATATCTTCTTAAATGACCTGGATGAAGGACTTGAAGGTTTATTGACAAAGTTTGCCGACAAAACTGGGGGTAGCTGTCAACACTCTTGGGGGCAGAGGCCCTGTAGAGGGATCTTGACAGACTGGAGAGCTGGACAATCACCAACAGCATGAAATTGAACAAGGGCAAGTGTTGGGTTCTGCACCTGGGACATGGCAACCCTGGATACTGGTACAGACTGAGATCTGAGAGGCTGGAGAGCAGCCCTGAGGAAAGGGATCTGGGGGTTCTGGTTGATGGCAAGTTGAACATGAGCCAACAGTGTGTCCTGGCAGTCAAGAGTGCCAACCATGTCCTGGGGTGCATCAAGCACAGCACTGCCAGCCAGTCAAGGGAGGTGATTGTCCCGCTCTACTCTGCACTGGTGTGGCCCCACCTCAAGTACCATGTACAGTTTTGGGTGCCACAATATGAAAAGGACATAAAACTACTGGAGAGTGTTCAGAGGAGGCCATAAGGCTGGTGAAGGGTCTCATAGCTGTTTACCACCTTGTCACAAGTGAGGGAGGTGAAACAGGTGCTGATGTCTTCTCTCTCGCAACCTATGATAGGTGGGTGGTGGAGCACTGGAACAGCTCCCCAGAGAAGAAGTCACAGCACCCAGTCTGCCAGCATTCAAGAAGCATTCAGACACTGACCTCAGTCACATGTTGTGAATGTTGGGAGTATTCTGTGTAGGGACAGGAGCTGGACTCAATGATCCTTTTAGGTCCCTTCCAACTCAGGTAATTTTGTGATTCTATAAATTAATTGACTCCCACTGAAGATAGTTAGTTGTAGTACTACTTGAATCAAGACTTCATAACACTCCCTAAGTTGCTGTCCTATGCCAATGTGCTTCTGGTAAAAAGAAGGCAAATGGAGACAAAACAAAATGGTGAAGTTTGCATATGATGTGCCAGCATTGCAAACTTTTACCTTTAAGTTCAGTCAGTTCAGTATCATATATGACTGGCAGAAGAACATTAACCTTGGTCAGAACTAAACTTATAGAGGCTCTCTGAAACACTGCTCAGCATTCTTTAATCCTTTACCACTCAACTAAACTACTCCACCATTATTATTGTGTATGTCAGAAACAATATGTGATGACTGAGCATCACTACATAGAAATGCACACAAGAAATTTCACTTTATGGTCATTCCTCTAGTTCCAGTCATTTCAACTGCAAGTCACAAAGACAGAGGACATGTCCTTGCCTCAGTCTTCTCTTCACATTAGCAGCAGCAAAGTTGCAAGTGAGAGACAAAATGAACCATGATGATCAGACGGGGGTAATAAAAGTTGACATATACTCAACACAAAACCTCAAAGAAATACAGAAGTATAAACTCACATTAAGAATTTCATCTTTACAGAATACTAAGGCTTCTGGTTGCTTGCTTGAAGGAAAAGCTTTTTCAAAAGCTACTTTTGCAGCAGAAGCAGCAGGGGAGTAAGTGTCACATTGAGCAATCAGCCAGTATCCCATGATACTTTTTAAGTAAGGAGCTAAGTGTTTCTTCACTTTAAGAATCAGTTGCTCAAAAGATTGCTGAGTAGCTTCTCGAACTCGGCGATCATGATCCTGTTAAAAAGAAGAAAAAAAGACGAGAAAGACCTATGGTTTTAAAAAAAGTACTTTTGATGTTGGGTACTTCAAAGCAGAATTGAAGACAAAAAGAAATCTGTCAGTTTAGCCATTTTCGCAATGAACTGGGCTACAATGATTTGAAAAGCACAGAAGCAATAACAACAAAAAAGTCTTGGTATCCTTACATAAGGGGAGAGTCCTAACTTAGCAGCATCATATTTTTGATGTGCTGTACATTCAAAATTGTGACCTTCTCCTCATATCCTAACTACAGTTTCTATTTCCATTTTATATAGACATTTAAAAGAAAAACAAGAGGCAAGTCTTGAAGACACTGTTTGGATTAAAATGACAATAAAGTCTGCACAAACTGTGGATCATTATCCATTATTTCTGTACGAATTTACATCATCATGACTTTCTATGCTCTTGACTCCTGAAAAAAATACTAGGAATTGCTCTAACTGATCAGAGCAGTGATTCATTTTGTCCAATACCACTTTTCTGACAGTAGCCAATCCAGAGTTTGGAGAGGTACTAAGTATATTAGAAAATTAGGGATTATCTGGCTATGTTTGGGGGGTTTTGTGTTTTTTTTCTCTTAATATTAAGTCTGGTCAGATATTAGTTCCAGATGAAAAAATTCATAATTATTTTAACTGAACAGTACATTCTCTTTAGCTGTTCCAGAATCTACATAAAAGAACTCTTCGTGTGAAGAAATACATTGTCACCTTTTAACAGAAAGGTCTAAAATATAGCTATCACCATCCATCAAATACTGCCCAGACATCAAATTTTGAACATTCCACTAACTGACAATACTGAAATACCTCCACAACAAAGAGCACTACTTTCCTTCAGCTTCATATTTTTCTAGAAAAAGTCAGTAATTCCAACGCGGTTCGATATATCAAAAATGATTGCCTTAGAGGCTTTCACAGGAAGCACTCAGAGGAGTTTTTAACTTAGATGTTTGGTTACTTACTAGCGAGATTTTACAATAAATTCTTGGCCAGTAAGGAAGAACACCTTTAACAGCTTCTGCTTCTCTTTCTTTGCACATTGTCCCAAACTCTTGCATAGCCTAAAATCAAAATACCAAGAGAATTAATTAAGAAGTCAGATAAATATATTCTGTAATTTACAAGTTTCTACCAGACACTGCAACTCTCCTTTTCAAAACTCAATTAATTTATTTTGATTGAGGATCTATAGAGTTAATTTTATGAATACTCCACCAGCACTGTGTGATGGACATTTTTATAAGTCTTCCAAGATACTTTCTGGATTGCAGTTCTAGCAAATTTACTGATATGAAATCAGTATTAGCTACCTTAATATATTCCTCTCCCACCCTTAAGAAAAATTTATTGGAACACAGGATACACCTACTTTTAATTTTGTTGTGATATCCCTTTTAGAAAGTTTTCGCAACACCATTCGAAAATCAGCATCCACAAGGCTGTCTATTTCCTCTGCTCCTTGAACTGCAGGAACATATCCTAGATCACTCTGAGATGTTCCAAAGCCAATAAATCCAGGCACTGTTCCACGTTCTTTGGAGAGGAGCTCTGCAGCTCGGCCACTGCTAGAAGGCTGACAAAAAACAGAGACATAAGTCAGTTATCTATTTCAGTGATTTTATTTTATTTTGCACACATTAAGCATTTTAAATAATGGTCCTGTTTATACTCTATAATTAAACTTCCATTCAAAATAAAGTCTCATGAAAAAAGGCCACCAATGCTTTAAATACAGGCATCCAACCTAGAAAATTACAATTCCCTTTAGAATCAGCATCCCCTTTTCTCATAATCCATAAACAATTCTGGAAAACTTTATTGTTTTTACACTCATACAAAGAAATATAACAGAAAAGTCCTTCACTTCAACTGAACTGTTCACTTCGATGAACAACTTGTTAAGAAACCATTTACCTTTCTTCACTACTCCTGTTTTTACCAGTTTATTTCATGTTATTGCATATAGACCAATATAACTCCCAAGGAACCTTCTCCATATCAGTGGGAAAAATAAGAACATGCATGAATCAAAGGATAATGCTATAAATAAAGTAAGGGGCCAAGAAAGACTTATAAGAATGGAGCAAAAGGGTAGATATGTAACACAATAAAATGCTATCCCATTAGTATTGTAGCGATCGTTTTGGGAGTTCAGCAACTCCTCTAGTTTGCCCCAGTTAAGTCAATGCCTTGCTCATCGTATCAGTGGCTCACTTATTTCAACCACACTCTTTCAAAAGACCATCCCAAAACCAACTGATGATGCTCTGATGTTCTCTGTGATATCTTACTGTCCAAATACCTCTTATTTCCTAATGGTAGTGGCAGTTTTGTAAGACCATTGTGGGTTTGTTTAAGTACTGACATTTTGTTGAAGTTCATAGTACTTTTTCGATTTTGTTGAAGTACATAAACCACATTTTACCTGACTACTATACCTACAGACCAAGTCATTTTTTCCACATGAGAAACCTCAACTATAAGCACACGCAGCTGTGTGTTCCCCAGTCTTTGCTAAATACATGAGAAGGAGAAGATTTATAGGAAGTACATAACCTGAACTTAAAAATACTTGACCCACAATTCTCCCATCCTGAGCAAGGGCCATATACGATAGATGTCAGTGATACAAGAGGCAGTTAGTACTACAAAAAGTGGAATATTTTGATTTAAGCTACAGCAAAGTTTCATCTAAGTAAGCGTATTTTTTGGGAAGTTGGACAGGATGTCCTTCTGACAGCATGTTTTCTTATAGTATGTTTTTTTCAAACAGCGTTCTTCCAGACACTGTTCAGAGAGCAATGATAGCGTCTTGTGTTAAGTATATGTTTTGAACAGATGTGTCTTCTTCTGTAATCACCTCTGTTTGCAGTCTTTCCCTATCTAAAATGCAAGGTCAGACAGAGCTGGCTCCAAAGCTCTGATTAGCAGAAATCTGGCTGTTGTAAAGTTCATAATAACACAAAAATGAGTTCTTGGAAAGTAATAGAATAAGCATAAGATTTCTAGGAAAATTTATACACATGCGTGTAAGTGGGAAATACATTCTGTTCCCAGCTCTTGTCTCATTATGCGTGACTGATGGAAATCATTCTGTCACGCATTCAGCACTGAAATAAAAGATGCTGCTTTCTAAAACTCAAAAATGAGTCTTAGAGAGTTTATTTGTCAGCATTTTCAGTATCACCACGACACTTTAGACTGGATGACAACTACAGCATCACAGAATAACCTGAGTTAGAGGGGACCCACACCGAGTTCAACTTCTTTCCCTGCAGAGGGCAACCCCAACTCTCACACCGTGTCTCTGAGTGCATTGCCCAAACGCTTCTTGAATATTGCCAGGCTTGTTGCCATGAACTGCTTCCCTGGTGAACTGTTCAACCAATGTAATATCCAACCTAACTCTCCCCTGGCACATCTTCCTGCCATTCCCTCTGGTCCTATCATTGGTCGCCAGAGAGATGAGACCAGCTCCTGCTCCTCCTCTTCCCCGTGTGAGGAAGCAGCTGTAAAGTGCTATGAGGTCACCCCTCAGCCTCCTCTTCTCCAGGCTGAACAGACCAAGTGGAAAGATGTAGTATACGCACCCACCGATACCTTGCTGAACACACACCCGCGGTGATTTCGCATCTACACCGCTCTGCCCTTGCCCCTCTCCGGCAGACACGCACAAAGACCACAGCAGTCCCGGCACCATCAGGCCTAAAGGCTGCGCCGTCTCCCAGCGGGGCCGCCCCTCAGCCCCTTCCCAAGGCACCGGAGGGGAAGGGCGGCCTCACCGCTCGCCGGTACCGGCAGCCCCGAGGCCCAGGTCCGGGCCCTGCCGCCCTCCCGAGCCAGGCCGCCCGCCAGCCCCACTGAGACGGAGCGGGAAGGGCGCTCCGGAGCCACGGGCGGAGACCACGCGGGACCCGGGACCCACAGGCACCGCAACGCCCCCCACACTCACCTGCAGGTTCCCCTTGGTGCGCTGCTTGTTCTTGCCCCCCATGGCGGCGACGGCGGCGCGGAGAACCGACGGCAGCCCTATGGAAAGCGGGAGCCGAAGCCACACTTCCGGGAGGCGGGGCCAGACGCGCGGCACGATCAGGGTGAGGGGCGCGGGAGTACGGAAGGGGCGGCGTTGCGGGGAGACGAAACGACCTTTCTTTCCCCTTGCCTTCCCCTTCGCCTCCCCTTGCCTTTGCCTTTTACCTTCGGCTTGCCTTTGCCTTTTCCTTTGCCTTCAGCCTGCCTTCGCCTTTTCCTTTGCCTACAGCTTGCCTTCGCCATTTTCTTTGCCTTCAGCTTGCCTTCGCCTTTTACTTTGCCTTCTCCTTGCCTTTGCCTTTTCCCTTGCCTTGCCTTTTGCCTTGCCTTGCCTTTTGCCTTGCCCTTGCCTTGCCTTTCCCTTTCCCAGTGTACTGTGTTGTGTTGTGTTTTGGAGCCCTCATCACAGGAAGGACATAATTCTGCTAGAGCAGGTCCAGAGGAGACCATGAAGATAATCCGAGGGCTGGAGCACCTCTGCTATTGGGACAGGTTGAGAGAGTTGGGATTGTTCAGCCTGGAACCCTTCCAAACCAAACCATTCTGTGATTCATTCTATGATTCCGTAGTGGCCAAGGCCCTGTTGTGAAACACAACGTCGACAAAATGGAGTTAAAAAGTCCTTAAACTTTGTACCCATCTATAGATCTTAAAAGCACTGAGACTTCAAGTGTATCATGAGTTCTTCATTCAGCTGAGGCATTTTCCAAGGACTTAGGATTTGGGAAAGTTTCAGATAGAGGCAAATCTGTGCTTTTTGGATGAAATGACTGGGAATTGTCACTACAAAAAGTCCCAGTCCACACCAGATATATGAATGGTAGAAATTTTACTGGATCTACACAGAAACATATAAACAACATTAGAAGGAACCAATGTCCACTTTTTATGACAGGTATGTGATTTAGATACAGAATCCAGGAGCAGAGAAACAAATTTGCATTCATTGCTTACAAATGTGTAGAAATCGGACCCAAAATGATAAGCAGCATAATGTACTTTAAATCAGTGAACTGCAAACTCGTGAACTCGGCAGGGTAGGGATCGTTTTATTGGTTTGAAGTGTACTGTAAGGGAGCCCAGTCCTTGGTAAGCTTCTGCTATTACATGCGTAAACAGACTCAACTCCTCAGCTACAGACACTGTGGAGCCACCACAGCATATAAATCTTGTACCCACACACACACTTCTACCTACAGAAAATCCTTATGCCTTAAAGCAGGCATCCTAGCTTGCCCTGTTTGCATGAACAAGGCTTTTGTGAACTTGCTCCCTCCTTTTTTAAAAAAAAACACATTAATCTCACAGCTTAATATACTTTCAGGTGGAAAGTAGTATACAAGATTGCTACAAAAAATCTTCAAGTAGTGTATGTAAGCAGTAACAAACAATGTAAACATTACATTTCCCTTCCTGAGATAATCACACTTCATTTTTGTCTGCTCTTAGTCATATATTCATTCACTAGAATTCCATCTATTTATTCACTATAATTTTGTAAGTGCCCATAGGTTGTCAAACATTTTCTTTCACTGTAGTTCAGTATGTACCCTAAATGTCCTTAAACCCAGAAAGTGCAATAAAGCATTCATTCAGTCATTTTCATTAGTCAGTGTTTCACTGAATTGGTTTTTTTAATCATATAAACCATGAATTATTATTTCCCTCTCTGATCAACTGCTGCAGAACAGCTAAGGAATCTGTTAAGAGCATTAACTTAAAAATGTAGGCACTTGGACACACAGTGATCTTCAGCCCCTTCAATGCCCTTCAACCCCGAAGTACATTTGAAAAACATCAGCACATCCTTTTTCTTCTAGAAAATGATATAGCTGCCCCAAATCCATATGATTTCCTCTGGCACCGTGTGCATCAAAACATTTTTCTTCCAAAGTGGAGAATTTTCTTTGTTTCTGAATCTCAGCATCTCCTCCATCTTCCAAAGAAACATCCTCTCTGTGCCGAATAAGAATTCTTTTCCATGTTAATCTTCTTACTCTGAAAGCAATTGGAGAAATATGAATCTACCTATAAAATAAAGATTGCTTTAGAAAATATTACAAAATAGCTCTTATTACAAAAATCAATAAATTCCATTTCTACATATATCTTGACAAAGATAATGGTTCCCTAGCCAGTCATAGAAATACCACACACATGCAGACACTCCCATAAGCAAGAGCTTGTTTCTTTACATCTCCTCAGGATTCAAAAACCTTAATGATATTCCTCACTGAATAATTGATGAAGATGTGGTTTCAATTTCAGCGCTCACTTCTGCCTTGCATGTGCTAAGAATTCTCATATTCTCATACTCTCTTAGCTGTTACCATCAAATAACAATGTTCGTTTAGTCTGCAACACCCAGAAGCAGAAGCCATAGGAGCAGAATAAAACACAAATATAAAGTGATAGAACAGCACACATATCTAACATGACCTGGGCACTGCAGTCCATTGCTATACAAGTGAAATATGGAGGAAGATAAATTAGGAATAAAAGTGCACCACATGGTACTAGTAGCTTTGATTGCCATAACCAACAGTAAAGTGGATATTCAGAGTTCTGAACACACAATGATAAATATGAATACTTTCCAGAGTTTTACAAGTCAGGAGGCAGCTGGATTTCCCACCTTCTGGCCATACACACACAACATAAAAAATGTAAGATTCTAACTACTAATGGCATTTAAGTATAAAGGAAAACTAACCTTGACCAGAACTCTTCACAACTACTTTGCAGACCTTCTACACAAACAACACCCGGCTTCCCTGGCATGCAAAACCCTGACAGAGAAAGCTCCTTGGCCCATTCAATAATATTCTTTCTTTTTTGTTTGTTATAAATGTGGTGACTATAGATCCACAATCGAGTGAAAGTGATGTCTTCTGACTGCACGACGTTTGATGTTGTCACTGAGGAAGATGAAAGCTCTTTGTCAATGTAAGCAGCTGCATGGTCTTTAACCCATTCCCTTGCACTCAACATGCAGGGCTCACCACTGCAGTTTTGCATCAAATACGTTTTTAGATCAGAGTTCAAGTGAATCTGCTGAGAGCGGCTTAATAACGATGACCTAAGAGAAAAGAAAAATATAAATGCAGTTGTAATAAGCTTACAATTTATCCTGTTTTTCAAACAGTGGTACTTTAAGCTGCCAAAAAATATATTTAGATAGTATACACCTCCCATTGATATTTATTTTGTATTAGTTATGAAAAGGTCTTAATTAGTATTTAATTGTTGTGCTCTTGAATTCACGTATAGTACTACCAATCTGTAAATCAAAATCAAGAAAAAGGTACTAGAAAAGCAAGCATGCTGGCTGAACTAATTTTCTGTAATACACAAGTCTACTTCTTTAAACAGAAAAGTTTGGGAAAAAATAACAGAAGCCTAGAAGTAACAGCATTTTGACAAGGGAAGAATAAAACCATTGACTAACTTATTACTCCTTTAGTTAGCGTTAAGCCTTGTCAAAATGGACAAGAGTCTCTCTTCTTGAGATTCAGACCTATAAATACTGTCTACATGTAGCTCCTCTGAACAGAAGATGGCACTTCACGATTTTCCCATTTTTCCCACTTATTAACAGAGAAATCATAACTTTGCGGATTTGTTTTTCTTGAACATGTTTAGCCGTCGAGCTTCATTTGACAGTAAACTAACAAAAAAAGGACTTAAGGACTTTTTTCCTATTATAACTGTATTTATGAAGTACACCATAGCTTCTAAATGTTTTTATAAGCTGCACTTCTAATGCCATACCTCACAGTAATTTCTGGTAGAACAGTTGGATATTTAAATGGTAAAGCACAGGCCATAGAGAATTCCACCTAAAACCAAATAAGACAACATTCAGTTCAATTAAACCCTAAAATCCCACAAAATAAAAATAAAAATAGAAGTGTTTACAATACCGTAGAGGCATTAGAGACTTCTGACTTTACATTCAGTATAAACTGAACTTTTGAAGATGGCATCTCTGCAGACTCATTTTCAGCATAATATTTCAGTTCTGCAAGAGCCAGCTGGTCAGTCACAATGAACTCTTCCTCATAAGGAAACATACTGCAGAGTAAATCTATTTCTGAAATTTGTATCTCTGCTTCTTCTCGGTTAGTCATTTCTGTCATTTCCTAAGCAAAGAAAAAATCAGGAAGAACAAAATGGGCTTGAATGTGGGACGAAGTTCATGAACTACTCTGACATAAACCATAGTAATCCTTATTACCAACCCCACCAAAACTGGCTTGTACACCTCGGGCAGTCAGGAGCACAAAGACAGTCTGTGCTACAGCTGGCCACCTGAGACCAGCCAGCCTCAGGGGACAGTCTGCAAATGCCATCAGCTATCAGTTCTACTCCTGAACAAGTGCGAGTGGCAGCTCTCTTTTTGGAAAAAAAAAATATCCAAAACTTCTATGGACAGGAAACTGTTCTCCCAAAGGAAATGACACCTCCTGTTCCCTCTTGTGTTTGAGTTACACATGGCACAAACTGAAATGCAGGAGGCTCTGCCTGAACATTGGGAAACATTTTCTTTTATGAAGGTGACCAGGCACTAGAACAGGGTGCCTGGAAAAGTTGTGGAGTCTCCATCCTTGGGGATACCTAAAATGCTTCTGGACGCAGTCCTGGGCAACTAACTCTAAGTACCTTTACTTGAGCCAGGGGTTGGATCAGATGCCCTCAAGAGGTCTCTTCCAATCTCAGCCATTCTGTGATTCAGTGGCTGACCCCAGATGGGGCAGGATGCGTCACCAAACAGATTTCTCACCCAAAGGGCTGCATACCCAGGGACACAGCCTCTCCTGCTGCTTTGGTGGCCGCAGAGGTGGATGTTAGTGAGATACTAAAAATGTCAGCAAATAAACCCTCTAAGACTCATTTTGGAGTTTTAGAAAGCAGCGTCTTTTATTTCAGTGCTGGACATGTGACAGAATGATTTTCATCAATCATGCATAATAAGACAAGAGCTGGGGACAGAATATATTTCCCACTTACACGCATGTGTATAAATCCTCCCAGAAATCTTATGCATATTCGATTACTTTCCAAGAACCCATTTTAATGGCCAAGTCTCTGCTAATCAGAGCTTTGGAGCCAACTCTGTCTGACCTTGCATTTTAGACAGGGAAAGACTGCAAATAGAAGTGATTACGGAACACACATCTGCTCAGCACAGACCATACTGGACACAGGGCGTTATCATTTCTCTCTGAACAGTGTCTGGAAAAACAGTGTTTGAAAAAAAAATGCTATATAAAGAAAACATGCTGTCACAGGCACATCCTGTCCAACTTTCAAAAAATACAGTTACTTAGATGAAACTTTACTTTAGCTTAACTAAAATCATTCCACTTCCTTTAACAGCAAACACCTCCCGTAGCACTGCGAGGTGCCCGCGCATGCGCTGACACATGTGCTGACACGTGCCCACCTCCGCACACACCCCACACCCCACACCCCCCCCCCCCCGTTCCCGCCCTCCCGGCCCCACAACGCCCCGCGCCGGCAGCGCTGATGGCACCCGGTAGCAGCCGCCCAGACGTCCGGGGATAAAGCGGAGTTGCCAGGCTGCCCCGAGACGCAGCCATGCGCCGCCAAGCCGCCCGCCCCGCAGCACCGGCAGGTGAGGGATGAGAGCCTCCCCCCGTTTCCCGATGTTGCTGTCACACTCCTACCGCCGCGGCCGGCTCTTTCCCCCCGCACTCGGGGACTCGCGTTCCGCCGCGCTCCTCAGCCTCCGCTCCGACTGGGGCATTCGGCGCTCCTCATTGGTCGGGGCGCCTGTCAGTCAAGATGCGGCCGGCGGGGCGGGGGTTGTGCGGTGGAGCGAGTGCGTGCGGCGGGGCCGGGAAGCGGAGCACATGGGCGACGGGGCCCGCCCGGAGAGAGGGGTGAGTGAGGGTGCTAAGGTCGGGACGAAACAGAGTGACAGAACGTCCTGAAATGGAAGGGACGCACAGGGCTCATCGATTCCAACTGCTGTCCGTGCGTAGGACAACTCCCAACATTCACACCGTGTGTTTGAGGGCATTGTCCAAATGCTTCTTGAATGCTGGCAGACTCGGTGACATGACTGCTTCCCTGGGGAGCTGTTCCACTGCTCCACCACCTTCTGGGTGAAGAACCTTTTCATTCTTAGCAGAGGGCTGGAGCACCTCTGCTATGAGGACAGGCTGAGAGTTACGATTGCTCAGCCTGGAGAAGAAAAGGCTCCAGGGAGACCTTACAGCAGCCTTCCAGTGCCTGAAGGGGCTACTGGAAAGCTGGGGAGGGGCTTTTTAAAAGGGCAAGTAGCGATAGGATAAGGGGGAACGATTTTAAATTGGAAGTGTGAAGATTTAGATTAGATATGAGGAAGGTGATCTTTATGATGAGGGTGGTGAGGCACTGGCACAGGTTGCCCAGGGTGAATGCCTCTTCCGTGGAAGTGTTCAAGGCCGGGTTGGATGGAGCATTGGGGCAGCCTGGTCTGGTGGGAGGTGTCCCTGCCCATGGCAGGGGAGTTGGAACTAGATGGGGTTTAAGGTTCCTTCCAACCCAAACCATTCTGTTATTCTAATATCCAACCTAAACCTTCCTGGCACATCTTCCTGCCATTCCTTCACGTCCTGTCATTGGTCACAGAGAGGAGACATGAGCATCTCCTCCTCTTTCCCTCTTGTGAGGAAGCTCTAGACTGTGATGAGGTCTCCCTTCAGTCTCCTCTTCTCCAGGCGACTTCAGCTGCTCCTCATACGATTTCCCCTCTAAAGTTTTCACCAGCTTTGTAGCTGAGGTGGGTTGAGCCTAGCTGAGCTGGGATGGGACAAGCTGGGAGGAGTGCCTAGCTGATGTGTGCTGAATCCTGGGACACGCCTGCTACTCGCTGCTGCCGCTGCTGGGCCTGCAGCGCCCCACTGGCACTGGGTGTCTTGCGGAGCCTGCTCTCTCGTCTGCTGCCGTGCCCAGGTGGTTTCCCAGGCTTCCCTCTGCGAGCGTTTTTCCTGCATCTCCCTACTATGCAGGTGCGCATATGGTCATTTGCAGACTGATCTTCCTTACCGGAAAAAGAAAGTGAAAATCAATCACCCTGTTGTTTTATTGCTGTAGCTGTTGGGCTCTGCAGTGCTTTTCCTTATGTGGGCTGTTTCATGGAAAGTGCTGGTGGAGGACCTGCAGGACAAGTCTGTCCAGACAGATGTTCGCAGTTTAAAGTATCCATGCTGTCCTAGTAGGAGTAAAGTCAGCCTGGAAAGGGTTTAACTGTTCAGATTTTCTCATATAAGATCAAGTGTAGCTTTTTTTTTTTTTGCTGGTGAGGGTGCTGTAGTGGGAGTTTGTTGGATGAGCTATTGCTTCCTTTTATAAAATCATAGAATGGTTTGGGTTGCAAGGGACCTTAAAGATCATCCCATTCCAACCCCCTTGCCATGGGCAAGGACACCTTAGATCAGGTTGCTCAAAGCCTCATCCAGCCTGGCCTTGAACACCTAAAGAAATTGAATGTTAAGTTCATGAAGTGGCTGCCTACCTGTCATTTAACAAATGGGTAATCTGTCTTGAAGTTGTGATTCAGAAATGGTTTTTGTTCTAAAAGCTCTCTGTGGGTATCACACCTAAACTCTTCCCAGTTTAGTTTCTCTCTTTCTCTTGGGTTGGCCTCATTTTTTGTCTGTGGCAGCTCCGTGCAGACAGGTATTCTCTGTGGCTGATTTGCTGCTCAGTAGGAGCTAAGAAATGGTTTTCAGAGAATAGATGTTACAGGTTAGATTTAGTGCCATGCTGACTTGTGTATGTGAAGGGTTAGGCCAGCCTGCATCATGTGCATAAGGCTATAGAGATTTGGGTTTGAACCCTTTTATCTTTAATCATTTCATTGTATAGTGTATGTTGATTTTTAAATTTACCCCATCTTTTTGATTAATGCTTTGTGAGATAAGGCACAGGGCCTCACAGGGGCTATGGACTAGAAGCGAAAGTGCCCTACCATATGTGCAGTAGCCAGCTTTTTGAAGGCAAGCACTTGAGTTAGGATTTTGTAGTTGTAGATCATTGCTGTCTCAAAGAGTTTACAGGCATACCAAATAATAACTCATCTAAATTATTTACTTGGTATGTTGGGAAGTCAGTCTCCTTCACTGAAGAAAATGAAAAATCATAACTCCCGTTGCCTGTATATGTTCAAATATATAGAGTGTGTGAGACTTCATCAAAGATACAAGGAATTTACAGCAAGGAAAACTGAAAGATTGTAATTGCTAAAACCGTGAAGATTTAATTTGGATAAACCCAATTTTTTTTCCTAAAATCCCCACGTTATTAGTTAAAGTACAAGTCCTAAAGATTTGTAGGAGTTTTGATCCACAAGTCAGAGTCTCATCTTGCTCTTCTGTATGCTGCTTTTGATTTAAGGTTTTAAGTCATTTGGGTTTTACAGTTCACGCTGTGATCTTGCCTCCTCAACAGTTGCTATTTGTTTCATCTTAAAGTATAATTAATTTATTTTCTTTTGAAAATGTCAAATTAAAACAACTCATTTCATCTCAAGGGAAGTCTTGGCCTTAAAAATAATTTACGGTTTAGCAATAAACAAGAAAAAACAAAACCTACCTTCTAATTTACTGTTTTTCTTTGCTAGGTCACTGTTCCATGTAAGAAAATTTACAGATTACAAATATGGGGAAGAAACGCGTCAAAGGCAAAACTGTACAGTCTGAATCTCCAGATACAGTGGGTATGTTTCCTCAGAGAAGCCTGTGGTCCTCATGTTTGTTATAACCTCAAAGAGGGTTTGAAATCTCATTAATATTAGAAGGCCTTTACACTAGTCACTGGCTTTGAAGTCTCATTTATAACGTGTGGGTTTGTGTAATTGAAACTGAAGTCTGCCAAGAAACATTAGTGTTGCTACTTTTCTAAGTATGCTAGAAAATAATAATCCTGTCCTGAAGATCAGGGTTATTTTCTAGTTTTCAAGAAACTCAGTTCTTTGCTGATACAGATTGTATCAAATCACATAAAATTCCTCAGAATATAAAGGGTTTGTAGGCTCAGCTGCTAAGCTTGTCATGATAGATTTAAGTAGCATTTTCCTACTGAAGATTTTGTTGTAGAAGATTCTCACTTCACAAAAAAGATCATAATTAAAGTATTGCTGTGAAACACTTATCTTCACATTAGCAACTAACTCAGTGCTGGCCTTGGACACCTCCACTCTCTAGTCGTAGTGCTTTTTTGTTAAAAGCTCTTTCTCTTCCTCACTTTCTGTTCCTTTAGGGAAAATCCGAAATTGTTAATGCTGTTCTTCTAGCTGGCTCTCCCTGTATTGAAATTTTATTTTGTTGCTTACCTTGTTTATTCTAGCTTCTGTTTTCATTTACACAGTGTAGCATTCTCTTCTACCACCTTGTCTACCACCTGGTTGGTGTAGACTGCGTCTTGCCCATCTGTTTTGTTGATTCTGACTGGGAAAACATGTTCAGCCATGCCAGTTTAGCTGGGAGAGGATGTGCTTAACTCTTAGCCAAGACGGTTAGTGTGATGGCCTGTTTAATTTAAATTCAGGTCTACTTTACTTTGATTTCCTGCTTGTCCCGGTCTTGTGGTAGTTTCTGCGTCCTATGACTTTTCAGCTTTTTTTGTCTTTTTTTTTTTTTATTCTCCTGGAATAAAGATCAGTGTCTGCTATGACTGTTCCTCATTTTTCTCCAGCAAAAAAAAGTTATGGTGCAGTTGCTGATGGCATCTTACTACTTAGCCTAGAAATAGGCTAGCTTACCGTAACAAAGTCTGTAAAGCCGCGAATGTAAACTACAGCTGGTCATTGTGAATAGTTCCCCTGTATAGTAGCAGCCAATATACAAAAGGTTTGTTTAGAAAATGCAATTTTGAAGTTGTAGATGAAGCTTGTGGGTTTTTTTTTAAAAAGGCTTAAAGAACACATCTAAATATCTATTTGGCTCATACTGGCTAGCATTTGTACTATGGTAAAATCCTATAAACTTGGACAGAAATAGAACGATAGGTACAAAACTTTTTACCAGTTCCAGCTCATGCCAAGAAAAGTTTTCGATATCGAGGCTTTAATCTTGTGTATGGTCCTCAACAAAGATTGGGCCTCTCAATTCAAGAAAGATATTGAGGTGCTAGAGCGGGTCCAGAGAAGAGCAACAAAACTGGTGAAGGGTCTTGAGCACAAGTCCTATGAAGAGAGGCTGAGGAAGCTGGGGTCGTTTAGCCTGGAGAAGAGGAGGCTCAGGGGTGACCACATCGCTCTCTACAACTATCTGAAAGGAGGTTGTAGACAGGTGGGGGTCGGACTCTTCTCCCAGGCAACCAGCAACTAAACAAGAGGGCGTGAGCTTAGACTCTGCCAGGGAGGATTTAGGCTGGATATCAGAAAAAAGTTCTTCATAGAATGAGTAATCAGGCATTGGAATGGCCTGCCCAAAGAGGTGGCGAATTCACCATCCCTGGAGGTTTTCAAAATAAGACTGGATGTGGTACTTAGTGCCATGATCTAGTGATCATGATAGTGTTGGATTAAGAGTTGGACTTTATGATCTTGGAGGTCTCTTCCAACCCAGATAATTCAGAGCTGTTATGCTATCTGAGCAATAAAAATAGCTTTGTAGCAAAGAACTTAAGCCAGTTGAATTGTGTAAACAGGTATGTAATTCTTCTCAATAATAGTTTCACACAAATGTGATTTTTTTTTTTACACGTTAAGTACATAGAGCATTTTCCTTTTAGCCTGGGTTTGTTTGCTCTGTGCTGTTTGACTTTTGACGTAACTCTTTGTACTGTCAGATATTTGACCCTGTATTTGCAATTTTAGATATTTGTAACTGCGAACAGTGAAGAATTGTAGACTGATGATAATAATGTCTTAGAAACCTACACTGTAAAAAAAAAAAAAAGTTCCTCATTTTCTATTTGGAAGAACTTTAATTAATTTGCATACACATGGTCTGTCAATTGCACTTTCTCTGTATGTAACTTAAGCTTCCAGGTATCTTCTCTTCATAGGAGTGACAGTGTAACCAAAAACCATAGAAGTTAAACAAGAAAAGAAATAAGATAATTAAACTCCTAATAGTAGCTCGTAGCAACAGATGCCTGTTCTCAGTGTAACCCTTCTTAGCAGGGTTTGCTGAAATAGGTGGAGTTCACACCAGGCCCAGAAGGTACTGCTCCAAGTAGGAGGTAGTATTGTCATGCAGAGTGATAAAGGTATAGGTGGGATGACTCTGTCATTCTTTTTTACCATAGTCTGCTGCATAATTTCACTGAGGCAGCTCAGATGGAAGCATAATCTCCACTTGTGTAGGCCAGCTGGATGCTGCCTTGGTGATGGGAAGCTGTGATAGTGGGCTGTGGCTGCTCCCTGGGAAGTGTGGGTTTCGTAATGCCACAGTAGTAGAAGCCCACACCCTGGCAGAGTAGGTAGATTTGTATCCAGAAGTTTTGTCAAATTCTCTGACTAGATGTAGAGTTGAGTGATAGTTTTTAGTAATGCAGTAGTTGAGGATGAAGCAACAATATCCCTAACATATAAAGGGGGGAAGAAAGGACTTCTAAATTGTCGATGTTTCTTTGACTCTAGAAAGGCTGTCTTAGCATTTGAATTGCTGTCTGTGTCTTTGAAGCCTTGAGACGTTTGCATTTGTTATGACATCTATATCCTGCTTGTGCTTTTTATTTTGTAGAACCTGTGTGCAAGCATATTCGTAAAGGACTGGAACAAGGTCATCTGAAAAAGTCACTGCTGAACGTGGAGTGGCATGTGTGTCAGGACTGCAAGACGGACAATAAGACAGAAGAGAAATCTGAGGAGGAGACTGAAAGCCCTTCGATATGGTTATGTCTAAAATGTGGCCATAGGGTATCTCCTGTTTTGTTGTTATTTTGTCTTAATATCCTGCAGTGCCTCATAACATAGAGGAACAAGAGAGCTTTTAATTAAACTCTTATATTCTCTTTTTTTATTTTAAATGTGGTGTTACATAAATGATTTGATACTGTAGTGTGATAGAAAATGTCTGCTCTGAATTCCAAATGAAGTGCTTAGGAGCTTGGCACAAAGGCATTTAGCAGACTTAAGGCTGAAACTTCATCTTAGGGGCTTACTTTCTAGAAAGTCTGAATTATTTCACTAAGAAAATAAAAATTTCTGTTAATGCTACTAATTTGTGATTTTTACAATAAGATATTGTGCTAACGTTAGTTGATTAAACTTAAAGCTATGCGATGTTGAAGAGATTTTTGGGTTTGGGTCTGTTTTTCAAGCTGTTCAAACTGGAATTTACAAATTGGATATTTGATCCCAAAGCAACTTTATAGTTATTCTGCTCCCAATAAGTTACTCCTCTCTCTGCAGAAATAAGTGACTTGTAATAGAGAACTGTCTCGTCATCCTAATTAGTTTAACATAATCAGTTTTCATTTTAATCTTTTGTTTATATTCTGACTTTACGTACGTTTCATTGATAGTCAACTGGATTTTGTGACACTTCTGGTTATCAACATTATAGGGCTGTGGCAGAAATTCTCCAGAACAGCATGCTTTAAAGCATTATACCACGCCGAGATCAGATCCACATTGTTTGGTTCTCAGTTTGGACAACTGGAGTGTGTGGTGAGTTTGTCAGGCAATGCTTATAAGACATTGCTAGAGGGCATCAGAGACTGGGATGTAATCTGTGTTTTCTTTTCTTTGTGATTTCTAGGACTTACCTCTAGTATAAAGCACATCCACATACACAATTCCCAACGGCCTTGGTTTAATATTTGCTGAATAAATATTACTTATAGAATTTATAACTAGAAAACCTTAATAATTGAAGTTGAAATTGACCAACTAGTAAATGATGTTGACTTCACACTTTACTGCTTTTGCTTGTCTCAATACTGACATGTAGAAACATATGTCATTATGTAACTCTAAATCTTATCTTTCAGCCTTTCAGTAGCTTTCAGAAGCTACTTTCTGAAGCACAGTGAGAAATTTAATTACTTTTTTCCCAATAAATGTAACTTCTTAGTAATATATATGTAGTTAAGAAATGCAGCTGTAGAATTTCAGGATGCTATTGCATCAATCCATACGAATTCTATCTCTGGTAATATATCCTTCTCTTAAAAGAAAAATTCCTTCTCCTGAAAGGAATAGTCTTAAAAGGAATAGCATATTACTGTGTAAGGAGAAACGTTAATTTTTTGTGTCATACAGAAATACTGTGCCTTAGGTAAAGCTTTCATTTTGCCTTGTAACCTTTTTGTGAACTTACTGTTCATCATTTTGTTAATTTTATATAACATTATTGCTTTACTTGATCGTATTTTAACTGTTATATGCAATGACCAATACTTTCATTGAACTGTAGAATGGAAATGGACTTCAATAATGTTTATTACTAGTGAAATTATTTTTTAATTTAAACCAAAAACTTTTTTGATCGGAACTTAGTAATTCTATGAATGTGTGAATAAATCTTTGTAGCATGCATGCATATTTAGTTGAAATTGGATTTGAATAGTACCTACAAATGGTTGAAAGAAAAAGTTTTGAACATGTAGAGAAAAAGGAGAGTTCTAGTAATTCGTTAAGTTCTCCTCTTCTGGGGTTACAAGTGCTATTGTACATATTTTCTGTACTGGTCTGGCTTACTAGTTCGATCAACTGAATGTTTTTCCCCAATTGGTCAAACAGCCATCATTGAAAAAGCTTCTTTCCAATCTCTTGATTCCTTCAAGGCCTCCTATAAAAACTTTTGATGGATGAAAGGTTATGCTGTTAAGAATTGCCTGTCAAGTAACTATCATTCGCTATTCCGTGAGTGAGAATGCCTATTTTTATAATGAAACAGACAATAAATACATACTCAGTGATCCAAAGACTGATGCAAGTTTTTTCAATGAGACATGAAGAAATGTGAAGATTGCAGCTCATTCCAAGGATGTTAGATATTTAGGGAAGCACTTTGCTGCAGATTTCTGCTGCTTTTAGTATCAACAAATATAGTCTGGTTTATGGTAATCCTGGAATCTGCTAAATGCATTTGTGCTGAAGAACTGTAATCATATGTTTCAAAGTGCAGAAGTATTTGCATACTCTTCAATATCTTTTGACAGCTCTTCAAAGAGTTGGTTGGGCAGAACTACGAAATTAGTACATACAACTCTCCTTTGGCTGTGTGTTCTGGCAGAATTTTACTTTTACTTCAGCCTTTATCATGGCAGTTTCTACCATAATTTTGTTTAAAACAGATTAGTGGCCTAACCACACAGTTATTTGCTCTTAAAGAGACAAATTTATATCAGCAATGGAAAAGCAAATAAAATTGTGCAGAATTAATGGAGGACACTGGTTTGTTTCTTATCCAATTTAAATATAATGAAGTGCTTGCTTGGCTAAAATTCTCAGTGTTTTTCCATGGCATGAAATTCGCAAGTTGTTTTCTTTAGTGCCTAGTAGTTTCTTGGTTTGGGCACAATTTTCCCTGCGTTTATTTTTTTTCTTCCAGATTAGGTTTCGAAGAACATCTTTTAAGGGTTTATTTTATATCTGTGAATGGCAACCTCCAGTCACTGAAATAATTTAGTAAAGATAAATTTTAAACTTTTTTTCTTGATCAGAGAAAAGATTAAACTCATCTCTAAGACTTCTAAATCTTAAAACAAAGCTCATAGTTTTATAACTTTGTGTAATGAATTGTGTGAAACAGGCAAATAGTTTACAATTTTTAAATACTAAAGAAAAGAATTAATTGTTTTTCTTGGGGGGGCCTGAGACAGGTGCTACCTATGTAATAATGAAGTTGTGTATACCACTTCCACCCGACTGGGTCAGACTGTGGATTATATTAGAAAACAAGTTTATACCAGCTCATCGCATACAGGTAAGTAACTATAATATACATACAGTAAATCATTGAGCCTCTTAAATGTAGGAAACGGTGCTGTAAATCAAGAATTTATACTAAATTAGATTTGAATTTTCAAGCACCTCATGATATATTAAAAAATTTCTTCCCTTTTTTTTTTCCCGTGTCAAAATTCTGGTAGCATAAGCAACATCCTAGCTCATGGACCGAATTGAACCAGGATTTCGCACGGTGTCCCCTAAACCTTTACAGACCAAAAATATAGGAAAAGGAGGAAAAAAGATATAATTTTGCTGAGACTTCTAAATTGTGATGTACAGTTGTTCTATAAGTAAGGAGTTGACTTTCAGTACTTAGAATTGCTGTGTTTATTCATCAGTATTGCTCAGTCTGTCTTGAGCTCTGAAGGAAAATTGTCATTGCTTAAGGATTATTCGATCTGATTTTTAAAAAGTGTTTTTGTAGGTATATATGAATATATAAGCTGGAATGACTTAAGTCTCGAGCTGGTGTAGCACATTTCCTGACGGAAGGAGTATACAAGAGGGTTTATCTGCTGGGTCTGTACATTTAGTATAGGTAGCTGCAGTGGATTCAGAACTCTCTGAAGTACCATGTTCAGCCAAGCAGTTTACCTATGAAATGTGGTTGTTTAAAGGGGAAAAAACAGCACATCCCTCTGTTTCCTCATTCCCCATAGCCACAATGCAAAACTGGTTTTGCACAAGGCATTCCAACTAGAAAACTTGGAAGAGTTTGTGTATCAACATAAATTCTATAACTTGCAGCTATGAAAAATTCCGCCATCCTACACTTGGGTCAAATCCTAGCCCCCTTGAGAAATAGATCACAACCATCCAGCAATGTCAAGTGCTCTGTGTCTCTGAATATATTTTCAGGAAGCAGCTGAGGTTTTCCCACAGGGACCAGAATCCTTCAGTGGGTTTGGTCTGTCTTTCCATGATACGTACTTTCTCTGCATCTAATGTTTGAACTTCACATCAGTTGCTAGAATTTTCTTCTCTGGTTTGAACTGGGAAACGGATGAATACTTGGGTGCAGTTGTTCTGTTTCAGGTATTCCATCTGTTGACCATCCATCTGGTTCTTGTCTGTTTGTAAAGATATTATTGCCTGGTTCCCTTGCATTCTCTGAGCTGACATTATATTACTTTAAAACTTGTACTTTAAGATTGCTTTAAAATCTTGGCCTACAGCCATTATCAATATTAGACTGCCAATTTCGCAGAACCAGTTTGGGTGTTATTCTGAAAACTACCTGGAATTCCCTTATGGTTTTATTAAACAAGTCATTGATACTTTGGGATACACACCAAAGTAATTCTTGGGAAAGTATCTCTTGAAAAATACAAATCTTCCAGTTTCATCTCTTTGGATTCATGAAATGAACATGTGAGACCTCTGCATTTCATTTCAGATGGTAGTACCATGTCAAAAGGGTCATCTCGCATGCCATCTTGTTGGATTCTGTATAAAGCCCTAACATTAGGTGATTTGCAACAGGAATGAAATTTCAGACAACACGTGCAGAGTTTCAGAGATTTTTGGCATGAACAGCTTGTGGGCCAAGTGGCATGCTCATGTTTGAGTTGTACATTGATCTGAAATGGCATTTTAGGGTTTTCTTGGTTTTTGTTGTTTTGTTTGAGATATTTGGCTTGTTTTTTCTTTTTTTAAATCCTGTTACCTAGACAGTTTGTGAACCTAAAGCGGTAGTGTTATGTTTATACAAATACAGAATTCATTATCGTATGTTTATTTTAAATGTTGTAGATTGTTGCCTATAATAACTGTTTCCTAGCCCATTGCTTGTTACTGGTATGTTTGATTTTATTATTTCAGTAGAAAAACAACAGGAGAACAAAGAATTTGAAAATAAAAAAGTAGAAAAAGACAGTAAAAATGAGCAAGAAAAAGAAGTCTCACTTAAAGAAGAGAATTCTCATTCAAGTACTAACTTGGAAGTGACTGTGAAAGGACTTAGTAACTTGGGGAATACATGTTTCTTTAATGCAGTGATGCAGGTATGGTACTTATTGCTGCTCTAAAAAATTCGGAACAGAAAGGAAAAAAACAACCCACAACAACCCCACCCTCAGTAGTGTTCAATACACAATTAGAATGTTATTTTTTTTCTGCCAAGAATGATGGGTTTGTTCTAAAAATAATGTGTTGGCCCAGTGAAATATGAAGAAATGGAGCTGCAAGTTCAGACTTGCTTTAATGGAAGACATAACAAACTGCCCTGTCCTTGAGGGACAGAATCTTTCACTGATAGATTGAGCACTTCCAACAACCTAGTTTAGGAAGAAAAGATAAAATAGTCTGGCATGTCATCCTTGCTGACTTCTTTGAATGCAAGAGATTAATAGCCAAAAAACCGCGGATATTTACTGAAACAAAAATCTCCCTCTCAGCAACTGGAAATCAAATAAAAGTAAATGTTAACAGGATAAGCATATTGCATTGCCATCTTGTATGTCTTGCTCAACTGAGAAGTATTCAGATAGAATAAACTTGTTCTTTCATGTGTATTAAAACTTGCCTGCAATCTTGTGTTCTTTGGCTCTTGTTTGAGTAAAGCTCCAGTATCAAAACTCCCACTGGCCTTGCGGGTTTTAGTAAATGGTTTGATTCTTTTTTAAAAACATGTTTTAAACCAAGCAGATATGCTCTCTGCATTTTCTGTTTTGATTTTAGAAACAGACTGTAGTAAATAGACTGTAAAAATATCAGATATATATATAGAGGACCCTTGTAAGTCCTATTAGCTGAATGGAATGTACCTTTGACTGTTAAAGACTGATAGAATTTTCAGAGTGGTAGTTACTGCTCTGCTTCTGTGTTTGGGCAAAATAAATTACTGCTAATCTGTCCTCTTGTTCCCCAGTAACCAATCTTTTTCTTTATGTTCGACAGAATTTATCACAAACTCCAGTCCTGAAGGAGCTGCTTAAAGAAGCTAAAATGCCTGGCACAACAGTTAAAATTGAGTCACCTGAGTTATTCATGGTATATGTGCTTCAACCTCCATAGTGTTTCTCTCTATCCTTCCAATCTATTAAAGAAACAAGCAATACTCATCTCTGAATTTTAAAGCTGTTTCAGCTAAATACTAAGAAGATTAAGATGTAAACTCAGTGGGAATTTCACCATTGACTTCTATAAAGATGCAAAGTGAAAGAGCAGTGATTCAATACTTAAGTATTAGTTGTCAAAGTAGTACTTATGTTGTCATTAAAGTATTTAAAGGATGAAAATGCGTAACTTTTGCTGTAGTGTCGCTTGCTTAAATGCAAAATAGGAAACTAGAGGATGGCCTGTTGATGCAGTTAGGGATTTGGATGGTAGGGAAGGGTTGTGCATTTTAAGAATTGTATCGTTTTCCTAACAAAAGCAAGAAACCCAGAGCTATAACGAAGCAATAAATAATAAATTATTTTTAGCTTAGTGGTTTGGTATCATCTCATTAGAAAGCATGTGTTGATTTTGTTATATTAGCTTATTGCCATTTTGGAATTTTCTGTGTGCTTTTTATAATAATGTTTTCAAGAACTGACGTGTTTGCGTAAAGCAAGACTTACTCCAGAAGAATTTGTCACCAAGTTAAGGCAAAATGACTTTATTGCTTTTGTTTAAAATAGGAACCTCAGCTGATAAAACTGGATCAGCCAGGTCCTTTGACCTTAGCCATGTATCAGTTCCTGACAGAAATGCAAGAGACAAATAGAAGGATAGTCACTCCTAAGGAACTCTTTGCTCAGGTTTGTAAAAAGTGAGTATCTGTACAACTGCATGTCTTAGTGAGTATGAAAAAAAATTGTTAGTTGTTTAAAAGGAAGGTCAGTTTTTCTCCCTTTTTTTTCTTGAGCTCACGTCACAGCATATAAAATTTGTATAATAAGTTTTGAAAGAAGAGGATAAAGTGCAGAATATAGATGAATAGAATTAAAATGAAAGATATTCAGTGACACTTTCTGATTAGCTAGGTTCATGTTTTTAGAGAATACCACCTGTAGACACTTGTTTCTTTTATGTACATACATGCTTGAGACTTTGTCCTTTTGTCTAGTATGAACTGGTTTTACTTTATCTATCTCCGAGTTCAGTTATGCTTTACAATTATTGTTTCACTTAACAGAGCAATACGATTTAAAGGTTATCAGCAGCAAGACAGTCACGAATTGCTTCGTTACTTACTTGATGGAATGAGAGCAGAAGAAATCCAAGTGAGTGCTAATTTCTTAGTTGTTCATACCTTTCTTCTTCATATCTCAGACCAAGACTTCCTTCTCTGATCAGGGGAGAAAAAACATTCTTTCTGAAAGAGTCCGTCCCTGTAGTGTGGTTTGTGTTGTCCATAGCACTTGCTTGAAGCAGATTGGCAAAAGAACTGTAGAACAGGCAGCCTCTAAGCAGTAGGGTTGTGAAAGAGCCACCATGGGTATTACTATTTTCATTTAACAGACTATTCAAAGTGAGAAGTTTGTTTGCAGCCTGCATCTCTTACATAAGTTTCACACATTGTTTTAAGTTTCTAAAATAATCAAGTAGAAAGGTTCAGTTTTGCCTGCTCTAAAGTTCTTCAGTTAATTTAGCACTTCTAATACAAGTGGGTTTTTGTGCTTCAGAAATAGATAGACTTGTCAAAAACTTCTACAGAAGAAATGGGTTTGGAGTATGTGTAGTCACCTGAAAGAACGTAATTTTGTCTTAATTTCTGAAATGCCTGAAAGTTCCCTTGTGGAAATTCCGTGATTTTTTTTTTTTTTTACTGCTTTTAATTTGGGAAAGTTTCATCTTTAGACTGATTTTCTTGCTTACTACTTGCAACATTATGGTTGCAGGCTTGTTTCTCAGCTGGATGTTTGTTCAATATCCACAGGAAGTATTGTGCATCTGTACAGGCGTTTGTGGTGTTTGTACTGATTCTCTTAAATGGTGAAGATTAAACTTTTCTTCATCTGAAACATTCTGTATATTTAAGCAAACTAGCTTAGGAAATTGTACAGTGTGCATTTGTTTTGAAAATTTCAGCAAATAAGTGTTGGAATACTGAAGGCACTGACTGACTCTAATGAACAAAATGAAGAAGAACTTAAAAAGAAAATTAAAGGTAATTTAAAATCTTTTTCTGTTTCATTGAAGTACACAAAGTAATGCTAATAGTATGAACTAAAAGATATAAGTTTAGTTTTACAACTTTGTGCCTTCCTTGAATATGAATGTTTCCAGAATATAAGGATCAGTTCAGTATGACATTTAGATAAATAGACTAAATGTCGTACTGAACCTGGTGGCATTTCCTTCTTAACAGTGTAAGAAAGAGTTGATTCTATAGACAGTGTACATTAAAGTGTGTTTGGGTGGTATTTAATCATTCAACTATTATGTAAGAAATGAAAATATTACCATGTGACTGTAATGATTTATTCAGTCCTAATAGTCCATTGTTGACTAACAGTGGTATAAAAGTACCAAACAGTGATCAGAAGAGTTTTTAAACTTTTCAACATGATTTAGGTTATAAGATGAAAAGCAAGTTTAATTTCAGACTATGTGCTACACTGAAAATAAAACTTGAGGAAATCTGGTTCGTTTGTAGGGCATCTGTACAGACAAAAATTGGTGCTTGTTTTTTAGGTTCAGACAGCTGTTTAATTTCTGAGCGAAAATGGGAACTTTTACTGGGATGTAGTACTTCTTGAACAAACACATTTCCCTGGTTTTTTTCCGTTGAAAGTTATAAAAGAGTCAATCTGTCTTCTGCAAATGCTTTTTTCACCGCCATTCCTTTGATGCATAAAAATATTGAGAATCTTGCTGTACTTCCTGAGGAAAACTAGAAAAGACCAACACTTTCTATAACGTATCTTGCATACTGTATTCCCTTTTTTATTTGGTATGCCGTAACTCAGTTTCTTGCCTGTATATTATATGTAATAATATGAGCTTTAATATATACTTTGTCAATTCCCAGAATACGAAAAGAGGAAGGGAATACAAAGTTTTGTAGACCGAATCTTCGGTGGAGAATTAACCAGCACAATTATGTGTGAGGAATGCAGAACTGTAAGTAAACTGCCTGCTTTGACACTGCCTAGAGTATAATTTTATATAATCTGCAGGAGAACCCTGAAGTAACTCTATGTAGAAATAAGTGAAATTGGAGAGGTTTGCTTCAGTTAATAAACTACTGAGAGCTGACTAGCTGCACACTTTTCAGAGAGGGGCATGGTTTGGCTGGGATCTTTCTTTCCTTGTGTTAGAAAGCTAGCCTTTTTCTGTAAGTCTTTTGAAAGAGATCAGCAACAGCAAGCTGTGCCTGCCAGAATAATTCACTCTCAGATTCCTGGTAAACACCTTCCAGTGGTACAGATTGAGTAGATGAATTGTTCTGCAACCAGCAATATGATGCCACGGGCCCTTTCCTTTTTCATCATATGATTAGTGTTTTCCCTTTCTCCCACTGGAACGCCCATGACGTTGCCAGAAGAATAGTTAAGCAAGAAGGCTTATTGGGATAATGCATCCTGAGAATGAAGTAATTAGTGGTATTAGTGAGAGGGATAGATGAATGTCAGGACAGATTGTAGTTTTCAGTCTCATAGGCCCTAAGTTGGGTTCTTGCATTCTAGGCCAGTGGAAAACTGAAATTTGTAAAAGTGTTTTTTTTCTTATTTCTGTGGTTATAGTTCTGCTAGGTTTTGGTTGTGGGTCGCTGTTTGTGAAGGTAGATAAGCTGTGTGTTACATTTGTATGCACAAGTGAAAGCATGCATTGAATGCAAACAAGGCTGTATACAAATAAGACTATTGATGGCAAGCCAGCCACTTCCAAACAAAGTTAAATTGGACTTCTATTCATTTAAAGGTGTCCTTGGTCCATGAGTCTTTCCTTGATCTGTCACTTCCCTTACTAGATGATCAGGTAAGAGAGTTGTACATGCTTGCTTTTTTTTTTTTTTTGCTTGTTATGAAAATGCCTTTATCATGCAATCATGAGGGACTGAATTTATGCATCTTTCTAAATCTGTCTTTTGGAATTTGAAAGTATAAATTGGCTAGAAAGATAAAAAATAAAATTTTCATGTCTTTCATGTAAGTTGCAGCTTATAAATTGTTTCTGAAAAATCACTGGGGAATAATCTAGTATGTTCCAATGTTGGCTTGCTATTGGAGAAGACTGAGTTGCAAAGAACAGTATTTCCCAATTCATCTTGACTGTTGTAAAACTGAACTAAATCGCATGACAGTGATGGATGCCTAGTGGTTACTTGAATGCTTTTGGTTGGTTTATTTTTCTTCTCTTTTTGTCATCCATTTTTCTGCACTGAGAGCAAGACAACTACTCCTAATATTCAGGTTATTCAATGAAGTTAAGCATTGTTATGATAGTATGCGAATAACTGATCAATTTTGATTTATTTGATTGATCTCATGGAACCTCAAAAGTACGTGATTTGCTTTGTGTTTCATATTGATAACAAATCTCAAATATTAGATATATAGATTATGTAGCACTGCTCACACAAAAGCTAATGAGTAAATATTGAAATGAAACCCCTTCAGGCAAAGAGATCACGTGTCTTTTTGCAATAGTCACATTTCCTTTTAGCAGAAGCAAACAAATTCTGTGGCAGGCAGTTCAACTGAAAATGGCTCCACTAGTGTTAGATGTTACTCGTCGGTGCATTTAATGAGATTTACATCTGCTGGAACCAAAGGTGATGTTGCCCCTTTACATGTTCAGAATTTGGCCTTTGACAGCCTTACTTTTTCATCCTGTTTCATTTTGCAAGTCAGTGTTTCACAAGGACTCCCTCTGGAGTGAGACATGGCATGAGTGGGTTAGTTGTATGTTATAGTCACTGACAGTTCTCTTTGGAATACTATTTTGTTATTCAGGATAGTAACATCTCTTCTCATGTAGTTGTTTTGTGGCTTTCTTTTAGAAAGTAAAAACTACAAATGAGAGAATCGTTAAGAAAAACAAAGAAAAGGAATCTGAAGAAGATAAAAACAATGACTGTTATCTTAAGCCAAACGATGAGTCCCCTGGTACAAGTAAGCACCTTCAGAAAAAAGCAAAGAAACAGGCCAAAAAACAAGCCAAGGTTGGTTTTGAGTATTTCACTTTCGTTAATGAAGTCTTTGCAACTTCTGATAAAACAAATTTTTTGCTTTTTCAGTTTAGATGGAGGAGAAGGAGGCAACCCAGAACTTCTCCTCACTCAAGTGTACAACTGAAAAGACCAATTGTAACTACATCTTTGCTATTAAGAAGTTGCATATTCTGTTAAAAGTTGCTGTGCTAGGAATAAGCTAATATCCAGAGGAATGTGAAATTCAAGTTGCATTAGTCTGAAGTAGCATTAATTTGCATCAGACAGTTGTTCTCCAGTCACCGATGGCAAAAATATTCAAAACTTTAGAATACAAGAATACAGACTTAATAAATGACTGTGAAGATATAAAGGAAATCAGTAGTTGTATTTTGAAGATACTCTGTGACAAGGAGCAGTGGGAACTATATCTGAGTGAGGATAAATTTCAGTATTGGTAGAATTAATCATCTTTGGTCATTAAATCAGGGATTGTTTTTCCCATCCTTTGCAGCTGCGGCATGCTACAAAAACCTTGATAAAGAAATGGTAAGAAATGCTAAATATAATTTAAAATTGCTCTGGTTTTTGTATTATTATGTATTATGTATTCCAATTTGCAGAGCCAGCGCCGCCAGCAAAAACTTCAAGGAAAGGTGCTTCAGTTAACAGATATCTGTGCAACTGAACAGTCAGAAAAAGACCTCAAGTATAACCAGGAATTGGAGGCAGAGATTAACTCTGAAACTCCCGATACAGAGCAAGAAGAGGAGTCATCAATTGAATGCAAAGATCACTGCTTAACTCAAGAAGACTTGAGTACACAGGGAAATAGTACAGAACTTCAGAGTATGCATGAAAATACAGAAGAGACAAAACAAGAGTGTGTAGAAAATGAGTCTGTCACGGCTCTCCCTATGGGAGGCTTAGAATCATCTATAAAGGTTGTAAATGGCCTTGACTATCTAACTTTGAAAGGGGATGAGGAAGATGAGGAAGAGCTTGCTACCAACTTCTCAAAACTACACTTGGATACCAATGCTGAATCTCCGACAAGTACCTTAGGTGACCTTCAAAGTGTTCCTGTCAAGACATGTGAAGTATCAACTGAAGATCCAGAAACAGCATTTTGTACTCTTGCAAACAGGGAAGACCTAAACCCAGAAGAAGGGTCAATCCATCACTGTTTGTATCAGTTTACTCGTAATGAAAAACTTACCGAGAGCAATAAATTACTCTGTGATGTTTGTACACAAAGACATTATGGACCAAAGAAGAACATAAAAAGTATGACAAGTTTATCTTTTGAAAGAAAAGTTTAAATATGTCCCTGTCTGCTGTCTGGGTAGGCAAGGGAGGGAGGGGCTATATTTCTAAAGTGGTATTTGTATAACTTTGACTTCTATCAGTTGAACTGGTACTTAGTGGGCTGGTTGTGAGAACCTCTTTAATTGAGCAGAATAGTAGGCTCACAAGCTTGGGTAAAGAATATGGCAGGACTGAAAGAAGAGTGAGCAAAGAGGAGTGGCTTTGGATTTATAGGCAGGGAAAAGGCATTTCAATCTGAAAATTCATTATGTGGATGAACATAGGGAATAGCTGTTAGGGAGGTGACTTTTCTTTCCTCAGAGTGTTAAAATTCTGCTGTGACAGTCAGGGAAATTGTGTCGGTGATTGCTCAGCTGGCCAATAAAAGTCGCATGAACTTCTGATTGTGAAGAGTTGTAGAGAATAGGCAAGAAGTCTTCCTGCTTGTGCATGACACTGCTCAGACATGGTGTGAGAAGTTACTTTTGTAAGATGGGATTTGCAAGACAGCAACTGTCTTAGAGTTCGTATTTAAGGGGAACATTCAGTTTATCACTCTCAGTAGGTGTAACACCCTAAAGAGTGAAAATACAGAAATTTTTCATGTAACATTTGTTTAGATGTTGATCACTGGTGTTTTTTTCTTTTCTGCAGGTGAAAATAAGTACATTTATACTAATGCCAGAAAGCAGATGCTAATCTCTCTTCCTCCTCCAGTTTTAACTCTTCACTTAAAGAGATTTCAACAGGTAAGCAGTAGGCTGATATATACCTTAATAGGTATATAAGCATGTAGTACCAACTTAAATACACTAACATTAGTTCTATGTTTCATTTCCTGTAAGCCTGTTTTGGTTTGTTGTTTGTTTTTTTTTTTTTAAGGTTGGAAGGCATTGGTGGTCTTTTTTGTGGTCTTTGTGGAGTTAGGGGGAGTTAGGGTATGTTTTCCTGAAATGATATTCCATCAGTTATCTGGAAACCACTGTTTTGTGAGCTTCTCTACAATATATTCCCTCACTATTATTATTGGGTACTGTATTAAGTAGTATCTTAGCATTAAGTTACAGTAGTTCATGGAATTTACATTTCAGTTACGGATAGATAGAATTGCTTACTAAATGAATGTAACATAAGTCAGTAGAATTGGAAAAGGGAGGATTCCAAGCCTTACTGAGGTGAGGGGGAGAGAGAAGAATGGAAAGGAATGCAACTTCAGTCTTTATTATGGACAACAAAATAAAGTGGCTTACCTGTTTGTGAGCTGTAGAAAAAAAAAATCACTTAGGGCTTTAGGTTTTCAAAGAAAGAGGAAGGGAATGGGAGTCAGTATTGCATCGTCTAAAATTTAAAGCTGTTCAGTATTTTAGGCAGAATACTTGAAAAATAAGGGAGGTGATTTTAAGTAAATGAAGAACATTTTCACAGAGAAAATGAAAATGTGTAGCCTGTTCCAAGAGACTGTAACATTTGTCATCTTCTCCTTCTGCTTTTCCAGTTTGATACTGGAAGATTATTTGAATAAGGTTGGAGTAGAAGTTATATCAGTTATGACAATATAGAATTAGATCTTCAGGCATACTACAGTATCTGAGAAGCAAGATGTCCTCATAGTTACATAGGTACATTAGAGCTGATTCTTTTTCCACTGTCTGCTACCATTAAGTGACTGTAAGAGCAAGTTGAAGAGTCATCTTGACTTGTGCTACAGTGCAGCATGTGGAGACAAGGAGGTAATGCTGGGTAACTTTGGGTAGTAGAGAGAGAGTGTTGCATTTTTCCCATTTTGTGTAATATAAAACTAATTTTCTATTGCTGAAACTTTAACCTGAAAAATGTAGTAAGTAAGCATGAGTTTAAGTTTTAATATGCTACATTTTCATGTTACGGGGTTTTCCTCTTCTTTGTCTGTTTAAGGCTGGTTTTAATCTGCGGAAGGTTAACAAGCATATCAAGTTTCCAGAAGTGTTAGACTTGGCTCCTTTCTGCACAGCTAAATGTAAAGTAAGTGGGAAAACAAGCAGATCCTCCTTTCGCGTGTTCTGATGTGCTTTCACAATTAGACTCCTTAGTAGAATCTTCATAGAATGCTTGTCAAGCTTCAGTTGTTTTGTGTGGCATTACAGGATAACTTGTACTTGAGTCACTGCACTTCCACTGATGATAGATTCAGGCAAGCATTACAACTGTAACAACCAGCTTCACTTTCATCAGCAAACAAAGTGAAGCAAAGTGAAGAGTTTATATTCCAGCCTTGTTTAAAACCCAGCACCTGACTGACACCTAAACCTTTGCTTTTGTAGAACGTGGCTGAAGGAGATACAAAAGTACTGTACTCTCTCTATGGAGTCGTTGAACATAGTGGAACAATGAGGTCTGGGCACTACACTGCTTATGCTAAAATGAGAAATATAAACAACCATCTCTCTGATCTTGTTCTTCGAGGACGATTTCCTCAAGGTAAATAATGAGAAATATTACACAAATTATTTTTTACAGCAGAACAGTAACAGGATTGATTAGAAAAGAATTGAAGCAGTAACTTCTACTCCTAAATTCTTCCTTTCACAGCTTTAGAAACTGAACCAGTGAAAGGCCAGTGGTTCCACATCAGTGATACCTACGTACAAGCCGTGTCTGCATCGAAAGTGCTGAGCTCACAAGCCTATCTCCTGTTCTATGAGCGACTGCTGTAACTCACCTGAGAAGCCTTCTTATATGTGTGGCCATCTTCAAGTGGTCTGAAAGAAGGCAGAGACTTGCCAATCGTGTTCCTAACGTGTTGGAGCTGCTGTATCCAACTCCAGGAATACACTTCATGCTTCTTGGGCACACTGACATGTGTTTAACTTATACTTTTTCCTATGTTTTCACTACTTTTAAATAAAGGTATTTTCAAAATTACAGCTTTGAGCTTTTATTCAGTAACTTGAGTGTTGGCAAAGACAATTAACCACTACTTTTCGTTTCCTGAAAGCACTACACCTCTTAGCAGTTCTTTTGCTTTAAAGGGACCAGCTATAATTCTGAACTATTGTTATCTCAGTGATCATCTCTTCCATGTTATTTTGGAGCAGGGTTCCAAATGTAAGAAGCTGTTTCTTCCTACACATCTTAATGCTGAGACAAATTCAGCATCAGCTCTTTCCACGTTTTGGTTTACATCCAGTATAGGAGCCCTCTGTTTAGCAAATGCTAGGAATTCATTTGTATGGGAACCTAACTCCAGGATTGTGGCAAGGCTGAGACCTCAGGTCTCTGACTGTTTCAGGCACCACAGCTTAATCTTTCTGCATTGGAGGCGTAAGAAAACTAGGTCTTCAAAGACTTGAACCTTTTAAATTCTCTTCTCTGCAGGCATGGCTTCACATTAGGTTTCACACAAATAAAATCTTGGCTCCTCCCTGATAGAGCAGCAGCTGCTTAAATTCAATGCATTTTTCACAACAACTTTACCAAGAAACTGGGTGGTCTTATGTATTCTTGTTACCCTTACAGTCAGCAGCAGTGGCACTTGTGCAGCTGACTACATCAGTATGCCAGTCCTCCTGAAAACTTGCTGAGTTTATTTTTCAGCCACACCAGCAATGGACTATAAAGCAAGCATTAGTGTAGCTGTTGTGTGGCAGCCTTATTTAGTCATAAGATAGTTCTAGACTTGATTTAGCCTTCCATTCCCTTCTGGCTGTGAAATAGAGTAGCACTGGCAAGAGTAATAAAAGGATTAATTATTGAAGTGGCTTGAATTTCAAGTGCTGTTCTGCTTTCAAGCTGTTTACTTTCCAAGAAGAATCTTAACGGGGGCTTCAGCTGAAAGATTCCAGGGCTCTGCATCATGCTTGCTCTTGCTGCTCAGTGTTTATTTTTAAGGCCACCAGAATGAGATGTAGTTCACTGCTGTCAGGCTGCCATTTTGAGTTCTTAAAGGCTGAGGATGAAATAGCTCATAGGCATGGACCACAGACCTGCTGCCAAAATTATTTCCATACTCATTGAACTTTACACTCAAATGCTGGGTAAGGAGCACAATTAAGAACACAAAGAGCTGCAACAATTAAATGATGCCTTCCTGACTCATGGTCAGTCTCCTTCATCCACTGTAGTAGGTGCAGGTGTCAAGATGGTGTGGCTTGCAGATGTGGTCACTGTGAGGTTTGGCATACTATATGCACAGCTGACTTGACAGACCCACAGGGAACAGCTGAGCCCCTCAACCCAGATACACACACTTTCCTCAGGATGTTGCTAAGAAGGCAAAATGCTGCCTAGGAATGAGGGGAAAATTGCAAGAAACAGCCCCATGAGCACCCATGCAAGAGGATGTAGAGTTCCAAGCACACAAGGAGGTATCCCCTGCAGCTCCTGCAGAGACCACACTGGAGCAGGTTGTCCCTTGTGCAGCTGGCTCATGGAGAGGACAATGCTGGGCCTCCACACCGCAGCTGTGGAGGCGTGCCTTGAAGGAAGCTGCAGCCTGCAGCAAGCCGCCCAGATTGGGGCACATTTTTCCTGCCAGAAACTGCAGCCTCCAGAGGACCACACAGGAGCAGTTGTTCCTGATGGACTGTAACCTATAGAGGACTTCCATGCTAAAGCATCTCATGAAGGACTTGCACACTATGGGAGGGGAAAAGTGTGCATAAAAAAGAGTGGCAGAGAGGAACTGTTATGGACTGACCACAACTCCCGCACCCCAGCCCCTGCACCATGCTGGGAGGGGGAAGAGTTAGAGAAGGCAGGAGTGAAGGAGTACAGCACAGCCCGGGAAGAGGGGAGGTGAAGAGGAAGGTAATTTAGTTTTTGTTCTTGTTTCTAACCCTCCAACTCTATTTTTAATTGGTAACAAATTGCTCTTCCGCATGATGAATCTGTTTTCCCTGAGACAGTAATAATCTTTACCTCAGCCCCTGAGGTTTTTCTACTTCTTTTCCTTCTATCCTGATGTGGAAGGGGCATCTGGTAGCCAGCCTAGGTCAGCCCAGCACCCTCACACTGCCATGCCCACAAAAATGCCTTCACCTTCCCATACTGGGAACAGCCACATCATGCTAAGTCCAAGGAAAATGACAGTTACTATTTTAACAGTGAGGTTTATTGAAGTGTTTGAAGTTCTGTACCCCATCAGACACAGTTCATAACTTAAAGGCAACAGAGCAAGACATCATGACAGCCTCCAACTGGAATATTAAAAAAACTCACATAATGATGTCACTTAAAAAGTACAGTTAAATTGTTCAATCATTTTGGTCTTCATCCCAGTCCTTCTTTCCTGATGGAGGTTTAGGGCCACCAGCTGGTTTTGCCATAATGATCTTGAAGATAACAGGGAAGGAGAAAAATACAAAGTTATAATTAGACTTGCACTGCACCTCTTACAGCACATGATGCAGTCAACGTTCACTAAAGTCATGCCATTTCCCTACTCTGAACCGAAACAAGTGAATATTAACCTTTTAATTGAGATATTCACAAATTTCTCATTTTTTCTTGAAAATGACAGAAGCTCAGGCTTTTACCTCTTTTTTGCATGCAAATTAAGACTTCAGTTAGTCTACAGAAAGTGAGTTTAAATAGTCTAACAGGTGACTGTTTTATAGGATGCACACAACGGAAAGCAGAATTATCAAAGCTACTTTTCTGAATTATTGAGTTTAAACATCATACTTCAAAAGCATAGAATCCACTAGCCCTCCCAAGTTAAAGGCTCATTTTATGCACTTGCTACAGTGACAAGTAAAACTAAGAACTACATTTGTCACACCTTGAATAAAAAATTAGTTTTAGGAGTAAAATTCATTCACAATAGAACAAATTCAAACTGTAGCAATCAGCACACATAAGACAGCAGTGTTAAGTGTCCTCAGGAAAGTAAGAGTTGCCATGTGCTTGTCAATATATCCATGCATGCGCTCACACACAGGTGCCTCTCTGCTACAGAAACAGAGCTTACTGCATACTATTTTTCAGGCTCATCTTTCCAGTCATCCTTATCCCAATGTCCTTGTTGCTTAGGGGCTTTTGGACCGCCTGCTGTTTTTGCCATAATAATCTACAGAAATTTTACATGCAAATACATTTTTGCTGAAGTTTCACAAAATATATAAAGTTAAGATTTTTGTCATTAATATTATAATCTGTGTTCTTCCTAGAAGTTGGATTTTCATGTAAAAATACGAGAAAAGGGCTGCTGGTTGATGAGAAGCTTGACATGAACCCGCAATGTGTGCTCACAGCCCAGAAGGCCAAACATACCCTGAGCAGCATCAAAAGAAGTGTGGCTATCAGGTTGAGGGAGGTGATTCCCCCCAACTCTCCTGACATTCCACCTGATGTATTGTGTCCAGTTCTGGAATCCCCAACATAAGTATATGGAGCTGTTGGAATGGGTCCAGAGTAGGGCTACAAAAATGATCAGAGGCCTGGAGCACCTCTGCTATGAGGACAGGCTGAGAGAGTTATGATTGCTCAGCCTGGAGAAGAGAAGGCTCCAGGGAGACCTTACAGCAGCCTTCCAGTGCCTGAAGGGGCTACAGGAAAGCTGGGGAGGGACTTTTTACAAGGGCAAGTAGCGATAGGACGAGGGCGAATGGCTTTAAATTGGAAGGCAGAAGACTTAGATTAGACATTAGGAAGAAGTTTTTCACACTGAGGGTGGTGAGGCACTGGCACAGGTTGCCCAGGAAAGCTGTGGATGCCCCCTCCTTGGAAGGGTTCAAGGCTAGGATGGATGGGGCCTTAAGCAGCAGCCTGTTCTGGTGGGAGGTGTCCATGCCTATGGCAGGGGGGTTGGAATTAGATGATAACTTTAAGGTCTCTTCCCACCCAAACCATTTTATGATTCTGTAAGTTTCTGGTTACAAGTATCAACTGTCAAATCTTACATTAAAAAAAAAAAGAAACTTTCATAGGGCTCCAAGGAAGCAGCAACATTGGCACATTCCAATTTATGAGCTCTTGAACAAACTCCTTGGCTTTCAGAAATAAAAAAACACATTTTCAAGTACCACATTTTTATGCCTTGCATTCCCATAAGATTCACATATTTTGCATTAGCATTCTGTACACTGAGTTAAGGGTTTTAATTCAGTGGCCAAAATTACTTGTAAGCTTACCTGATCTACCCTTAGGACAGTTACTGCTGCATTTGTAGCTAGCTTGATACCCCATGATTTTCCAAGGTACGTGTCTAATACACCAGCTTCCAACATATCCTTCACAACAGCAGCTTCAGCCTATCAGACAGGGGGAAAATCATTACTCTAAACTTTCTCGGGCTTATATTGAGCAAGTTATTGTGTTTTCAAGGAAACAGATTTAGAACAAATTACCACTGTTCTGATCTTATCTTCTATCTTCAGAAAACCTTAATTCCTAATCCATTATAAGGAAAACAAAATAATTACAAAAGATTTATTCTCCATCACATTAGTACAATATCTCACTTAACCTGCTACGTAAGGCCACTATGCTACACTGAATCTAACTTCTGCCTGATGAAAAAACCCACAATTAAATATTACAATTCCGTTATTCTAGACTGTACAACACAGAGCTTCAAAGACCTAAATTAATCTATAAATACTTCATACTGACAGAAGTACATTTAAATATAACCCTGAATTGCAGAGCACAAAGTAACGCAAGAGTCTATTTACCTCAATATCAAATCCAACATTTTTGTTCCCTTCCTGATGCACAGCATAAAGCTTGGAGATGACCTCATTAGCCTTTACTCCAGAGTTTTCCGCCAGAGCCCGAGGAATGGCTTCAAATGCTTCAGCAAACTTCTTGATGGCATATTGGTCGAGGCCAGGACAAGTCTAAAGTAAAGTTGAAAGCCACGTCAGTATTTAAAAAAAGCATAAGACAGGGAGGTATTTTCCCCTACATTTTTATTGATTTATATGCATTAATACACATATATATTTTGGTATAAAATAATGTATATATATTTCTGTAAGTTGCATATATTCTTAAGTACATGTGTGTATATAAAAATAAAAACTTCAGCCCATTGGCGGTACCTCTCCATAAGATGTGATCTGCTTTGCTAATTCAATCTCTGTTGCACCACCTCCAGGAACAAGGCGTTTATCCTGTGAACAGACAATGCCAAAATGTAAAGTTTTGCTTAAAGTATCGTATGAAGTTTTACTTTTAAGAACCTATATACTCTTATCAAGAACGCAATAGAATCTAATTCCACACAGACTAAGAATCCACTTCAGGACAAACATGCATTGTAAGAGAAATTTACCAGAATTCACTCATTCATTCCAAATGTCTTTGAAGAAAAATAGCTTTTTTTTATAAAAAGGAAAACAGTGCAGTGGGTTTTGTGTCTAGGGTTTTCTGGTGGGTTTTTGTTTTTTAAAAAGTAATTTCAACTCTTTGCTTACTAATAATAGGACTCCTAAATTTTATCATCTTTTCCATTAACTTGTTGGGAAATATCATACAGGAAACCCATCTACTGTACACGAAGCTTAATACGCCAACAGGTAATCACAAGGTGTTGGGCATTTTTGCTTTGTTTTTTTAAATTAACCATTTTGTATATCATTTGGTAAACCAGCATTTACTTAAGAACTCCCAGTCTTTTATATACGAAGGTAAATATCATAAATCAGAAGTTAGGACAGCTCCTGGAGACAATCATAAAAGCAGTCTATGGCTGTTTCTGTATTCTAAATTAATGGCATGTGTTGGTATGCACAGGACATCAAGTGTAAAACAAAGGTTTAATATTCTTTGCAAGCCATCTTTCAACTAAATACACAAACATTTCCTTTTGCATAAAAAAAGAGGGAAGACTATTATTCAAGTCCACAAAATCTGCTCGGAAAAAGAAGAATTAAGTTGTTCTTCAATCTGTAAAGCGTATCTGTAGTATGTGGAGGAAGCATGTCTTATCACCAAGAAGTCTGCAACCAGTCATTTCCTCCCAATCCCCAAATAAAGGTATCCCGCTGTTCTTCTGTGCCTGGTTTCCCAAACTATCTATGGAAGTAGTCAAAGAGACAACTGCCATTAGAAAGCGGTAAAACTCATCTATCTTGAACTAACCTTATTACTGGAAAATTGAGTGCACTACATACTGACCACCATCTCTCATGTACACTGTATTCACAAGTACATCAGCAATCTTCTCTACACAGCCCTCTCCACCTCAATACTACACAACCTCCTCTACACCTCAAGAAGGTTCCTAAACTGATAGTGTAAGTATCTGCTACAGACTCTGTAGCAAATAAGCACAGAGTGAGCACAAGTCTTGCCCCAAACTAACTGATCCATAACTCAATTTTGATAACTAAAGTGTTCTGGATACTTACCCTTGTGAGTACTTTGAAAGTATTTACACCATCATCCACTGCTCTCTCTATGTCATCCATCAGATTGTCTGTAGATCCACGAATTAGTATAGTAGAAATGGCACCATCCTCCTTTTCTGTTCAGACAGACATGCATAGTACTGAATTAAGTCTGTTAGATGTGAAACATGTAAGAACATCATGGTCCTAGAACAGCAGCATGAGGAGTCCTACAGAACATACATACCATGCTTAAACACAACAACTTGTGTATCCCCAACCTCTGACAAATACACACTATCACAGTGACCCATTTCTTCTGGAGTAGGGGGAGTCTGGAAAGAAAAACAAGAGTTAAGAGGTGAACCTGTTCATCAGTTCTCTCCCATCTGCTCCTCATATGAAAAGTCCATACCAGTCTGGGTAGCGCTGTTGCACCAACGGTTTTGCACAGTCTTCTCAGATCCCACTTCGCGTTCAGCCTTTAAAAACAAGAACAGTATTTCTAATAACAAGTTTCTAGAACAAGTGTTGATACATTTGCATGTAAGTATTCTTTGAACTTGGCAGAGCTTTGTAAACTAGCACCATCTATCAAGATTTATTGCATCAAGTTATAAAATACACTTCTGAGTTATAATTCTGTATTTTCAGGAATGTTATGCAAGGAGTATTTTATAAGAATATAAAAACGAAGTAGTTCAAATACATAGAAATCAAACTTCATTTTCTAGTATATAAGACCTGAATTGATCTTTACAACACCCCTATAATAATCCTTTTTTATTATGCAAGAGATTACAGCCTCATGCTTCATTTCCAGAAGGGCAAACTTTCAACAAAAGACCACTTATTTTTGTGAGATGTGACTGCTATTGCTAGTAATCTGACTTCATGTTTTGCAGAGTGTTATTTGATGGATGTACAAACATGCTTTACTTATAGATAATAAGACTTAAGGCCACAAAAATGCCAGAAAAGTATCAAGAAGTTCTGCCATCCACCAACCCATTAGTGATGCAGAGGCATATCTCATCATTGATAAAGCATCAGATGAGGGCTGTGACCAGAAGGAACCATTATGGTATAGTCTTATATTCCTTTGAGGCCACATCCCTCTTTAGTTTTGATATTCTTGATTTCAGCTGTGCTATAAAGGCACTTAAACCAGATTAACTTTTGTATATGGTAGTGTTACTCTCCAATTAGCTGTCATATAGAGGTGAAATATTATGAAGAAACACAATTTATGAAACCATCAAATTGCAGCTCAGGTTTTGATCCACTAGAAAACCAAATAGTCTGCAATATTCTGTTGCCAATTCATTTGAGAGAAAAGAGACAATATGGCAAGCACATTTCATAAATTCACTAGATCAAATGTTTTTATGCTCTTCTAGTACTTACCTGACTATCATAAGATTGTACTTGTTGGCGTAATGAAGTGCCATGTCTGCCACTTTCCCACCAGTCACTACTACATTTGCACCACTATCAGCAATAGCTTTGACTTGCAAATCCATCAGATTTTCTTCTCCTTTACTGAAATTCATCAGTTCTTCAGCATTCTTTATAAGTACGGTGCCCTAGCAAAACTTACTGTTATTAAATCAGCGTTAACAACATGCCTAAAAGTTTCTGACAAACCACTGTGTCTCACAACCTATCCATAAAGCTCAAGTCATCTCATTTTATAATACTGCCACCCTTCCCATGCAATGGGGTAAAACAAGTAAAAAAATGGGAAATTCTAGCATTTCTAGACAACCTTGAGGTTCAGACATCCTAACACATTTAACCCAACAAAACCAACATCTCCCCAACCCCGCAAACCCTGTAAAGCAAAATTAGATTCAGATGTTTTCTATGAACTTTTTTAAACTAATGAATTCAATATTAACAAAAATATCTCAATCACCAAGTGTCAAGAATATTTATAGTTAGGTCTAAAAATAAGAGCACATGAGCATAAATAGGTATCTAACTCATTTTGAACTTCTACATACCTTAGTTTCAGTTATCATACCATCAAAAGGGCAGGAATACACAGCTATTTTTGCATCTTTGACAGAAGTAACATCTCCTTCAGTTTCTTTTTTAAAAACCATCCCATGCAGTACTGAGGAAGCAGAGATACCAGCACCCTGAAAGGAAACAAATGGAATATTGATCATTTATTGTCAGAAAGTTGCACAACCCTCTATGAAAAGCAGTCCTTACTTGCATTTGAATGCAGCAAGTTAAGTTTTCATTGCAGCACAGAGAAATAAGACTTAAGCTGATTTAACAACATCAGACACTGTCCTGCAGGTTCCCATTTTAAAACTAGCTGTGGACATGGTTAAGGCTTGTGACATTCACTTTCTGTGTTCAACTTCTTATGTATTTATTAGCAGGGAAAAAACACAGGTGGAAACTCAGAGTAGATATAAACTTGTTCCAATCCTATATACCATGCCAAGGCCTGACAAAAACAACGTGAGATCAGACCACTACATCTCCATCAGCCTGCATCTTAGCCTAATCTTGTGACCGCTTCAACAACAAACTTTCCCTTTTAATGGTTCTTGTTTCTGAAAGCTGCTACAGGGCACTAAACACAGAACGTAAAGACCAATTTCCAAAACTTATTACGTATGTCATAACAGAGATTAGAACAAAGTGCTTTTTCAAAGTTCAAAGATCTAAAAATGAGCTTTCATTAAATTGTTTACCTTAAAAATACAGTTAAGCTAGCTACTTTCAACTTACCACAATTTTGCACACTCTGATATTATCAACATTGAAATGACCAGAATCGGGAAGAATAGAAACTGTTTGGAAAAAAGGAAAGAAAAAAAAAGGAAAAAAATTAATTTCTGTTGCTTCATGAATAAAGCAGAACACCACCACCACAAATAATGCCTGAAGTTTTTCTGAAGTACTATAGTTCAACAGTTTGAGATACCTGCCTATATTTAAGGCAATTATAATCTGCTCATAATCTGCATCAAGATAAACAGAAGTTTTGTCTTTACAATGTAGTAATAGGAAAGCAACATCTTTTCAGGCTCCTCAGTTAAATTAAGTCAGAAAATCCATTTACTCAGGTACATTCAAGAGTGAAGTCTGATCCTGAATATTTTGAGAAAATACAACTAGACATGAAAGCTTTTTCTTGTAAATCTGAAGGGAGAAAACAATAATTCAACACAGCTACACTCTTGCTTCCATAGTTCTGTGGCTGAGAGCAGTAACAGCTTCTAAGTGTAAGACATCATCCCAATGACAAAAAAAGATGGGTTTCTGCTTTACAATGACTAGAAAAGCTACTTCTATAAACATTTTGTAGAAAACACACATTTTTCAAGCCACAATGCCAGTGAAGAGTTCAACATGACAAGGAAGGTCATACTCATTTCAGAGGCTAAAGCATTCCATCCAATAAAACCTGATAAAACTACCTTTTCTCTTACATGAATACATTACTAATGATCATAAGTAAAACTACTCAGTCTTTTTAGATGCATGCAAGTGTCTGTTCTCGTCCACCTACCACAGGCCTGAGCGATAAGCTTTGCCAAGAAATGTTCGTTGCCATATTGTTTGCTCATCACTGAAGTGCGCAACAAAGATGCCACTTCTTCAGTGTCTCGAAGGTTCTTTGCAGAACAGCACACCAAGTCTGGAAGAATCTCTAGGGCTTTCTTGCAAGCCTTTTCATATCCTTCAATCACCTGTGCAGCAAACAATAAATATTCACCACAACACTTTACTATGCATTCATACTGCTTGTAACTCCTTTTCAAGGGCCACAGAACATTAACAAATGCAAAAGCTTACAAGGGAAGTAAACAATCACAAGCAGCAAAACACACAGTTTTTCTTCATACATCTCTACCTAAAAAATTAAGTTTAGATGATTCACAACATTATGACCCAAGAATCCCGACTAATGGCAATCTGAATTCGAGCTACATGAACTGTAATAACAATATAACTTGCCTCTGACACTGATAACCCCATCCTCAGAAGGTCTTCTGCTAACTCCAGAAGGACTCCAGCAAAAACAAGGACAAAGTTCGTTCCATCGCCAACTTCTTGTTCTTGCATGTGGGAAGCCATCACAAGCATTTTTGCAGCAGGATGCTGGACCTTTAAAAGAAGTTACACATCTTAGTTACTTGCATCCTACCTAGATTACAGCTCCAGATTTTTCTGTGCATCCAGTACAAGTACTTTTAATTCCAATTGTATCTAAAGATACTAAGAATGCACAAAATAGACACCCTTAATTGGCTAACTTCCTTAGCAAGCAAAAATACAAACATGAAAAAAAATAACCAGGAAACTGAATATTCCCCTTACAACATGAATCGGACATTCTTGACACTGGTTCTGTGCTATTTTTACAGGTTGCAGTGGCTTCACAATCGAGCTCTGCAACAGGAAAGCAGCATAGTTTAGATCTTCAAGCTGAATTCACGTCTACAACACATAAAGTACATGTCTAAACTACAGTTTAATTCTAGTGTTTTCTTCTGCTCAAAGATTGCTCTGCTTTCCCTTTCTTTAAAGAAATGCAATAAAATGCTGTATTCTTTAAAATAATTAAAGCTGCTGTCCTTTTATCTCAGAAAGTAGCATACAAGACTCATTAGATTAAATAAATAGTACGCAGATTTTTTTTAAAAACAGAAGACTTCCACAGTTACTTTGCTTATATGAAACACTATCACAATACAATTAAGCAAGGAAATACTTAATACTTACAGCATCAATAAGTATAAAACTCAGTAAAATATGATTTGTGTTGTGATACAAATATGAACTTGATAGTAAGAGAAAAAGGACAGGTCAATCTTGCCACATGTTTGCTGTATTCACAAGAGGATGCTGCTGTACCCTCAACTTTTTAAACCCATTTACCTTATTCTAAGCAGACATGAGAACACAGCAATCACCAACACCAGGAGATTAACACAATAGCCATTTCATTCAGTTTTCCAAACACTGTACTGTCTAAGACATACCCCCTTCTAAATCTACATTGGTTTTGGGGGAAAAAAAAGTAGGCAAATATTAAGCATCTTGTGCAACTACTTAATGCTGCTTTATGAAAGAATTCTATTCCTCACTGTGCACACAGCCCCCTGACTTCACTCAAAACAAGTGAAAAATGTAAATGATTTACAAAATGACATGTAAATCATTTGCCAGACAATCATATTTCCTTATTAACATTCAGAACTACAGCAGACCATGAAAAGAAACACTAGTGCACAATTAACGTCTTTCTGAAGCAAGAGAACTTACCTCCAGCTCTCTCAAGATAGTAGCAGCATCATTTGTTACAAAAAGCTTCTCCAGATGATTGATAACCATTTTGTTCATTCCTAACAGGGGGAAAAAAAAATTAAATCATCCATTAGGTAAACACCATTTGGAAGACAGATACTCTTTCATAACTTTCAGGTCTATCTCACACATTAAAATGCTAGCCCTAATGATAATTTAAGAACCTAAAAGATTTTTATGAAGTTACACTTCGGAATGTGGTACATTGAGGAGAAATCAGTAATTTCTGAAAAAGCAGTTCTCTCTTCAGAGCTATTAGTTCATCCTTTAATCAATCACTATCTGAAAACAACTTTTGTTTTAGTATATCTGACTAGGCCCGGCACAGTTACGTTTGTTATGACCCTCTACTGAGTTACTGTCCTTCCTTTAATTTTTGTACATCTTCCATACAACAGTAAGATATCAAAAAGGACACAGTAAATTGTACAAATACCTCGTAAATGTAGGTACATTGCGCATAACTTAAGATCTCATGGAACAAAGCCTGATATGTACAACCACAAAGACTATAAAGTTCTAGAGCAAGTGAAATCTGTTTTCTCAAAAAATAAACAGTTGGTTTTCTTGGCACAACAGCTTTAGCCTTCAAACACAGCATTTTGCTCAAAAACACTACAATAATTTTAGATTTACCTACCATTTGGTCCATAAGCTGTTCGGGTGGTTTGAGCAAGTTCTTTGCATGCCTGGATGTTCCTATAGACAGCTTCTTCTAGTCCTGAATAATGCTGAAAAAAAAAATCTTATGCTTAGAATTAGGCTTTCTAACAAAAAAAGAAAGGGATTAACTAGTCATTTCTCATCAAAATAGCAATAACCTAATGAGTCCATAAAAGCTGTCTGTTCACTTAGATTTGTTACTTCACTTAAAAGTTTAAATGGAAACTAAACCTTACCCAAAGGTAAGAACTACTGTGTGCTCCTTCTCAACTAGGCAGCTCAGCAAGCACAGTAAGTTCCTTAACAGAAAATTCAAACAGCGACTCCATTTTCAATACAATTTGCATTTCTTCAGTCTTCCAAAAAAGTCAGCGACATGACAAAGGGCAACAGAGAACAACCAACACCAGACTGCAGACGGGCACGAGTTTGTAAGCATGTGTTTTATTGTAAATGCTTCTTTACTCAAAACTCTGTATTTCCGAAATATAATTTAACTCAACTTTACATTCAAATGTGTATGGTTTGAAAATTCAGAAGTAGAAGACTTCACAAAATATCTGTTTCAGAAGCCCATCAGCCTGGCTTCAGTTTGGAAGCCTTAAGAAAATGAGGGATTCTGAGAAAGGGCCTTAAAAAAAGAGCAGGGTAAAACGTATGGTGTGGCCCATGAGAGAACAGAGAAAAGTACTATTTAATAATATTGATGCTCTAAATACCAAACAGAAATCTCAGAACATCAGCTATCTCCTTGTTCGGTAAAAGATAGCTCTTGCCATTCTGGCCTTGAATTCTCTATTAGAGAAGCAGCATCTGAGGCACTTTGTTTCCCTGCCCTCCCCTGCCCTTGACATATGTCATTCTTTGTCTGCACAGAAAATTCTCAAAAGACCAGAGAACTTTTTGAGTTGCTAACTTCACTTTCCTTTTTATTAAATAGTAACAACCAGAATTTTTTTTAATATATTTTGCTCTGCAGTAAAAAAACAAACCTGCTTGCTTTCTGTCCATTTTTTCAAAGAACAGCTTCTAATTTACCAGGCCTTCTGACTTAAAGTACTCTTTGAGCTACCAAAACGTAACACTGTGTTAACATTAAATACAATGAAAATGGATTTACAGAAAGGAAATATATGGAAAATATTATGTTGCTCTACAATTCTGGCCAAGGTACTTTTCTCAAGGGCACAAAGAGTCTGAAAACGTACCTAAGAAGCGAGAACAGCTACAGGGCCTGGTATCATTTCGCTGACCACCGCCTACAAAAGTTGTCCGAACACAATGCCCTCCGGCATCGTTTCCATACTCAAGGCACCAGTCAGGCTCGATAAAGAGCCTCGGCGCCCGGGAAGCCGGGTGGGAACCCACTGAGCGTTCCCGGAGCACGGAAAAGGGAAGGGAAAGGGAGAGAGGATTGACTGGGTGGGAGAAGATGAGGGGGAGCGAGGCGGAGAAATGCGGGTGGAGTGGGGAAGAGGAGAGAGAAGGAGAGAAGGTGGGAGAGGCGAGAGGAGGGAAAGAGGGGTAGAGAGGCGGAAGGAAGGATAGAGAAACTGGGAGGAAGGGGAGAGAGAGGGAGGGAAGGTAAGGGCGGCCTCACCAGACCTTTCTCGAAGACCGCGTGCGCCAGGCACCGCCTCCCTCGCCCTCTCCCTCCCCCTCTCTCCGGCGGCGCGGGGCTCCTTCCCCCGCCCCCGTGACCGGGGGATCCGAGCTGAAAGGGGGGAGGAGGGGGAGCGCGAAGCCCCCAGGCCGCCGCCCCGCGTGGAGCCGACGGGCCTTTCCAGAACCTTCCCCCCGCCACTAGGCCGGGATTCCCACACATCCCCCACAGCCCCCCACAGACCCTCCGGAGGGAGCAGCACCCACCCCGCGCCGCTCTCACCTTCGCGCCTTCCTTGAGCATTTGGGCGAATCCCGGTGCCTTGGGGACGTGCAGCGCCATGGCCGCGCCTGACGGGATCGGGAACCGCGGGACTAGAGGGAGCGCGCGCAGGCGCGGAGCGGCGGACAGGCAGCACGAGTCGAGCCCAGCGCGGGTCGATCGCGGGGCGGGGCGGGGCAGGACGAGTCTCGCCCAGCGCGGGTCTCTGGCGTTGGGGCGGAAGCTCTGGGAGGCGCTGGGCGGGGCGAAGGGGGGCAGTGGGGCGGGGCGAAGGGGGCGATGGGCGGGGTGAAAGGTGCTACGGGCGGGGCAAAGGGGGCGTCGGGAGGCGATGGGCGGGGTAAAGGAGGTGCTGGGAGGCGGTGGCATGCGGTGCCTGAGGTGGGGCTTCATAGAGCCACGGAACACTTTGGGTTGGAAGGGGCCTCAAAGCCCATCCATCTCCATCCCCCACCTCGCACCAGAACGGGCTGCTCAAGGCCCCATCCAACCTCGCCTTGAACTCTTCCAGGGAGGACGCATCCACAGCTTCCCTGTGCAACCTGTGCCAGTGCCTCACCACTCTCAGTGTGAAGAGTTTTTTCCTAATGTCTAATCTAAATCATCCTGTTGTGCTTTTCCCACACTCAGGGTCTGTCTGGCAGTTCCGTTGCAGCCTTTGCTCCTCCAAAAGGAAGGCTTCCTAAAGGGTGGGTCCCATAAAACATGATCTCACCTGGCATCTTCTCCTCATATCCTGTCTGAGCCCGCTCAGGCAGCAGCCTGGCTGCCAGGTCAAGGTCTCTGGGTAAGTGTGGCCTATAGATCGAGGAAGGTGATTCTCCCCTTCTACTCCACTCTTGTGAGACCCTACCTGAAGTATTGTGTCCAGTTCTGGAATCCCCAACATAAGAAGGACATGGAAGCGTTGAAACGGGTCCAGAGGAAGGCTACAAAGATGATCAGAGGACTGGAGCACCTCTGCTGTGAGGACAGGCTGAGAGAGTTGGAGTTGTTCAGCCTGGAGAAGAGAAGGCTCTGGGGAGACCTCATAGCGGTTGTGCAGTACCTGAACTTCTTACAACACAAAGTAGTGATAGTACGGGGGGGAATGGCTTTAAATTGGAAGGTGGGAGATTTAGATTAGACATTAGGAAGAAATTCTTCACAATGAGGGTGGTGAGACACTGAAAAAGGTTGCGCAGGGAAGCTGTGGATGCCCTCTCCCTGGAGGTGTTCAAGGCAAGGTTGGATGTGGCCTTGAGCAGCCTGGTCTGGTGGGAGGTGTCCCTGCCCATGGCAGGGTTGTTGGAACTGAATGGGCTTTAAGGTCCCTTCGAATCCGAACCATTCTATGATTCCATTACTCTATTATTCTATGATAGCTGAGGGATTTAGACGGACAGCAAGTTTGAGGGATGACTGGCTTGTCACAGTATCGCAGTATCATAAGGTTGGAAAGGACCTCTGAGATCATCAAGTCCAACCTATAACACAACACTAACACCAACACCAACACTAACACCAACCATCATCTAAACCATGGCACTCAGTGCCTTATCCAGTCTCCCCTTAAACACCTCCAGGGTCGGTGACTCCACCACCTCCCTGGGCAGCGCCAATCACCCTTTCAGTGAAGAACTTTTTCCTAACATCAAGTCTAAACTTTCCCTGACGAAGCTTGAGTCCATGCCCTTTAGTTCTGTTGCTGGTCACCTGAGAGAAGAGACCAACCCCTGCCCGACTACAACCTCCTTTTAGGTAGTTGTAGAGAGCAATGAGGTCTCCCCTGAGCCTCCTCTTCTTTAGACTAAACAGCCCCAACTCCCTCAGTGGCTCCTCATAGGGCTTGTGCTCCAGCCCCTTCACCATCTTTGTTGCCCTCCTCTGAACACATTCCAGTATCCTAACATCTTTCCGAAACTGGGGGGCCCAGAACTGTACACAATATTCAAGATGAGGCCTGACCAGTGCCGAGTACAGGGGAACGATAACTTCTCTGGTCCTGCTCGCTACACTATTCCGGATGCAGGCCAGAATGCCATTGGCCTTCTTGGCCACCTGGGCACACTGCTGGCTCATGTTGAGCTTCCTGTCAACCAGCACTCCCAGGTCCTTTTCTGCCTGACTACTCTCCAGCCACTCTGTCCTCAGTCTATAGCTCTGCATGGGATTGTTGTGTCCAAAATGAAGTACCCGACATTTGGACTTATTAAACATTATCCCATTAGAATCAGCCCATCTCTCCAATCTGTCCAGGGGCTGTGCATCTTCTCTCCAGTAAATGAAACCAACCCAAGTCGATGGTTCACCTCACTTTTACACTGTTTGTGTAACATTTCTGTCATTTATTTAAAAGGAAAGGAGCCCAGTGTTTTTTCCTAGAAATCGTCATCCGTGTTGTAGTGTGGGATGCAGTATTGTGGCAGTGATGGATGTTGGATCCTTCAGAGTCTTTCTTTCACTGTCAAGTTTGCCATAACTGTCTCTCAGGTGTTTCTCTGAGTACATTTAGAATCAGAAGATAATTTGGGTTGGAAAGGACTTTGAAAACACTCAGTTCCAACCCCCTACTATAGGCAGAGGTGTCTTTTGCTAGATCAGGTTTCCCAAAGCCTCATCCAGCCTTGAACACTTCCAGGGATGGGACTTCCACAGCTTCTCTGGGCAACCTCACCACCCTCACAGTAAAAACTTTTCTTCTTAATATCTAATCTAAATGTCTTCTCTTTCAGCTTAAAACTATTACCCCTCATCCTATCACTACACTCCCTGATAAAGAGCCCCTCCCCAGCTTTCCTGTAGGCTCCCTCTAGTGATACAATGTCCAGAAAGAGTTAAGGGCCTTCATTGCCACTGATGGCAAAATCTGGTCATAAAACTGTGCAGACCCAGTCATGTAGTTCGCTTAGGACATAACCGACTTGTTCAAATTGAAGTGACATGTACTGACAGGAAGACTAAGTACAGTTGAGGCCTCATTATCTAGGGTAATCCAAAGCAATATGTATGTTATAGGACACTCTAAAAAGTACTTTGGAAATTCACCTTGACATCTCTACAAGTAGCTGAAGTCCAGCCAAGAGACGGTGGAGCTGCTTCTGAAAAATTTGCTTTAGGTCTGAGAAGTATTAACTTTGGTTCTGTATCATACAAAATCAAACATACTGTTTCAAGAGAGAACTTCAAGGACCTTAGAAATAATATTGCTGTGTCTAGGCCACACAGCATGTGAACCTGTCACCCAACTGAGACTGAATTGCTCTACCTCTGCAGCACGGATAGGCTGCCTGTAAGGTTAGTTAATTCACTTGATATGTGTTGCTTAAGCAACCTCAAGAAGACACACTTGGTTTCGTTGTAGCATCCTATAATTCTTAAAATTCATCCAGTTTTAATTGTAACACATCTTGGCAGTGTAAAAAAGAGTGGTGATAGAAAGCAAAACTACATAAAGCCCCCCCATGAATGAACTTCAAAAAAAATGTATGCAGTTTTGCTAGAAGTACTTAGAGGCAGATTGCTTGAAGCAGAAGAGGGAACCCACTCAGCCCTGCCTATCTTGACCAAGGAGTGTGGGCACTCCCGAAAGGAAGCGCTAGGGTTTAACCCATTCATCCTTCTCTTCCCTCTTCCAATCTATCTGTACCACAGCGCAGCTAGGAAGGAATGAAATATCTATCCTCTTCTACAGGAAAGATACCAGAAACTGTATTTTGTAAGGCAACTTCTGTAATGTATTGTTAGCCATTGAGATCAGAGGAGGTACTTCGAAGTAAACACAGAAGATTTTTCATAGTCATGAGCATGAAGTCATGGAGGTTATATCAACAGTTGAATGCATTCTAGTCAGAAACGTTCATTTTAGGGCAGAGAGGAAAGATGGTTCTGTTGTTTGCGCTGCTGATCAGTAACTGCAGGATGTGTTTCAGCTCTCCATGACTAATACCCTGCATTATCTCAGGTAAGTATCTAGTAATTTATCAACACTTAAAAGTTTTGTGACTTTTTAACCATATATTTTACATTCTCAGTGCCATCATCTGGATGTAGCTATCTCATTGTTGCAGGACTTCGCATGAATACATGTTTTTACAGATAGGAAATAGAATGGTTAAATAATGAAATGACCTCCTGGAAATTTTACAGTCTTCAGCTGGGAAGTCCATGGCTTTTTTTCATGTAGGATCCTAGCAGTTGCTTAAGTGGACTGCAAACCTGGTTTTAAATGATGCCCCAAACAGTACTGATTTGTATAAAAAAAAAGTTTCTGAACTCATTGGCATACATTGATATTATTCTCCTTCTCTGATTTCCCCCAAGACAAGTATCAGAGGAATCATGGCAATAGTATGTAGGATGCTAAAGAAATGGGATTTTACTATTAAAACCACTTCTCAAGTTTGCATTCACTGTAATCTTTCCATAACAAGAAAGGTTGAGTATTTATCTTTGCATAACTTCTGAACTCTGTTCTCTGTTTTTTCAGGGATGACCTCTCCAAAGCATTTACTTCATCAAAATTTTATAAAAGTTAGTTCGGAAATTAAATCAAGGGTTGTTGTTGCCTGGCAATGTGGTGTGTTAACGTTGTGAGCATTGATCCTACTAAGAAAGTAACATTCCCTTTCTGAGTTTTCAGTAATTAAAATGCTGTTATTTAATTAGTTTCTCAAGTGATTATATACAGGAAATGTAGCTTGCATAATGTTGGAACTATAGCAAAAAAGCAAAGACAGCTCACGCAGGCCAACAGTAACCATTGCAGGACTGCATGATGCTTCTTGTTAGGTCAGCTCTGCTTAGATAAAAGAAGCAACTTGAGGGTGAAAGACTCAATTCTTATTCATCACTTCAGCTTTCCAGTTCACTCCAGTTTAGGCTTCTTCCTAAGCACTGCTTTAGCTTGAAGAAGTAAATTTACCTGTGTTTTTTTCTACTCATAACATTGCAGAGTCATAAAGTCAGTGTTGCTCAGCGATTGCACACCCCAGTTCCAGTATTTTAAAGGAAGGACAGTGGCCACAAAGGCAGTCCCATCTCTGGCTGCTTGTTTCACCTCAGCATTCTCCTTCCCCTTCCCTTAAATCCTCTCTTACCAAACATGTGTGCACTCATCCAATGAAACAGACTAGGGAACTTATTTGCATTAAGACTAACCTAAAAGAAGCCTAGCCAACTTTCAGCTTTCCTGCTTACTAAATGTCTGTACAAAGCCTTGGGCTGACACAAGGATAGATGACGGCAGACAGGGCAGCAGTTTGTCTGTAGCAGTGCTGCATTATGCTGTGTTCAAATATTTCTGGAACCACCCTGTTGGACAGTGCCTTCATGGAAGCTTACGGTAGCTACATTTTTTAAAGCCAGAATACTGCTAAAGCTAAAATATATATGAATATATACAATATGCATATCTGTATTAAACTATCACTAAAATATCTCTTTCTGTTATAATCAGAAGTTATTTAGGACTTGCTGTCTAATCACGACTTTGACTTGGCCTTGATCTTTATTTAGCCACTCATGTACGCCATTTATATTCTACACAGACATTGCCATGATAAAAGACCATTCAAAGGTCAGAGGGCTGGCTATTGGCAGTTGGCTGCCCTTTTACCAGCCAAAATCTATTACGGTACACATGGAAATCCCCAGCTTATCTGTAGGCACATGTTTGTCAAGTTCTAAAATGGTAAAATTTCAACAAGAAAGCTGAAAGGAAGTTCATAAAAAGGACAGAATGTTAATTTCTATTTGCTTATTCAGCAGTGGGAACCTGAGCAATTGGGAAACAAGGAATAGAAAAGTATCTGCTGAAGTTATGAGTACAACATCTGACTGTGTTTGTCCAACAACACTGACATCTGGCCAATGAAAAAATGTGAGAGGCATGTTGAGGGAAGCCCGAGGACCATACCTACAGAAAATCGTGCTTATACCTGGAACAGAGAACCGTGAACCACATAGGGCTGAACATTCAGGGTGAACTTAATTCTCTTAGTAACAACAGCAGCAGTCACATCAGCTTTGCCCAGATTGTGTTTATCTCACTTGTGACATAATGAGAAGGAGCACTGTAATCAGCTAGAGTACTTCTAATCAACTAAGTACTACTTAAGTCATCGGTCCACAGCTCCTGGGTTAAACACTGCCCTCATCCTGCGCTTATCTCACTTGCTGGTGCAGAGGATTGCAAGCTAGACAGGAAAGCAAGATTTCCTTACCATTTGTGTATTCTTACCTCAGTGTATGTGCTTTCTGCTGTAGCTAATCCAGTTAGCTTGAGTCACTGGAAAGCACTTCTGGGGATTTTAGAGTATTGCCTTTGCGCAGGATCAGTAGGTGCAATTGCTTGAAAATGCTGACATTTTAGAACAGTGAAGACAGTTCCCAGCTGAATTCAGGATCCGGTATGTCTGATTCTGCCTGCACAAATGGCAATAATTCAGAGGTTCCTCAAAACAAGTTTGGAAAGGATGATAGTCTCAGAAAGAATTGATGCACTTTGTATTGATTTTATATTGTAGGTGCAATTGAAGTATAAAATCTTGCCATGGCACTGGTACAGTACACACCAAAGTACAATTCAATAACATCTACTTCATGAGAGAAAGCAAAATTGTTGAGTTCTTTCTGGTTGTGATGTCTTAAGAGAGCAAGCATAATTGGGCAAAAATGACATATATTCTAGATGGTGAGTTCTGTTTTACATGACGAGGTCAAATCCAGGATCAGATAAGCATTAGAGAAACATCTCTCTTTGGGTTTCATAGTGGTCATATGGGAACTTTCTTCTAATGGAGTATACAGGAGTCTGGAAATAGTTGGAAATATAGGCCAACTACTATTGAAAGTTCAGCATTTTTTATGGAGTGGAAAGAATTTATCAGTACCTGTGTGAATGTGGAAACTTGGAGAATATCAAACCGAGGAGTGAGGGAACTAGGAATTTTAGACTGTAATTAGAAAAGATAGGAAGTGGGTGGCAGGCTTGGCACTGAATAGATGAAGACTTCTGCAGAAATAGCACCCAAATGAAGTCATTAAGAGTGAAATAAATACTAACTGTCTGCAGTCTCCTGGAAACAAGCTACAACCACACCTGAATTGCATTTCTTTCAGCTCTGCAGACAATAAGCAGAAAAAAAGAAGTAGCTAAAAGGTAGGACTCTTAGATGAAGACCACAACTGATGTTGGTTGGTGCCTGGGTCATCTTCTTTCTTCCCTGTATCATGCCTTGATTTAGATGCCCAATCTGAAATTTTCACAGTTTCACAGTATCACAAGGTTGGAAAGGACCTCTGAGATCATCAAGTCCAACCTATAACCCAACACTAACACCAATCCATCATCTAAACCATGGCACTCAGTGCCTCATTCAGTCTCCCCTTAAACACCTCCAGGGTCGGTGACTCCACCACCTCCCTGGGCAGTGCATTCCAATGGCTAATCACCCTTTCAGTGAAGAACTTTTTCCTAACATCAAGTCTAAACCTCCCCTGACGAAGCTTGAGTCCATGCCCTCTAGTTCTGTCACTGGTCACCTGAGAGAAGAGACCAACTCCTGCCTGACTACAACCTCCTTTTAGGTAGTTGTAGAGAGCAATAAGGTCTCCCCTGAGCCTCCTCTTCTTCTCTGGTCCTGCTCGCCACCCATCTCTCCAGTCTGTCCAGGTCTCTCTGTAGGGCCATCCTACCCTCTAACAGATCAACCCTTCCTCCCAGCTTGGTATCGTCTGCAAACTTGCTGATGATGGACTCAATCCCCTCATCCATCATCAATAAAGACATTAAACAGGACTGGACCCAACACCGATCCCTGGGGGACACCACTGATGACTGGCAGCCAACTGGATGAGACACCATTCAGCACCACTCTCTGGCCTCGGCCATCCAGCCAATTCCTAACCCAGCACAGAGTGCTTCCGTCTAAGCCACGGGCTGCCAGCTTCTCTAGGAGTCTTCTGTGGGGGACAGTGTCAAAGGCCTTGCTGAAGTTCAGGTATACCACATCCACAGCCTTCCTCTTATCCACCAGATGGGTCACATGGTCATAAAAGGAGATCAGGTTGGTCAGGCAGGACCTACCCCCCCTAAACCCATGCTGGCTGGGCCTGATCTCTTGGCCGTTCTGCAGGTGCCGCATGATTGCACCCAGTATTATCTGCTGCATAATTTTACCTGGGACCGAGGTCAGGCTGACAGGTCTGTAATTACCTGGATCATCCTTACGGCCCTTCTTATGGATGGGCATCACATTGGTCAACTTCCAGTCTTCCGGGACCTCTCCGGTGAGCCAGGACCGTTGAAAGGTGATGGAGAGCGGCTTAGCAAGCTCATCCGCCAGCTCTCTCATCACCCTGGGATGGATCCCATCTGGCCCCATAGACTTACAAGGGTCCAAATGGCTCAGCAGAAATCTAACTTCCTCCTCATGGATTGCAAGAGGGCCATATTGCACCCTACCCCCATCAACCACTTCGAAGGACCAACTGAAGTGAACAGACTTCCTTACTGTTGAAAACTGAGGCAAAGAAGGAATTAAGTACCTCAGTCTTCTCTGCATCTTTGGTTACTATATTTCCCTCCACATCCAACAAGGATTGGAGGTCGCTGCTGCCCTTCTTTCTACCATTGATATACTTATAAAAGCTCTTCTTATTATCCTTAACAGAAGTGGCCAATTTAAGCTCCAGCTGGGCTTTTGCTTCCCTGATTTTTTTTCTACACGACTTAACAACATCTTTGAACATGACCTGGCTTATATCTCCTTATTTCCAACGGCAATACATCCTCTTTTTCTTACTTAGCTCCTTCAGAAGCTCCTTACTCATCCAGGCCGGCCATCTGCCCCTACGACTCTTCTTACAACACATGGGGACAGCCCGCTCCTGCGCCTTCCAAGATTTCATTCTTGAAGTGCATCCAGCCTTCCTGGACCCCCTTGCCACTAAGAACTAGGGTAGTGTAGATTTTCAGGACAAAACCAGAAGTTTTTCCAATATTTCCTTTTTTTCTCTATTCAAATAATTTTACAGACCTTGTTCAAGTAACAATTTTGCTTCTCATCTTGTCCCCATTCCTATTTGGGGATTAATTCTAGGGTTCTTAATTTTGTGTCATCTGAATATACCTGTTGAGAAATCCATTAATTCTCCAAAACTCATGTCAGTAGGAGTCTCCTGGCCCATCTATCTCTCAGTCAGGCCCAGGGTTTGCAGAGGACTCCTTCTTGCTGCTGGCATAGAGCATGACCTATCAGCGTGACCTGGGGAACTTCTGTATATGCCATTATTTCCTGGCTACTCTGCCAGCCTCGTATCTCTGCCAGCAGCTCAAAATTTGGCCTGAATCTATGCTTGGCTGTGAATCAAAAGAATTCCAAAGACACCTTTGCAGCCCTCATTTCTGCATTGCATAACCTTTCTAGCTGTAACTGGGAATCACAACTCCCACAGTAATGCATAGCCTTTCCTATGTGACACTTGAAGGTTTAAAGAAATGTTAATGAATAAATGCTGTGCAATTCTGCAAAGCAGGAGATACTATACCATGTTGTACAAGTAAGGGAATTATGCCACACTGTAGTAGGGGCCAAAGGCCACAGAATAGATTCATGACAAAAGTTGGGACTATGACACAGGACTTGTTCCCAGTATAGCATGCTGAAAATCCTGAAAGTGTGATCTTATGTCTGAACAGTAGATACATCACCTACTGCCCAAAAAACTTTAAATTGAAGACTATAATGTTGCTATTTAAGTTCCACTGTAGAGAAAAATAAAATAACATATATATATCTGAATAAAATAATTATGGACAGTTACCAAAGTCTCATTTAAGCGGTGCAACACAGTTTATATATAAAGAATAAGCAGAGACCATTTTCTAATAAACAAATTGAAAACAGGTAGTTGTGAATGTACCAGTGTTGTAATGTGTATAACAAAAGAAAATCTAATGTCATTGAGGTTTATTTAATAAGAAAATCACCCTAATGTATATCTAATCAACAAGAAGTAATGTTTGCACTGTGCTGGGATGATATGTAAAGCTACTGAAATACTGTGTTACTCTGTTCACTCAGATTTTCATGTATTTGCTAAGTATTTGATCTCTGGATGCTTTGCATAGTATATTGAATGAATGAAATGAGAACAACTAGGCTGAGGGAGGCAAAAGGATGTTAACAGACATTGAAGTTTCAGGGTGAAGGTGGCAACATCACATCCCTGACTTAGCAGTATCAGTAGTTTTATTGTTGACTATGAGCCAAATTGAATTCCATGCCCTGTATGGGGGTAAGATCCTTGAAACAGGAATCAAGCAGTAAGGAAATCTCTACCTTTTTTTTTTGCTTTTGAAGGATAATTGTTCCAATTGTTTTTCATCTTCAGTATTGCTTATCTTACCAACTCTGTAGGCTAAGTGTTCATTGCTTAGCAAGGAATAGGTTTTGTCTGTGATGCATTTGATCTTCTTAATTTCTATTTTTTTTTAACATAGAACAGTGAAGTCAATGCCTAAATGTTTGTTATGCATCTTTATGGTCCATATTCTGAGTTCTAATAACTAAAATAGTTGATGAGGAGTGCAGCTGCAGCAACTGTAAGTTCTGTGGCTGAGTGCTAGATTGAGATGTACTGATGGGTTCCCAGAGCCAGGGAAACCCGAGCAAGAGCTGAGAGCCCTGCCAGGAGCTGGCAGCACTTGTGAGAGAAGTTGACGCAGTTTGGGGGCTACCGGGAGTGCTGTGACCAGGGCAGGCAAACAGGCATTAAGAGGGTGCAACCTTTTGTGCAGACGCATGTGTGAGAAGAGCTGTGTACGCTGCTCGTAGGCCCACAGGTCAGGAAAGTGCTCTAGGTCTCTGCTGTAATGGTGGACACTCACCTCAGAGTTTAAACCAGCCTTTCTACAGAGAAAGACCCTGAGATGTCTGGCATTTCCACTCAGATGGAACTGGTAAGGAAGGAGACGTCAGTATAGACGATAGGTTGCAACAAGTGCCCGGACCCTACTCCTGAATAAAAGGTAAATACCTGCAGAAGATGTGCACAGGCTGATGATCTGTTGTGTCAGGTGGTCAAGTTGCAGGAAATATTTAAAAGGTTGTGCAGATGGAGACAGATAAGTGGTTTCACAAAATTACTTCTGTGGCATGCGCCATAGAGAATGAGGTACCTTGGACCCTGGTGAAGCAGGATTCTGCTTCAGTCTCCACACTCCAGCATTACAACTAAAAACAAATATGAAGCTGTAACAGCTGTAGACATCCACAAGCAAGGTCTGTAAGGAGAAACTGTACCAGCAGCACACAGTGGATACTGCAAAAAGAAGCAACAAGTGCTCATAGTGGGTGACTCTGTTAAGGGACACTGAGACACCTATCTACTAGCCCGACAGGGAGTCACAAGAGTATGTTGCCTTTTCGGAGCTAAGGTTCAAGACGTTGCCAAGAGGGTGCCACAACTTGTCAAGACTACAGACTACTATACATTTCTTCTCTTTCATGTGAGCATGAATGACACCACAAGCTGGAACCTGGGCAGAATTAAGGAAGACTGCAAACTCCTGGGGTGCAAGCAAAAAGTATTGGTGCTGAAGTTATCTTTTCTTCCATTTTACCAGGACTGCTTCTTCATGCAAATATTAGATTTGCCAACCAGAAATGAGGTACTGCTAGACATGCTACTCATAAACTAAGATAACCTACTTTGTAATATCTCATTTTGTCACAACCTTGGCTGCACACAATACTATAGAGCCTGGGATCCTGCTGAGCATTCTGAAAGTTAGTACTAAGGCAAAGTTGTTAAATTTCAGAAGAGAAACCAGCTCACTCAGAGCTCGGCTGGGAGGGGTTCCATAGGAAGCTTCCATGGAGGATAAAGGAGCTAGTTAGTGTTGGGAGTTTTTCAAGAAAGTTCTCCTGGAAGCAAAAAGCCAAGGTCATCCCCTTTGAAGGTAAGGGTCATAGGTGGGGCAAGAGACCCTCTTGGCTTAACTGTGAGGTTTTTAGTCTGCTCAAATCCAAAAGAGAATTGTACCAGAGATGGAAAAGCAGATGAATACCCATTAAGAACTACAAAGACATTGCCAGGGCATGCAGAGAAGCACTTAGAAAAGAAAAAGCATAGAGATACCAAAAGCTGCAATAAAGGGTTCTTTAGATATGTAAACAACAAGCAGAAACAGAAGGAAAATATTGGCCATCAGCTAAACAGGAGAGGTGAATTAGTCACCAATAGCGCTGAAAAGGCAAAGGTTCTCGACACTTTCTTCACCTCCACCTTTACCAGCACTGTTGGGCCCCAGACCATGGGAACAAAAACACAAGTTGATGCAGACACAGACCCACCACCATCAGTGAAGGAAGAGTTGGTGTGCAAACTATTACAGGAGCTTGACTCCTATAAATCTGATGAGCCCTGCCAATATACACCCAAAGGTATTAAGAGAGCTGGCTGACGTCATTGTACAGCCACTCTACAAAATTTTTGAGAAGCTGTGGAGATAGAGGGACGTCCCAAAAGACTGGAAGAAGGATGATGTCACTCCAGTCTACAAAAAGTAGAGGATCCAGGAAACTATAGGTCTATCAGTCTTTCTTCAGCCCCTGGCAAACTTATGGAATGAAACTTCCAGAGGCTATCACAAGTCGAAACGTGATTGGGAAAGCCAGCGTAGATTCACCAAGGGCAAATTGTTCTTGACAAGCCTGATCATCTTCTGTGACAACTAACCTTCTCGTCTGATGTGAGGTGAGCAGTGGACATTGTCTACCTGGATTTCCCCAAAACTTTTGATACAGTTTCCCACAGCCGCCTCCTAGGGAAACTGAGTCATCGTGGTCTAAACAATTGGTCTGTGCAATAGGTGGAGAACTGGCTGACAAGCCGCAGACAGAGGGTGGTGGTAAATAGTTCCTTTTCAAACTGGCAACCTGTCATGAGTGGGGTCCCCAGGGATCAATATTAGGTCTACCACTATTTATCGTCATAAGTGATCTGCATGGTGGGATCAAGTGTACCCTGACAAGTTTTGCTACTGATGCCAAACTGAGTGGGTAAGTGGACACTTTGGAAGGGAGAGCCACCCTGCAGGAAGACCTGGATGTAAGCTGGAAGAGGGCTAACAAGAACCTTAGGAAGTTCTACAAGGACATGTGTGAGTACTTGCACCTGACAAAGCATAATTCAGGAGTGCTGCACTGGCTGGGATCTACTCAGCTACGGAGCAGCTCTGTGGAAAGGACCTTGGGGGGCCTGGTATACAAAAGCTCAATATGAGTGAACAGTGCAGTGGTGCAGCAAAGCCAACAGGATGCTGGGTTGCATCAACAAGGGCATCTCCAGCAGAGATAAAGAAGTCATTGTCCCACTCTATTCAGTGTTTTTCAGGCCACACCTGGAATATCATGGCCAGTTTTTGTCCTAGCTAAACAAAAAAGATGTGGACAGGCTGGAGAGGTTCCAGAGAAGACCACAAAGGACTGGGAAGCCTACTGTATGAGGAAAGACTTAGAGAACCCAGTTTGTTCGGCCTTGGGAAAAGAAGGGTTGGGGGAGCCCTTATCACCATGTGTCAGTATTTAAAGAGTGGTTACAAAGAAGAAGGAGATTCCCTTCTTACAAGTAGTCGTGTGGAAAAGACGAGGGACAAAGGGTACAAGTTAATCCTGGGGAGACACTGATTGGACACAAGAGGAACATTTTTCACAGCCATTGGAATAATCTCTTCAAGGAAATGTTGTATTCCCCAACATTGGGCACACTTAAGATTCATCTGGCCAGGGTGCTGTGCCATTTTGTCTAGACTGTGCTTTTGCCAAGAAAGTGTGGCCCAGATTGTCCTTGAGGTCCTTTCCAACCTTGTATTCTATGAAAATATGGGCATCAGTAAGCTATTTATGAGATTTATGACAGATTTTCTGCTAATCTTTCTCTTGCATGTAAATGATCCAAAGCATATAGTACAGCATCACATCAATTATTTAGGTCCACTAACAGACGTCTTGTTTGTGAGCCAGCTGGCAAAGAGACAACAGAAGACATTAAACCATTGCTTGAAGTGGGACAATATGTGGCAGCAAGCCATACAACCACTCTCTTATTTTGGACATTAGCATGTCAAGGGTTTAGGGGGAAGTCATCTATGTTCCTAACACCTGCAGAAGCTCTGGGAGACCCATGGTTTTGTTTCATCACTTACAAAGACTTCAGACAGGTTGTCCCAGAATATGCCACCTTCAAGGAAAAGAGTAGTGGAAGGCAGAGTTTACAGGATTCCAAATTATATTGCTGTGGTTTTGCTTAATCTGAACTTAATTTTCTTTATTAATAAGACATTTGACAATTATACTTGCTTTGTGCATGAACTCAGAAAAATACAGCGGAGTAAGGTTCAGAAAGGTATTTTTGTGAAGGACAGGAAACCCAAAGCAGTCATTCAGCAGTGTGCAATTCCATTTACAGTGCTTTTGAAAACACCAGTGTAACTCCGTTTGCTTTCATCAGCAGTTTGATGCCAGCTTTTCAAGCTTCCAGAGTCCCTGAAATTTGAACTGTCATACCTCGTGGGGTACTTCATTATGACTCTATGCCTCCAATCCTCTACGATACAGTCTAACCTGCAGTTTGTCTTTGATCTTGACTTTCTGTTACTGCTGGCACGTACAGAGAGAACACTCTCTTCTGATGAGACTTTTAAAGGATTATGAATTTGAGGGGTAATAATTAATTTTACATACTAGAATCACAGTCCAAGCTGAAACAGTGAAATGTAGAGTATATGCTTTTAAGAGTGCCATGTACAGAATTTTTACTGGAAAAAACCTCCAAAAACAACATAAAAAACTCCTTATGATTTTATCCACCGACGATGTAGGTTGAGTTACTAGTAAGTAAGTATGCTTATTCAGCTAAACTATGATCAGACTTAGTAGTTATAATAAATTATCCCAGGACCTGCATCAGGGTGAAAGTAAGGGAACTCTTAGAACAAATGTGATTACATTATTTTTTTTCCTGTTGCATGATATGTGGTTTCAAAAGGTTCCAAATAACCCAGGAGGCTGCCTGCAGACTTCTCAGCAGCTCTAAAGAGAAGGTTGTTTTCAGTTGTGCATCTTTCTCTAGATGACTGTGTTAAGGAGTTCCAGGTATGTTCTGTCAATGTTTCTACCTGATATCCTGGAGATAAAAATGAATCCTCTGCATAACATTTTACGGTCTCATAGGAAACTACTGCTTTAACTTTTTGTGTCTATTTCTTGGTTTTAGGAGGCTGAAGTGAGGTTATGGTGAAACCTGTGACTGGTATATTTTGCTGAATAGCAAAAACCTTGTAATATTGGATATTCAGAACTTTTAAAGATGGGGGGGTCATCAGCAAGTGAAGTTTTTTCTCAGTTTTCACTATTTTGTTATGATTATGGGAAATCATGGCTTTAAATGTGTTTTAAGAGAACAAATATTTGAAACATTTTTTCTTACTTTTTTGCACATTTAAAATTCAAAAGCAGTCTCATCTATATGCATTTTTTAACTTTTGAAAGCAATGCTTTAAAATTGAAATGTCATCAACTGCTAAGATGCAGATATACAAACTATCTAGTTCTAGTAAACAGCACTATTTCTGGACTTAACATTTCAAGAATTGTGGGCTTTATTAATGGCTAGTTTTGTTCATTTTAAACCACTGTTCTTTTATTTATGGCTTGGCTTGTAAAACTGTAGAAACTAAGTGAATGGAATAAGTATTTTCATTTTAGGTACTTCCATAGTAATTTTCTAATTTTGCACTTGAGGACTTATAATACTCAAGTGACAGACAAGTTGATGATCTAAACTGTAACCTGGAGCATACAATTTCCCCTAAAAAGCTTCTGTGCTGCCTCACGTATCTTACAGCTTTTCTTATGATGCCATTGATAACTACCTGAGACTGCAGCCCTGTGTTTCATAATATTTCATCTGAAATGGACCAGAAATTAAGATCTAACTGCTCATCTAAGGGAAAGCCATTCAAGGTATGAGGGAGCTTCACATGTAGATAGAGATAGAATCTTATACATTTTATCGGCCTGTATTCCAATAATTTAAAGATCAGTATTCCCTGCTGTCTCCCAGTGACGGTGGTATTCCTGTCACTCTCACATGAGAACTGGCAGCCTGCATATACTTCATGGTGTTAAAACAATTAGCTGGTATTCAGTATTCAATATTCAGTACAGGTTTAGTTCTGAGATATCATTTTTCTTGGATTATTGTGGATAATCACATGAAGAAAATAAAAAAAATGTAGACCAGGATGTCATTAGGGGCTTCCATGAACATAGTATCGGGAATCAATGTTGATTTTGACAAAAATTTTTGCAGCAAAGGCAATATCTTATTAAAGAAATTACCTGATTAACTGATTAAGGAGTTTTACATTAATATGCTATATTGGTGAACAGTTAGTACCAAAATAGTCAACCGTACAAAATTATACTGTCCTAATCCATTTCTCCTTGTCTTCAAGAGCTCTTTGAGATGAGATGGATGGATTTCTCAAATGTGTCCTCTAAGGGGCAGCATTGAAGAGCAGGTCTCTCTGTAAACGGCTGCTTCTATTCATAATACGAAGTACATGTAAGTGAGTGACTAACAAATTAGTGCTTGTTCTCTGTTGTCTAGAATTATGGGGTTTCAAAGGTAAACAATATGTTTGGGTGTCATTACTGCCAATTTGTCAAAAAACGTGTAGCAGACATGTTTCTGGTTTTTAAGTGATAAAGTCATTAGAATTCTTCCTGTTGGAGTACTAAAAATGATGCAAAAATTCGGGTATTTTGTTACTTTTTTTTCAGTGAGAAACTGATGGTGGAGCCTATTTGCGCTTATTTCATATGAGAAGTATCAATATTACATCATTTCTAGAAGAAATATGTCATCTTGACTAATGTTAATTAGATAATGTCATCTTTCCTGTCACTATTGCACTTGAACAGTATTGTGTGGGTAATGTAATATGGGAATATTCTGGAGTATTAATATCACTGGCTTAGTACTGTACATTAGATCACAAGAATACCTTCCTCCTTTTTAAAGGCCTGCGATAATAGGAAGAGCTTGGCATTAATAATGACAAAATGGTAGTGCTTGGTCCGTCATTTGCAGTCAGCCTCAGGGGCATGGATAATCATTTAGGAAAAACTAAGTTCAAGTGCTGTTTTCCCTCTCTGTAAAAGAAGCAGTTTACTGTCTTTACTCTACTTTATCTTGTCAGTATCCCAATAGAAAATTGGTACACATCATTGCAAGGGTGCTCTCCTGCTGTCCCTGGGTAAGGTTACCTTTGAAATTATCTTGTGTAATTTATCTGCCAGAGCAAACTCTTTTTTTTTCCCCTAGTTTGCCTTTATACAAAAATAATATCTTTGGGTTTATAAAAACATTGTATCTTTCATTGGAACAAGGAATTTTGGCTGAATTTGGGTTCGAATTTGGGTTCAATTCAGGTGGAGTGAACATCCATCGTTAAAGACCATATCAGAGAAGCTCAAGGGTTCCAAAATAATTGTACATAGGGAGGCAGGTCATAAGCCTGACAGTTTTTGACTTAGTAACCATAATGATTTCTTGTTTAGTGTAGTTCATTACACAAAACAAGATAAACTCATGCACACACGTCCAGTCATTGTGTGATAGTGATGTACCTGATAAATCTACTGCACTGCTGAACTATCTGCTCTGCTCTTGCCAGTTATAATATCGTACATGTGTTTTCTCTTCAGGGAGGGAAGGAGGAGAGAAGGTGTGAAGACTTCCTGGGCTATTATAAACCACATTTAGCAATGCAAAATTTTTACTAATAAGTATTTATTGTTTCTAAACTTCTCTGTGTTTGCAGTATTAACGAAGGCAGTATTAACGAAGGCAGTTTCAATGCTGAATCAGCAGTGAGGTTTCAAGTATGGGCAGAATACCAGCTGCTAATGGGGATTTCACCACATTCTTCTGAATGCTGATTTCTTTCTTACAGCTGCAAACCTTCATGAAAAAGTGTGTTGACTTAAAAGCCTTGTGCATGTATCCATGAGTATGATGACCTCAGCCATCCACAAACAAGTCTGTAATGTCTTGTAGTATCCTCTTTAGTTAAGTTCTTAAGGTAAGCTAAGCATTCCCTTAAGGAATGGCAAGTCCAACTGAAATGTAAAGCTTAGTCTGCTTTTATGCATATGTGAGAGAATTATCTTCTAATCCTAGGATATCCTTGGGTGTAGTTTAGTGGCACAACTGGTAAGCAAAACTGATGCATTTGTGTTTAAGTGCTTGCCAGAAAGTACTGGTGTTTCCAGTTAGCCAGTGCGAGCCAATGCCAGCTTTGAACATTTGACTGCTGATTTCCCAGTGAACTGCTGCACACTGGAATCTCTATCCTACTTCATCATTCCCTGTTGAGATTATGTGCCACCGTTCTTCTTATAATTAGTTTCTCAACATCAGCCAGCAGTGTGCCCAGGTGGCCAAGAAGGCCAGTGGCATTCTGGCCTGCATCAGGAATAGTGTAGTCAGCAGGACCAGAGAAGTTATTGTCCCCCTGTACTCGGCACTGGTCAGGCCTCATCTTGAATATTGTGTACAGTTCTGGGCCCCCCAGTTTCGGAAAGATGTTAGGATACTGGAATGTGTTCAGAGGAGGGCAACAAAGATGGTGAAGGGGCTGGAGCATAAGCCCTATGAGGAGCGACTGAGGGAGTTGGGGCTGTTTAGTCTAAAGAAGAGGAGGCTCAGGGGAGACCTCATTGCTCTCTACAACTACCTAAAAGAAGGTTGTAGTTGGGCAGGGGTTGGTCTCTTCTCTCAGGTGACCAGTGACAGAACTAGAGGGCATGGACTCAAACTTCGTCAGGGAAAGTTTAGGCTTGATGTGAGGAAGAAGTTCTTCACTGAAAGGGTGATTGGCCATTGGAATGCGCTGCCCAGGGAGGTGGTGGAGTCACCGACCCTGGAGGTGTTTAAGGGGAGATTGGATGAGGCACTGCGTGCCATGGTTTAGATGATGGTTGGTGTTAGTGTTGGGTTATAGGTTGGACTTGATGATCTCAGAGGTCCTTTCCAACCTTGTGATACTGTGATACTGTAAAGGTTATTTACATCTCTATGCTGATGTGAGAAAAGTGTATAAGTTTGCTTATTTCTGACAGCAGTGAGGCTTTTCCAGTAAATACATCTGACTTCAGCTTTCATATTGTTTTCCATGTAAGAGATATGCAAGGGTCTTTGGCAGCATCATATGTTAAAGGCTTCAGTTTTCTTTCTCTCAGTGGAATTAGCTTCCCACAAGTTCTGGCTAGAGTTTGCTGTGGAGGTGACGGAGTTTTTCACCAGTCAGGCTTTCAAGTGATTCAAGATGCAGTTACTACCAGATGGTCTTAAGGAAGGTGTTAAAATTGTTGATTCAACACCAGTGATTCCACATTGCATTGATTTAGCCCATTTTTTAATTTCTTTGCAACAGTCTCCTTCATTAGATCTGTATGATCCCATATAAGTGAATTCAGCTATTGCATATCAATTTATCATTAATTATAACATTTCTTATGTGCTATTTTTTAAGTCAGTGCTCAATGTACGTTTCATATTGATTTTAAGGTTTTTTTAATGAAAAAGAGTTCTGATAGTTTCATCTGACAGAGTTCAGCCATTTGTGAGTGTAGAGCTTGGTGGAAAGTATGTTATTTTACCTGTCTTAAAATACTACAGAGACAGAGACTGGAGGTAGTATCTAAGAACAGTGCTCTGTTGGTTGCTCCAGTTGTCAGGACTTGGGATGTTAGCTTGTGAGTGAGGTGCAACAAGACTAAATAGTATATATTTGATCTATTCTTCTCCTTTACCCAAAAGACAAGAGAAAAGTATGCTCTGGTTCTGGATTTCTGGCTAGGAGTATTATGATTTGATTACATCATATTGGATGTCTTGATCTCTCTTAGAGAGATCTCCACTGCTGTAGAAAAAAACATTTCTCTACGCAGTTCCATGCAGACTTGAACTGGTTATCCTTATGGACTGCAAGAAGTGATAAGGTCAACAAAGAATTTCTGTTTTCGTGGATGGTATGAGGGCACCTATTCAATTACCATAGCAGATGAATGGAATATACTATCTAACTTTTAATATTTAGCAAATTCTGAGCCATACGATCCAAGTGTTATTGGAAATTCTATAGGCAATGTGGAGTTAAAGGACGTGAGTCACTAGCATTTATGCTTTCAAAATCAGTTCTTTATAGCATGGAGCAGCTTCACCCTCATCAGCCCCAATGGGGACCAAATCCCTTCCACAGTGAGATTTTTAACAAATTTTGCTGCATAAATAATTTAATCGGAAACTGTCAAAAGTGGAATTCTGTTTTTACTCAGAGGAGTGTATAAAATGAAGATTGTACTCTGTGTGTGCTTTTAGCCAAAGCATTTTTATTTTTTTAAAATTTTTCCTTGGAACATCTTCCATATGCTAGAATATTTAAAGTGCATTTCTAAATAGTGCCTGGCAATCCGTGAAACACCATTTTAGCATGAATGAGATCATAAGCTGCTAAATACTACTTATACTAGGAAACTGAGATGAATTGAAAGTAGCACAGCTAAAAAAGGGAAGGCAACAGGTGGTTTATTAGATAGCAGATATTGTCCTTTTTTACAACTGTAGAATAACTGGTACTTCATCCTAAAATTTGCATGTTTCTACTACTGAATATCAGTAAGTCCCAGTGTTCCTAATGTAAACAGTTTATTTAAGGTGTTTTTGGTGAATAAAACATGATATCCTCTTCTAGCATATCACCAGTTTCATAATGTAATACAGGATTGCAAGAAATTTGCTTGGGCACCAGGCATCTGTTGACTAAGAATATGCTGGAAATGAAAGAGGGCAGGCTGTGCTCCTGCACAAAAAACTGCAGTTATCAGCCCACTGTAATTTTCAGAGATGACTCAAAGATCTACATGCAGCTTGTTATAAAGGAGTATTTTTTGTACTACAATAAATGGGAAGGTAGTTTTCTTAGATGAACAGATTTTAGTCACCTACTTAGTAAATAGGAGTAGTGGTATTTATCACTACCCAAAATTTAGAATGCATTTAACTGTTTAATTTGAGACAGTCAAGGAAGTACAGCACCTCAGATTTCAATTTCCCCATTGTTTAAAGCTGAAATCTTCCCTAGTTTATTGTTGTAAAGTAATTTAGAAAACTTTTAAAATGTGCTGTTTCAATCTGTATTGTTGGGGGGGGTTGGGTCCATGGGCCCAATAATAAATAGAATATAAAATTGTTACAATGAAATCATTCATCCTGATGCTTCAAATTTAATGTTCTCTATACAGAATGCTATATTTTTTTCACATTTTAAAAACACACTGCCTTCCATAAAGTACTAGTTTCAGGTGACTAATCATTGTATAAAGCACAGAACTGATATTTAAATGCAAATCAGGGGCATTTCATTTGTGCAGGTTTGGTATCTTAGGCCATGATTCATAGCTTTCAGGAGCAGCACACCCCTTGGAGGACCACTGTGCATATTAAGTGGAGTACAGGTGATTCCACCTTCTTTTGTAAAGTGTGTATAATAATATAGATTTAACTAGAAAAACTGACATTTAAAAAACATGCATTTAATGGATACAAACCATAAAATTATTATGAGGTCAATTGGCAAACACACATATTTTTTAAACTGTGTGTAACTGAACAGTCAGAGTCACCTGGAAAAAACACCCCTGGGCTCTTCAGCCATCATTTCTGTCTGAGACCCTTGTTGTCATAGCTATTGAAGATTTTGCATGTCTTAAGTTTTAACATAGAGAGCCTTTCTTAGGCTTTACTGTAATGGCATATAATGAAGAGACTCATACCACCTACATACCATTTGTCCATACAAAGCAGAAGAGGATTTTACAACTTGGGATAAACCCTGGCCCAATAGAAACTGAAGCAGAATATTTTTAGTGACTTTACTGAAGCAACTATTTTCTGTCTCTTCAAACAAATACTTTCACAGTAATTGAACGTGGAGCTGGAGATCAATATCAACTGCTGATGGTGTTGAGCTGTAGAATGTTATTTGCAATAATGGTTGTGATCAGAGACAAATCTTTCTCCCTGCCCTTACAAAAGAAACATATAGGGAGGAACCCTCAATCTTTTCAGAAACACGAAGAGAAGAGAAGAGAAGAGAAGAGAAGAGAAGAGAAGAGAAGAGAAGAGAAGAGAAGAGAAGAGAAGAGAAGAGAAGAGAAGAGAAGAGAAGAGAAGAGAAGAGAAGAGAAGAGAAGAGAAGAGAAGAGAAGAGAAGAGAAGAGAAGAGAAGAGAAAATGGCTAGCATACGCAGAGGCACAGTCCTGCTTTTCACTGGCTTTTTCAGGCAGAGCCCATAATCTGCTTTGAAATCACACTGCATTCAAAAAGAAAGCCTCACCAGATACCTAAATAACGGTGTAGCTGTCTGATACCCTCCCAGGTCAATGCTGGGGCAGAGGCAGTGTGGGTAGAATATCTTTGCAGTTTAGTCATTTCAATGTATGAAAAAGGTCTTTTGAGGCCACAAGGGTGACTGCTGGCTTCCTAAGATTTGCGCTGATTAGATCAGTCTTGGGCTAGGGCCAGAAGGTGAGAGGGTGAGAGGGGATGAAAATTTGAGTTCAGACCTTCTCATCTCTATTTTTCTGCAACTTCTCTATATCTCAACTGAGCCAAGAGAATCTAGCAATGTGCCTAGATGAGGAGATCTGGGTTAGATAAACTTTTTCTATTCGGAATTTAAAAAATAAAATACATTTTTAAATATAAAAGGAGGAGACCACCCTTTTCAAGCACAAAACAATAAAGATGTTCTGTATAATCTGTAATTATTCTCCATTTTTCTCTATTTGTTTTAATGACTGATAGCAGCCAATCAAAGAAATCCTGTAGGCAGCATATGTGCATGACACAACTTCAGAAAATAAGGTTAAGTTGAAAAAATACTTCTCTCGTGATACTACAGGATTTTCCTATTGATTTCTTGCCTGTTGTTTCAAAACTGACAAATACTATCTGAAATCACAGGAGGAAATCCTCTGAATTCAGTCAAATCTCTGGTTCAGTCAGTTTCAGCTATCGCTGCCATCACCAACTCATCTATAAATACCCTTTCTTTCACAGCTTACGCATTCCGAAATTTGCTTGTTGCCTCCTCAGAAGTGCAGGGCTATCGCCCGCTGTTAGGCAAACCCGGCTTGACCAAAGCCAACATGAACCTAACCTAACACACCAAGCCCATCCCTTGTTGTTAGCTTTGATAGTCGCTGCTATCATTTGATAGTTCACTTGTAGCCAGTCCAAGTTGGCAGTGTCAGCTCAAGCTGATTGGAGCCGCAGACATTTTTGCTGACTGGAGTCATGCTATCTTTGCCAGTTTGCTGGAATAGACACAGACACTGATTGGGTCATGCTGAAAACATTCCTGTCCTATGAAGCAAGTCTGTTTGTATTTTAGGTTTGCCAGGACTAATGAATTAAAAATCTTGGGCTCGCCACAGTTTGCTTCTTAATAATGCCTGTGACAGAAGGAGTTTTTCCTCCGTGAAGCGTGACAGCATCATAATCCCTCGTCACTGGCAAAGAGAGGAAGGAAAAGCGGAATTGTGAAGAAAAGCGGAAAAGGGTGATCTTTTGGGACCACAAAGCCTATGGGAAGTGCAGGTAGCAGCATGTTGCCCTGACAGCTGTCTCAGCTTCTCAGACCTTGTCAGTTTGTTGCTATGCAGCAGGTGCAGCCTTTTCTTTTATTGAAGCTTTACTCCATAAAGGCAACGACAAGCCAAGGCAGTGGCTGGCCCTGGATTATACAAGTGCAGACACTCCGCTAAGTGAGGTAAGGCAACAGGTGTGAAAACTGAACTAAATTGATAGAGCTGTAACGGCACTTAATCTGAGTTCTGCTGCAGCTTTTTTACAGAGAAACAGCAGCCAGTTCTATAGGCAACTGTTGTGAAGAAGGGAACTGCTCATTAAATCTCATTAAATTCCAGGTTGCCCACTCACCCTCATCTCTGTCTACAGAGATATTGTCCTTCATGCATGGAGAAAGCAGGTGGGGAATTGGGGGCAGTCCGTCTGTGTATTTGCTGTATCACTTCATTTGCACACAGACTGCTTCCATGCCTCTCTGCTCTCTTTGACTGCTTTTTCTGATGAAGAGATTGAGGATTCCACGTAAAAAGGAGCGAAGGGATAAATGCAATACAAAAATAATAGAAAGGTAATTGCTGTGTATAAAGACAAGATTTATTTTTGTGGATTGGAATAAAATGAAAACACCCTTTTGTGTGTGGTGGAATTCACCATTTCTTATGGAAGGCTTATTGATTTTTGCCATCTCATAGCAGGTAGTTAAATGAGGTAATTTAAAGACATCACACACCACATAGCATGTAACTGGGATAAGACAACAGATTTACTCCTGGCAATATTGTTATGTCAACATTAAAAACCCAGGCAGAATGCCTCATTTTAATTTATTAGGCTATGATATGAAATATATATACTCCACTTGAGATAGTAAGCAGACATCAGGGGAATGTGTACCACCAAGACAGAATGATGAACAGCCTTGTTTCAAGTGTGTGCTTATCACTTAAAATCTTTTTTTTCTTTGCCTTGTATTGGGAGATATGGAAGGGAAATATGATAAAGAATTCTGGATTAGTAGTTTTGTGGTTTTTTACTAACAATGAAATGTCTCAGGTGTTTCTTATAAAGTGAGGGTCTGGGGGAAAAATGTCATAGATAACGCTCAGAACGTAGAATTTATTTAGGTTAATGCAATGCACTTCAAAATAAAATATTTCAGTTGACTCCAAGGATATTTTCCTGAGTTCAGAAACATGCACTTCAGCAGTTTACTTGACTTTTCTTTGTCTCTGCACAGTAAATAACAGTTTAAATTTTGCATGTCTTGATTATTAGTAATGGAGAATAAAGAACAATCCTTGATATTCTTTATATATTAGTAGAAAGAAACATGGCCAGCTTCAAATAAGATTTATTCAAAGTAATGATTTTAGATTATTTGTTGTTTTTTTAAGAAAAGATTATGCACTTCAAATAATATTTTCTGATGTACCATTGCTACAGAGCAACTGTGTCACTTTGCTAGTTAAATATTAAGACAAGACAAAGCAAATAAAAAAGAAATGCTGAAATTAATGGGCCAAATGTAAATTCTTCCAGCAATGCCAGGGAAGTATTTGATTTATGTGTGCACCACCAAAGAACACTATAATCCTAAAATACTGTTCTGTTCTACTGACTTTCTGAGACTGCCAAATGATCAAGTATAAATTAGAATGAATTGTGGGGATCTCCGTGCAATACAATAGCTACTTTAATGAAAAACTGCAATACTGTTAGCTTAGGAATCTGGTTTTTGTTTTCATCAGCTAAATGCTGTGTTGCCTACTGATATGTAGTACAACTTTCAGTACATTCATTGTATCTTCCTGAAGAATTTGGTTTCTAATTGACTGAGGAGTTTTTATGGTAATTTAAAAGCTACTCTCAGAATTGTCCACATAGTTGATATGGATACAATGCACTCTGGACAGCATAGTCTTCAGTCCTAAAATAATTTCTTTATGAGCAGATCTTTTGCATGCATGAAGTCCCACTGACTTCATATTCTCCACACATGGAGCTGATTAGAAGATTAATATCTGCGAATTTTAGCAGCTTTGTACTAGATATACAAGGAGATTAAGTTTGCATTCAGCCGTTTCATAGATTTTAACCAAAACTGTTCATACAAAAGGTTAAATATACATAGAGCAGAGCTCTAAGTAAAACTTTTCAGTGTTCAGAGATGCTTTAATTATAGCATTGTAGATCAGTATTAGCTATTTCTTCTGTTGCTCAAGGATTCTTTAGTGCCCTGCTTGAAATGAACTAGTAGTTTTCTTAATGGACAGGGCTTCATCACAGTAAAATTTTGGAATTGGTGGTCTCAGAAGAAAGACCGAGGACTTGAATAAGGTCTCAATCCAGGAGTCAAACCCATGCAGACAGACCCCTACACCTGCCCAGAGTTCCACTGAAGAATCACCACCAAGGTTTGGAGACCCACTAACTTTCTGACCATTAAGTGTGTGACTATCAGGCACGGTTGGACTGGGGGAGTATGGGTGGAAGGTAGGAGGATGGGTGCCTCCTCATTGACACCATGTGGAGTGGTGTCCACGTTTCCAATCACATGGCAGGCTTGGGGTCATGTTACTCTCAACTCCCCACCCCTTCTTCCTTCTTCACCTTCAGAACCAGGCAGCATTGCCACGAGTCAAGGCTTGCTGAAGGGGCAATGGCGGGGAGCAAGCAGGTGAGGAGAGGGCAAGCTTCCTTTGCCATTGTTCTTTCTAATCTGTAAATAGCAAAAGAAGGGCAGTCTTTGCAGTGAATTTCACTTAAATCCTTTTTAAATGGAAAAGTGAAATGGTGTTCCCTTAACTTTGATTCTAAACGTTGCTTAGCTAGAATGAGAAAGATAGCTATGAATGCATGAAAAGCATTAAAACTCATTTGTTGAATGGTGTCACATGCTCTGTAATAAATATATTGTTTGTATTATTTCAGCTGGAACAAACAAGTAAAAACATTGACTCAAGTGCCCACATGATCACCACCGCCAGGGTACCTGCTGATAAGCCAGTACGAATTGCCTTCAGCCTGAATGACTCCCCAGGTACAGTTTAATTTGTGGAGTAAATCACATCAAAACAATTGCTTTTAAATTTTACATGTTCTTACCACTGTTTACAATATCAAATGAAGTCCAGTGTTATGGGTGGATTTTTTTCCTGAGTGATAGCATGTGTTCTGTTTTCCTGTCTGGTAGCTTTTAGTGTTTCCATTAACAATCTCATTAGATTAAAACCACTAGACTGACAATTTAGATCTTAGCTTTCTTTCAGTGATTTGTGGAATATACTTAGGTCTGTAATTAACTATCATAATTTCCCTGCATATGCAGTATGTCTGTTTTTAAGGAATTTTAAAACAAGAAAAGTAAAAGGACGTTTGTACTGAGGATGAGGCCAGAGCAGGAAGAGACATTCCCTTCAGCAGGAAGGTTGGAAAGTGCTGCATGTGCCCAGCTTGGTGAAAGGTTTCAGGAAACGGATGCCCCACATGGCATGTTCCCCAAGAAGGCAGCAGAAATTTCATTGATCTTTATCTTTTCAGCTAGTGCTGATTGAGCATTAATTTCCCCAAGCATACCCTCTACATACATGGACACTTTGACTTTTGGAAAAGACAAATATGAGCTTGCACCTTAAATAATAAAGGTCTAGAGAGCTGTTTACAAACAGTAGAAGTCAGAATGAAATAAAGTAAATCAAAAGCTGGGAAGCAGACCCAAAAATGTTGGCTGTGCTGTTGCTAAAGGTGAGTACCTGGAGCGAGGTTGAGATGTCTCTGGTAACAACTGAAACCCACTGCTGAAGAATGCGTTATGGGACAGTATGCATTGTACGATAATGTATGAGGCCTCTTCCTGAGCTTTGTGTGAATATTCTCAATGTGAATACAATTTTCTCATTTAAAAATATTTCAGAATATGCATTATCTTTCATAGCTAATTGTAGCATAATAGTAATTTGCAGCTACAATCCTGAAATAGAATCTCATTCCCTAAACAAGAGAATTTAAAACCAAATATCTTCATATCTTAGCACATGTAACTTTCAGCTCATAAATATGAGTTAGACAGAAATATTGGAACAAGAAATATAAAGAAGCATGTGTCCTTTTTGTAGATTAAAATAATTTGGTAATTACATTTTTATTATAGTAATAAGGAATCATTCTCATCTTTCAAGACACAGTAACATGGTAAATTATGGCAAAGAGAGGTCTTGAAGAGAGATGCAAAAGAAAGAGGAATGCTTTTACAAATTATGGAAAAAGAATGCTTATGTGAACATTGAAACCAAGTCGGGAAAGCTGAGACCATGGGAAAATCAAAGAGGGTAGAGTGGTTTGTGACAAGAGACGGCAGTAGGAAATGACAAGCTTGTGAATAGCTTGGAAGAAGAGGACATGAAAGGCAGGAAGTCTTGCTTCCTTAACATTGCATCATATTTATTTTTTACTTTTCTATCATGCTAATAATTCCAGCCTCTCAAGTTTTAGAGGAAGAAACTCAGTTAAAGAAAGGCAATCTTTTTTCTGCTACAGTTTATTAAACTTTTCAGTAGTTTTGAGTCCTTTTGAGTCCTTTTGAGTCTGCAATCCAGAATCTCTGTGAGTAATGATAAAACTATATAGCAACCAGTAAAGTGAGTGCCATGTTCTCCTTAGCATCACATTCCCTTGAGGCCTACCAGGAGGTGTAAACCAGCCTGCTGTTTTACCACGTCCCAAGAATTCTTCTCTTACTCTCAGTGGTAGGCTTGAACATGGTTATTATAGTCGATACATTTAATGAAGGCAAAGGAAATAAACTCTTATCAGGTCTGAAAATTTCCATTAAACTACAGTTGAATCAAGAGAGTGCAAATAAGTATTTAACACTTATTTTTTTTAAGATGAGCTGCAAAAACATTTAATGGATAGACCTTTAAGTATTCCGTAAGTGGCTTTACTTTTTTTTCTCCTTATTTTTTTATATTTCTTTAATAATTTTTTTCTTCTTGACAAGAATATTTGTTTCTAGTTCAAACAGAAGTTATCTGCTCTGAGTGTGATGGTAAAATGTCAGGGGAGATTTTTGTGCTGCTAGGGTGTACACAAAAAACCTCTTCACTAGGGATAAGTGGTTAGGGAAACTGTCTGACTTAAGCTTTTCCTTAATTTTTACCTGACTTGAAAGGCACAGTGACAGATATCACCAAGAAATCTGCATTCTCCTTCCAGGGTCTATACAACTGCTTACTAGGAGGGACTGGCAGCATAACTAGATATAAAAAGGGGAAAAGGAATGTTTCTTCTGGGTGGTGATTATCTCACTGGCTAGGATTGTAACCAAGTGCTGGGTGTGAGGAGCAGCAAAAGGAGAAACTGCAGTCAACTCATGAGAAGAGATAGCTTTGTGTTAACTGACCTACAAGACCAGAGCTGAATTATCCTGAGTGTACAAGAAATTATGTAATTGTGTTATATTATTTGTCAGTCAACACCCAATGAATTAAATACTGCTTTGGGCAGTATTTTTAATGTGAAAGTAGGCTAACCAGTTCCTTAAAAGTCTCAGGAGCAGCCTATCAGTGGGTGCTATATAAGAAGATAATTTTATTCTGTATCTCTTATTCCTGTATATATAGCTATCTATGTTTGGCTCTTTTACTCAAGTTCACTAAGCTGGCATCACATGTAGGTTTCCCAGGGTGTGTCTGCACATCATATTGCACCAGTTTGACTTCAGGTACCATTTTAAATTAATGAATTTGAAACATATTATTTCAACGTGTCTTCCATCACTTGGAAACTAAAACAAGTTAAACTGAATATGGTGTTCCTAAATTTAAGTAATTTTTCCCAAACAGAAAGTGCATTGTAGTTTATCAACATTGATTCAATTAAACCAGTGAAATTCAGTATATCCTAATTTATATCACGAACTCTTATTTAGTGAACATACTAAGAGACTGATTATAACACGAACTTCATAAAATTTAGACAAGTGGGTTTGTTTCATGTCATAGCTCTAAGGGAAGATTTATATGTAGACATTTCTTGATCTTCCCTCCTAGAACAAAAGTTTGAATCTAGCTGAAAAGCTCTGTTATGTGGTGATAAATGACTGGTTTTAAAATTAATAATTTCTGTTGTTTGAAATTAGTCTATCTCTGATAGCGCTCTCCAGAAAAATCACTGATAACAAAGCCAAACCAGAAATCTAGTGAAACTGGCAATGGTGTAATATTTATGCAAGCATAGCAAATGACTTATTTTGCTCCTAAGGAGCCTTTGTAATCCTAGTGACCATGAAGAATTTTTTGCTCTCATAGTTGATCATGCAAGATTGTTTTGCAATGGTTGTTTTTTTTAATAGCAACATCCAAATCCTCATTTTGGTTGTAATGGCAACAGAAGATTTCCAGGAGATAATGTATTTGTTGAAAACCAGTGGGAATTGCTAATATATATGGCTAAAATTTAGAAGTTAGTTTCCTAAAATCACACGCAACCTACAAGTAAGTAGCTTGATCTTTGGGAAACTGGATGTGAACTAGGTGAGATACCCTCAAAGAGATAGTGGCCGTGTGTTCCTCAGAGGATGCTTTAGGCTTAGGTGAAGTTACATGGACTAGGAGGGGGTGTGCTCTTATCTCTTCTGTTATGGACTGTTTCTATATTGGGGAGGTCCACAACTCTTGTTATTGAGCAAGCCTCCCTAGCCTATTCCTGGGTCAGGCAGTGACCATTCCCCACTATTTTATGAGTGAGGTAACTGCGAGGTTGTGTAAGGTCATGTCAGGCAGGGCTGTGAATAGAAGCCCAGGAGCTTTGTGTTGCAGTGCCAAGTTGCAGTCACTTAGCCACACAGCCTTCCAGGATGAATTCGATGAGTCTATGCTTGTCTGTCAGTAACCAGGGCAGGAGCTGCTGCATCTCACTGCCCTCCTATAGCCAAGACCGGACCCCAATACACAGTTTGCCTGTGTTGTACCACTGTGGGTTACAGTGCTTGCAGTTGAGTTTGAGCACTTTTCCTCTGCAAGGGCTGATTCACTTACAGGATAACAGCCTACTTATGTTACCAATTTAATTCTTTAATTTGGGAGGAAGAGATCTGAATACACTTGCCCACGCATGTAGGTGGAAAAAATAGTGCCTGACTGTATAATTAAAGACTGGATCATAACTCAGTTACTCAAGGAAGCAGAGCTGTGATTGGCATTTCCTAAATTTCGAAGGCTTGATTTAGTAACCTTAATGTGCTTTCAACACATTTAAATTTTGATGTTCTATTTCTGTCTATCTTTGTGAAGATCCTAGAGAAACGGTAGTTTGCAAGTTTATACTGCAAGTAAATCAGATGTTGTTCTTAAAGTATTTATTCATTAACTATTGTTCATAGCCCACTCTTCAGCTAAATGGAGTAGTCATGTAGATAAAGACTGGACTGTTATGCTTCATTGTACCAGACACTGTGTGAGGGAGTTTATTCTTTCGTCTACATGATAGAGGTCTGGGCTATTGGAATCTCCAGAAGGACAGAACATGATTAAATAAGTGAAGCTTTCCAGAAAGCATGATTCATTCTCAAATGTGTAACATTAGCATATATCAGGGGACTGAATCCATCAGAACGTCACTGATAAGTAGTAAGCCTTTTCTATCATGACTATCAGTCTTAATACAGTTCAGCCTTCTAAATCAGATGGCTTGTGTGCATCTCTGTACTAAACATTAGAAGCCCTTCTCACATTTGTATTAATATGTGCTCTCAGTGATGAAGGTTGAGTGGCTTAGCCTTGATGTCCTTACACAAAGTTGCCCATTACACCATTTCAGCATGAAGGTGTGTTGGCTGGGCAGCATGCTTAGGGAGCTTACTCTGTCCTTATGTTGTTAATTTTACTGTAGGGAAAGGTCAGAGAGCTGGCTCTGGTATAGAAGGGTGCTTTTGTCTCAGCCCAACAGAATGAAAAGCAAAAGCAGGAAGTGATTTCCCTAGAGATCCTCCTTCAAATGCTCTCTGTTTTAATGAAACCTTTCAGCAACAAGGAAAACAAACATATGAACCTGATGAAACAAACATAAGGGTCAAATTATTCCATGCACATTAACCAACTCTTTAGTTAAAAAAGATCAGCTGTATGTGCAGAGTTCATCTTGTAATTAAAATAAAGTTTTTTACCTTTAGTGCACAATGCATTTCTAAATATAAACCTTCAACATTAATTTGGGGATCTATGGGAAATCATTTAGAAATCGTGCAACAGATACTTTAACTTAGGTGGCTGTGATGAAGTCCATGATCCAACTCTTTCATGTCACATGTTAGAGATCTTCAGTTGCTGGAACGGTTGTAACATTCACATGTATGTTTTTCCTCCTGTCTTGCTTCCTTTTGACCAAAATCTTGACTCATTTTCAAGAGCAACACGTTGCAGTCTCTGATTTTTTTTATATTTTTACTTTTAATCAAAGTATGTTTTCAACAACCAGCTTGAATTATAAATCGCTTTTCTTTACGAGTGACAGGGAAGGGAGCAGTGACCACTGCAGTGACCACTGGGGTGAGATGCTGTTTGTACCTGGTGAAGAATCAGCCTCATCATTTTCAGGGGTTTGCGATACAGAAAAAACACTAACTTTATTATAAAGGGGGGTTTTGATTGTATCAGCAATTCCTTATAACACTCTAGGCACACATTATATACTGATAATAATTGAGAAGAGGAGAAAAAGAGGTATTTCTAAATTCTATTGTCTAGTTAAAGGAAAAAAAACAAATACAGACAGATAAGGAGATAGTTATGGGAGTGTTTTGATCTTCAGAATGTTTTATTTGGCATTTTGGACATTTTCAGTGTTTCTGATTTTCAGAGTCATAGATATTTAAAGCTAGAAGCCAATGTGATTTTGTCTGATCTCCTGTGTAATTCTAACTTGTAAGGGCAATAGTAATTCTTTTGGAAGAAAATGCAGTAGTTTATATTTTTACTTTTGATTTTCTGGAAGCATCATCAAAAACATTTTAGAAGGTGAATGACTGCTGTCATTTGTTTTTCCCTTTTGTGAAATAGAAACATGTTTAGTTTTTACCAAGTGAATTTTTTTGCTATTGTTATGGTTGTTACTTTGACAACAGTGAAATACACACTGACCTGATGAAGTAATTTATCTCACTGGAAGCTGTGGTGAAAGATTTTGTTGTTCTTTTTGTGCAAAAAAAAAGATTGCAGTTAGCGGTGAGAATTTCTGTTAATTTTTGTTAATGAAACTTCATCTGAAAATTTCAGAGGGACACCTAAGAGAATAGGAACTCAGAAAAATTTCCAGTCACTGAAATCCCCAGCTTTTCTTGATGATATTCTGCACATCAGATGATGATCTAAACAAGTCTTAAACTAGCATAACTAAAAAAAAACCCAGCAGCTGTTCAATAGATGCTAGGGCAGGCCCATTATAAAATGTACTATGGTATGCCATAATGGTTAGGATACCAATATGTTCTATTTTTAGTACCATTGACTCAGTCACTTGAGCTCAAAAAATAAGCAGAGAACATCTGTTTATTGAAAGGATTTCCTCTATAGTAATTTCTCTCTCTATTCCATCCTTTTGAATTATTTCCAATTTTTTTTAACTGGTTCTTTTCTGAAGATAGTCCCGAGTAATTTCTAATATTCTAATGCGGCATTAATTTTCTCTTCTTATTAATAGCTGATGCAGTGAAAAAAATAACTGCTGGCTGGTGTTTCTTTAAAATTATTGAGGTTGCTTTTGCTTCATTTTTCTTAAGTTAAAATTGTTTGAGTTCTCTCCTTAAAGCTACTGTACCAAAGATTGTACTGCTGGTATTGTCAAAACAAATAGCAGCTTAACTGCTATCCACGAGTCTGGTCCAATATCTCTGTCAGAAAATTTAACAGCTATTCAGCCAAATATTTGTAGAAGCAGCTGTACCCCTAGTCAGACTGCATCCTATTCCATCCTTCCTTTTAGCTTTGCCATATGATTCATCTTTCTTCTTTTACAATATTAGTCTATTTTTGAACATTTTACAAGAAAGCAACAGCAAATTTAAGGTAAACACTTGCATACCAATGTGATACAATTCTATACAATTAAAGCAATTTAAAGCATTTCCCAGAATGGACATGTTTAGTAAATGCTGTGAAAAATGAAGTTGGGGGGCAGGTAGTATGATTTTTGGGAAGACTCCTACCCATTGAAAATATAGAACTTCATTTTTTTCCTGAGGAATTTCAAAAGCTTTTGCTTTTGACCTCTGTATCACTGTATTTTTTTCTTCTCTTGGCATTCCATCTTAGAGTTGCCTACCTCTAGCTATGTTAATTGAAGCAAAGCTCTGACAGTATATAAGCCAGTATGTTTATTCTTCATCGGCTAAGGTGGCTTAATTTACTTATTCCCCCAACCTACTTTCCTGTAAGACCACTGAGGGAAGGATAAAGAGATAACAAATATGTGAACAACAATTTAAATCCTAGTCTGTATTCTTTAAAAATATTCAGAATCCTGCTTTATACCTGGGCCTTTTCATCTTACTGAGGCTTTGTTGTGGTTTACACAGTCTGCCAGCACAGAGCAGTTTGCAGGGTCAGATCTATGTTAGCAATTTTCTTCTTTGAGAACCATCCTTTTTTAATTTTGACACATTATAAATATCAGACTGTAAGTTAGCTAATAGTAACCTTCTCTTCACCTCCTGTAACCTGTAGTAAGATACATAAACAGTCATCGCAATCCAATGCAAAACTGATAGAGTGAAAGTCACTGAGAAAGAAATATTGCAGTGGCTAGCTGTGACACTACCAAGTATGATTCCTATTTCTGATCTCAGTCCAGCTACTAGTGGGCAGGTGTCCACATCACAACACTGACGTAACTGGCACAGTCTGTCCCACCTTTGCTGGAAGTGTGTACTATAAATAAATAAATAAATAAATAAATGGCAGTTTGGCATGTTGTCATGAATGAACTAACTCTAGCCCATAACGGTTGTTATCCACTGGTTAGAGTAACAACATTTCTTTGCAGTATGGAGAAGTCTGTGGTGCTTCCCCATTCTAATCAAATTTGTGTAGGTAACAGTCTTCTGATTCCAGGGTTGCCAGGCTAGTTTGTGTGTTCTTGTGATTGCCTTTGTATGTTGAGAGAAAAGGTTTGTATTATTGTTGGGTTAGACCTGAAAAGTCATTATATTGAGGTGAGGAAGGGATCTTTCCCTTCATTCAAGTATTTAACTCCCTGGTGCTGAGTATGCTGCCTTTGGAAGGTTCTTTACTTTGCAGTGTATTGGAGAGGTCAGGAAGAAAGATTGTTTGGATTTATTGTTTTTATTAAATTATCACATGTTTTACTGCTCTAACTGGCTTTGTTTTGTTTCTTAATTACTGTAATACAGAACAAGCTTTCTGTCTTTCCAGCACCTAAGCATTTCCTTATTGCCAGCTGCCAGGTATTTTCAAGAAGTCTATTAAGTTATCCAAAATGTAGAAAGATAAGCAGATGTGGAGGTGTTTGTAGGATCTTGATACTATTGTGAATATATGTAATGTAGAACTATATTAAACAGATCATTTGAAATGCCCTTTTTGGGAAACATTGACTTTTAATATCATTTTTATCTTTTAGATGATGCTTCCTCTGAAAATTCCTTCCCTTTGGCATTTCCAGACCTAGATCAGCAGCTGCAGGTAAACTTTTTTTTTTTAACTACGATTCTACTTCACACTCACTAGATTTGTTATGATAAAAAACCTCTGGTTTACAGTAAGGTGAAAGGTTTCGGTGGTGCTTTTCTAGCCTTTAAACATTTAATAAAACTGTAGATTTCCATAGAAGAAAACATTATCTTTCAAGATCTGCACAAAAATTGATTTGATATTTTAATCCAGTTGCAGGGAAATTACTATTTTAACAATCTCACCTGCTTTTTCTTTTTTTTTTTACAATTTCTGTGCAAAACACAGCACATACCACTGCACTGCAATGAAGAGAATTCTTGTGGTTTAAATGGGCGAGTATTATATTCTCAGTATGATCAGCTTTCTCTGAAGCATTCCAAGAGAATGCAAAGGTGTATTTTCTAGTGCCATCTTATCTCTAGTCTTGGGTAACTAAAGCCAGCCACCAGTACTGATAAGAACCTCTTCAAAATTACTCTACTTCGTGCTGTGTAGCCAGTGACCCTACTGGTTGCAGGTGTCTGCAGGTAGCATGGGTAAAAGTGGTGAATACTTTTGTGACTGGTTTGATTTGTCTGTGCAGCCCAATGAATCCCTCATATACCAGACAATCATGATGGCAGATGATAGTAACTCCAGAATTCACCAGGCACAGAGCCGGTTCTGTATCCAGGGATTATTTCCCTTTTCTCTGTGGCAGTTCTGGAGTATTTGTTGGCTTTTGTAAACTACTTCAGATCATCTGTTTCCCAGGAGCATTTAGACTTCCTCTGATATTTCAATATGAAGGCAGTTGTTTCCTGAGTGTAAACTGAGAAAGGCATTAGCAGACTGTGTTGCCCAGTGATGTCATCCTTCCTGTCCCCATCAAATACTGAGACAACTAAGGCTGCTGACTTAAAGGACTGACTCTTCTCTCCTGCTGCTCTCATCAAAAGGATGACTGAGGAAGGAATGGAATATGACAGAGACTCTTCTTGCTCTCTCTGTCTAATCCTGAGAACAGATTAAAGGAATGAATAGCAATTTAAGATACGGGCTGAAATAAGCAGGGTAATATGTTGGCCTGATTCCACTGATCTTCCAGTGCAGCAAAACAACTGATACCTTTTTTCCCCCCTCAGAAGAATTCAATTTGAGAAAAGCACTATTGTTTTGTGGCTGAAGCACTGAATTGAAAGCAAAGAATCTGCATTCTGTTTCCCACTCTGTTAGTGACACACCGGGTGATCTTGGAGGAGTCGTTTCATCCTTCTGCTCACCTCTGAAATAAGGTTAAAAATTTTTACCTTTTTTGTTAAAGAACATTGAGATCAGTCGGTGAAGACTGCTCTAAAAGAGCGAAAGAATTATTATCATTACTGCTGGTGGTGTATAAAAAAAAATTACTAGTATAGATATAAGTACTTTACAGAAAGAGTGATGATTTATTTTTAAATTTTTTTTGTTAGGACTTCTGTGACCCATTTCTGGGACTTATAATGTTCTCTAAATGTGTAGTTTCCTGATAGACTGAAATTGCTCCTGTGAAAGCATTCAGGTCTACTGAATAAATAATAGTCCTTCGGTAGATTTTTTTTAAGTATGCCCTAAAAGAGTTCCACTAAGTATACTCTCTTGGTGTGTTAAGTACCTGACCTTTTTTTCAAGAGAATCTTCCTTTACTCTCATGATATCAATATGATAACGAATTCAAAGAAACAGTCAAAGGCTTTGATTCAGATAATGTTCGTTTTATCATCCTTCAGAAACTTTTTTTGGTAATATTGAAGTTAGAAGGATAGCTTAAGAGGACTACCTAGATGACTCAACCACTCAAAAGTATAAAATTAGTGATAGTGCTTCATCCTTCAGTGATGAAATCTTGAATTTCCTTGTTTTCATCAGAAGTTATAACTATTTATTGAAATTAGATTATATTTTTACTGCTTTAAAATTTCCAACAAGCAATAACTGTAAAGAAGATAAAATTCATCTAGTTTACATTTTCTCTTTAATTACTTTTTTTAAACTGCTATAATAAAAAAGTGCTGAGTGTGTCAGCACTGTATAGCATGTGGTTGTAATTTATGTTAAGGTAACCGTACTAGCTTTGAAACAAGTAGCTCCTGTATTACAGAACCAAACTACAACAGCATAAGCTTCACAAGGACCTACAGAAGTACTGAGTGGTGGAGTCCTTTGTCATTCCATCCATGCTTTTCTGTAACCCAAAGTTAGCTATAGTATAAAGCAGTGCACATGAAGTGTCATGTAAATGAACACTTTAATCAACTGTGGCATAGCAGCCTGAAATGCTTGAATTTGTAAGAATGCTGGTATGTATTTTCATAATAAAAATATCACATTTAGGGCCACAAGATTTTCATCACCATGCCATAAATACAGTCAAAAGCATTCATATTTTATTTAAAGAAGTGAAGTATAAATGCAGGATAAGTGGCTATAATAATAATAACTATTAAAAAAAAAAGAGGAATAACTTTCCAGGTTTCAAACTTTAAAAAAAAAAGAAAATTTTGAAACTTATTTTAAAAACAAAACAGGAAAAAAAGTCAAATTAGACAATCTTCGGGTTGGATTTTGAAAGCAGCTTGAAAGCTATGTAAGTCCGCTGAGTGACTTGGAAAATCAGAGCCTTAGAATTTTATGCATGCAGGCAGCAGACCACAGCCTGAGTACCAAGCAATTTACACCTCTGTTTTAGGCTTCAAGCTCTTGTCCTTCTATGTTAGGGCCTGGCAGACAACTTGGCTGTTTGAGCAGAATTACCTAGCGTTCCCACTTTTCCTGCCACGATCCTACCATACTTACTCCCTGGGCACTGGTATCCAATGGCAGGGCAAAGTTCAGTACAGCCTCCCCCTGGCAAGGTAACAAACCCTGCTGTCCAAGCTCCAGCTCGAACATTACAGTGGTACAGACGGGATTGGCTGGAGAAAAGGTATTTCTAGGAGACTAACTGCAAATAGCTAATTCTCTGTAAATATTCTCAGTAGGGGACAATCTTATTTGAAAATTTCAGCTTCTTTCTGAAGAATAAAAATGACTAGTCTAGAGTCCTGATCTACTAGCACAGTTCAGACCAAAAAAATTTGCCTTTTCCAGCTACCTTTTTGGATGTTAAATTTTTCTGCTGCTCCGAGAGGAAGAAATTCTAAGAAGGAATTTGTAAGAGAATAATATAAGTTCTCGAACTCACAGGGTTTGTATTTTTTTTTCATAAATATAAAAAAAATATGGTCAATGAGATATAAAAGCCCTACATATCAGAACAGAGCAGTTTAAGCTATATGCAAGAAAAGCCTAGTCTCTTTTGCAGCTTTGTCATTAAGAAAACTACAGAGGTTCCTGATATGCTACCAGTGAAACAAAGCTCATATTAATAAACTTCTTGCTTTCAATTCCTTTTGCTTACAGTATTGGAAATTATTTGCTTCCCACTGACAAGCAACACTTTGAATGGGGCTAAAGCACTTGCTTATTTGGTCTTCAGTGTCATTTCCCCCGCCCTTGTGTGAGCAATGTGGTGGGCAGTGCAGCGAGGGCAGACTTGCTGCATTTGTCAGGTTGTTGTTGGGAAATGCTAACCTTTGCCTTGTGTCAAAGTTCGACTGGGACTGGGAAGGCGTTTCCTTGATTAGCTGCGTAGTGGGTGGTGGCCCCTCTGACAAACACTTTACTACGGATTATCTGCTATATTTAGGCAGCTACATCAGTATCCAAGGCCTTGTCGTTTAGGTCACCGAATATAGAGGAAGGTATCTAATGTTAAGTATCCACATTACTATGCCCTGTGTGCTGTCTGTCCCCTTCTAGCGTTTCCTGTGACTTGCTCGGTTCATCTCCCTCTTCTCTGTCAAAGTATTTATTCCAGCTGGAGTTTGATCTTGAAGAGGGAAGAATTCACATCACATATGGATGCACAGGGTGTTCTGTAATTCTTTATCACCTCTTCTCAGGAAATCATGAGCTTGAGAGGGGCATTTGTCATATTTTGTATTACAAATCTGTTGAGATCAGTGGAGTTAGATGACCATAAAATTGCTGCAACAGAGAAAATTCTCCAGTCACTTATAATATCAGTTTGTTAAATCAAAGGGTAGTTTTTCACACTTTGGTGAGAACTGTCTATACAAACGAAGCAAAGAGAAGATCATGAAAGGAATACTTTGTGTGTGATACAAGCATTTAGCAGATACCTTGTTTACTTTAGAACTTTAATAATGGAACTATTCCTTCTACTAACTGCCAAGTCTCTTGTTAGAAATATCCAAATTATGTTAGAAAGTTTAAAAGTATACTGTGTTTTTAAAGGCTATACTGTATTTTTTTAATATGTTTTGAATTCCAAGAGAATTCTTGGAGTACCATGATATTTGATTGCTTATGAACTTGATAAGTCTCCTGGAATGCTGCTGTGGTAACTATGATCTTAGATTAGATTATGTAAGATATGGATGTTCACAAAGTTGGAGCATCAAACTAAGTTTAGAAAAGAATGGAAAATCTCTCAGGAAAGGAGAGATTCCAGTTGACTTGAATTGTTTGGAGGAAAGAGAACTGCTTACTTTGATAATAAAACTAGACAAGACTAGATATATCCTGGACTAGATACCTGAAACAGGCTGAAGAGTTCCAGTTGCATCACAAAAGTAGCTGCAATGTGCAGCTATTAGTTTTGCTTGGAATAATGTGGTTTCTTCCATCATGAAAGACTACACAAGGCCATAAAATGAACATGGGCCATGTGCAAAATATTGGCACTGAACTTTCTGGTTTTCCAGAATAGTTTAGCTGAAAATTACCAAATTCTAAAAAAGTGAGACACTACTCTTTAATAAGACCAGTGCTCAGCTGGCACAACCACGATACATTTCTTTCTTTAAACTTCAACCTTTTCAGGAGAAAAGTTTGATTTTTTTTCACAGCAGCACCAAAAAGTAAATGCAAACAAACATAGATGAATTAAAAAAGAAACGGTTTTAATGTTTTTGAAAGCTTGGATGACACTCAAATATACAACCTTTGTGGATAAGGAATACTGATATTCATATAGCAATGCAAAACACACTTTGTCAAGAGAGTAGGGCAAAATAATTACTGCAAACTGTCTGTTTGTCTCTCCCAGCAAAGATTTTAATTAGAACAGCCTTCAACCTGTCTTAAAAAACGGGCAGAACCTCTCAGGCTCTTTCTATTTCCTCATGAACTACCTTTGCATATCATCTTCCAATATTTTTCATTTCAAACAAAAATTTAAATAAAGAGTGCATAGGTCTTGTAAAGATGTGCCTACACATGTGCAGTTATAGAAAAGCCTATAACAGGATCTCTTAATGTCACCTTCCTGGATTCTGTAGAAAGTTTGTCAACATCACAGTGACTTACTCAACAAAAAACATGGAAAAATCAGATGTTGTTGCAAACTGGGCGTAGTAAGATAGACCACTGGCATCACTGAAAGCTGTAGCTTTTGTGTTAGCTTTATGAACAAAATCAAAGATGCTGTGTGCACATGTTTTGCCTGCACAGGAAAATGAGGGTGGATGACATTGAAGCCTGAAATAAGCAGGATTACAAGTAGCAACTGTTGCCATTAAATATAACTTTCTTTGGCAGAGATGTTTTTTTGCTTATGTAGCAGGTATGCTTTTATATATATTAATTTATGGGTGGGCAAGATACTTCAGGAAGCAACAAGCGCGGGATGTCCTAAGGAGAAATTAAAGTATAGTTGTCAGCTTCTAAGTGAAAAAAAAATATATACTGCAAATTGAACTTTATTAAGGCCTGTTATAATTAGTTGCCTGGGTAAACTAACAGACTTACAAAAAAAATAGCATAGCGACTTTATAGATAAAAGTTCTTTCTACTGGGAATTTCAATTCTTTTTCTCTGTCACATGAATGCCGTAATTCCTGTAGGTAGCAGCTGCAACACTTCCTGTGGCCTGGCCGCAGGCATTCAAAAAAGGCATTCCAGGTGGAATGAGAAGCAGAAAAAGACTGTTTGGATAAGCTAGGGAAAATTGAAATTTCATCTAAGGTGGATTAGAAGAATGCAGCCTTACCAAGACATAAGTTTTGGAAAGTATATGAGAGCGCTGTGGAAGTGTATCTCAGGGGTAAAACAGTTAGGACAAAGCACCACTGTTTGAATGAAAGACTGTGCTGACACAATAAGACTATACAAACCTGTCTTCAACAAATCCAAACTGGAAATTTCAAATATGTTTCTAATCCTTGGTGAGGCTCTGGGGCAGTCTTATAACTGAGGAAAGGGACTTCAGTTTTTCTAAGACAGAACTGAACAAGCCTGTAAATTGTAGGATTTGTTTCTGGTAACATGGGACTGGACTCACTGATTTTCCAGGTTCCTCCTATTCCCATTTAGATGAGATGGGCTGGTCCAGTAACTGTTACTGTTCTGTTATTGTTTTCTTTTCTGTGGAAATATGTCAATACTGTAACTGTCTGCTGGCTAGCTGGAATTACCTCTTTGGAACAAGCAAATTTTGCCTTTGTATCTGTGTTTGGTTTTCCCGAGTTTGCGCTGACATCTTCTGAAAACGCTTCTCTCAATGGGAACAGATGTATCATTAATTCTTTGCACTCTTGTTTATGTCAAAAAAAGTAGGCTGTTAGACATGGAAAAAATAATTTCTCTGTGCTTTTGTGTTGTCTTGTATTTTGTGGTGTGCAGCAGAGAACTGACCAGACTTGTATCTCTTCATTTCTTCTTGTGCTTGCAGTGGAGGTGTTTGTTAAATAATGAATGCATAAGCATGTTTCATGTCCTACTGGCCAGAAATTACTCATGGACGCTGTAGGTACTCTCTCCAAAACCTTTCTTAGAAATTTCAGAATTAAAAAAGAGCAAACCCAGTTGTTCATCCATCTAGTCATTTAAAACCAATCAAATTCACATTTTAAAATTAAAATGCACTCAACATTTTAAAAAGTTCTCGCTATAGTGCTTAATAGCATCAGACAAGATGAAAAAATAATTATATCACCTGAACATTAGTAAACTGATTGCATCTTTTGTGAGTTTCTTTTGAGTGATAAAATATCGATGTAAGAAAAAATGATGCTAAAGAGCAAACAATGATAGGAAGGGGCTTGAAAGTCAGCAACTGGTTCTAAGTAGGAATTAGATACTAAGTCTCAGCATGACAAGATAATTTTTAGCTCACTATATATATCTTTTGAGTGGGAAGCTGGAATATAGAAATCGAATGCTGCTTTAATTTTTAAGCTGGTTTAAACCAGCTAGGTTTGCGGAAACTAAATTGGAACACAAGCAAGGGTTGGGTTTTTTTTTTCTTTTGAAGTATCATTGCTTGGGGACTTTCCCCGGATGCTGTTCAAAATTGTTTTATTGTGACGCATTTGGTTTTTGCTGATCTCTGGTAGATACCAGAGATGCTACTTTGGCTCACCCTTGCATTCTTGGACTAGAGCATTGAAACTTCTATATTCTGTCTTGTTAAATTTATGCTTGTTATTTGGGTGTCTATATGAATGATTCTATTGCTCATCCACATGGAAATGTATTTCAAAGCCTTTTCCTGGGGACCAGATTCATCAAGTAATGGATTGCCCTTTCCCTGGGATCCCAAATTCTCTGACCACAGAGAGAAGAAAACAATGTGCTATAAAATAATTTTGCCACAGCATTTTTTTACATTTAGAACATGGAGAATGAGTGTCTGATTTATAATTTCCGTGAGGAACCATGTACCATCTACAAGGATTTGTAAGGTCCATACTTTAGCTACATCTCTACATTGGAGTACATCGGAAGCCAACTTACCCTGCCTCCTGGATAAAAATATTTTCAATTATTGTCTCTGAATAGATTTAGTAAAATTTAAATTTCCAGCTTAGCTAAAATAATGGTTTACAAGATCTTAAACAGGAAAAATCTGAAAACTTGTGCTTTTCTTTTCCTAATTATGTCATTGAAGGAATATTATACTAGAGAAGAGTCAAAGTAGGACAACAATAAAAAAAAATCTACTTATATCATGAAAGGGAATTGGGTTTTCTTTAACTGGACAGTAAATGAACTATTTTAAGTGCTTCCTTTTGCTTCAAACAGGTGGCTCAAGCATGCTATTTAGAGTTCATTTACAGTCAATTGATTCATGGCTAATAACTTAAAAATACTACACTTCCTGAAATAATTATAGCCAAAATGTGACCCTGAGGCCTCAAGCCTGAATTAAGTTGCATTCATTTTAAGGAAAAAAAGCAGTCACATTTAACCAAAATGTATTTTCAAGATGTTGGTTGAAATTCATATGAATTGTCTCAGGACAGTGTGATTTTATTCACCATATTTCTTGCCTCCAGGGTGCACTGGAAAAAATGAAAATAATGTCAGTACTTACATTAGGAGGTACAGTGCTTTTGCCTTCAGTCTGATTTTTTTACCAATCATCTTACCTGCACCTCTCATGGAAATTTAAAACACTTTGCAAATGTAGATAATTTAAGTATAATATTTCTGCTGACAAAGTATATCCCCTCCTTCTACAAGAAATAGAAATGCAGAGCAACTGAGTATGTTCTTGAGCAAACTACTTACAGCTTGAGGCATTGTTGGGATATAACCCATCATGAAATCCTGGCTGCAGTTGGCAGTAAAATTCCTGTTGAGTACAGCAGAATCAGCCCAAGTGACCCAATTCACAGTCCTGTCCCGTTTAGTAATAAACTGGAAGAAGCATTGCATCTATTAAAAAGAAGGATGTTTAGCCAATAGCTTTCCATATCTTTTCTTCTGCTCTTGCACAACTGGAGAATAAGAGCTTGTTTGTACTCAAATTACCTGCAGTGCTGCAGTTTCTGCAATAAAAACACACTCATAGTTTATGGATTTGATCAATGCATCAACTTGAGCATGACTGAAAAAGAGGGAGGAAAAGGAGAAATCTTTTTTGAACAATATTAAGGGATACTTTGCAAAGTTGACAGGGAAAGTTTTGGAAATCCTTACAAGGATTAAAGGTTTATGCATATTCTTACGGATGAAAGTGTTTTTTTTCCTCTCCGTGAAAGGCCATCATTAGGAACATCTGGCCATATCCTGAAATTAAGGTGAAAAAAAATTAAGTATTCTCACAGGAATTATGATAAATATTTTATCTTTCAAAATACATGTTTTTCCTAATATTTAATTCAAAAGCAGGAAATATATTTATTTTCTTCTTTTTCTCTTCTTGAAGCCACTTCCTCCTTGTCATGACTCTAAGGAATCTATGCAGGTGTACAAACAGCACTGCAAAATAGCAGAAGAGTACCATGAGGTCAAGAAAGAAATTGCTCTGCTGGAAGAAAGAAAGTGAGTATTTTTTCCGATGTATTTACTGTTCTATATTCTCTCTGTAAAATCTTATTTTAAACTTGAGAGTTTCAGGTGATATTTAATGATGTGGCACAACAGTCAGGCCATTGGTGCCTAGAATCAACTAAGACCACTAAGGAGACTGTTGTCATAGCTCTAGCCCCTCAGTTGTAAAGATATCCCTTGAACCCTTCACTGACAGCCTCCAGGTCATATAACAATCCAGTTCAGCTACTGCAAATCCCCTTTGCAATTTTAGGGACTTTTTTTCAGTTTACCTTTACACATTTTAATTAAGAGAATAATAATGAATCCTCAGCTCGGTTTAGCTCACAGGTATCAAACTCATGGCTCCCGCCGTTCTCCTGCTCCCGCAGCGTAACGCGCGTCACATGCTGTACACGTTGCACACGTAACCTGTGCTGCAGGAGCCTAGGGACAAGGAGCTCAGCACTGCCACCAGGCACAAACAAGGTGCCAGGCACAATAAAACAATGTGAAGGGATGGATTCGGCCGACAGGCTGTGAGTTTGACACCCCTGGTATAGAGTGTGTGACAATACTAGTAAACATTTTTTTGTGAGTTACATTGTCTCTATGTACATTGAAATTTTAGGTATTCATATCCAAAGTGCATAAGCTGGAGACTCTTTTTTCTTGTCTATGGCCTATACTGATACCCCATCATATTTGCATGATTATTAAATGGCAAAGTGCACTCTGTGTCTCTTGTTTCCTTTACACAAGAAACCTGAAAAAGAAATTCACAGAGGAAAGAGGGAGAGTAGTTAAAGTTTTTAACAGACAACCAAGCCCAAGGAAGAACAGTCACTGCTGAACTTCCTCTTACAAACACTTTTTTATTTTTACATTCACCCTGAAGGTGACTTAAAGCAGTGTTGCCTTGCTCGAGGAGAGTGACCTCAGTGTCAACTCTGAGACTTCTTACGAAAATGAAGACCATGCCGTTATTGTTCCAAATGCTGCTTGAAGAGAAACATTTGTTATATAGCAACAAGGGTTGAAAGAGCTCTGTTGGGTAATGGGGTTTGAGTCGAAAGTGGACCACTGTATTTGTTTTATAGCAATCTTTGCAGAGCTGACTATGGGGTTCAGCCAAGTTTACATCTGTGGCAGTCTTCAGCTGCAGAAGCAAACTGAGGGAAGGGAAACTGGTGGAATCCCGTAGTCTTACAAGTAAGAGAGCCAAAGATCTCCTTGAATCCAAGTTATGCAGGGCAAGAAAGTGAGACATCCTTATCAGGGCTGATGGCTACAGGTACAATGTAGTTAGCTGCTGCCTAAAGTGTCAGAACTATGACTCCCCTTCCAGTGTACGATCTGTGTGGCACTAAGTTGCTGACAAATTGACACAAAAGTTAAAGAAGAAAAAATAACAAGAAGAGGTTAACACTACCTTGTCCCAGTGTTTGCATTTGATTAATCATTAATTAAACTTGGCCAATCAAAATTAATCGGTATTATGTAAAAAGAAGTATTGAAGATAATGAATACAAATAATTTTGCGATGATTTCTCAAATTTGATTGTCTAGTATAAGGTGCTTACATGTGTATTTAGCAACCAAGTGAATTCATTTATATTTCTCTTCTCTGAAAATTCAAACTGAATATAAAATATTAAGTGGTAATTTAAGTGCTTAATCTTGACATATGAAATCAAAAGGTATCCTTAGATCATTTGGGTTTTAGAGTCTACTAATATAAATGCATTATTATTACTGGTACATGCCTGCATCAGTTATGCACATTTATGAAATAAGTTTGGAGCCCATAAAAACTAGACTTATATGTATAATTCTGCATTTACTAGAATGAAAAAAAAGGGCAAATGAATGCATTTTTGCTTATCTGTGCAGTTTATTACTAGATGAATTAGAAATATTTTGCTTCTTGGGGATGGCAGGTATGTGCACAGAATTGTTTACCTCAGCTCGAAACTGTCCTAATCCACCTCTAAGCCCAGCAGTCAGGTTCTCAGCATTGGTTATCCTGGGTGAATTAAGGGGATTCAGGCTGGTATTTTTTTTCATTCCACCAGTGGATGTCAACAGTGGAAGTATGTGAGGAAGCTTACACCACTGCTACCTTTGCTTAGCCTGTTCTGTGGATAGAAGATTTCATGTCCCAGTAGGCGCGTTAAAACAAGAGTGGTGGAATAAGGCAGGAAATGGAATTATATTATTGTGATTCTTATGTACCTTCTAATTACACATTTGTCACCTAGATATTCACATGCTGTGTGGCTGTGAAATGCCTAAACATGACAAATACCAGTGCAGGACCTTTTACCACATTCCAAATCTCTTAATCTGAAGAAGTGGTCCTATAAGGACAAGGATTGAAGATGCTTAGTTTCCTATAGTTTGGTGTACTTTGGCTATTTGATTTTGAGATTTAAAAAGCTGCAAGTGCCAAATGAAGTTTTTTTTCCCTCCAGATGGGAACTATTTATGACCCCTCCCTCCAGGTAGACTCTCCATTTTGTAGTATTTTGGAGGAGGTCTCGTAAGAGCTGCCTTTTCCATTTGAGGTGTCTTTCTGTGGCAGTTTGATTTTCTAAACCCTTCCAGAAAGTGCATGAAGTTCGGTTGAAACTAGAGGGTAGATTAAAAAGTTATTAGGACACATCTATGTTTACACACATGTAAGCATACACAACCCAAACACACAAAAAAATACAAAACTGTATAGAAAGGGGGTGTAAATGTGGAGGTGAAGGAGTAAGCAAGAAGTAAAAGAGAATTTTGTTCTAGTTACCACTGATTTATATCTAAAAATGTTCTCAACAGTTACAAAGTTAAAAGAAGTTTATGGGGTTGCATGTGCTGAAGGAAGAGTGCATTACAATGGCTGGGGTGCCATGCATCTTGAATATTCCATTCTCAGAAGGGAAGGATATTTTGACTTTTCTAAAAAGTCTGATGAGATGCACAGCTTTTAGCCTCAAAAGCAATTATAATCAAATTGAAAAGATAGAGTTGTTTCCAGCTTTCTGAAATTTGCCCTTCTTGCAAGTGTCTTTATCTTCTGCATTTGAATTTGAATATAGGGAATTAAATATTCACAATTGCATAATGAACCTGCTATCTATTGCCTTTTTCTCTGAAATATTATTTTGATAAAATGGAAAAAGACATAGTTTCATCCCTTGTAATAGGAGCAAATTATCTGTGCAGTGTTCTTCAGCATACGGTTTTACAAAAGGCAACCAGAAGTGCTATTGGATGGAGCCCGTGCCAGTGCTCTGAACTTCATCTCCACAGATCAACTCACCTGTGGAATTAAAATGTCAAGTCTCACCTGGCTGTGTCTGCATCTGTGGTGCCTCCTGCTAGCATACTGTGCACAGAGAGTCCTGAAGGCAATGATTGTCAGGAAAAGAGAAGAAAATGGTTTGAGCAATTTTTTTGATTTGTTGGCTAGAAGGAAGAAATCATGTTAAGTTAACCAGACATAAAGGTCCATACAGGTATTGGAGCTTTTTAGTAAAATCAAAAATGGAGTAGTATTAATTCTACTTTGACAATTTTTGTTTCAATCTCCAAAGTTCAGTGTCACGTTTTATATGTGAAATAATACATGCAGGTATATTTCTAAAGGATGCATCTTTAAAAAATAGAAAGTTGAATAACATTGTTTTAAAATAGTCAAAAACATTGACTCTCTTGCAACTTTTCAAAAGCTTTTAATTCTGCTTAGCTGGATATCTCCCACTGTAGTGTGAGGATCAAGTGTGGCCAAAGTATATAAAAGGCAATGGTGTGAAATGACAAGGGCTGCTTTTCATCAGGGCAAGAACAGATCTTATTGTCCCCTTTTTGCTTGTATGCAATGTATACTTGCTTGATGGCAAACAAATGTACTAGGCTGGACGTAGGGAGAAGAATGCAACTATTTCACAGGAAAATGTGAAATGTGAGAGAGACAGTGAGGTTGGAGGTTCAAAAAAAGGGAAGAACAAAGGACAAAGCAAATAAGAAGGGGAAAAGAAGCTACTCAAGAAAAAAAACTACCAAAAGGAAGAAAGAATTGGAAAGAATGTAAAAGACCATGGGGTCTCAAACTCTTCCCATTTATGCCAGCAATATGTAATATGAGGGACAAAACCACTCAGGAATGGGAGACATGATCAAGAAGAAAGAAAAGGGTGTGGAAGCGAGAACACACCACATTTAGGTCACAGAATGTAATTTAATTTATGTTCCAGAAACACACATGTATTTCCATAACAGATGGTTTTGGATATCTAAGTTTGGGTGAAAGGGATGGGATGGCTGGTTATTTTGAGCACTTGTTATATTGCTATTACTAGATAATGTCCCTAGGTTAGGTAGTTAATTATTAGAGTTGCCATGGTTGCTAGCTATATCTTATATTCTTGGCACTGGCTGGTTTTCTCTTTTTCCTCCCCCAGACAATTCTAATATAACTCTCCAGAAAATATCATTTGATCACCATCTGGTTTAGTATCACTCCTTTTCTTTCCATAGAACTGTTCTAAGGTCTCAAGTCCAGATGGTTTCTCCAGGTACACTATTTCTAGAGTGTCTTTCCCAACACTGTTGAGACAAGTAGTCTTCACACTTTCAGATACTGCAGAAAACAATTCTGGTAAAACAGAGGTAACCTTTTACTTAGTAATTTTCCCATTCTAGACCTGATTTTCCATTGTTTCGCATGTATCCAGAATACATGTTACTTGCCAAATAGTGGAAATTACAGCTTTTCTAATACAGAGAGATGCTTCGTCCAGCTCTGTTGCAGTGATGAATACTTACAGACTTTTCTGTGCTGGCATCCAGGAAATATTTTCATTTACATTAGAATAGGCTGTCTCATTGCTTTAGAAATTAATTTGCAGACTTTGAATATGCAAGGGCAGTCTCCTCAGTCAGCAGTTACCTTACAGGGTTTCAGCATTCCCCCTGACATGAAAGTAATGTCAAATATGGGAAGATGAAATGACCTTATGGTCCCTAGAACATACAGGCACATTAGCTGGGAAGAAATGTGTAGTACCACAGATGCATGACCCTGAGTACATTGTTTACAATGGAGGAAAGATAACTTTGCCTCTTTGTACCGTGGAAGCTGTTTTCCTTGAATCCAGTCTGTCTCCAAATATACTTATCTCCAGATAAAACTATCTATCTGCTTTGTCTGTTATTCTCTTGGTATTTATTCACGGTGAATATTACTGTGAAGGAACTGTACTCTGCATGGTGAGTCATTAAGGCCAAGACAAGAGAAATAATTCCCGTAAGACTATGTTGGATTTTTATCCTGTCTCTGGTGTGGCTTGTGGTTTATTGGTTTATGATGCAAATTGCACTAGTCTTCTCTTTCCATCCCAACCCTTTCCCAGAAAAAGAACACTTAAAATGTACATTACAGATTATCTCAAAGCTTCAAATACCTCAACGCCGTTTTAGAAAATACCTCATCAATGCTGTTAATATTTAAACTCGGGGTAACAATTAACAGAAAACACAGATTACATAGCGCTAGATCTATTTATTAAGCACCATAACAATGGGTAGATAGTGCAAGAGCTTAGTATGGTGTTCTTTAACCTCTGGAAGCTAAGTTCAAATCCTGGATTAGATCAGAAGCAAATGTTAGTTACTGTCCTCATCCTTTTGTGAGCTTCGTAAACCACACCATTCATAACATTTAGCAATTCCCTGGTACTCTAATTTTAGATCTCTGTGGCAGGCTGGCAGTATTTGCCTGAAACATCACCCTACCCTGTAAACAGGTGTTGATCCTGTTGGGAAGGGAATAAGTAGGTTCTGCTGACTCAGAAGCGGGAAATTTTACTACCTCAGTGCAAGGAAACTGCTTGGTGTGAGGGAGGTCCTCAAGTCTGGACTACGGCAATGTGTATATTTTGATCCTAATGCATTTATACTTTGTTTAATAGCAAAGCTAAATTCCAGGGGAAAAAAAGTTATCATCAGTGCTGCTTGAGTATTGCTGGAAAGCAGCATGAAAACCATGCCTGCACGCAGCCTCATCTTATCAAATCAGGACTGACATTCATTAATAGAGCTGTCTGAGTTTACACACTGTCTGTCTGTGCCACTCCTGGCTCAAGTCCAAATAGGGCAGTTGGTACCTTTCTTTTGCACGTACTAAAAGTCTCTATGGAAAATGTTTACCTCCTTCTAAGATGCTGATATTAGTGTGTTCACTGCGTCTCCCTTTAAGAACCTCATAAGTGTAAGAAGAGAAAGGACAAATGATTCTGAATTAGTTTGTTTGGAACACTTCTCAGTCAACAGTCCGCAATTTGAAAGAGCTTAATTTAATCCTTCAGTCCAAAGTTGTACTAGTAGAATAATTGCAAAGAAATATCGCTGAAGCTCTCTTTTGGTCCTAAGCGACAAAATTCTTCACAAGGAAGCCCTCAGATACTGAAGGAATTAAAGCTACTGGGCTTGTAAAATCTCACTGTCCCTAAATGCATTTCTCACTCTCTAAAGCATACATGCAATTACTCCTCTGTGGCCCATATTCCCATTAATAGGAGCTGGAATGTTGAATGATCTAGCAAGGTACTAGTTGAATGATTCTAGCAAGGTTCATCTTGGTAAATTTGAAAATTGGTTGATATAGCATGGCCCAAGCAAGCAAAGAGAAATTAATGTTAATGGCTTGCTGCTTTTAATTTTTTTTAAGTATATTGTACCAAATATTAATAGAATTCTGCTGAACAAAAATATGTTTTTGATATTTTCTCTTGAAGACCTGATTGAATATACCTTGTGCCTTGTGAAAAGAAAGAGAAGAGATTTTGCTGCAGCATAGCTGCTACGGTTTACTTCAGTGGCATAAAACAAAGCAAACATATTTAGCTACGGGAAGGTTTCTATATACTGCAACTTTTGGATTATTTAAAATTGCTTTGTTGGGAGCAATGAGTGTGCCAGGGGTCTCTTACAACTTGTGACTCCTTGAATTTGAGTGGTCGTGAATGTAAATAGCTAAACCATGGGCAAACTGTGCTGCTACTGAAAGCTACAGTAAAGACAGAGCAAAGTCAAACTGATCCTTAAAGGCAGCCAGATAGAAGTAGTTTTCAAAATCCAGATGCTTAGAGTTTTGCTATCGTAATGGTAGCTTTGCAGTTCTAAATAATGTAAGTGATCAGCAAATACTGAAATATCATTTCATAAATACTCTGACCTGTGGCAATAGGTAGGTGTAGAGCTACTGGAAAATTCCTAATCTGTAGGAATTTCCCCTCTGAAAGGCTTGACAAAAGGGCTCCTTCAAAGACTGCAGCAAAAGCTATCCACTTTGAAGGCATTACATCTTCTCACTGATGATCTACAAGCATTGTTTTGACATGACTGAGAAATAAAGTCACGGGGCTATGAACAGTTAAAGATTAACTAATCTCTGAGATAGAATGATCAAAAGAACTAAGAGGATTTTCAACAAGACTTCCTGTAGCAGGGGAGAATAAATGATTTGACTCAAAGGGGAAAAAAAAGCAGAGGCCAAGCTAGCTTGCTGGGTAACTAAGTGGAAAGCGATTAGATACCCTGTGAGTTACTCATATTTTCAGTGTGTTTTGTTTCAAGACCTCTTTTATCTGAACTTCTGCTGAAGTAATTTCAGTTGATACGATACAGGAAACTACAGCTTCTGATCAGCTGTGGGAATACAGAGCTCTATGTGACTCCATCCAGAAAGAAGCAACAGCTTGAATCCTCTTCTGTCTGCTCTTCAAAAGACCAGGAGGGGTCAGGATGGCAGCTCTATCACTCTTTCCAGCAGTAAGAATAAACTTTGAGCATAAACACATTATAGAAACTATATGCGTAGTTCAGATTCCTGTGCCTAGTATTTCCTGGAATCGTTTTTCTTTGTAGCAGAGAAAAGGAAAACAGGTGTACTTCACACAATTTACTGATAAAGCTAACCAACCTAGCAAAAAAAAAAAACTCTCTTGCTCTCTTTCATGTATGTTTGATATTGAGAGAAAAATACATTGTTATTCTTCAAGCAAAACATTAGCTTGTGGTCCCCAGGAACTGGATTCTTCCCTGTGAACTGCATGTTCAACTCTTCCTGAAGTTAGAGATACGTGAAGGTCCTCAACATTTTGCAGTTTGGTCACTGAACAGCAAACCTATCACAGAAGCTCCATCTTCTAAAGGGAAATGAAAGACTAACAAATTAGGCTTTTAGGTCTCTATTTCAAACAGCTCAAGTAATACCATGTCAATAACCTATAGTCCATCTTTAATATAATATACGACAACAAATTTTTGCATCCTACCATTTATAATCTTGGGTTTTTTTTCATAATTGTCAGAAAGGAGCTGATTGCCAGGCTGGAACAAGTGGAAAAAGAAAGCATGGATGCTGCTCAGCTGGCTAAGGAGTACGCACAACTGACAGAGGAGAACCGAACACTGAAGCTGGCCCAGACACAGTGTGTAGAGCAACTGGAAAAGCTCAGAATACAGTACCAAAAAAGACAAGGGTCCTCATAACTCTCAACTAGCTTATGTGAGGCAGTTAATACAGGATTGGTCCTGTACTAGAGATTTTAAAATAAAGGTCTGTTTAATATGTTATAATAATTCACTACAGATACAGAGTATATAGAAGTCTATATTTGATTTAATGCTTGCCAGCCAGTAGCTTAATATAATGGATATTTCATCCATTATATAATGGATATTTTATTTCAAGTAACATAATTGAACTTAACCTATCCCCATTATATGTTCTAGTAGATCAGGTTTCTTTTCTAAACATATTTCTTCCAATTTAAGAAGATATGGACACACTAGAAAATGATGATAAAAATAGTCTCTGTGTTGAGAATTTGGACCATACTAAGGCATACAGCAGGGACAATGTTAATATATGGAATACATGTATGTTAATTTTAGTTTGGTGAGGATTTTTTAAATTATTTTCCTCACGCTTAAAGTGTTTGGAACTTATCTTAAAACTGATCTCCTCTTGGATAAAAACAATACTTTATTATCCTGTGTCAACTTTACGTTGTTGTATAAAATCTGAGAAATTGCACACTAAAAATTGAAGTAGCGTAATTATTTTTTAACAAACAAGTGTGCTGCCAGTAATAATTTGAAAGTCATGAAATGAAAGGGAAAAAGATGAGACCAACTTTCTTTCCTCAAGTGTAAAGCTATCTTTGAGAGCCTTTTTATTGTACTTTATTGGCATGCAAGAAATTAAAAAATAATATATGAATGCTACCGTCATGGTTTGAACTGAGAATATGTCAGTAAAAGTACTGTGAGGATATTCTGTTCTTATTTTCCAATCTGTTTTGAAAGGTAAGTGACTGTAATCAGGGACAGGAGTTCCCTGATACACAAATAACCAGGAAGTAAAATGTTAGTTTTACTTGCTCTATTTATCCCTGTATTTTCCTAGATCAACAGAAAATTCTTTGTTATACTTCCATTTCTATTCATACAGTATTTTTTTCATTAAAAGCAGATATATAAAAGCCATTTTATGTTCTGGATGTTCTTAATCACCCTGTCTTTTTAACTCTGCTGGACAGATGCAGCTTGTTACATCTTTGTGAGGTTGGAATTCAACTTGATCTGTCATTAGTACTGAAATGTGTCTCACTAATTGAATGCTATGAATTTAAGATTTCCACCAGAACTTTGGTTTTGATTGTTATCACAAATCTATTATAAAAAGTAGGATTTTTTCTTAATCAGGACAATTTCCGGGGAAGTGTTTTGGCAGCAAAATGTTCCCCAGTAATTCCAGCAGCAAAGGGGACAAAAAAATTACAAGGTGCCCTTATTGCGTGACTACCACAGGCATGGAAACAGACTCCACGTTACTACAAGCACCTGACATTGCAGTAGCAGAGTAAAAGAGGCAGTAGTGAGAGAGGACAGCCTTGTGTCCATTTCTCCCCTGAGCCACTGGGACAGGGGCAGCACATGGGCCTGGCACTGCATAGCCCCTCGCTCTGGCCCCTGCAGGAACATGAGAGGAACTCACCACTCTGAGGCACGTGCTTTCTGCTGGGATGCTCCACGGGCACTATAACACTGTATGTGTTCCTCTTTCCGAGCACATTATTATCTGAGGGTCCAACTTTCACTCTCTCGTAAAAGCTGGAGAGAAAAAAACCCGTAAGGAATAAAAAATGCTTAGAATGTCAAGCCTGGGAGTGCTGGAAAAGCCTTATCTGAGTTTTTGTGCTGATGGCAAGCATACCCTGTACAGACAGTTTTGCTTGAGCACAGGACGCTGCATAATCTTGGATATATTATTTTTATTGGTATTTACATATTGTCAACAGGATTGCCATTTTCAAAATTAATTTGTCGATTTAGTCATGTATTTTTATATCTAGCTTTGAAAATATTGGCCAGTTTGGTGATTTCATTTAATTAATTGGAAACTACAAAAAGTACATAAAATTGTTTCATTAGCAGACTGGATTTAGATGCAGATAGATCAGAGAGCAGAACTTTACTTACAAATAACTTTGCTCACCCTGACTTTTTGTATTTAGGTGCAGCCATTATATTTTTGATATCAGAATAATATTAGATTATCCTCTGAGAAAAATCAGAGGGAGAGCCAGAGTAATGTAGGGAAATTGGGCATCCTTTGTGACACACAGTGATTTGAGAGTAGCCAAGGAATATGGCTTTTCTAACCTATAGAGACTGACCTGTATGGAAGTCTTCAGGAAGCATTTTTAAAGGTGTACAGACATCAAATCTGTGGTGTGGTCCAGCTACAAGTCTGGGTAAATATAGAATTCTTAAAGCATCTCAAGCTAATTGAAATCAGAAATCTGTATTTACTCTGAACTGTGGCTATATGAAATCAAATATTATCCTTCTACTGGTAGTTATGGTGAAATAAAAAATAACTTCTTTGTATCGACGTATTTGCCTGCCTGCATGGATGCTCATGTCCCTGAGAATTGTGACTCAGAGAAACTGCATCACAATCCAAATGAGTAAAACTGAAACAGAAGTACCAAGGAATAAAAATTAAAGTATCTTAGGAAAACATCTTTAAACAAAAGAACAACAATGAAATACGTTCCAAAGACAGGACAGTAGGTAAATGGAATGTTCAAAAAATATTCATAGGGAAATTACAATGCAGAAGACAACATAACTCAGAAAATCATTCAAATGTTGCAGAGTAATGGCTAGAACTGCTGTATCTATCATTCATCTCTTGATTTTTTAATCAAGAGCATAATGATAATAAATATTTTCATATTCAATAAATCTCCAGTTTTGACATGCTGAATTTTTCTCTAGTTATTACTTTGAACTGTGTTGCTTTGCTGGTTCAGTAGCTGAAAGTAAGTTTTTTAAGAAAATATTTGTTTGTCATGTTTATGCTGTATTTTCCAAATAGGTAATATGATTTATGTCCTTCTGTTATTTAAGGAGAGACCTTGAATTGTTCTGCTAGCTAGGTACCTTGCAAGTATGTCACTGTAAAAAAAATTTTATAAAATTTTATACAATTATTTACAAAACAATAACACAAATACAATTGTAATATTTTTATATCGTATTTCACCCAGGAACTTAGACATCAGTTTCAGCTTTTGTGTTCAACTGCCAATGAAATGTTCAGTTCTATAGTTTCTGACTATAGCTGGTGATGACTGCCCTGTTGTGTTCAGCGGAACAACGGGGCACTCTGAGGCTGTTACTTGCAATTTAGCAGTGGAATCAGAAAGCAAGAAAAGGCACATGAAAGGCTCAGATGACAACAGAAGTTGCGAAATGTATACAGCTACATATATACAGTCTGTCACACAGATAAAGAGTATTTCTTACTATTATCCAGGGTATTCAGGTTAGCAAAAGGAAGCATGCCACCATGATGATAAATGAATTTGCTTCAGACCACTTAAGAAAACAGTTAGTGAAGTACATGTGTTTAAAAAACAAGACCAGTGCTTTCCATTTCCTATTATTACTAACTTAACTTCCTTCCATCCTAACAAATGCTGAACAAGCTGAATTTAAGCATTCCAGTTAGCAAGGATATGACTCATGGACTCTTGAAACAGCCAGAGGCTGGGGCAACTTTACACTTGAAAAGTCTGGAAGATAAAGACCTGCAGGTTTGGGGCTGGCGGCTTTTTTTTTTAATGTTTCTCTTTCCAGGATTATCTTTATTCTGGCCTCCTCTCAGAGGCTTTATTGCCTTCTAGGCCTTTGGAGCATTACCCATTGTTCGTCGCGGGTACAAATACATAAGGGTATGACACCGAGGTGTTCTCAGCCTTCCTTTGGGCTATGTGGCTTGAAGCTCTGGCACGTGTGCTGAACTCATCACAGACCACCTTGCAGAAATGAGCTAGTCACTGTCTTAGTCACGGAGTCAACCTGTGGTTTTCTTTCCTCGTTCAATATACAAGACACAAGGGTCTAGAGGAGAAGGGGAGGCTATTGTGTGGAGGAACCTTGCCTCGCTTCTCGTGAAGGGTGCAAAACATGCAGCAATCAAAAAAGTGGATGGCAGGAAAAGTAAGTTTGGTTCAGGCAGTGACGTAGCAAGAGCTATGACATGGCCCTAGCAAGCAGGATTGTGAGGAGAGTTGACAAGACCTAGGTGATAGCACATCCACAGATATACATGGCTCTAAGGGTCTTCTCCCTCCTGTTAGAGCAGCCTAGCATGTATATACATGGAAAACACAATCGTCCTTGGAAAACCCATGATGAAACTATTAACTCTCTTCAAGACAGGCCTAGAAGGTATGCAGCTCAGGGCTGTTACTGAACAACTGCTGAAAACCTGACCCCTGTTGTCCATCCTGCTGGGCTTCTTATCTCTTGTGACTGTGCGACTGCAGGGAGGGAAGCAAGGAAGAGTTGGCTGGGCAGCCTCAATCTTACCCTTTCCTCCACTGAGTCCCTTGGTTTTGTAGTGTCAAACTGGAAGTTCCTGAGAAGATTGTTCAGATGCACACCAAAACCATGCAGCTGATATTTTCAATTCAAAGTCATTTATTATTTTATAAGAATGAAAACAATCTACATTGCTTGGTGCCATGTCAGTCACCTCTAGGTTCTTCGTGCTTATTATGAATGTTAAGCATGCTCATATGTATGAATGAACGATGACATTTATTCACAAATTTCTGTTAACCTTGACCCAGGTTTTCTAGACTGCACAGTCTGGTGGTTTAAACTGTGGAAAGCACAAGACTTAGCATATGAGTCACTCAATGTTTCGCACACGCCAATCATCAGTTCCCCTTTCTAAACCTCAGTTCCTTCCCCCCCACCAACCACAACCTATGCATCTCTACCCCCTACTGAATAAGCATCATCACTCTAGAGCTCAGATATGGTTAACTGGTGATCTAATGACGTGGTCTGATGATCACCATGTGCTTGAGGTTTCCAAACATGACATTCGTAGGATGTTTTGTGATTCAGTGCTGGTATACAGCAGCAAGGCACTCTGCCAGCGTGCACATGCTGACTGTGAGATACACTGTCTTACTTTCAATTGTTTAGAAAAATATGAGAGCAGCTGGTCTGTTATTTGTCTGAATTTTATATTAGATTTTTATACAGAAATTAGGGAAATGAAATGAGGATGTGTGTGCTGATGTAACAAGCACGTAGCCAGATGTCAGACTGTTCCTTGGGTGCTCAGAATGAGTAAAGTGATATGAGAACTGTAAGTGATGGAAAAGAAGTAGCTACAGTGAGGAAGAGGAACTGGTGAGTGAGCTGTGTGCCTTAACTGCTTGCTTTTTATGGCTTGCAGTGGGATATAGATGCTGCTGTCTTTTGCTCAAAATTAAGAAGGTTTTTTGTACATTTTCCAAGGCTTTTCCAAGCCTAGTCTACAAAACATTTTATATGGGAACATTTATTTCATTATGGTTATGTTTTTGTCTAGAATGTCTAGTATCAACAGAGCTGTAGTGTGATAAAGATGCTCACAGCATTGCAGATAGTTCTTGTAATAGAAAGAGAAACAACCAGCACCAGTATATGTCTGCATTCTGCTAATCATAGAACCACAGAATATCTCAAGTTGGAAGGAACCCAGAAGGATCATCAAACCCAGTACTATGCCAACTGCTGTCTTTGCATTGAAGATAAACAAATGACAGCCTTGGTAAGTAGCCTAGGTACAGTAAAAACTACACTGAAGCTAGAGCATTTTTCTACCAAAATAAATGCATCTCCACTAATGGGCCTTTGCTGCTTTCATTGTGCACGTAGGGTTTGGTGCTTTTTTTAACAAGATTCCCACTTATGCACATGAAGGGACAGTGATGTTGTGTTCTGTGACCAAAAAACTTCTGCCTCTGTGTTGTGACTTTCCTACAAGTGTTCGACACATCTCAGTGCACAACCCAGATTGCCCTGTACCTCTAGACTTTCTCCACAGCCATTTCATTGCAGTGCTCTCTCCAGCTTGTTCCTTTGGCTCCTGCCTGTCATATTCCTCTATTGTGTTTTGACAGCTGAAATAGTTCAAACACTCTGAATTTTTAAGAGTAGAATTAAGTAAATGCGTCATTAAAAATATTTCCTGCTAAAAACTTAGACTGTCTTGCGGTGAGACCATATTTTGTATTCATTTTTTTGCAAGTAAGTCAGTATATAGGTTTACCAATTAGATGTCAGTACAAAAAAGAAACCACAAACCTGAGGCAAATGTTAACATTCATGGAAGACAGGCACTTTCAAATATAGTCACATAAATACTGTTCTAAATATTAGGTTTATTCAGGGACCACAATCCTTGGTCATGTGTTTAATCGGAAAAAAAGCCCACTACTCACATATGAAATAGTACCTGCTTATGAGGTTATCTTATGCACCAAGAAGAATGCGAACAGTTATTTTAAAAACAATTTCAAAAAGGAATATTTTTTCAAGAAAAAACCAAACACATAACAGTTCCCATCTAATACAAATTATATCCAGCTATCCACTAACTTCTAAAAGTGTACTTAAATCCTTTTATAATCCTTTAAATAGCTCTCATTACTTTACAGCGGTAAAAGACAGCCTTACATTTGACTGGATGAGCTCCCTCTGGTGGGTAATGTGACATCTACCACTTAGTACGAAGCAAATACATTTCAGTAAATGTTTTGGGTATGTAATGACGTTTATCCAAGTGGTGTCTTGTTTATTTAAGTGTTTATAGATACTAATTCTTTATGTATATAGGTATTGAACAGTACACTAATTTCTCACTGCCTGATCACATCTGAAACTACCAAGAGAGCGATATCAAATGTTTTTAAGATACTAGTGTTACTTGCACAAAGGTGATATTTTCAGCAACACACTGGACAACAGCTAACAGGAGCGTTCAGGTTAAATGAGTACTGGCCTCCTAGAGAAGCTGAAAGGGTTCATAATGCTTACAAACTATACAGTAATATCTTTATTTGTCCAAAGTAATTCTGTTGAGTTCTGTTGGGTTTATGTGCTTGGAAATCTGTCCTATACAGCTTTACTTTTTCAACGTACTAGACACTACTAACTGATTGCAGACACTATGTAAAAAGTATTTACTCAATGGTACAAAAACTAAGAAACAAATACACTTTAAACAATACTCTACAGAACAGCTGAATAATGTGTCCTTTTTTGCTGGCAAATTTTTATATCCCTTAAATCTCATACAGCCTGGTGTTCATGAGTTACACTTTTATAAAAGAAAACACAAGTGTTATCTTCCCATTTTTCTCTTTGTATTTAGGCTAAGTAATCTGAACACGGGAAGTGTTAAGATGTTGGAGGAGTGCCCTAATGCATGGGCAATAGTCCAGCCACAGTTCTAATTTCAACAACCCAAAGTGGTTGTGCTGGAATTTTAGGATTGTTTTACCATCAATGAATTTGGTGGCTCTTGCACACCCCAGATTTTTCTTTGGAATGTTTGTGTTCCTAGAATGTTTTGGAAGGAAAAAGAACAGAAAAGACATGCTAATAAGATTGTTTTTCTAGTTTACCTATTTCAGAATTAACAAAAAGATGTTTATGTTTTGTCATTTGGCTGAAACCTGGCAAGAGACAAAATTCTAGTTACAATGTAAGTAAAGGTGTGGCATGAAAAAGAAAGAAATCCTTAGCAGGCTTTTATCAAAGGCAGTGGACATTTTACTAGCAGTTTGTGACAGCTGTGTATCTCCTGAATATGACTGTTCATGCAGCGGTTTTCAGATGTTTATGATATTCCTCTAATCATGCACTTACTCTTCAAGAGACTGTTAATTTACAGTTTGACTGGCAGAGTTCTCTGATGTAAACATACCACTGCCCAAAAGGGAATCGTCACTGAATTTACATCACGAGGAAGTGTCATTTACAAGTGCTTAACATTGCTTCTGAAGAGAGGATGCCCACATACAAGTGAACAAGGCTGCCAAGTGGGTAAGCAACAACACCGAGAAGACGCCACACGATAAACTGGATTTAGGCCCTGGTTCAACACAGCACTTACCATGTGGCGCTGTGGCCACATCAAACAAATCTCTTGAACACATACCTAACTTTAAGTGATGAGAAGTTCTCACTGATTTGCCAATAGGACTATTCAGAGTGGTAAATCTTTATTCATGCACTGAAGTGTTTTGCTGGATTATGGCCAGAGAGACCAGAACCTCAGCCTGGAACTTGACTGCTGCAAGTTCATCGGAATTTAATCACGTGCTTGGAGTGGTTAAGCACCATGCTGTGACAGGGTCTTTCTGCTGAGCTGTCTGGCAACAAGCTAAACAGGTCCTCAAAGCACCTGATAGTGAGGAGAACCTTCACACTGTGAGTTGCGTACAAAATTAAGTCATCTTGTTCCAGCACTTTGAGCTGGGTCTAAGTTCAGCTGCAGCTGTCAAACAAGCCAGATGTTGGCATAAGATGTCAAAGTAAGGAAGAAACATTCTCTTTTGTCATTCCTGGTAAGCACACTTTTTCCCGGTTGCACAACTGCAGCCATGCCAACACTTATGAAGTGGCTCTGTAGCATCACATTATATGGAACTATATGTAAGTTTAAAAAAAAGCGATCAAACATAAGAAATGTCAAATATTTACAAAGCAATATGAAACATCTAGAAATGGCTCTTAACTACAAGATTATCAGCATAATACTGTTAAAGAATTTTGAAAACACTCCTTACTTTGCTTTTCTTCGAAAAAATTTAACAGAAATACCAGACTAGGCCAAAAATGCCATGGGTGTCTCCATCAGATAGGTCCTACTCCTCTTTTCTTCTCTCTTCACATACCCTTTCCCTGTTCTTTGAGTAAAAGGATATCTCAGCTGCTTCAAAGATGAGATAGAGAAATAAAATGTTTCTCAGAGTTGTGATTGCAGCACCCTTTCCTCAGAGAACCTCTGCCTTCCCTCTGCTTTTGGTATAGGAAGTGGGCAGAGGAAGAGTGCTTGGGTTAAAAGTAAGTTCTCTGCCCTCCATGTGAATGCCTGCTCAAATCTGCTGTGCAATAAAGCATATAAAATTTTCAGTTTGCATGTGGTAACTAGAGACTTGGAGCTAAAATATTTCATCCTAAACTTGCTTCATAATCCAAGAGCATCAATGCATTGGTGACTATTAGCACACAGATTGCTCTTCCCCACAAAGGCATATATGACCACAGATAATTTTGCTTGTGGTTTCATCTCACAATTTACTCCCCCGATGCTGTCAATATCCTTCCTTTGGTTGTTGTAAATTGTGAAGGAAGAAGATGTGATGTTTAAATACAAAATTATCAACACTTGGACACAGGAAGGGAGAAGACTGCCTTTAGATTTGGTTAGAATATATTGCTACTTCTTTTGCTTTTCTTGATTATCACTATACTAATCAAACCAAAATTTTGCTCCTCTCCTCTCCTCTCCTCTCCTCTCCTCTCCTCTCCTCTCCTCTCCTCTCCTCTCCTCTCCTCTCCTCTCCTCTCCTCTCCTCTCCTCTCCTCTCCTCTCCTCTCCTCTCCTCTCTCTCCTCTCCTCTCCTCTCCTCTCCTCTCCTCTCCTCTCCTCTCCTCTCCTCTCCTCTCCTCTCCTCTCCTCCTCACCTCCCCTCCTCCTCCCTCCCCCTCCCCTCTCCCCTCCCCTCCCCTCTCCTCTCCTCTTTTCTGTTATTTGTTTTGGTTTGGTTTGTGGGTTTTTTCCTTTTCTTTTTTTACCTAGTTAAGAGTATTAAAACATATGCTCACAAAGATAAGCAACTTAAAGCAGAGTGCCTTTATAAGATAGATAGGCAATGAGCTCAGACCTGTCGTGAATGTACAGCTGAACAAATAAAAACACTGTTCCAGTATGATCTTAAGCATTTGGAGCTTTTTTGTCTGGACACACTTCCTATTTCAAGAGTAGGAATTACTTAATATCTATCTGAAGAAAGCAAGCAGATCATCTTCAGGTAGTCTCAGCCTTACTAGAGCATTATCAAAGACTTTTATTTAAAAATTAATGAATGAAAAATTCTAGCCCCTATTTAATTATTTATTAAATACATTTGAAAATACAAGTTTAGTTACAACAGTCAATGCCAGATAAAGGATTAGAAGAAGAGGAGCAGTCCACAGTGAGCTTAGATTGCTCACTATGTAATTTAACCCAAGTTTTCAAAACTAAGTAGTCTTTGGGTAAGAAGCATGCATAGTCTCTCAGGCTTCATTATCAGAGACTGGGTAATAGGGCTTTCTGAATATCTGATTTTTTTTTAAATAAATCAAAGTTGATATATCACAACTTGCCGACTTCACCTTTGAAAATTTAGACTATGAAGATCTCGTCTGACATCTGACAAGGACCTGGACAAAACAGAAAGTGCCCCAGTTCAAACAAGATGTGAGCAATTCAGATTGGATGTTATCTGGGGCTGATGCTATTCTGGGGGAACAGAGTCAACAGAAGGGAGTAGGCGTTTATTCAAACTGTAAGTGCCTCCTGTAGAGGTCTTTTACTTTTCCGCTGACTGTATAGGGACCTTGGGATCCATTCAACCGTTGACTGGGTCTCCATGGACCTCTTGCATACCACATCTTGCACTTGCATGAAAGAACCATTCATTCACTCAAAACTTGGCTCTCCATGCTTAAGTGTTAGCCTTTTGGGAATGCTGTTAAGACTTGAGACTCCTGGTACTCTGAGTCATGCTATGTGGACATAAAAAGTACCTAAAACTCTGATTCTGAGTAGCATCAGCACCAAATTGTTCTGTCTTCACTTGAAAAACCCTCTCAGAAACCAAATACATATAAACAAATTATTCTGCCTACTACACAGAGGTGGATATGGCATGGGTACAAACTGAGCACACACGAAAAGGAATCTGTAATCCTTATGGTACATCTGTGCAGCTACAGTAATTGCTCTCTGATGTAAAGCCCCACTGTGCCACACACAGTGCAGAAGGTTTATGTGACTTCCCTTCTTTATGGAATGTCCAACTTTTGCAGGAGAAAGAGGAGCACACAGGGCTGCTCCACACCTTGCCTAGCTGGTTCTGCCTGTTGCTCTTCGTATGAGTGGCAAAAGGCAGAGAGGCCTTCAGAGGACAGAAAAAGTAGTCATTTGCCACCAGGGCTCCAGAGGCAGCATTAAGTGGCAAAGAAGAAAGAAAGACTTCAAACCTGCAGACCAAATGCTCCTGCAGCTCCATAGATCCTCTAGGGCACTTGATAGTACAAGAAAATACAATGGAAAATGAGACAGTGGAACTGTTCTAAAAAAATAGTTTAAACAAATATTACTCTGGTGCTGCGATGAAGATATATGGGAAACAAACGGACAGCTGTCTGTACTACATGGACAACTGCATTCAAGAAGAACGTGAGTGTTTTCATGGTACAGCCTGAAGCTTCTTCAAACTGGAACAAGATCACTTGTTATTTACATATTCTATGAAAGAAAACAAAATGCTGAAAAAAATGCTGTCTCTGCACTGCTTCTGGTCTGAAGTCTGATAAATGAAAATCCTGGATACAGACAGCCGACCGGTGGTAGGACATTGCTTCTCTAATATGCTGAAAGAAGAAATCACTTGGTGATTTGAGCTAAGAAATGGGAAATACACCATACAAGCAACTTTGCTCATCTGCACTCTTTGACCTTCAGAGAGTTTTGATGCTGTCTCAGGTTAAGAATAGACTTTTTATTCTATCTTAGCAGAGTAACAAAGATCTGGAAAGAAGACAAATATGCACTGTAAACCTTGTGATAATATACGTGGGTCTTTTGAGGTTTCCTTGGAAAACCATTTTGGACTGTTTTGTTCACGTGCAGAGGACAGGAGAAGAAAAGGCTGCAGTGATTTCTTAGCACTCTCCTCCCAGAGTCAGTCTGTAGGACCTAAAATCCAAGGACACATCTGCTGACTCACCTCTGCTGCTGCAGGAACTCCGGGGAACTCCAAGCAGAAGAGGTGTCCCGCCTGAGTCCCTTGGCATCCTTTGCAGTGCCCCATTTGCATCCCACTTTGTCCATTCGCTCTGAACAGCTGACATGCTGATCTGGATTGCTATTTTTTTCAGTTGCTATTCCAGGTGATTCCTTCCTGGATCTTGTTACTAATTTTCTTTAAAGCTGGGCTACGCATTCTATGAAGTCAGCTCCAATTTCATCCTTCCTTCTGCCTAATTATTTCTGGAAAATCTGTGTGCAGATTTATTTATCAGTGGTATGAACCAACAATCCACTTCGATAAAGCAGAAATGCCTAATGCTGTTTATAGCCAGTCTTATGACTGAACTTTTCTGCTACCTGTTCATTCTGCTAGAACTTTTTGGTCCTCATCGTCTTTTGTGAACTGAACAATTTAATTATGTTTTCCACTAGAAATGCTCCAGCCTGCTGTCAGATGACCATTTTAAAAGGGCTTCTCTGTCTCTGTAGAAAAATGAATTTAATACCCACACCAAAACTGTATTTAAATATTGAATTCATTTGGAACAACGCAATAACTCTCTTAATTCATTAATAGGCAACTAACTTTCCTGATAAACAGCGTTTCCCTGACTGAAAGTCTAGCAATATCCCAGTTATCTAATTAATTATGCTGCTTTCCAAAGGTATGTTTTCTTTATCAATCTGTTTATTTCTTTTTCCACAATGCACTTTTGAGCCCCTTCTTGATTTTTTTTTTTAACTAACAGCACCAACTTTTCTCCCCAATATGAACTTATTTCTCTTTTACAGCCTGTAGGGTAGGGAGAGACCTCTATATCTCTAGTACGTCTGTTTTGGCACTGATAGCCTGGAGGCACCTTTCCTACCTGGAACCCGTGTTCCTAGAATTTTGTTTCCTGCCTTTATCTGACAATGCAAACACATTTTGTACTTTAACAGTTTCTATAAGCAGGATGTCAGCTTTGAAGACAGTGTCTCCATCACCACAAAATAGGTTAGATAGGTCAAAGCACATAGCAGAAGACGAACACTGATCCTCTTGTCTAGCAGATGGGTCCTTGTGCAGCAAATTTCGCAAAATCTGTGAGCAGGGAAGAGCAAACCAGAAACAGGGCCCTAGCATTAGGGTATTCGGGCTCTCCAGCCAAATTTTATGCTTTTTCTTTATAAACACATATAATTTGCAGTTCTGAGGTAAGTGGTTGAGTACTTTCTGTTTCCAGGTAGGTGCTTTCATCAGAAGGCAATGATGTGCCACATTTTGCGGGAGGTCTGAGCTTGCCTGTGCTAATTGCATGTGCTGTGCTCACAGACTGCAGAAACTTGAAGTGCCACGGAGCACTCCTGCAGAGCATTTAAGCAGGGATAAGGCACCAACTTTCTCAAGCTGCAGCTGGCCTGTGCATACTGAGAAGCACAATTGGAGACCTGAGAGGATGCTCAGGTTAAAAATGGAGTAAACTGAGCTGTGTTCAGGAGGAGAAGCAAGGAACCTATTGCTTGGTTCAACATTTTGGATGTGAGTGGGCCTCAGTTTTAGATAACCATGTATATTTATATACCTAGATATACGTAGCTATATTTCCAAACTCCTCCCACAGTTCAGTATTTGTAGTTGTGCTACTCTTATCACCAGCTCACAACTGCTGTTTTAACTGCTACACCAAATGCAGTACGTTTAAATTACATTAGCTATGTGATATGTAAAATTGCCTCCCTCCTTTTTTTATCTGGTTAATAGTTCACATCTTCTAGCTCTCCAGAAGAAACACTGAAGAGAAACGCTTGCAAATAAAATGTGGTTCTCTCTTTAATTTTTCAGCACAAGTTTTATTTTAAGTCTTTGCTAATTCTGTAGGAACAAGCTACATGTTCTACCTAAACTTAGGGTAGAAGTGCAGAGGGGTGCGTAAAGTCTAGGTAATAGTGACCCTTCTGAGAACGGACACTGAGCAAAGATCACCTCAAGGCTGGCCTGTGCAAAACGACTGGAAAATTCCTGGGGTGTGAGTCTGCTCAGCTCTCAGCAGGGTTGCTTGGTTTCAGAATATGAAAAGGGTCTGTAGGGTCATGCTTTGCTTGCTAGGGAGCCCCATGACAGGCTTCATTTATTGAAAATGCTGTCGTTCTTCAGTGAATGACTCATCATTTTTATTACCATTCATCAAGCTATATTGATTTATAGTACCAGTGGTGTTGTGTTACCTTGGACCAGTGTACATTAACTCACGTCCTTCTGGCTGCTCCCCTGTTTTAGTAAATCATAGCTATCTGCAGCAGCAAATGGCTCCTCTACAATACATAATATTGTACTTTACATGATTGTAAAGATACCATGTCCTTTAACGAAGGTAATGGCAAGAAAATAAAGAAGAGACATTTAATTTTAATATAATTTCAAATTTAATTTTGAAAATAACAAACTATGGCTTAAGAAATTGCTTCTAGGGTAGATTTCTGTATTCTTACCAGCATCAGCAGCGTGAAAACTTCGCAGAAGTTGAATTCAAACAACTGCACCACTTGTGATAATCTATAGTGTTATTTCAAAACCGGAAAGCACCTAGAAAGTACAACTGACACTTCAGTCAGCACTTTTTTTGTGCTGCATCATTTCCACTGTATTTGGCAAATAACGAAAAAACAAGCAAGCTGTTCATGACCTGGCAGAAATGAGGCTTCCTTAGCATTGTACAGCTGAGAACTTTTAAAAATAAATTTATACTGCAACAGGTATTTGAGAAACTTCTACCAATTTTTAGGTGGTTATCTAAAGTATTTCTAACTTTATGAAACAGTGAGTATTGGTATCAATGACAGCCAAATTTGTATTAATAGAAACATGTGAAGCTTAGTCATCACACCCTTACAAATGCAACTGTCAACATCATAAAAGCAGTTATAAGTTCCTCGTTGATGGAAGAACAGCCACACATCCAAATAAATATGACTGACATAAGACCTCTCTCAGTCAAAGTGACAAGATTTGCACAACAAGAGACAGAACTAGTAGAACATCAAACTACGTTTTATTTATATATCAGTTTACATTTTAGCAGATCCGAATGAACTTCAACAAATGGGTTTAGAAGCCTCATACAGGGACCAGCAGAGGAAAAAAAAGTAGTTTCCAAAAAACAATAAAATTGTTCATTATTAATTATTACACAACAGAATTTTCTCAAAACTGTTCTTATACAAAATACCTTGTATTTTTTTTGTTCAAATGTTTCCCTCCTATTCTCCTACATCAGTTCAGTCTTCTAAATCACATTGTGCCACCAACGACACTGCCAAGCAGTATTCAAATAATAAAATTCAAAATTATAGAGAAAAAAAAATTCTGATATTTCCTGATATGCAACACAACAATGTACATTTTGAATAGATTTTTAAAGGTTTGCTCATTCAGATCTTAGTGGGACTGTTCCTCTGCTTATTGACATGTAGTCTGTTAAATGGTCTTAGCAGATGCGGTACTTAGTGTATGGTATATTCCATTTTACTCCCTCTTTGGAGTATTTAGCACACAACCCTAGAGTCATATAATTTTGCACAACTATTACTTATGTAGGCTATAAATGCCAATGTCAAAGCCTATGTTCCCAGATGGAGTGGCAGCTCATTTGTGTTCCTGAATGCTTCTGTTTCATTTATTGCTGTGTTCCAAAAACATTGTCAAAAAGGCCCCTGGACTGCTCATTCTTACTTATGCTTTACAATCTATTAATAAAGCAAAAGACACTACTGTGTATCTCCACCCAATTTCTGCACATATTTATTAAGTTCATGGAGAAAAATATCTAAATTTTGTTCTACTCCCTGCATGCAAAAAAAAGTACATTTTGTTACTGAATCCATAATTTTAAGATTTCTTCTCATAGAACTGTGTCAGCTGTGCGGTTTCTGCTATGCTTCTCTGCCTGAAAATAATATGCAATATAATACATCTCATGGTGTCATATAATAACCACTGCACAACACAGTCATTAGCTGCCTCAGTTCAGCACATTCTCCCAATTTTCTGAGCCTGTATGTGAAATGTGACAGGTGGTGTCATTTGTTACTTGGTAGTGATTCATAAGCATTTAACTAGAACTTTGGTATTTTGTTCTTTCTTAGAGCGACTTCATGTGAGAGCCACAATTCCTGATTTACAGTATTTGTCATAAAGTACAAGGCATTTGCATTTTCTTAGGCAGTAATTTGCTTTCACATGGCAGGAAGGCATGCAAATGAGCCCTCAAAGGACCAAACATGAATGTGCTCTGCCACGTAGAGATGTAAACAGGTTGACCGTGACTTGCAAAACTCTACCTGAACCCCAGAATCCTAAAGTTTCCAAGCCATTCGTAGGTGGAGAGATGTGAGGAGAAGTAGGTAACATGCACAGGTACAACACACCCCAGAGAACATTGCTCCTGTAAGCAACTCACAAACCCTAAACTGGCCCTGGGTGTTTTGTAAGGTTAGCCAACAGCAGACTGCTCTGTTGAGTGTTCCCTGTTGAAGGCCCAACTGTAGCAGCACGCTTGGCAAAAGCAGGTAAGGAAGATATTGCTCTGGAGATCCTATTAATGGTCATATCCTGTGGAATGCTATACGGTTCTGACCTCCTGCAGAACACACCGTACAGCAGACAACAACCTTGCACTAAGTACTAATCTGCTATGTACTTATATAGTTCTTGAGTCGATATAGCCAGAATTTGCTAAACAAAGGTGATGCAGAAAGGTGATGCAGAAAAGAGAGAACAGTGGCATATGAAATAAAACAAGAAAATTAAATCTCCTAAGCAAAGCAACAGTCAGAAAACACCTTCCAGGGAATTCAAGGTCATGTTTGCAGTTCTCCTCCAGAAATAAGCGCATGTACAAAGAAATACCCACAGGAATTTGATTCTCTCCCACCCTTCTGGTGGAGTGGCAGCCCTTCCCTCCCTCTGCCTCTCCTCCTCTTCCTCAGCTCTCTGAATGCTTATTGAGAGGTAAAGCAGCCAATATGTACCCCAAATGAACTCTTGTGAGGACTGAAGACCCTATGTGAGCTCTGCAAACAAGGGGCAAGGGCTTAACTTCAGGAAAGAAATAAAATAATGAAAAGGAACTATCACCAACATCCTCACAAGTTGCTTTTCATGACTACTGTCAAGCTTAAGATACATTTGTCCAGTTTGGATACTGAATATGGCACAAGGAATAAGGTAATAGTAGGCTGCTGTGTGGTCCAGGATGTCTAAATAAGTCTTCACCAGCTCTTTCACATATTTTTGAAGAGAGTTTTGGAAAGTTCTCAGGTTAGGTAAGCCCTGCCTGGGACAGCTTCCAGGCTCCAGCAAACATCTAAGAACTGCACTGTCATTAAGTGCAACATTTACACATTTGCCTGAGAAAAAGCACGCCTCAAAAAGTAGTGTAATGATTTGACAGCAGGAGGAACAGTACCAGAGGTCATGGCTGAGTAGAAATGTCAACTTAGTCCCTGACTAGGCAACCTGACCTGTTTCAGCCCTCCTTTAGTACTTCATCTCCATTAAGGACAGGCTGAAGGTCGATCTCATCAATGGGTAGAAATATCTGAAGAGAGGGTTTAAAGATGACAGAGACAGGCTCTTTTCAAGGGTTCCCAGTGAGAGGCAATGGGCACGAACTGTAACACAGGAGGCTTCATCTGAAGGTCAGGAAGCACATTTTCACTATGAGGGTGATCAAGCACTGGCACAGGTTGTCCAGGGAGGTTGTGAAGTTTCTATCCTTGGGTATATTAAAAAGCCATCTGGACGTGGTCCTGGCTAACTGGCACAAGGATGTTGGAACAGATGACCTCCAGGGGTTCCTTCCACCCTCAACCAGTCTATGATCCTGTGAAGAGAAAGTTAAAAAGAAACATTGTGTTCCTGAGATAAACTTTGAAAATGGTTTCAAGAAACTCCTACCTTGCACCATGAGAAACCCAGTTCCAAAACATTACTAAAAAAGGCTGTGAGTCTCATCCAGGGCTGGCAGAACCAGTCTGCACAGGTGTGGATCATTAGCTGTCCAAAGAAGTGAGAGGAAAACCAGGAACAGTAGGAAACTGTCCAACTATTGTGTCCTAGGGAATACCTCACAAGGCAAAAAATTAACAAAGATCCAAGTTAGCAGGAAATGACACTATATAATCAATTCCATCATTTCTATAACAAGTTCCAGGTTTGCAAGTACAATTGCCAATTGTCAACTTGCTGACCTCAACATTCATCCTCTGACAATAGGTGACCACTAGTTTGTGCATCATCTAACGCTCTGTTTTTGAGAAGAGAATCCCTCACAGTCAGATCCAGAGAATTCCAGGCATATTTCTCTCTTTTTCACATGTTGATGGCAATACCTCCTTCTGTGTTTTATTTACACTGGGTTACCTTTTGCTGTGTTTAGTAGTTTGGGGTTCTTTGTGACTTTCACAGAACTAAGCTAGAGTTAAAATTGGCCACGTTTTCCTTTTGGTATGAGTTGTGCACTTAAACCATGACTCATCACAGCTTGCAGTCACACCCAAGCGAATGATGAGCTGACTGGCCAGTCGCTTGAGAACAGGAGGAAATCCAGACAGACACAGCAGATGGGTGAAGATTGGCTCCCTGCTCTTACTGGATCACCGCAGTGACAAACAAACTAGCAATCACTTTGGTTTCTCGATTGAGACTCCAATTTGGTAATGAGTCCCAGAAACTGAACAGTTTCTGTTGTGGGGCATTTAAAGTGCCGTTCTAAACAGAAGCAGGCACTGAAACAATTCTTCCTCTGTTATGACAACTAGGAAAATGTACAACCTCAGAAAAGTAAATCCCTTTTTCAGAAAGCTGTAAGAGTAGAGGAAATATGTCAAACAGCCAAGCTGTCTCTCTGGCAAGTCACTGTGTAATCAATACAGAGTAGAAGGTTACAATAAGAACCTTACGCTCTCAAATTAAGACCTAGCCAAGTATTTGAATGTATGCTATTCTTTCCTGATTTTGGTATGCTTTCCGGTCTTACCCAGATCTTCACATACATAGGTCACTTTTGCAACCTTCCTGTGTAGCAAAAGCAAGCTGGGTATTCATAATGAAAAATGCATTTAAGCAAAAGAGAAGCTTAATTAGGTACGTTTAAAAAATGATGGTATACAATATTGCAAAGGATCTTATGTTGTCTTGAGATTTTCCACTGTCAGACACCTCCAAAAGTAAACGCAATGTCATTGTTCTGATCTTGGAGTATTTATAACAGCCTTCAGACAGCATAAGTGCAAGTACTTCGGAAACTTTCTACCAAAACATTTTAAAATTAATCCTTCTTCAGGCATTAGACTCAAAAGGCAAATATGCTTAGATACACTGGAATGACAATTCATTTCCATATCTACTTTCAGAGTGCTTGAAATGTTTCTGTTTAATGCCAAAAACCCTAGCCTTTTGAATCATTTAACCACTGGTTTTGTTGTTTATCAGTCTGTCTTGGTTGTGTCTGACCTCTGGGATGATTGTAATAGAAAAAACATTCAGCTTTTCTTTCCTTTCTTCACTATGACTCAACATCCTTCTCCTCTCAGGAGTATGACTACAGTTCTTAGGGAATGTGTCCAAAGTCTCAATGTTTCAAGTGGCGCAGAGATTTATGAATCTGCATGTGTGTGAGAGAGAAGCTACTTCTTTCCTACTTTCAAGGGTCTCTCACCCACAAATGCATCTGTTTAAGAAAACTGCAGGCACCTTCCACAGATACAATGAATGTTCCCTGTTTCGTCTGGGGTAGAGTGGATTTTACATTTTCCTAGATGAGAAAGAAACCAATACATCAGATATCCCTGCTAATGTAGCACTAACAAGAAGACTCTTTAGTTAGAGCAGTTAAGAGCGAAAGCAAGAGAAGAGCCCTGAACAAAGCACAGATGGGAAGAATGCCCTAGCAGCTCTCTGTCCCACTAAACCAAGGGTGTTTGGAGGGGCCATCCCAAGTTGCTAATTCAGAAGACTATCAATAGACTATATTATAAATTAAAGAAAACAGATGGCTTCTTATTTCTCTAATTCTGCAAAGGGTCTTTTCTGAAGAGATGACTCTTTTCCCCAGCATGATCTTTTTTATAGGAGAGGGACACATGGAAACATGGGAGTCTGCTACACATTTAGTTTGTGGTCCTGTGAATGCACATCCTTAGCCTCTCCAAGCATGAGGTGTTTCACCAGGTCTCCCTCCAACAACCTCAGTGCTTCCATGAATCTATGTGCAGATCTGCATCTGGCTGAAAACTAAGCTTCTGATGGTTTCAGGCTTAGTGGTTTTCTGTTGAAGGGAGTTAATTCATCTAAAACCCACAGAGCTGTGATCCTACAGCATTACTTGAGACTGAAAACACTCATTGAGCTCTGATGACATACATCGGCTTTTCCACAATCACAGAGATTTCTTCCCAGGCTTCAAAAAAGCCACTGTGTGATAATGCCTGGTCTGGACAATCTGGCTGCAATAATTTCACTTCCTGAACATTTCTGGTCTTTTCCCAGATTCCTCAGATGAGGCACTGCTCTCTGACAAAATTGCAACCATTACCAGTTTTACTCCAGGTTTCCAGGAAAGGAAACCCATTTTTTCATGAATAGATCAAGTGTTTTCCTCTTTCAAGCTAAGTACCCTGATAGAGCATTTTTAGCTGTTCTGCTGCAATTCTCTTTCATTGGTCTTTTCTACTTCCCTTAGTCTATCTATGTAGGGTTAAAGCCTGGGAAGTAACACAGAGAATAACACAGAGGCCTTGAGGGAGTTTGATAATGAGCTGAGAACTGGCTAACCTTGAAGTAGTGGAAAGTCCTGAGCAGTTTAACAGGAGGGATTAGGTAAAGAAAAACAGAATTTGTGCTACCAATTAAGAAACAGCTCAAGGAGCCTGTACAAGTGTTTTAACCCAATGTTAAATTGGTGCATGGAAAATGACTTTGCAAAAAGATTGTTATAAAAGAGCAACTTGTGTTACAAATAAACGATTCCGATTTGGACTTCATCTTGAACTTGCATCAGGGTCCGTGCCTTTATCCACCACGTATCGAAATGAAGAGTCAACCTACTATCTTACACTTTATAATCTATTTCCCACCTTTTTGCCATTGTTTACACATGGTTTATAACCCTTCTCACAGAATAAATAAAAAAATTCTCATTCTTTTCAAGAAAAAAAATCTAATTTTGCTTCCCATCAAAATATTACGGCTTAATTTAAGGTTGCTGTTTTTAAAAATAATATCTGAAAAAACAATCAGTTTTAACTGAGAGGTCAGTTTTCATTTTAAGAAGATTTGATTAGAATTTTGACAAAAAAATATTTAAGATAATAGTTTTTATAATTGCACTTTAAAAGACAGTTTACTAGATCAGAATTTACTTCTAGATGAAAAACATTTTTTCTCTTTTTTTATACACAGAGAATTTGAAAATATTTTCCTGTGATTAACAGTATGTTTTCCCAGAATGAACAAAAGGCTTTTGTGACCAAGAAACCATGAAAAAATAAGAATGTGTGTTACTAAGAATTAGAACAATACCACACACACACAGCAAAAGGCAGTGCGGAAATAAATTCTAAAAGAATGTATTTAAATAATTCATAAATCATTTTAAAATAGAGTCAGATTTTGAGCTTGTACATATTGACATAGCCCTGATGTTTCAGTCACTTAATACACCACATACCACAGCACCTCCTTGATAGCTCAATTTACAGTTAGAAAATGATATCTGGAGTGTAGATTAAAAAACAGCTTCTGTGTTTGCTAGTTCACAGGAGGGAGTGGTTTGGTTTTCATTTACAGGAGTGTAAAAGGACTATTCTTCTATATGATGCCTACAGAAGTCATGTTTGTCATGGATGTGTGCACAATGGGGTCTTCAGCCTCTGCCCCATGAAGCCAGGATGCCAGTTTCCATCAGGTGACTCCTGACACAGCTCATGGTGTCAACGAGCGCTGGAGTATACTAGGAACAGGCTACAAGCTCAATTAGTTTTTCCAGAGAGACCAGATCAGTCCGAGTTGGGATCTTTCCCCACTTCATCTACCATTACTATATGCATGTCTTGCAGAGATGCAACACAGCTGCTGTATGTATGCATGGAAAATCTGCAGCTCCAAGGAAATGGAACTGCCGCACATGCATGAATGTAATTTACTGCATATGACTGTATGGCCACTGCCTCCAGGAATGCATCGGATATACTCCATATATACACTGCATTCAATCTATTCATGTAAACCAGGTACGCCTAGGACAACAGCATGTCTGTTACACCTGATGTACTGCAGTGATCTGTACGCTCATTTGGCTTATGACCAGAAATGCTGGACTCGTTATGTACATCTCATCAGTGTGGTACTGTAAAGGACCAAAGTCAGGAACCCTCTTCTGACACTAAGGTAAGTGTCCTGTTCAGCCAGAAAATGTGGACATCCCATGATGAAAAGAAGATGGGCCTTCAGCACCATTTTGTTGCAATAACTCCACAACACTTTTGCTCTAAAGGATTCTGATCCCAGCACCCTGCAGGAGTATGGGGGTATGGGTTTAAATACTGTGTGGTCCCCTGAGAGTTATGCCTTTAGCCTAACCCAGTTATCCACATTCCCACCACAGGCAAAGGCATGAGACAAGCATCTCCAAAAGAAGTTTCGTCACGCCTGACTCAGACATCTACCATAGGAAGGGAAGAATTACTATGTGGAGATGTCTATCCAGCTCTATTGACTGCACTGGAGCCTAGACAAGTAACCTAGACTAGACAACTAAATTTTAGATGGGTAAAGACAGGTAAGATGAATCTCATCTTTGGTGTTGGGATATGTTGCAATTTACCTCTGGAGAATTTATTAACCAAGTTTCTATGGTATGAAACCAGTTCCAGCACAGAAAGAGAGGGAAATGGGAGAAAAGAACACATAATATTAAAGATGGCCTTAATGTTCCTTATTTTAGGCTGTGCCTTGTAGTCAACAGAACTAACTTACAGATATTAGCCCACTTTCATCTCTCTGGGCAATTAATCATCCACACTAGTCAGGGCTCAGTGAAATCAAGCCACAAACTTGTGCTAGCTAAGGCTGGGTTGTCTAGTGTGCCAGAAGCATTAAATAACACTAGCAACAGACAGCTATAGCCACACATCATAGGAAAAAAATAGCATTTGATATAATGGGACTTAAAATCCCATTGTCGTCAATGTATCAGAAATTAAAAAATCTATTGCAAAAAAAGGGATTTTTTTACTCTAATTATATTTGTTATCAGGCTCATTAGTTCTGTGAGCATTTATCATCTCAGTCTTCGTATTGTTTTATCTTTAAAATATTCATTATTCATCTGCAAGAAGACGTACTTCCTTGTTTTTCGGCTTAGCTCCCAGATCTCCTTTTTGATGGTTTTATTTCTCCTTTTCAGGAAAAAGACTTTTTTTTTTTATTTTGCCTTTCTCCAGTTGTGTCTAATTTCAGTGAGAAAAGTACTTACTCAGTTCTTCAATCTGACTATTGATGAGAAGCAAGCTATTATGCCATAATTTCATTCCCTATTGTGTGGGAAGTCAACATTGCATCATCCCTAGGATCAGAAAAAAAGACATGAAGATCCCTTCTTGATGGGTGTGGTCCAAGACTTGGTAGCCAAACTTCAAGCCAAAGTAAGGGCTCTTTCTGGTTTTTATTTCTTTTTGTTTTGAATTATTTCTTCTCTGTTCTGATCCCCTCTCTTCCCCAAAAAAATCTTTTGTGTAAGACCAGAAAAGAAACCAAAACCTTTTAGTCCAATGGAAGGTATATTAAGTTTTCTGCTTATGCTTGAATATTGAGAACATCCCTTATTTCTGCAATTCAATTTTTACCATCTAAAATCTTGTTTAAAAGCTTTTTTCTTCACAGCTGACTGGGAATTGCAAACGTGTAAGAGCATGAGAACTACAAGTCACAGAAAACAAAGAATAACTGTAGAAAATAAGACTCAGAACACATTATTTTTAATAACTGTTAGTACCTAAATCTCAGGGAAAAAAGGTACTATTTGGATGTCATTATGAAATACTTGTCCTTAAATTTATTTGCCAACAAATTCTGTATGTTGTTTCTTAATGCAACTCTGATCGTACTGGGAAATATACTGACCAACTAATAACTAAAAATAATTCAATCCTGCTTTCTTAAAGAGCTGAAAGGCAGTTATCAACAGTTAGAGAAGAAAAATATGCACTACCCTCTGTCAAAATTGAAAGCCTCAGAATTTTGCTCAATACACTCTTCATATGAATGGCAGAGAGAACCACACCCTCCCTCCACAATGTGTGATTTTATTGAATCCTGCATGAGATTAAAAACATCTCAGATGCTCATGTTATAATACAGTTCTATTTAGTAAGCTGGGGTCACCAATAATTCCTTGCCTGATCAAAACACAGGAATAACAGTTATGTTACATATGAAGAGGACTGTCAGTGGGGTTATTCAATTTATGAAGTACTGGATGTAACTTGTTCCTTTAGCAGAAATGCACATCAACAGATGCATCAGAGAAATCTTAAGGAAAAGTGGGCAATTATTCCTCTCACGTGAGAATTATCCTCACCTCAAAGGCATCATACTTCCTTCAGAGAACACTCACAAAAAGCAGTAAAATGAACAATGAAAGACTACATGCATGCATTTTTTAATCAATAACTGAATAGCCAGATTTGCTCTTAATTCAGCAAGTAATTTTTAATCTTCAATTCCTTGTCTGTTTCCATCCTTTACACTGATGTTGGCCTTTATACTCTTCCAGCACCTCTTTCACTTTGATACCCTCTTTGCTTCACTAGCTCCAGCGTGGCATAGGTGCAACACTTCTGTCCCGGCTGTTAGTGTGGACGATCATATGATAGACAATCCTGTTTGAGGCAGGCCTTTCAGAGAAACATTGCTTGATGAGTCTCATGCAAAACCAACACAGCAAGTAGTTTACTTTCTTGATGTTGCTTTTATTTGTTTTGCATGATTGTCAGTTACAAAGAACAACTGTTACTCAGCTATATTAGCCCATGACAAAGACTCTAAGAATCTAGGTAGATGTAAAAATAAAATGAAAGGTGTGCCACTTTGGAAGATGGCTGCAATTTATGTTACAGGCCTATATCAGGAGTAACAAAAAGACTGACTGACTTTCTCATACTGCAAATCTACACAAGGCCCTAACATCTATCTTATATGTTGTCAGTGGAGGAAAAGACAACTTTTATTTTGCAGACTTTCCCATCTGTATTCAGAGTATATACTATGAATTCTCAGAGCCTGGAGCAACTGGGAACCCTTAAGTAATCTGGAACTGCTACTTGTGGTATGGTTGCACATCTGCTTTTACAGGGCTTTGGGTTGTCAATTTTATTTCAGGTGCTAATGAAGATGTCTGGTTAAAGAAATGGAGACAAAGAAATACTAACAAAACGCATCCTATAGAATTAAGACTAAAGGGTTTAGAAATGATCCAAGTAAAAGTGAAGCCTACCTGTGAAATGCAGCCACTCCTCACTTAAAAAGCCACTCCTCACTTAAAAAGGGATTTCCGGTCTGTTATCAGTTTTAATCTGGTATAATGACTTTTGAAGAAAGCTATTGAAAAGTTCCTTTCTAGTTCACTGTGAAAATGAAACTCTTTGTTTAACTGGGTGGGGGTGGAATGAGTTTTAGAACCCTCAGACCGCCTACCTATGCAATTTCTAATTGGCTTCCCACTGAAAGTAAAGAAAAGAGAATTTTATTAGCATTACTGTTGTAGTGGTAGTAAGTCTGTAGAAAAGAGTACTAATAGATGTAGGAGTACAGTAATATATAAAGGTACGTTTTTAAAAATGACACTCCATGCTTTTCAAAAATAAGCATTTTCCCCATGGTTTAATCTGTTTCTGAATGATGCAAAGTCAGTCATAACATCCAAGCACGAGAGGAACTCCCTCCCTTTTGACACACACCTATCATTACTAAATATTACCAGTAAGATCTTTGCTTATACATTCCCTGAAAATTATCAGAAGGACTATAATGAAGTTTAGAATGTCTACTGTCTATAGTTTGATAAAGTTACAAGATACTTAAATATAGCGTAAGAGAGACTGTATAGCTCTTATCTACTTTGTTTTATGAGGCACAATCATAATCTTAAAATTCAAATGTAAACACAATTGTTAAACTTTGTTAAAATTTCATAACAATGAAATTCCCTTTAGCATTCTTGGCAGTGCATCTTTTGCCATCATTAATGTTTTATTCAGGACACGCAGCTTCTGGAAGGAGGTTGCCTTCAGCAGTGTCCTTGAACAAACAGGTGCATGGAGTTGACCCCCTCTGATCAGGTCAACAAATAAATTTTTCCCTTTTAATACACAATAGAGTAGAGGTGGGTGGTTTGTTTCATCTTTCAATCAGTTTCCCTTTACACTGCCTTCAGGATGCCCTCTGGCTATTTTTAGCAGAAGAAAAGACCTTACTGCTACTCTCAGTTGCTTTGGAGGAGATGAACATTTACCAGAGTCTAGAAAAACTGAAAATTCCCTAGTACTGGACAGTGTGGCACACAACAGCAGCTTCTAACACATCCTCTTAACTATCTTATACCAAATTTGTACATGTAGATGGCACAAAAATACCCATTGGGACCTGAAAACAGTATGCAAGCTACACACACAGCACTGGACATCCTCCTAGCCTGCCTTTCAATAGGGACACTAGGTTGACTGTAACATCACACCATTTTCAGTTCTAGCACTGGGGCGACTGTTGCTGGCTGAAGATTATCTCCTCACCTCAACTTGCCTTGGAGTATTTTCTTTGCCTTTCTTGACATCTTATCTCCTCTTACATAGCAACAGCACAGAGCTCAATAGTTGGTTGACAAATCAGACCCAGAGCTAGGACAAGATCTGTCAGCTGGACACTTCCAGCAAATCATCTTCACATCAACGCAGCCTGAGCTTCCATAAAGCTTTTTAGATGACAGGACATAAACACAGCAAGCGAATAAGTTATACTAGCAAAAACTCCCTCAGAATGGTACCTTTACAAAATGTTAGTTTAACATTTCCTGGCACAAAAGAGTAACTAATCACGTAACTGGTGAAGCCTCTTCATCGAATCGTAGAATCGCTTGGTTGGAAAAGACCTTTGAGATCAAGTCCAACCGTACCTGTCCAGTACTAAACCACATCCTTGAGCACCTCATCTACCCATCTTTTAAATACCTCCAGGGAAGGTGACTCAACTACTTCCCTGGGCAGCCCGTTCCAGTGCCTGATAACCCTTTCAGCGAAGAAATTTTTCCTGATATCTAATCTGGACTTGCCCTCGTGCAACTTGAGGCCATTTCCTCTCATTCTATCGCTTGTTACTTGGGAGAAGAGGCCAACATCCACCTTGCTACAACCTCCTTTTAGGTAGTTTTAGATAGTGATGAGGTCTTCCCTCAGCTGCTTCTTCTTTACGCTCACTGTCTCCAGTTCCCTCAGTGACTTCCCATGACGCTTGCTCTACAGCCCTTTCCCCAGTTTTGTTTCCATTCTCTGGACATGCTCCAGCACTGCAATGTATTCATTGGTGGCACTTGCCAACCATGGCCTCATGCCACATTTCCAAGAGTTAAGCTTTATGTCAGTAAAACACAAGAAGCTCATACTGCCCCATCATGTCCCTCCTCCCTGGGACAACACACAAGGTGATGGCTGCAACCAGTGCTTCCCTCTGGGCAATGATTGCCCCTTGGGGGCACCTACAGATAGAGAAAATGCCGGTAAATAAACTTTCTCAGACTCATTTTAGAGTTTTAGAAGGCAAGTATCCTTTTTATCAGCACTGGACATATGAGAGTATAATTTCCATCAATCATGCATAATGAGACAAGAGCTGGGGACAGAATATATTTCCCACTCACATGCACGTGGATAAATTTTCCTAGAGATCTTATGAGAATTCTGTTCCTTTCCAAGGACTGATTCTAATGTTGTTATGAAGTTCACAACAGCCAAACCTCTGCTCATTGGAACTTTGGAGCCAGCTCTCTGTCTGAACTTGCATTTTAGATAGGGAAAGCCTGCAAACAGAGGTGATTAGAGAAGACACACCTGTTCAGCACAGACCATACTTAACAGAAGGCTTTATCATTTCTCTCTGGACATTGTCTGGAAAAAATATTTGTATTTGAAAAAAAAATGCGATAAAGAAAACATACTATCAGTGTGACATTCTGTCCAACTTTCAAAAACCATAGTTACTTAGATGAAACTTTACTTTTGCTTAAATCAAAATATTCCACTTTTTGTAACACTAACGACTTCTTGTAGCAGTGACATCCATCGTATGTGGCACTTGCTCAGGATCGGAGAATTGTGGGTAAAGTAGCGTTATGTTCAAGTTTATGTACTTCCTGTAAATCTTCTTCTCCTGTATTTAGGGAAGACTGTGGAACACAAAGAAGTGTGTTCTTATATTTGAGGTTTCACATGTGGAAAAATTAATTAGTCTGTAGGTATAGTGGTCAGGCAAAACGTGGCTTAAGTGCAGACATAACATAGTTAACATAAGGCGTTATCATTTCTCTCTGGACAGTGTCTGGAAAAACAGCCTGAAAAAAACATGCTACAAAGAAAACACGCTATCAGAGAGACATTCTGTCCAACTTCCAAAAACTACAGTTACTTAGATGAAACTTAACTCCACTTTACCTTAAATAAAAGTATTCCACTTTTTTTGTAATAGTAACTACTGCTTGTATCACTACAGCTTTGCACTGCACAGTCCCTTTATAGAATCACTTAGTTGGAAAAGACCTTTGAAATCGAGTCCGACCCTTCCTGTACACTACTAAACCATATCGCTGAATGCTTCATCTACCCGTCTTTTAAACACCTCCAGGGATAGTGACCCAACGACCTCCCTGGGCAGCTGTGCCAGTGCCTGACAACCCTTCGGTGAAATTTCCTGACGTCCAATCTGAACCAAGCCTGGAGCAGCTTCAGGCCATTCCCTTTCGTCCTATCGCCTGTCACTTGGGAGAACAGATCAACACCCACACCCAGCCCAGGGGCACCAGCTCTCCTCCAGCCGCGCCAGCAAGGCGTCCAGCAGTGCCTGGGGTACCCGGGGCGCGGGGGGGGGGGGGGGGGAAGGCGACACAACTGCTCGCACGCAGCGCTGCCGCCACAGCCGGCGATCAGCTCGCGCACGCGCGCTGCGCAGAGGTGTGGGCGGAGGCGGCCACGCGGTGGCGTCCAATCAGCGGGCGGGGTGTGTGTGTGTGTGTGCGCGCGTGTGTGTGCGCGCGCGGGGCTGGGCGGGGGGGGCAGCAGCCGGAGTGGGCAATGTTGTTGGGAGTCACCTGACCGCTAGCGCCGCAGTCGGGCTGCAGCCTCTCTGTAGCAGGAGGAGCCGTCGGGGGCCGCCGTGGGGGGAGCGTGAAGAGAAGGAGAAGGAAAAGGAAAGGCGAGGCGAGGCGAGGCGGTGACGGCGCTGCCGACCGGCCCGCGGGTGAAGGGGGCCCGCACGGAGGAGCGGCGGCGGGCACTGAGGTGAGAGCTGAGCCCAGCTGAGGCTGAGCGGCCGCGTGCGCCTGCTGCCCGTTGGGCTGAAGGGAGCGGGGAGCGGTTTGGGAAGCTGAGGGTAGCACCATTCCGGGGGGGGGGTGGGTGGAGGAGGAGGAGGCTGAGGCGCAGTGTTAGTCGGCCGCCCCCCTACTTCTTCCCCCTGCTGTCCCTCCCCGGCCGCGGGCGGCGTAGTGGCCTGTCCCGCTGCAGCGCGGGCGGGCGCTGTGGGACCCCAGACCCGGGTTGTGACGGGGGTGGTGGTGGTGGTGGAAGGGAGGTGCCGCGGTGTCAGGGGAGCGGAGGCGCCCCGACGGCCCTGGGCACCGGGCGGCCCCCGCTTCCCCTCTCCGGGGCTGCGCTTCACGTATTCCGCACCCCTCCGTCTCCTTTCCCCGGGCCGCGGGGCTGGGCAGCCAGGCGTTACTCAGCGTCTCCTTCCCGGTTTCCGCGGGTGTCCATGTGCTCCGGTGACACAGCGTGACTCTGCCTGTCCCCGCGCAAGAGGGGCAGCTCAGCCCTGCGGGAAGTACAAGGGAGGTCGGAGCACGAGTCTTACGAGGAGCGACTGAGAGAGCTGGGGCTGTTTAACATGGAGAAAAGCAGGCTGAGGGCAGACCTTACCACTGCCTACACCTACCTGAAAGGAGGTTGTACCGAGGTGGGTACTGATCTCTTCCCGCAAGTAACAAGTGACAGGACGAGAGGTGATGGCCTCAAGTTGCACCAGGGGAGGTTCGGATTAGGCATCACGGGCTTCTTGTGTTTTACTGGTGTAAAACTCAGCTCTTGTGGAAATGTGGTGCGAAGCCCATGTTGGGAAGTGTCACCAGTGAACAACACTGAGGTGCTGGAGCATGCCCAGGGAAGGGCAGTGCAGCCTGTGAAGGGGGTGGAGAACAAGTCTTATGAGGAGCAACTGTGGGAACTGGAGTTGTTTAGTCTAGAGGAGAAGGGGCTGAGGGAAGACCTTATCACTGCCTACAGCTACCTGAAAGGAGAGTGGGTGTTGGTCTCCCAAGTAACAAGTGACAGGACGAGAGGGAACGGCCTTGAGTTCCATCAGGGTTGGTTCAGATTAGATATCAGAAAAAATTTCTTAATGGAAAGGACTGGCAGGCCTGTCCAGAGAGGTGGTCGAGTCACCATTCCTGGAGGTATTTAAAAGACAGGTAGATGAAGCACTCAAGGATATGGTTTAGTAGTGGACAGTTACAGTTGGACTTGGTAATCTCAAAGGTCTTTTCCAACCAAGTGATTTTATGAAATCAGGCAGCAACCCTGCTTTGCCCAGGTGAAATGTGCAGTTGGTGTATTTTTGAGTTTGTTACCCTTTGTGGGACCTGGGGAACGGTTTGTTTTAGACCATAAACATCAAGATCTGAATCCTGTCTGTCTTTGTTTTGTACAGTGAGATCCTTGGTGTGCTTTGGGTCATGTTGAAAATGTAGTGATTATAGGAGAATCTTCTGCTGCTTTTCTGTCAAATTATATTTACGTTATCCATTTTAGTAGGGCAATATAACAGTAGTACTGAATTCATATACAACTGTGCCCTCTAAATGTTTGCTAAAATAAAAAAAGGAAAAAAACAAACGTTTGATCAGTAAAGTGAAGATAAGCGTGTGTAAGTTTCATCATGCAGTAACTTTTGACAGACAAGTTAATTTGAGGCACTTCAGGAAAGCACTTTCAGTGTGCGAAAAAAATTGGCTGTAGGAATGGAATAATTGCAGTTCAGAAATGCTGTAAATTAACGTTACTGAATAGTAACAGTCAGTTCTTTAATCTCAAATATTGTGCTGCACTGAAGAGAAAATGAAAGAGTGTATTCCTGTGAAGCATGGCGAGTTCAAATTAAAGCAACTAAGGTATTCCAAATCTTATTTCATGGTTCATAAGTTTAACATTAAAGGTGGCTTAAATGGCATAATTACTCTTGGATGCTCTAATGTGTGAGTAAATTAGAATGTATATTAGCAAATAGTGAGGCCCAAAAGTCACAGATTGGCAGAGAAAAACAATTGTCGCTGAAAATAGAATATCCACGTTGTATGTTTTTCTGAAGGGCTTTCTTCGAGTTAACTCTACTGAATTCCTTTGTATTCGAACTTGTTTAGGAGTACTTCTGGAGTATGTTGCACAGTTTAATTTAGTTTAAAGAAGAACCTGCTCTTGTTGTCTGAGTCTTTGTTGTGAAGTGTGGTGTTTGGGAAGTTTAATACACTATCATACTCTCAATTTTAACCAAAATGCTAAAGTGGAAGTTTAATTTCCATCTACTGTATTTTTGATTTTTTTATACTAAAAAATGTGCAAGATGTTGGTATGCTAAAAAATTATGTGCTTTTAATAGGTTCTAAAATTCTTATGCTAAGGATATTTTGAACAGTAATAAATTTGTTGGTATGATAATTGGCTAGTATAAAGAACCATCCATTTTACCTGCTCATTTGGATCCAATGGCATTCTAACTTTGCACGAGTTCCCAGTAACTTTGCCATATGGTTTAGGGAAACATAGCTCACCAAGTCTGCTTGTCATGTTATTTTCACCCCTGCCCCCTACAACTTCCTAGTTCTAAAAGATGAGAGATGATGTTCATGAAAATTCGTCATGGATTTCCTTTTAATCATAGATCTGTATTTTTCACTGCACAGGGCGTGCTGGTGTGAGGGGGAGGAATGGTACTTTAGTCAAAGAATTTGTGCTTGTGTCTGAGTGCTGACATTTTAGTTGCCCCTTAGAATTTGACCACTGAAAGTTTCGTGGAGGAGGTTTTAGGGATAGGAAAAAACCCTTCTGGTATTTATAGCGTAACTCCTGTTTACATGCAATCCTTAGTTAAACTACAGGTAACATGTTACTTGATGCAAATGAGGGTAGGAACAAAACCTTAAGTGAGCAAAAAATAGCTGCTGAAACAACCATGAAGTTTTATGAATTCTACTTAGTATGACCATTGTGGGGATAATGTATGAGCGTTCAGCTGCAGCGTTCCCTGCCCCAAACTCCAGTTCAGAGGTTGGCAGTGTGGAGAGGGAAAAAAAAAAGGAATTGAAGATTCACTTTACTGTAAGAAATCATAGGCTGTATCGCAAAAGTAACTCTATCTCCAGCAGTGTGCTGTATGTTTAGTTAAGGCCCTTTTCAGAGTGGAGGGAAGTTTTGTTCTTGGTAAGTAATAAGAAGGGAAACCTTAGTATTTTGTATAAGTGTGAGTTAGCAGGTCAGAGTGAGGTTCAACTTGACCGCTTTAAAAAGGCGGGGGAAGTGTGCTATGAAGGGCAAATTGACTTTAGAAGCATTGGTGAAATACAAATAAATGGAGTTTAATCATTAGACACATTGGAGAGCAGAAGAGGTAGGTTAAGGTATCCATCAGTCAAAATGCCTTTAAATGAGAGCGTGTGGCTTAAAGAGTATTCAGTTACTCTTTAGAATTATATTCACATAATTTATTGGTGAATAACTTCATTTAACTGTCAAGATAATGTTTGTAGGTGTTTGTTTGGATTCCATTCTTGGCCCATTGACTAATACTATGATAAGTAAATACACAGCATTTGCAATCCCTCTTTTAAGATTGTTATTTTATATGGTACTATTCCAAAAATACTTATTAAGAGCTCAGCTAAGAAGACCATGTATTTTAACATTGCGTGTCGGAATGGTCTGCAGTTTCCTCATAGGAAAACTGAAACACAGTTTTGTGAAGATATTTACTAGAATTACCATTTTAAGTCTGGTCTTCTGCCTCTTTTTTTCCTTATTGTATAAATATCACCAATTCTGATGAGCCTATGCCTTTCTATTTTCATAGAAATGTTTCCAAAGTTTTCTGATTTAAGTATAAAATATTCATAGAATTTTGTTTGTTTCATGTACTGTGAAGAACAGTTGTGGAAGCAAATCAGAGTTAGAAAGCTAATCCTAGAAACAAGATTATAATTTCCAAAAAGTTTATTCTTTGACTTGCCAATATAGTTGCTTCTCTTTTTCAGGTTGTTTCTTTTGTCCTTCTTAGTTAAGATACATTAGAACCACAGATGGTAAATTTAGTATTCATTATATATATTTTGGCATAGGTACTTGTGAATGGATTCTGACAGTCATTAAAACAAAATAATGGTTTGTTTAACTCTGGCAAGAAGTTTGTCCTTTAAATAAAAGCAAGAGTTGACTGTAGGTTTTAGTTATGCATGCTTTGCATTATGCCAGGTTTGGGGGTTTTTTTTAGGTGAACTGTGCCTTTAGGAAGTATATGCATTGTTGTTATCTTCCCAGAGTAGTTCTGTTTGAGTATCAGCAGAACTGAAGGATTATAAGTGATGGGATTTTGCTGCAAAGGACTCTCTGAAATCCCTTCAGTCCTATATAGTTCTTTAGCAGTGAAAGAAACCAAATCCCACAACATTATTTTTCTCCTTGATCCAAAAATTAATCTGTGTTTTCTAAATAAATGGTAAACTGCAAAGGAGTAATATCTTTTTTTTCTGGCTTTGATATGGACTGTTTTGTATCATCTTCTGAGGAAAACTGTTCAAACCTCTGCTCTATGGAAAATTTCTTTAAAATATCAATTTCTTTAAAATCCCAGCTTCTGGAGTCTTGTGACTGACTACTAGGAGTGCCAGTTGTCACACCTTCCTCCCGTGCACCTGAAGTTCTCATAGCTTGTAAATATTCAAAAAATGAATATTCAGGCTTAAAACCTGGAAAACAAATTAAGACTTTCAGCACAGACTTAAAACTTGCCAGACTTCCCGTGATTCTTTCTAATTCTCACTTGTGACTTGACAAGAGTCCAAATGCTGTGGTAAGAATTATGTTGCAGGAATACACCCTAATAATTTTTAAGAAGCTCATTTATGTAATTAAGCTGTGAACAGTATCATCCAGGTGTTTAGACTAATAAAGAATGCAATTTAAAATTTTAATTACAAATACGCTAATCATCTCAAGACCTATTTTTTTCTAGAGGAGAAAGCATTGTTCTTACGAAGCAATGCGTACTTTTTGCTTTTTTTAATCACTTTATTCTTTTTCAAGTCTTTTTGAACTGAAGGTGGAGAAGCAGTAAACATGAACACTAAAATGCTTGTTCATTCCTTGTCAGCATAACATGAATCAGCAGCTATTAACTGCTGGTAGACATTCATCTGTAACATAACTTAATCTCCTTAAAAGGAGAGGTAGCTGGGGACAAGGACGTAGATATAAAACTTTAGAAAGAAACCTTTGCAGTGTATTTTGAATAAACTGTCTCTTATCCAAACTGTCTTCATTTAGCAGTAGTAAATGGTAGTTGACCCTTTATGCTTTACATCTGTGGATGACAGAATTTTTTTGTAGGTTGATGTAAATGTACACCCTAAGGGAACATCTGGAGATAAGTGACCTGCTAGAAATCACTCAATAGTGACAATAGTCAGTGTAGGAATTGGGAATAGCACCCAGAGTTTCTCTCCAAGATATTTTTAGGGGGTCTACAATGCCTTTTCCCCATTTTTTTAGGATTTTAAACTGTTCTAAGAGCACAGATATGTTACAAGCATGATTATAGCCAGGCAGACCTTTATTGTCTTTATTGGTAGTTTTATTCGTGATGGTGATCACAACTGGAGTTACGTCTGGATGTCCAAGTTCAACCAGCTCAGGTAGCAATGACAGCAGAGGTGCCCCCTTTGAAGGGGAGCTTCACGCTGTGTGTTCTCTTAGTACTTACCTGTATACAGGTGAGAGTTACTGTGGTTACTACAGAAGATTGATATCCAGTATGGTATTAGTGGATGGTTGCTCACTAAGTGAGTAAAGACTAAGGAACAGGACTTTGTTTACTTTTTTCCTAAATTGGGTAACTTTTGGACTGGATCATTTACAGGAAACTTAGGGTAGCTGAAGGTCAGGAAAAAACCCTGCATAAGTGGAGACTGAGTTGATTGTGATGGTAGAGCCAAATAATTGATATCTCAGGCTAGGAATAAAAAATGAGGTCTTCTTTTTAGGAATATCTTTAATGGATTTATTGACTGATGGAAAATAACTAAGAGGTTGTTCCTCTTTAAAAGAAAACACTGACTTGATAGGATTTGTCTTCTGTAGGTCATGTATATTTGCTTGGTTTTCCCCTGTACCATTGCTATTGTAGAGCTTTAAGATTGAAGAACCACAGATCAGTTGTGCTAGGTTATTGCCCCAATTGCTATTAAGTGTATTACAGTTGATGGTTATGAAGTACAGTCCTGTGTTTGACAATGAGTCTTTCACAGGCAAGCATCCATTAAGTTTGGATGCTAGACTTAATTGAATCAAAATGCTTGTGGGTTCCCATTGTGTCTTGATCACTATTAGATACTGTATTTTCTTTTTCAGGTCCTTAGATTTACTGCCAAGAGTTTAGATTATATGTCTGGCAAATAAGCTATATTTTTCCTGAAAGTATAAGGCTTCTGAGAGGTAAAGACACAACCATTATTGATTTCCATGGATTTCTGTACTCTGGAGTATTGTTTTTAAGGACACTTTAAACATTCAAACTCAGACTGTTCAACAATTTTTTTGTTAAACATGTACACAAGTCATAGGTGTATCGCAATGTAAATAGAAGCAGAAATGACAGTGATTTGCACTCTCCAATGTGTATCTCCATTTTAAGGACCATCTTAATGTTCTTTGGCTGTTTGTCTTAGAGTCTCATCTCATTTCTGAGACTCATTTATTCTTTCTAGTAGTGAATTTTCTTCTAACACCACCAGTGGATCTTTCCAGCATCAGCTGGCCCGATGTTCAAGATATTCTTTAGCTGTAAAGCATACCCTTTCCTGTGGTGAGGTCTCACCCTTTTCTTCTCTATTTTTGTGGTACTTGAGTATAAACTAAAGGACGCTGGATTTGTCTCTGTGTTAGCCATCTTATTGTTCTAAGTTATTTTGTGGTAAAGTTCCTGCTAGCTGTCGTAAGCAGGCACCTCCAGCTGTTATTTTTGTCATCTTTGTTCAGAAAGAATGATACAAGTATACAGTAAATTGGCTATAAGCGAACAGAGGTGGTGTTTACCTGACCGTGTTTTCAAGTTAAGGAAAATCTTAGTTGTGAACTGTATCAACATTAGAAAATCCCCCCCAAATGCTGTATCAAGTGCAAGATACTTTGTTTAAATAATCATTTAAAGTCTAAAGAAGTCTTTCTATTAATTCACTGCATTGAATAATAGTAAGTTTTATTTATTTAGTCAGTTTAATTAATTTTTGTGATCCCATATGTTTGGCATTCATTATTAATAAAATATTTTGAACAGACCATTTGTGTGTTAGAAATGCTCTACAGAAAAACTAAAATTCTTTGGTAGTTGTCCAATCAGCATCTGGATAAGCAGCAGTGATTAGGAATAATTGCTGCTGATGTTAATACTTGCAGTTAGCTGATGGGTGATACAGTTGCTTTGTTGTCCTAGGGTTTTGAATGTTTTCTTAACATCTGCATCTTATTGTTATTGCTTCTGGTTAGCCTTAAAACTGTCTCCTTTGAATGGGATTTCTGTTTGTTACCAGCATTTTGCAGCCACAAAGTACTCAATCATTATGGCAAATTATGAAATTTGGGCTCAACAACACAAAAAGGCTCATATTAACTGTTCCATGTCAGTATATATGCACTGTGTGTTTTCCTGTCTTTTGCATAATGGGGAACACTATTCCTCAGCATTAAATACTTGAGAAAGTGATACTGTGTCAAATCCTGAGTTTCAGGAGTGGTTAATAGAAAACCTATTGTAAAAGACATTTAATGGTTTCATTATTAGTATTTTAATAAATATGTTTATAATGTAAAAATTATGTGTATGTGTATTATATAAAAAATACGTAACTTAGCAACAACAGTTCCTTATACCTTTACCTGGTCTTAGACATAATGAGGATCATCTTTTGAAAACATTTTATTTTTTTAGGTACCAAATGAGGAGATGTCATGGTTTACCTAAAGATGTGCACCAAATGAGTCTTTGAAACAGAGATTGTTGGGGAAGGAAATAGAGGATCATGTGACTAACTTCTTTTATTCTGGAGTCAACTAGGTGTTAGAGTAGTAGTTGCTACTAGTTCTAGGCAATCAGATGAGCAAACCTGCAGTCTTATTTAAAAATACCTTACACTTACTATACTTCACAATTACATCCATATATAACCTAATGAATAACTTCAAATGGATGAGAAGAATGAGCCTTCGATGAGATCTGGTTTTGCCAGTGAGTCTTGATAGGCTTCTTACTCTGATCTTTATGCTGTGTACTTACACAAAGGTGTATTCCTTTTTTAAAGTGTTGTTGCAGTGCTAATTCTCATTAAGATGGTAAACATTTTATATGTTCTTTGAAAATATGTTTATATCTAGTCAATTCAAAATAATCTCTTTAAATTTGCTGAAGATACGGTAATTTAACAGATAACTCTTACGCAGAGTTTTCCTATTGAATTGTATGCTAGTAGGGAGAAAAATGAAGTTAGTTAACTTTGATAAAGCAGAATAAAGTTTCATAGGCAATATTTAGGAAAAATATTTTTGCCCTCAAATAAAATGAAAATTATTTTTCATCTTAAAATTACTGTCTGATAAAGAATGGAAACTTCACAGTAGCCTGCTTGGTTGTGCTTTCAAAGCAGGACTTGATTCATTCAGCTGCAAGTGTTCCTTTATGTATTTTATTTTTTATACTACCATGTGTGTTTCTATACATGCTCTCTTTTTTTTTTTTTTACCCTCCTCTCAAGACTCTGAGGTTATTAGATGTGCAGAACTTCAGGTGAGAGGAATTTGAGGAATGCTCTTGTACTAACAGCACTAGTTTTCTTCTACTAACTGAGAATTTATAGTTCGTGAGCTTTCATGTTGTTTCTCTAATCCTTTCAACCTGCATTGTAAGGACTGTTTTAAATTTTGGAAGATCTTTTTGAACTCCTCATTTTTGATGGTAACTGATGTATCAAATACCTTAAAGAATTTTCTTGCACATTTTTGTTTCTTAGCATCTTTTGCATTCTGTCACATGGTTGTTCATTGATACTGACTTAGTGAACAGTGGTTTAAATATACAGTCTTCTGCTGTCTTTTGGAATTCTTTTACAAGTTATCTGGGTCTAATTTTAATTTTCTTTAGTTGAGTGTTACTTTAAAAGTAAAAATAGCATGGTAGAGTAGGAGTTTTAGTCTGTTTTTTAAAGAAATAATTTTTATTACCTTTGTAGTGTCCGTTTTCCTTTTTTTTAGTAGTTTATTGCTGCTTTCATTTGAATTGTCTGAGAAGGGGAAAAAATCTAATAGATAATATTTGTAGAAAATTAAATTATGTAAAATGGATACCTGCACTGGGACGAAGAAAGCATAGAAGGATGTAGGACAGTTGTAGCATGAGCTTGTAAGTTACAAAGCTTGTTTAAAAAGCATCATTGAATTGTTTTCTCCACTTCACACCTTTTTCCTCTTTGTCCATCCATAAATGAAATAAATTTTAAGAATTTTTGATTGCTCCAGGGTAATAGTTAAGTTAGAGGAAAAATGAAACCATTTACAGAAGAGATGTACCTTTTCTCTTTGATACAACAATAAGTCTTGTGGTGGATATGTATATAACAAATCTACTTATAGACAACTATTTTGTGCTCACATTGCTGTGAAAAATCTAGTTGTCTGCCGTGACAAGTACTATCTAAAATGTGATACCATGCTTTATTACACAACTAGAAAACAGAATTAAGACATTCACAAGTTTGACCTCTGTTGGTACTTCTCTAAAGTGTTACAGCTTTTTACTGTGGTTGCATTTTCCCTTTCCTGTTTGATGCTTTTTATTTTCACCAGCATTTTGTCTTATATTTCTTTTCCTTTTGATTTCTTTCTGTATTAGTATGATAGTAACTAGATTTTTGAGTGTGGTGCATGTAGTGTTTTTTTTTTTTAAAGGCTCTTTTAAATTTTGAAATGCTTAATGAAATGCTGCATTTTATATTTTGGATGCATTAAAAACTTGCATATTGTTTGAAAATATTGAGGAAATAACTTTGAAATCTTCACATTGGGAAGTACAACATTCTGCTAGAGTCAACTGTTAAATTGAGTTATACTCAAATTAAATATTGATTTCCACTGCTCAAGAAGCAGAAGGTAGTGTTTCACTGCTGAAACCTGATTTTTTTTTTGGCAGCAACAACATTAGATGCTTACTATCAGTGCTTCAAGGAGGCTGCGCACTGTTTTGCAAGTATGTTGAGTGCCTTGTGGAGATCAAGTGAAAAGGAGGGTTGACTGTCCTTACAAACAATTTATTGTTCCTTTTAGCCTGCCATGCTATGAAAGTGTAATAAGCTGAATTGGATAGTGGAACTGGTTATTTTATAGGGGAAAACCCAAGAGCAACATATGTGATATATGGGTTATCTGTCTGAGATTCGGGAAAACTTGGTACTTCAAAAGAAGAAAAAGAATCTTTAAAGGCCTGTCTGTAAGTATAGTCTCTCTCATGAGTTTTGTGTAGGTATTCATCCCAAAATATGACCTTTTCCTTAATTATTCCTGTGCTTCCCACCACCCTGGATTTCATCTTCCATTTTGTCATCCATTCCTTTTTATGATTTTTTTGAGACCTGTGGTAGCAAATATAGAGTCATACTTTTTTGAACTATGTGCTGTAATATCTGAGGAATATGATAAGTTTAGAATGTAGAGCAAACAAATTAAGAATACATGATTTATATTGCACTGCTTACTTTTCATAAGTTGTTATAAGAATAAAATATCATGAATAATTTTCAGAGGCAATTATTTCATAATTCCTATTTAAACTGATTGGTAATGAAATATTTCCTAGGTAAACAAATCTCTGTATTCTTGTCATTAAGCATATGAAAATGTATAAATGTGGTTTGGTTTTTTTTTTTGCTTCTGAAAGTAAGCTTTTTAGGGTTAACAGCACATGGTATAGCTATTGCTTAGTGGGAAAAACTCTGCTTTGTGCAAATTTTTTTTTCCTCAGAACTTCTGTTTTCACAAAAAAAATCTTGTATTATTAAGCAAATCCCCCCAAACAGGCTTACTTTCTTTGTCTTTACCAGGATACAGTCTGCATATTTTGTTGGTGAAGTTGACTGAAGTTGAGCATTCCATGAGGGAATGGAAAGGGCAGATAATGCTTATGCTCTGCACCAAACTGGTACTGTGCTGCTGCTGCCACTGATACATGGATCTTTTTCTTCTCTCTTTCTGTTTAAAAGATCACTAGGAATGTCTGTATGTCATGAAAATAATTGAGTAGTGGGTAACCAGGAGTGTAGGTGCCAGGATGATTTTCTTCCTGACTGTGTTTAAAAATGGCCATACTTCCCTGCCTGTGTTGTGAAAGTTTCCTATATTTGAAAACTGGAGATTTGCATTGGCTACAGTTTTATTTTTGTTGGGAGTTGGCATATCATAACAACGTTGATTGAGCAATGTAGTGATTGAGTAGTCCTGTGTCAGCTGAAGTGAGTCTCAGCAACTGTGTGCAGTTGCAGTAACTCTTGGGTAGAATAGTCCAGTGTAGTAAAAATGGTTGGTTTGTTAAGGTAGCGTTGTTCCTAGTCATACTACAGTTTCCTTGCAGGACAGTTCCAAATTCAGTTACGTGGTTTCTTTATCAAGTTTTAGGTACAAGGATACTTCTTTGGCTTTTTTCTTTTGCTCAATCAAAAGAAGATGGGAATTTAGAAATACAGTATAAAGATCAGACTTTGAAATGGTGTTAAACTTCACGCTGTCTAGGAGGGCTGACTTCTCCCTAGCTCTTTCTTTGCAGATACTAGCAGTTGAGGAATAGCTTCAGGACAGTTATGCATAAGTATACTTAAAGGCTTTAAAAACCATAACTTTTACTGTTTTACTCTGTCACAAAAGGGATTCTGTTGCCAGGTAGTCTGAAACACAGTAATTGATTAGGAAAGGAAACTTTTAACAAGCTTGACAATTTGAATAGTGATGAGTGGGAGAGGGAAAACAAGGCTGCATTAGAGAATTAAGGCAGGTGGAAAATAGAACTAACCTGCTTTAGAAACAAAGCAAAGCACCAACCTACTAGAGAGAAAATTAGTATTTTACCAATGCCTGATTGGTTTAGGCAAATGACTTCTGAAAGAACATGAAATGATTTATTTTCTATGGGGTAAATCAGAAGTAGCTTATGTAGTATTTTGGTGAATTTCGGCTTAATCATCTGGATTTTATTTCTCTTTACATTTTCATTGTGTTGGAATATACTGCTAACGAAAAATGAAGGCTTAAGTAATTTTTTGGTGTTGCAGTAAAATTATGACTTGTAATATCTTACTGAGGAAAAATGTTCTTTATCACTGAAGTCACATGAAAAATTGTTCCCTTTTTTGGTCTACAAAACTACTAAAGCAGTAATTTAAGATGCATATATTAAGGTTATGTTACTTCAAATGCTCACAAGCATGTATTTGTGTATTGACACGTGAATATTGAGTAGTGATCTTAGTCTTAAAGAATTTGAACAGGTAATGCATGTTTAACAGTTTGATTATTGTAATTTAGTATCAGTAGTTTCCTGTTGGATATGACTTTCACATGTATAACTTGTTTTTTTCCTCCAGATTTGAAGAATAGAAGCATGCTTTCCACTGAGATTTACAGTACCGTTTGTGATACAGAATGTCTCTAAGTGAGAACAACAGCGTGGTTTTTGCATATGAATCTTCAGTGCACAGTACCAACGTACTTCTCAGTCTTGACGATCAGAGAAAACAAGATATTCTTTGTGATGTTACTATTTTAGTGGAAGATCAGCGATTTCGGGCTCACAAAGCTGTGCTTGCAGCTTGCAGCAGTTACTTCCTTTCAAGAGTTGTGGGCCAGGTGGATGCTGATCTTATCATCACTTTACCGGAAGAGGTGAGTGTCACTCCTTTTTGTATTTTACCTGTCAGTGCTTCTAATCTGTTTCATTCAAGTCTGTTTTACAAAAAACTGGTGCTTTGAGAAGTTAAGGTAAGAGAGTTAGGAGCTGAGGGGAAGGAATTTAAGTTGTAAAGCTGCCATTGGTTGTGGAAAAGACCAGACAGATCAGAGTGTGTCTCACAGACTAAAGGTAAGTGGATGCAGTCTTGAGGAATTTATTCAATTAAGTTTATAGTACATTTAAAATTGTGCACGTGATTCAAAGCACATGAGTTTGTAAAAAAAAGGCCTTAAATGGTATAGAGGTATTACAGAACTAATCCTCCTATATGAAAAGAGAATACTTTTGGAGTAATAAATAAACAAATTAAAGCTTTAGGTAGTGATACCTTTAAATCAGCATGATTAAGGTTTCAGCCATGCTTATATTCCTTGCTTGCTGCTTACTGTTAACAGTTTTCTTCTGCTCAGCTCTCCATCCTTTTTACACACTGGTTATTAACAGCTTGAATTTTTTTTCTCTATTAGTTTTCAGAATGAGAAAATGTTTTGCAATTACTCGTTTGGGTGGGGTTTGTTTGGGTTTTTTAACCCCCAAAATACATATTCTTAAAAGTCATTGAATGTAAAGGCATTCAGTAGGATGAGTGAGGCAGAACCTGATGTCCATAGAAAAGAAAACTTATTATTACTTATCTGGAGCTCCAAGACGTAAAGATTCCAGTTGATATTTAATTAAGGTATAGGAGGCATGAGGCAAGCAAGTGACTGGTTTTTTATATGAAATGCCATGCTTGTAGGTGAAAAGTGAAGAGCCTCCAAGTGCTCTGGTTGTGCCAAGTTGTAGTAGTAATCTGAAGAGTTTGTTATTAAATTATCAGTGGCTTTTTGGGAGGCAGTTCATGGTAATCAACTTTGGGATTGGGAAATAACATACTCAACTAGAATCGTTGAAGTAGGAGGAAAGATTTGCAACAATGAATATTTATAGCAACATTAGAGATGACATTATAGACATGTTCGTGTATGAGACTGAGTTGATTGTTAACACTTAGATCGTGTATTTAGAAAACCTGTGCTTCAGTAAAGTAGCTGCTTCACTGGTTTTGTAATTTTGTATTGAGGAAAGCACAAGGATTCTTATACTAGAATCTTTCTGATTTTATAGAAAACAGAAAGCTAAAAAGGATCAGCTTGTATCTTTAAAGAGCTTCAGTGGTCTATGGTCATGAATTTGTTAAACAATTATGTTACAGTGCAATACCACTATGTCATTTTTATTCAGCCTTTTTACTGTGTTTGTGTTTTCATTTCTTAAAGCTTCTTTTTTTCCTAGTGTCTTAATATGTTAATAGCCTGAACTTGTCTCAGATTAGAAGGAAAGTAATGATAGGTACTGTTGTGGAAGGGAAGTTGTATGCTGGGGAACACAAAGCCATGATTTGGAGTAAAAGTGGGAAATTAGTGGTGTGGAAAACTGATGTTGACAAGAGAATTTTGCTTTGGAATGATGGAAAAAAGTAGGATGTTGGAAGAATAACAAATGTACATCGAAGTTTGAGGGGTGAAACAGTGTCTGATGCAAAGCAACAGTGATCCAGTGAACCCGTGAAATAAACTTGAGTTAGAAGGGAGCAGCATTTGTAAAGAAAATGAAGGAACATAATAATCCAGATATTTTAGTACAATTTATACTTAAGAGAACTCTTAATGTAATTTAAGATTACTGATGTAATAACTGAGTCTACTGAAGCAACAAGCAGAAGTACTAAGAGTAAATCTCATCTTTGAATCATTTAATGTAATCACTTCGTAAAAGCATTTTAAGACTCAGCAATTTGAGCTTCTCTTCTGGGAACTGCTAAGTATTTTTAAGTTAGTCATTTTATGAAGCTGCATATTTGAGAGAGGCAAACACTGATCACATGGTTTGACATGATTTTTTGTAAAAAAAAAAATCGTTTTTCTAAAAAACTTCTTAATTTTACCTAGTATTTGAAGTTTAAAATTTGAGTTTTGATGAAGTTAAAATGAGTTCCAAACCAGTCCACAATCTGAGATACCAGAGTATTTTTGGAATCAAAGTACTTGTCACTGTTTAGCCTTGACGCAGCTAATTTTTGGCTAAACTCGTGCAGTTAGACTCCCACATTCCACCTCCCCCCACCTCCAGGGGAAGGGAGAGGAAAATGAGAGGAAAGAGGCTTGCGGATTAGAAACTAAAACTACAGCTTTAATGAAATGATGATAATAATAGTATTAATAATTAAAATAATCAGTAATGAAAATATATACAAATATCCAAGATCACACCCCCACCCCTTGATGACTGTATATCACTACAAATGCTGTAGAGCAGACACAGGGGAATGGGTCCACAGCTAGGATGGCATTGAACTCAGGATCTGTCAATTTTATACCAAGTGTGACGTATATGGGATGGAATACTCTTGTTGGTCAGTTTGGGGTCTCCTGTCCTGTTCATCCGTCCCTGCAGGTGAGGCCAATTTTCACCAGCTTGAGGACAACCTTGATTACTAGAGGAATAAGTATAAATATTGGCATCTCTGCATATCAGTGTTCCATATTATCACTGCTAGAGAGAAACTGTCTGAAAAACATGCAGTTAATTTTTTCAGAAAACGCAGTTACTTTAAGGCTGAAGCACTCCAATTAACTCAAACCATAACAGTACTTCATATAGATTATATTGTAAAGACTTAACTGTTAATGTCTTGATCCACCTATGTTTTTATTCTGAGTTAAATAAATGGCTACTGCAAGAGTTGATTTTCTGGGTCATTCAGACCAAGAGTTTTTCAAAAAAGGTAGAACAATTGATAGATGTGTAAGGGAAAGTGAAAGGAGTACAGAATGTTTTTTCCAATCTTGATCCTTCTAGTTTTTAGCAGTAAATGTTCCTACCTTATATGGGTAGAACGTACAGTTTTGAGATATTGTATTTGTTTTGTTCAGTTTCATGTATGAATATCACTTGTTTGTAAACCCACTGTAATGACTGACTACACTAACTTTGAAGATTTCTTGACAACTTACGAATAAATTCTTTTACACTCCCCTTCCCATCATTAAGGATTAATTAATGCAGTGGTGTAATCACCAGTCTTACCTCCAAGAGGGTATTTCAAATGCTGTTTTAAGAATTCCTTAGCTAGGTCATAAGAGTTTTCAGACAGTTCTTCTAAATTGTCTCTGCAGATCTATTCAACTTCCTTTCATGTATTATTTATATGTTCTTAAAAAAACCACCAACCACTAAAAAACCAAACCAAACAAACCCTCAACTGATTCCTAAATTGAATTACATGTATAGTTAATTATCTTTCTGGCAGAAAAATTCAGTATAGTTAATGCATTAATATAGCACTTGATTCAGCATAACGTCCTGTTTGTGTCAAAAAAGGAGGGGAGCAGAATGTAGGCTTGACTTTGAGTAGTAATAATGGACATGCTACTTTATCCTTCACTTGCAGAGAAAAGCTAAGGAAGTGCTGTGTAGTTAGAAATATGGTGATCTGTCTACAGCTTTATACTCAATTCCTTGGTAATATTTTCATGTGTAGAAGATGTTAGGTTTGTAAAGATACAGTTTTTGTTTATCTAGATTCCCTGTTAGGCAACTCTTCTCTGGTAAAAACTGAGATGGTAATGATAGAAATGTTCAAACAAAGCTGCCTGGTCCAAAGAAGTTTTAAACTGAGAATAATTTGGTTTGGTGTACAATTTTGGGTATAATTCTTTCTGTCTCTGAGGAAGAAAAGAGTAAGGGTCTAAAGTAATAATCATCTGTGGTCAAATTCCATTTTTTTCAGACTTTTTTATATGTGATATATGAGACCGAACAAGTAACAGCAGTTGCTCTTTAAAGGAGCAATTAAATACCAGAAGCATTTTTATCTTATTCTAATTTTATTCATGTACAAGGTATCTTTATAAAATTGGAATCTAGTTGCTGGTTTCCAGTATGCAACAATACTTTTCACTTTTTGGTAATATATTGTCAGAACATTATCAAGAAATTGATTGCAGAGAAAATGCTTATTGCCATAAAATGTACAGGATAAAATTATATCAGAAGATTTGTTTCAGAATGAGCATGGAACACTTCTGCTGATTTTGTCTTGTACTCCATCCTGCTGATGCGGTTTACTCACAGGGTGAATTTGATTTCTGTGTGTTCCTCTATTTAAAAGCATCTTGACCATACTAATATGTTCTCTTTCCCTTTTTTTGTTTTTTTTTATAATAGGTAACACTTAAAGGATTTAGTCCTTTGCTTCAGTTTGCCTACACAGCTAAACTTATTTTAAATAAAGACAATGTGTCTGAAGTTTGCAAGTGTGCAGAATTTTTGGGTGTGCACAACATTGAAGAATCTTGCTTTCAGTTTCTCAAATTCAAATTTTTGGAGTTTAGGTCAGATCAGCAGGAACATACTAGGAAGAAGTGTTGTACACAGCACTGTCGGAAAACAAACCCTCAAATTGGCAATGTGGATGGTGGAGACCTAGAACTAGATGATGAAGTAGAAGAACTTTTAGAAAAAGAATATATTCCAACTCCTGACACAAAGCTGTGTAAAGACGAAAAAAATGCTAAATCATCGCCTGCTCTCCAAGATAATGCCAATCAAACATGTGATCCTACACATTTAGAAAGGGGTACTGTTTCTGGCTTATCTTCCCAGTGCCCAAAATATAGAAAATTCCAGAAAGCTTTTGGAAATGACAAAGTTCATACTTCAGAGTCCAGTTCCAGTATCAAAGACATCCAGGTGCCACCAATTGCAGTTTTTCTTGAGAAGGAAATATCTGATAATGATGGCATACACAAAGCTCAGGAGTGTGTACCTATGCAGCTAGTCTCAAAATGTGAAGAGACTCAGGTGAAAATGGAAGAAGAGGAGGAAGGCACTGAGAAAAAGGAAGTGTCAAAGAGGGATTCTGTGACTCAGAAAGTGTCTTGTCCTGTGGAGAAAATGGATCTTGCTGCTTTCCCACAAAACTCTGCTACACCTCATGGACTCAATTCTGTCTCTTTTTTACATACTTGTGAGCAATATGGTAACTTGAATTTCAGTAGTATGCAAAATAACACAGTCTTAGCCGAAAGAACTGTATTGGGTACTGGAGTTGGGAATGACAAAATTGAAAGTCAAGGTGACATACCTTCAACGGTTGATTTGTGCACTAAGGAAGCCATTAACATTACATCAGCTAGTGATCGAAGCAGTGTGGAGAGAGAGGTAGCAGAACATCTAGCGAAAGGATTCTGGAGTGATATTTACAGCACAGAAGCATGTCAAGTACATTTACCACCTGCAGTTCCAAAAGAGTGCTTGGAGCCAGTATATTCGGGAAAAAAATCGGAGTGTCCATGGCTGGGTATCAGGATCAGCGAAAGCCCTGAACCTTGCTCACAACGAACTTTCACGACATTGAATTCTGTCAACTGCCCCTTTATAAGCAACCTTAGTACTGAAGGATGCTCCAACAGCTCTGAAGTAAGCAGTGGAGATTATGTTCAGGGACAGCAACAAGAACAGTGTCCCTATAATTATGTGATAAGTTTGGGAGAGGATTCGGAAACTGACACTGAGGGAGACAGTGAGTCCTGTTCAGCAAGAGAACAAGAATGTGAGGTGAGAACATCCTGGTGTATCCTTTGCTTCCCTGTCTCTTAAGGCCCTATTCAAAAACTGAACTCTGCGTCTCTTGGGGTTGTTTTTTTGGTGGTTGCTTGTTTTAAAAATCTGGGAAATGAGATAAACATTTAAAGGTTGATATAAAAGATCACTGTTAATAAAGTATTTTGGTAGGATATTGAAGAGGTAGATGCTTAGGTATTATATCTCTTCAGATATTCTTCTGGGACAACTTTATCAGAAGGCTTGGGGGTTCTCTTATTGGAATTTTTTTTTGTTTACTTCAGTTAAACTTAGGAAAACTCTAAACTTCTTGGAATTTTTTTTGTAGAAACTTAACAGTTTTCTTGGTTTTATTCTGAGTTACAGGGAGAAGGAGGGAGAGAAATGATACTTCAGATTTACTGTGAAATGAAAATTAAGTTTTCATGCTGGCCTCAGTAGCTATGCATTTAAGAGTATTGCTTTTACTAAAACTGAGGTTTTATTCTTCCTCCAACTGCAGAAATTATTTGGCACTTATTTCCTTTATGTCATTGGTTTGGTAGTGTTTTAGATGGATGCCGTACCTAAGTAGTCTAATCCAAAAAGATTTTACTATATGCTTAGAATTATTCCTGTCACAGTTGTTAGAATTGAGGAATTGCAATGTGATTCATTTAATGTCAGGAAAATTCAGTTGTTTTTAAAGCACTAGGTTTTCTTCTTTTCAGGATGCAAGGCCTTACTGAGACTTAAAATAAGTGGAAGCTGCTGTTAATATAGAAAGTTGGCAGGCTAAAAAAAAAAAAGGCCAAAATTGGTTAAATACATTCCTCATTGTAACGTAACAATGAAGCAGAAGGCATCATTGCTGAGGGCAATACTCCATGCTTTTTCTTGTTTGCCTGCTTGTCACCAGTGGTAGCTAAACACGGCGGTTTTTCTGTTTGCTCTTTAAACTAAATTCAAGTCTTTAACAACAGCAAGTTAACATATTCTGCTGCTTAATATACTCAAATATAAGGATTAAAATAAAGTGTCCTTAGTTGGATACTTCATAAAATATGCCAGTTCTTTTGTAAAAGAAGGTTATTTTTCAGTGTTAATAATGAATTTATTCTATACTTCTCTGGCTCAGGTGTGCAGACAGTAGCAAGAGCCTAATTCTCTCTCTTCTCCAGAGTTAAGAATTACAAAACAGATATTGTAACTTGTATATTCTAAGTAAATACCTGTTTCAGATCAACTTTTCCTACAGAAAACTACAGATTTAAAAATATATGTGGGGTGCAGTCTTAATAGCAGCCTAGGGAAAATTTTAGACTGAGTGATTTTTGACAGCTGTTTTGTGCAGCACGTAACCATAACCTTTTTCCTGGAGTGTATCACATAATTATTTTCTGAACTCACAAATAGATTTCATCCTACCTTCAATATGCTTTTTTGAGGTTCGGGTGTAAATGTGCAAAGTAGTTAGTTATTTTGCCCATGCTTGAGCTCATCTAGTTGAAACCCCTGGATTATATCCACCTCACCTGACAGCTACATTAGCTTGGACTTGTCTCCGAGATTTAGGAAAAAAGATGAGTTGTGTAATAAAGAATGCTTAAAATGAAAATTTGAATTGGTCTATTGGTGTTTGTGTATATTGGTTTCACCTTTGATTTACAACTGTATCTTACATTCTAGGTAAAACTGCCATTTAATGCACAAAGGATTATCTCACTTTCCAGAAACGACTTCCAGTCATTTCTGAAAATGCACAAATTAACTCCTGAACAGTTGGACTGTATTCATGATATCCGAAGACGAAGTAAAAATAGAATTGCAGCACAGCGATGTCGTAAGAGAAAGCTTGACTGCATACAAAACCTTGAATCTGAAATTGAAAAACTGGTAGGTATAAATACTCGTTCCTTTTGGGTTCAGTCTTTCTCTACATGTCTTCACTGGACATCTGGCAGTAGAGAGTGAGGTGGCTTACCACTTTTTGCACTCAAGCTCAGAGAACTTTGTCGGTCTTAGATGACTTATTGATAGCAGTTTTAGGTTTTCTGGTAGTGCACAGATTTTTTCCTTCTGTGGACTTGTTTCCATTCACGTAGAAGTGTGTCAGCATAATTTTTGTTAAGTGATGATTCTGAAGGTCACTGCCATTGAACTTAATTGTACAGAATGATTTCCAAACTATCAACATGCTCTGCTTTTTCTACTTTTCTCTTTCTTGCTTTGTGCTTTTTTTTTTGCCTCGTGGTACAGCTCATGATCAAGTTTACAGTTATGCAATTGTTAGTTGTGTAAGTATTGTTCTTATAACATACCAACATGTCCTGGTGGACTGTTTCCTGAGTTGAGTCTTACGAGACCCTTGCAGAAATGCAGAAGATTTAGCAGAACTCAGGAGGCTGCTTGCCTTTTTAGCACTTTTATCAACATCATCACTGAGGAATTAATGCATCCAGACGTCTCTACAGCTATTTGTTAATATAATTTCTACGTCATAAAAAGCAATAAAAAGATAAATATGTAACTTAAGAGAAAGCTGAATAATATGAAGTTCTCCTGACAGGAAAATAACTGTGAGTGGCTTTTTCTTGGTGTTTGTTTCTGGTGCTTTCATCTGAGTTTTATAGTTGATAGTACCATGTGCACTAAATAGTTCAGGGTTTGGGGATTACTTTACTCTTGTTGTTCATGAAGCATTTTAGACTTTGTGTTTATGTACATGAATTAGATATCTGCCTTAGCTAGGTACATATGCAGTCATGTTGCACCTTTGTCCTTATGACTTCAGAGTCAAAAGGAAAATAAAATTAGAGGAAAGTGCCATGGACTAGAAAATTATTTTCCTGAAGTGGTCCATCAATTCTATTTCTGCAATCGAGGGGATAGGCTTGGAAGGAAAGCCTGCCGTGCAATACTGCCCTGATCAGATGACAGAGCAAGTCACCCAGTGTGCTGAATGAAGAAGATATCTGGGATGGAGGGGAATCAGGTGATCATCTTAACAACAGTTATGTTATTTTGACTAAAGAGAGAACTTACATTTCTGACAGTTCCGAACTTTCTGCCTGATTTGTTGTCATACTGCCATTTCCGTTTATGTTGCACAATATTGACAAAGTTACATTTGGGGCAGGGGAAGAAATAGATTCATCTGCAAGAATAGACCTATAGTTTACAAAGCAACTGATAATCATCCTTTATTGTGTAGACCTTTGCTAGAACAGACTCAATGTCTGCTGTTTGACAAGTATCACTGTGCAAGGTATAGACAATGAATGTTGAAAATTGAGGTCATGTCCAAGTTACAAGTGGTGCTCTAGGCACAAACATGTCCCAGTTGCTTATGCAGATAAATTTTTTCAGAACTTCCTGAAGAGACCTTGTTTGGAGCTGTTGAACATGCTTGACAGCAATTGATTCTATGCACTATCAAACTTCTGTGTGTTGTATACAGGTACAGAAACTTTAATATCTGTCTAGGCAAAATTTCCAGGTGGATGGAAGAAAACAAACATCTGAGAGGCGTTGTGTGGTACATCCAGGTTGCTTTATGCATGATCACTCCTGCCTTGTTGCTGCTTCTCTGGGTCAGTTGTGTATCTCTGACCCTGTTAGTCTGGGCAGACAGTGAGCTGAGCATGGATCAGCAGGGTGTCCAGGCTGAAAAAAAGGCCATCAGTGTCCTGGGCCGTGCTAACAGTAGCACAGACAGTGGTTCCAGGGCAGTGATTGTACTGCTATACTTAGCACATGTAAGACTCAATCTTCTGCCGAGTTTTGACCTTTCCCGGTACCTGAAGTACATTGACTGTAGCAAGGTTAGAATGCCACCGTAATGGTCAGGCTTGGAGTACTTCTATGGTGAGAAGCAGAGGAAACGGGGCTTCTTCTTGGAAAAGAAATGACTGTGGAGAGACCTAATATCTGTGTGGGAGTCCTGGAGATCATGTAGCCATTGGGAGTGGAATATCTTTGACTTCCCAGGGAGTAGTAATTCACAGCAGGAGAAAAAGAGGCATTGCCATAAATTAAAATGGGAGGTTTAAACTGGATATAGGGAAACACTGTTTTTCAGTGGGACAGGCAGGCAATGGAGCAGGTTACCCAGAGAGGTTGTGCATGCTTGCACAAAAAAAAACTCTTGGAGGTTTTCATGACATGGCTGACCAGAGCCCTGGGCAGCCTGATCTGACTTTGTTTTGAGCAGGATGTTGGACTGCAGACCCCCCTGAGATGCCTCCTCACCCAAGTAATTCTGTAAAACTGGAAATCTGATGTTAAGCTCTACTTACATTGAATAACAGTTCTGTTTGGTACTGAATCTAACTGTTATCTGGGATAGTTAAGTTTAGTAATTTCTCTTGATCTTCTGTACTGATAAATGCCATCTTTGACTCCTGTGTAGTCTTTGCTTATTGATCTTTCAGATGAACCTATGTGTTTTTGTTGTTCGCTAGTGTTCTGTATTTAAGAATAGGTGAGGTCCACTCAAGGAGAAGTTGGCTTGTTAGAAGGCTCTTTCAGAGCACCTGTATGCATTCACATTCCTTGTACTTTCTCACTTGAAAGGCTTAAAATGAGGGTACTTGTGAGGAGGAGCAGAGTAAAGGACAGCTGACCTCAAGATCATTATTTCCCTGAAGACTCTGTAGCTCAGGAGAAGGATGTGATGTGTCAGTGAGTGACATACTGTAAGCTGTGATCCAAGAAATGTAATCGAGGTCTTGTTATTTATACTATAACAGGGAGAAGAAGTATGCAAACTAAATATATTCTTCACCAGAAGAATTAGAAGAGCTCTTAGTTTGGTGATCATTATGACTGCAAAACTAGCTGGCATTACTTCAAAGTATTAGTATAATGCTGCTAAAATATAACAATAATATTTAAATGTATTAATCTGTCATCAACTTCAGATGAGGGTAAGGAACTTAGCACTGGCATAACTACTTCTGAATGTTGAAGTTTGTATTAAACAGTAGACCAGATAATTTCTTCAATCCATGTTACACAGCTGAGTGCCTTTACATACCCAAAATGCACATAAAGTGATTTCAGATTAAGAGATCTATGAATAGCTGCCACCAGTACGCTGACAAGAAGTTTATTAGCAAAGTGCTCTTTCTAATCATTTCAGGTAAAAATGACTGGCAACAACTGCTTCTCTTGCAAAAAAACACTTAAAGTTGGTCAATTGTTTAAAAAGAAGTTACAAGAGGTTGCGATATGAGTTTGTCCTGCAAAAGGGAATGTGAGAAGGACTGAAAACAGTTAAACTTCTGGGAGTGAATTGACTTAGCAATAGTGGTAACACACAATCTCTAGAAATTAAATAGTTTTTAAGTAATAAATTTTAAAGGTCTTTTTGTGTATTTAGAATTCTGCCTCTTAATTAATTATAGAATTCAAAATGTGTGTCATGTTTGAGTCTTGGCTTCCCCCCCAACCTCACCCTTTTTTCTTTTCAACTGCTTCATCATGGTCTTACTTGTTTTCTGTCCTTCTTTGCCATTTCCTAATTTTTATTTTTTTCTGGATGTTGCCTGATTCCATCATTAGACCAGTGTCTTAGTTATCCATGCCTTTTCATCTTCAGGCTATTGTTTCAGAAGCGTCACAAAAATTCACGACATTGAAGTAAACCAAAACAGAACAGCTAGTTTTTAATGAATAGTACTTTTTTCTGTTTCATATTCATTAGTGTATTGCAACTCAAGCTGGATGCTTCGGGATGGGGGGGGAGGGACAGACAACCACCCCTAATGAGAGGAAGTCCTTAGGTAATTATAGCCTTACAACCTAAGATCCACACGTACCCTCTGACACCCACTCCCCAACGCCCTGCACTGTTAATCTGCTGTCCGTGTAACAGCTGCTCCAGTGGTATTTCGGGGGATGGGGTCTTCTTGCTCCCTGTTTGGTTTTCTTTCCTGTTTCCGGGCAAACCACCTCTTTTCTTATCTTTAAGGTTTGCAGCTGGCTGGTTTGCGACTTGACACAGCCCTAGGGCTTTCTTTTCTATAACTTGGTAAATGTTCAACTTAAGCTCATCCTCTGGCTTAACTATACCAAGGTTCTGCTTGTTTTTTGGAGGTCTTCTTCCCTTAGTCACAGGTTTGGTTCATTTTATCTTGTGGTGCAAGATGTCTGGTACCTCTTCTTTTCCTCTTCTGCTTAGTCATTCTTGCTAACAAAGTCCAATTGTGCCAACCTGCCTGCTCATGCTGAGCAAGCTACAGTTTAAACAGTCACGTGTTTTATTCTGACATTCTATGAGTAAACTTATTTTAATCTCCAACAGACCAAGGACAGTCTTATTTAGTCTGAGTAGTATCTGCCACTCCTCGGTGTGTTTGTGTAAATAAAACTCAAGCATTCAGCTGATACTCTGTTCCTCTGTTCTTGTCCCTTCAGTTCACCAATATGCGACTCCTTTGTCACTCTACTTTAAAATCTTTAACTTCCAGTGTTCTAGTCAATAACTTGAAACAATTTAGAGTGCTGTATTTCCAGAGAAGATATTTTGTTTACAATTTTAGCATGGTTTATTTCTTTGGTTTTTTTTATATTTACTGTGTACTGTAGAAACTCTTCTTAACTCTGTTATATGAATTTATTTTCTTTTATCAGAGTAGTACCAATAGTGAAAATGTGATGCCTGATTTTCAACATCTAACTTTTAAAATACAAATCTCTGTGAAGACTGCTCTGCTTGAAATTTTGTTGACCCAATTGTAATGGTTTAAATGTTACACTTGTAGAATTAGTGTTTCAGGAATACTTACAGTAACTGAAGATAGGTTTAATTTATTAAATAACTATAAATTACTGTTTTGGCTGCCAGCATGAGTTGAGTTTTGAAAAAGCTGTGTCTTAAAAATTACTTAAAATTGCCGAGTTGATAATTCAAGAGAAATAAGGATTGTCCTTTTGATAGGCACTTGATTGTGTCAGTGTTTACTTTCTTATTGCCACATTGCTTCTATTTCAGCAGACGATGTTATTTACTGTCTTGTTTTAGCTTTGGCAGGAACATAAACTTATTTTTGTGTTAAAATGCAGACTAAAAGGCTGTTTTTCTTCGTGCAGCAAAATGAGAAGGAGAACTTGCTGAAGGAAAGAAACCATATTTTGTCAACTCTGGGTGAGACAAAGCAGAACCTAACTGGACTTTGCCAGCAGGTGTGTAAGGAAGCAGCCTTGAGTCAGGAGCAAATACAAATACTTGCAAAATATTCTTCCTCAGATTGTCCACTTACGTTTTTATTCCTGGAGAGAGAACAAACAGCTCCATCTGATAGTGAACTTGTGACACCAGCATGTGTAGAATTAGCAGATGGTCTTTCAGGTGTTATATCCACAAATGAGCAGAGTTCTTGTTATCAGTGTGTGAAAAGTGCGTGTGATGCAACATACGATCAAGTACGAGAACTGCATCCAGTTTCTGTAAGAACATTAGAGAAAACGTCGCACATGGAACAATGTGGACAGAGTGGTGGTATCACAGACTTCTGTCAGCAAATGACTGACAAATGCACTACAGATGAGTGAATCTATTCTCTTCCTCTTGCCAGCCTTGCAACATTGCAACTAAAAGTGAGATCAAGCATTATTGTAAAGTAACTTATGAAGTGAAAGAAAGATGAAACTTTATTTTTCAAACTACATTGACAATTACATGGTCATTGTATTACTTAACAAGCTTTGGGTTTGCTCTGTGTAGATCTAGAGTGTAATCTGTATATGTCAATTTCAGAGCTTTTTCTGTGTGGTGATGCCAAAGAAAGTTCAGGAAAGTTGTTGGAAAGTATAAACTGTGCACAGATGTTTATTTGTGAGGAAGCTTTCATTCATGTATAGAGCAGCCTTCATTCTGGTTTATGCCACAGTACCTAATGCCACTCTAAATTTCAAGAAAAGCCTCCTAATGTGTGTTTATACACAATGATTTTTATACCTGGAATTCTTATCTCCTTAAGATTTCTTTTCTCCTGGTATATATATGCTGCTTAAGGTTGTCTAGCTCTGTACATGTTTGTTTTGTAGCTGGGTTAGGATAACATGACAGTATGAAGAGATTCTGGCTCATTGCTTCCTCTGTTCCCACCTCTGAACCAGAGCCAGCTTTTATTGAATATATGCCTTTGTCTTAGCTCTCGAGTATGTAGTTAAGACAACTGGAACAGTGGAGGTGCTGCAGCGTACTGCTCTCTTCTCTGAGTTTTGTGGGAGGAATAACAACATACTGGGAAAGGCAGAAGTTTTATGCTATCCTTTGAGTGTGCATTGGATCCTCTGGCATCTAAGTCCCTTATGCTTGGTAAAATTTGTTGATGTCTTGTGACTTGCTGTCCTAGCTTCTTCAAGCTCACTGATGTTTGTGATACGTTTGAATCAAAGTATTGTGGAAGTTTAAGAACAGATCTGTTTTTTTCAAGGTATTCAGACACCAAATTCTTTGACTTCAGTTTCTAATTGCCTAACGTATTCAACAAATGTTTTTGTTCTCTGATCACTGGGACCAGTAAAGATCTATTTCAGAATTTTAGTCTCCAGGATACTTTTATGCCTAAACCTGTAGTACTTTTTCAATGGCTTGTACTATAAGTATAAACATATAGAAAGTATAATAATGAAATGAGTTGGAGGGATTTTCTTAATTTACTTTTTGAAGGAATAATTCGACCTCTAAAAATAATCCCTCATTTTTAGATTTTACATGGCAGATTCATATTGTATGCTAATGATGCTTTGTTGTTTTGATGTTACTCTCACACAAGAACTAAGTATTGAACCTCACCACAGAAAACTTTGGGTTTGCTGGTTTACAAAATATGAAGAATCCTGTACAAGCCAGTGGAATTCTTTGTTTCCTACCTCAGAATGTATATTAGCTTTTTGTCTTTGTGTGCGTGTACAGTAGGCAGCAACTAAGCAAGGGACTGCTGTAAATACTGCTTTGCAGTTTTATCTTGCAGTGAGACAAACTTGTTCTTGGCAAGGCTCTCCCCTTCCCAATAACATAGCATTAATAAATATACTAAAACTATTAAACCCCTTATTTAAAACGAAAATTAAAAATATGACAGATTTCAACAGTACTTCTCATAACCAGCACGTAATACAAGTGACTACACTACCTCACATATGGGATTGAAAGTGGATTCAAATCTCTAGTGATATGCTTGGATTTTCATCATATATCATTTTTTTTTTAGGGGGAAAATTTATGTTAATGGAGCATAGATTTTATAAATCACAGCACTTGCCATAATTGAAATTCAGAAATAAGTACTATATGGCAGTCATCATGAGAGTTCTGCTGTTTTGGAAATATTTTCAGATAATTGAATTGAAATTCTTTTAAAGGATTATCACTTGTATATGTTGATCCTGTATATGTATTACTCATGAAGCTCTCTGGGATTTCTCCTCCAGCGTCTGTATATACTGGTGAATTTAATCCTGCCTTCCTGCTGTGCTACCACCCTGGGCAGCGTTTTGCTCTTAAGTCTCCATTTTATTTAAAAAGCAAACCAACAAGAAACAATAAACAAAACAGAAAGCCCCAAACCTCTCTGCTGTTCATACATAAAGTCACTTAAATCTGGTGGTATTCTGAAATGACGTGGATAATGACATTAAAGCATTGTCCTAATAGTACACATACATACTCTGAAATGATATTCCTTGGGTTAAATGTTTGTTATAAAGGGGTAAATCATATATGTAAAGAATGACTGGCTGAGAGCTTAAACAATATGCAGTGGCCCAAACCGCTGACGCTCTTGGCTTGTTGGGAAACAAGGTCAGTGATTACGAAGTTCAGAGGCTGGAATATCCACCAAAGAGTTGTGCTCCACTGCTGCAGTCTGGTGTTCAGCCAGGGTCTGAATTCCATCCATCAAATGGTACAGGGCTTCCAGTACAGATATCGTGGCTCTCATTGACATATGATAAAATTCACGTCATGTTTTTAAACCTGTGATGAACTTGATGAAGTTTGAGTGTAGGTTTTTGCCTAACCAGGTGCATCTAAATATTTTTTAAAATATTTATTTAATACAGTAGACCTACAAGTTGCATGTTGACTTCTGTAGCCTGTATCATTAACTTGGAAAAGGTAAGAATGAATGACAATTTTATGATACATAATTCTCAGGTAAATGTTTTGGAGTTTGGTTTGATTTTGGTTGTTTTTTCTTTTTCAATAAAGAAATACTCACTTTTGAAACTGTAAAATACTTTGTTAAAGCATGTTTTAAAATACTTTGGACAGGCTATCTTAAAGCCATAAGATTATGATGGCATACAGATTGTAAAATAAACAGATAATTACAACAGTTGATTTTGTATCTTTCATAATTCAGTATTTTCTAAGACTACAATAAAAACCACTATCCTTTCTACAAAGGCTTTTCTTTTTTTGTTTCGTACAAATGTTTTGTAGTGAAAGTGTTTACTGGTGCATTATTCGCGTATATGGTAATACCAGAACATTTCTAAAAGCAGTAACAATGTAGTCTACGTAGTTTATAAGTTTTTGAATAATACACACAGTAGCAAATATTACTGAGTTGAAAAAAACTTCCTGTAACTTTATTTGACTTTTTTTTGTGTCATGTGAGTGGATTTTCTTTTCTGGGGAACTTTGATATTAATTTCTTTTTTTTTTTAGTATTCTAAGGGATTGAAGAGATCAGTGGCTGTTTAATGGCATATTTTAGGTTTGTTTGTTCTAGAAAAACCTCGGAGGTGATGGTTACGTGCACAGCATAGATCAGTGCCTGAGACTAGGGTTTATCGTAGGGGAAGCTGTAATTGTACATGTGTGTATTAAGCTTCTCGAAGTATATTTGTAACTGTAGATTTGTTGGGTCCTGTTCAGTAATCATAAGGATTCCAGATAAATTATCCTTTGAGACACTGCTTTTTTGCTGAACAGTAAATTGTAGTACTGGATCTGGCCTTTCAGTGTTGCCTTTTGCCATGCTCAAAGTTTTTCATTAGAAGTCTTCCTTCATTTAAAGTTTTTGTAACCTGTGCATTTAACGCTTTCAAATCTGAAATTACTCAATCCCACAAAAAGACTCTTTGTTAAAACAATCTTTGGGAGAAAGTGCTGGAAAGCAAGGTGGTTCATCGTTAGGTTCAGCTTGCTGCTTATTTGGTAAGGCAGTAAAAGCTATCTTTCCAGGACAGTTTTGTCCTTGGAATTTGGAGTCGCTTAGATTTAGTTAGCATGTTGTATGTTTCTTGACTTTTAAGAACCAAGACATTACCTTGCACAAAAATGTTGATGTTTCCTCTTTGATGAAAAACAAAATCTTGGTGCGGGAGTGGTGTTATGTTTAAAACTCCTTTTAATATTGAGCAATAAACAAAGATACACATGCCAGGCATCAGTACTGTGTAATTAGTTCTGCCTATGGATCATTTTTTAGGAAGTAAGAAAGGAGGAACTGCTGATACTTGGCAGCCTTTGAGTGTGCTCTGGGCTTTTATCTGAGTATGACTAAGCAAAGTGAAATTTGTTTGAAGTGAAATAGCAAAATTTCTCCAAAAGCTGAAAAGAAGGTAAAAGCCCCTGCTTTAAATGAAACGGGTTTCGAACAAATTTCTTTAGTACTCTCTGACAAAGATTTGAGTGTAAGCAGAATAATTGAACTGTACAGAGCAAAGTGAATGTTGTCCCCTTTTGGCATGGGAATAGAAGCCAGACGAATTGTATCCTTAAGTCTGTTCGATATTCCATTGCTTACCTATTGATTTCTTCTTTGTTTTGTTTTTGTTTTTCAAAAGAATGAGCCTCAAAAGCACGCAAGCTGCAGTTCACTGGCATGTGTAAAGGAGAATTATAATATTGATATGTTAAGACTTGTTACCAGTTGAAATTTTGTATACAGTATTAAAGGAAAAAAAGAAAGGAAAAGGAGATAATTTGACAGAGGTTTGAATAAGAGAGACTTCATTAATATTGTAAAAGCCCATTGTAAAATATTGTTAAGCATGTGTTATGCTCTCCAGATCTCTTAAATTTGTATACAGTACACTTAAGATTTTTATTATTTTTAATCTTTGAATTGCTAATACTACTCTTGACAGGCTGCAGGCACTACCAACCTTTTTTTTTCGCCACCTCTAGGTAAATGTGATTGGGCAGGAAATCACCTCAGAGACAGATGCTTTAGAAGTTGACAAGATGTTCACACAGGGGGTTCTGTTGAGAACGAGGTGGGATATGAAGGTCCATGTAATGGCATTTGTTGCTGAGAAATATTTTGCGATGTTTTAGGTTTAAAAATGAATAAGAATTGCTTACTTTTGCTGTTGAGCCAGGAAAGATTGAGGGTAGAACTTGTCAGGAGCACATGCTAGGACCGTATCTTTTTCTAGTTTAGAGTAAAGGAGGTATTTTTTTTTTTTACCTTTCTAGCCCTTCTCCACTGTTTTGAAGAAAAGTGGAAGAAATATTTATAATGGTCCTCATTCAGAATACAGTGTGGCTTTCTAAGGATACTAAAAAACCCCCAGCCTGCATATATACTAGGTATTGTAGACATGCATACAAATAGTCCATGTTCCAAACAGCTTGATTAAGGGTTGTAAGATGACCCAATAACAAGATCTGCAGAGTACAAGATAACTAGAATCTTTTAGGTTTTGGGCAGCATTTTGACTTACTACCTACAAAACACTTCATTAGATATGCGTTCTGGGTTATGAGCAGGGATAACATGACTGCAGGAGGGTAAACGCTTCAGGCTATGACTGAACATGAATCCGGCAGTAGATTACGTTGTTGAAGTGTTACATTTACTAATTCAGTTAAATATTGCCAATATTGCTTTGCACTTAAAGATGCTGTTGCCAACTACTCTGTTGAACAGTAAATATATATATAAAAAAGAAAAATAATGTTACTTTCCCTGAACTCATTAGAAATGCTAGCATTTGCTAGTCAAGTGGATTGACACACGTCATGGAGTACCCAGAGTTCCTCAAGGCATGCCATCCTCATAGGAGGTAGTGCATGTGTCATCATTTCCCTGACTGCATTTGGATCAGTTTTGGAGAAAACTTCATTCTGGCAATGTCAAGCAGAGAAAACCACATTGCATGGTCAAGATTCACCAGGAAATCTGGAGGCTATATTTATAAAATTCACTGGAAGATGAATATTTGCTTGTAGACATCTGATAACTGCAGTTCAAGACTCAAAGTATGCTTTGTGTGCATACAGTAATCTAGTGGTTTCTTCTCACCCTTTCAACTGATGAGAAACTTTGAGTGCTACAGCCAGGCCAGCTTTCTCTCTCTCTCTCTCTCTCTCTCTCTCTCTCTAGTGTAAGACTTCTTGTAACTTGCATGCTTTTTGCTAATGAAAAACTGGCTTATCAGTGATTCCATAATATTTCAAAATCAGAAGGCTGAAATTAATTTATTTGTAATACCTATAGAGGCCATCAGAAAAATGTCATCTGCTTTTGGGATTTCAGCCAGAACCAAATTAAACAAGGAATTTGTTTGTGTTCTCAGGTTTTTAAATTCAATGAAACAAACAACCAATAAACCAACCAAACAAACGAAGGAAAAAACCCCACCAACGGAATTACAACCAGGAAGTGTGAGATTCTGGAAAACAGAAGTATAATTTAGAGGATTTCTACATCAAAAAAGGACTTTTTGAGTGTTTCCTTGAGACGAAAACAAGTTTCTAATTTTGTTTTCATGGAAATTTATTACAATTTTGTCTTACTTAAAACTCAGCTTTCTGCAGAAGTATATAATTTCATGAAGAGGCACTTTGAGGACAGAAGAACCTCGATGCCTGAATAATTTGGGATGTGAAGATTTCACTTTTGTAACTATTTTTTTTCTTTCAAGCTGCTTATACCTGCCATGAAAATAAGGGCTAGTTGGAGGTATTAGGTGTGTAATTTAGATTTCTGAATCTTTATTTCACACAGTTAAATATGAACTGATTTTTGAGAGTGCTGCTGTACTGTTGGTTTTTCTTTTATTTGTGCCCATGATGCAAGCACGTATTTTTTTCCATTAAAAAGATCTATTGAATTGGGATGGTGGTGGTAGGAAGAAGGGCAGTCACCTAGGTCTATGTCCAAAATAAGACCAGATCCAACCTAGGACCCCTTAAGGAACTATCTTGCTGATATTTTAAATAAGTCCCTGAGCCTTGCTCACTGCACTAGAATGCCAGCACATGAATGCATCTGTGCATCTCGCTCGATCACTTGTCCTTTGAGAAGACTGTGAGAGGACTGGATCATTTTCATTCTGTAAACGCTAAGTATCCAGTGGCTTCTTTTAAAATTTGAACGGTGCAGTCCTTTCCTTCTTCCAACTATAGGTGGCGGCATAACACTGCATACCACATGCATTATTGCTTCTCAAAGTGTTAACATTTATTGGTTTAAAAAAAAAACCCCCGAAAGTAGTGGAAAGGTGAATTAAAATATTTTTTAATGATTTAGAGGATAAATTTCTATATCTAGATTTTAACCTGAACATCATGTTTAATGCTCACCTTATTAATTCCAAAAGATTAACAATGCAAAGGCAGTGTGCTGATTACTGATGATGTTATATTCAATTCAAGTCTGAATTCGAAAAGCTTGCATCCTGCCCTTAACTCTTCATTTTTGAAGTGTAACTTATGGAATTGAGTTCAATACAGAAATGAGAACAACAGTAAAAACAACTAAAAATATTTCCTGAGGCTTCCCACATTGGGAATATACTTGAATTGTAGAGTACATAGAAGTGTGCCTTAGGGCCTGACTTAACTGCACTTTAGCACCTTTTTAATATTAAATGTGCTATTAGTTCAAGGAGCTTACATTACTTATTTTCTAAAAGAGAAGAGGATTTTGAATTCTGTGCTGGCATTGGGTCTAAAGAGAGTCAGAAATAGATGATGCTTTAAAAATCAAGCTATTGTTTTCTAAATCGTATGACTTTGTAAGAGACTCAATTGAACAGCATCTCTAGTTGTGGTCAAGAAATTACTACCTTGCCAGTTTGTGCATACTGTGCACCAAGGTGTTGGGAGGTGATTTCCACAAAGCTGAGGATTGTTCTCTTCTGTCTTTCCCCCTTCTTGTTGGACAGTCATCGTCCTGGATGCTGCTCAGAAGAAGAAAAAGGCTGTTTTCAAACAAGCCAAATGGTACCAGGTGATACCAAGCGTTTGGTATAAAGAAGCCAAGCTTTGGAAGAAAGTATTTGCTTTTACACCTTTTCCACAGTGTCAACTGCAGCTCTCAGCTGATGTCCTATAACACTGCCCACAAAGAAATGGGGAATGAGAAAGAGTTAATTGACATAAAACAGATCCCTGTGTTTAATTCTTTTGCTGAGAAACTGTGATAGTATCATCCACACTTCATGCCAGATTAAGACTAAAATTTATATTAAAGAAGAGTGAAGAAGTTACAAGCTGGTGTTTGAGTCATAGGCTGAAGCTCTCTGTCATTCTTAATTGCTCATGTAGATAAATTACTTGAATATTCAATGGCACATATACTAACAGTAACTTCTCCCACATCCCTTCTTCCCTCAGCTAAAAAAAACCCCAAGCAATATAGTTCATGCACACATGGCAAATTTTTTGTGGCACAATATTACCAAAACTGCAATTATCTTTTTCTATAACTCTGCCTACAGACAGAGTAATAGAAGGGTGTTTAGGGATATTAATATATTTAAGAATGAGAAGCTAAACTGGAAAACAGCTTTTTGTTTGAACAACATGTAGAAAAGTCTTTGTTCTCAATGTATGCAAATGTTAAAAGCAATAACGTACAGATGTCAAAAAGAAAATCCTTATTTCAAAGGTGATATATTCCTCTATTACTTTAAAGTTGTGAGAAATTTCCAAGTATTTCAAATGCTTTTTCTTAGGAATGGAAAATGACCTGCGTGTAATTCCCATCTCAAAAATAGCTAAATAATTCATTAATTTGAGCTGCCTAAAATTATTTCTGCACCGTCTTAAAATCAAATGATTATGCTTCAGCGCAGAGAATGTATTTTACACTGGACTATACAACTTTGAAAATACAGCCTGAAACACTGATGAAACCAAACCATAAAATAGGACAACACATTAATCCCTCTTTACTCTTTTTACTATTATGATGATCTGAAGATCTGGTATCTGATCCCAGAAATATTCTTTGTTGACTGGATTACCCCGTGGAGCTCTTAATAGGGAAAAATAAACCAAGAGGAGGAAAGCTCAATGCTGCAGCTGAGACACTTGCTGCACAGTCATTCCAATACTTTTGGAGATATTTTTACAACTGAGATTTTGCTTGCAGGCTCACAAATTTAGAAAATCTATCAATCAAAAAAAAAATGTTATGCCAAGAAGCTGGCTGCTGTGCATTGTTGCGAGTTTGGGTTTGTTTCCCAAAGGAACTGCGATTTGAGGCTGAGGCTTAGAGATCCAACAGCTGTTGTTTGGAGTTGGCATTTTGGTGTTACAATGCCTTGATATGCAAATCCTTCCAGGGGAAATACCTTGGGGGTAACATGAACTCACATACCATTGCAGGAGGCATCACATTGTCAAAATTGCTCATTCATAGACTTCTTCTACAGGTGGCCTATTGCTTGAAAATAGTCACGTTAGTGCTTAACACGTTGTAGCTACCTATGCTAAGTTCATATCTTAAAAAAAATTGAATTTCGTTCTACCATTAGAAAACAAGTTGCAACAGCTGGAGACATAGTCACTCCAGCTGATGCATTTATGAATGCTTGCAAAAATATTTCAAAAGTCAAATTCTTCATAAGCAATGGTGATTTTAATTTTTCCTTTAAAACTCAAGTCAGATTGAGCAACACTGATGATTATGCCTAATGTCTCTGGGCACCGCATCGTCCTTTATGTTCAGAATCGCTGATGGATTACTGACAGAAATCAGCTAGATCACAGACTTTACTTCAATATTGTTAGCTACCTAATGAAGGGAAAGAAAAACCTTTGCACAAGCTTCCTGTGTTTATAATGTCCTTCGTGCCTTTCTCTTCCAGTTTGTGACTAGTCATGCAAAAGAAGAATCCTAATTCTGTGTGTGTGCTGCAGCACCATACAATCCCGGATTATATCCTCTTCCCTATTCACCAGAACATGATCTGTGATGGGGTTTTTTTATGAATCAGAAAAACATTGTGCAAGACTTCAGAGAAGTCTTGTGATTTTGCTTGTTTCTTTTCTTGCTATTTTTATCTTCTTTAAAACTTATTCTGTGCTATTCAGATAGGAAGTAAAACACATGGAAAAATGATGTAATATGTCATGATTCCTCCCGCACAGTTCTTAATATGATGTCTTAATCATGTCAGTTTTTTACAACTGTAACACTAAACTGTAAATTAGACTAGGTGTGATACAAAATGAGCGCTTCTGTGTTATGTTCCATTATTCCTACTGTCTTCAACATTAGCACTGAGCAGTCAGGGATCTGAATGGATAAACTGCTGCGGTAGGGCAAGTTGCATGTGTAGCTCAAGAGCTACAGCTTTAGCATCCCCAGCCTTTACCTCCTTCACAGATATTCTGAAGCAGAGAACCCAGTAGTTGTTGCTGTGACCAAAATTCATGGCCTACTTTACTTTGAATTTCCTTTGCTTGTCGAGGCCAGATCTGCTCCGTAGCGGCATGGAGCTGTCACCTCTCATCTGGCCCTCTGGTGCACAAAATATGTGGGTTTCAGCTCTCTTCTGTAGAAGGATAATAACATGGAAATCATGAAGTCAGGTAGTTTCTTCAGCTCTGCTCTGAGGCTTGAACTGTCTCTTGACTAAGTGGTGTAACACGGATAATGTTAGTAGATCTGGCAGGAGAGCACAAAAATATAGGTTAGTAACGAAAGAGCAAAACTGGTGTTAATACAAATAGCAGCATCTTGCTAACTTGGAAGGATTTCTGTTGTTGAGATATACTGGATGAGCTAAGGCTAGCTTGAAAAGCTCAGTGGATACACTTTCAAATTCTGTGTTCTTCCAGGGGTGGAGAAACTTAGAGGAATGGGGCTCACTGTGGGAACAGTAATTCCAATGAGTAGTTCGATTGCTGCAAAGAAATATCGCTCTCTGACAGGTGCCTAGCAAACTCCAAGATAAAGCATCTGTGATTATGATTAATTTGGTACTGCCATCAAGGATGCTGGCAGAGGGATTTGGTTGCCTAAAGACAGGTGTACAGGTATGTGCACATCATATATGTTGTATCTTTTAGGCTCATGTGATGTCTTATAAAGTCAATGGCACTTTCTATTTTACTTGAAGTGGAGGTATAATTAAAAGAAGGGTTGTTACAGCACTGAACATCAAAGCACCTATTAGACATTGCAATGGAAAGCCACTAATCAACCTAGCAAAACTGGAAAGATAACTTTAAATGATAATACTGAAAGCTTTGGAAGCTCTCCACTCAGGAAAGGCTGGAAGTGGATGTAGATATAGGGTAATTTAAGGGCTTGTTGGTGTTTTTTCTCAGACTTCTTGTTTCAGAAATCAGATTAACTTGGCAAATGGGAACTTGAGATTGAATGAAGGCATTTTAAAGCACTGGACAAACAAAGCACTCTATGAATTAAAAGAAAGCCAATAGTTAACCAAGAAAATTCAGTAGTATCATACTGGGGAAACAGGCAGGAAACAATATTGTAGTCAATAAATAAATCAGAAGTATCAAAACAAGTTTCTGAGGGAAAAAAAGAATTCTTAATTCAGGAAAAACAAATCAGGAAATGATGTTGAAATTAGGCGAACCTACAAATTTCTAAAAGGAAGTAGTTCCTCCTGTGTTGTATAATTAGATGTGGATGATTTTGGTGTTGCATTTTAAAGGCTATTATAAGACTAGTTTTCAAACAAAACTTCTTGCCTGTACAGGTGGTCAGCTTGAAAAGAAGCTTCGGTAGCAGCTGGATGGTGCCTTTTACACTGCTTTCATCCAATTTTATATCTACAGGTCTGTGTGATAAGTTAATACACCCGTAACTCAGCATCAGGCCAAGTGGAACTGATGGACACATCCAGTCAGACCACAGATATCTGTGTTAGATGGATGAGGTGAGTGGATCAGAAGTCTGCTGAGCTTCTAATTCATTAAGAGCTTCCTTGGTGTAGTTAGAAAGACCAAAAGAAAAAAAAAATCACAGGGGGTTATTTTGTTTAGTTAAAGTTTTATTCGTTATAGTAACTGTGGGCATCAAATATTTTGGATGTGTTAGACAATGGCATAAAACCTAATATGGACAGCAGATTAAGTCTCCTGTTTTCATATTTTTCAGATATTCTTCAAATGAATTAGATGAAATTGAACACTTAAAAAGTAGAGTCTTGTTCCAGTTGTGAGTTTTAGATAGCAGGTTAATGCTGCTAGTTGATTGTATTTCAAATTTCAGCAAATGGATTTTAACAACAGTATTGCAGAACTAGTAAATATTAGTCCCATTTTATATATAAGTCCCGTTTTATATATTAGTAAACTAAGCCTATAAGCAGGCTGATTCAGTAATTGAGGCTAACCTAGTGTCCAGATAGTGCTCATATATCTAATATGCCTTAAAGTCTGTCATCTGGGCCTAGAACCTGTGCTGAAGCTCTGGGTTTGACCCTCACCATCCCTGTCTACAAGGTACTCTTGCTAGATTTGAGCACAGCAAGTCTATGGGGAGCAATCCCACTGTTCAGTTCTTGACTTCCTCCTCCTACTCTCTGTTGGCTGTGTGCAGCATCATGTTGAGAGGAAGAAAAAAAAATACAAAAAAAGATGTTTGCAATTTTATCTGTTTTAATGTAGGCTTTCAGATAAGAAACAGAAAAAGAGAAGGAAAGTTCGTGAAGTCATCTGAAATGGGTGAGTCAAATCCTTTAGTCTAAATGTAAATATCACTGAAAACCTAATTCAAAGAGTTATTTGGCTTGAAGTTAAAACAGAATGGAACAAAGATATGTTTTCTCACTCTTCCTCCTTTAAAAAAAATTATCCACAAAATTTGTGGAGAACACTAGGTTTGCTTTAGTTTTACAACTCAGAGTTGGACTACCACCACAGTGGATAGCAAAGTTACAAAGTTGCAGGTGAATTTATAGATACTATTCTTATTCTGATTACATAAGGTACAAAGCCTTTCAAATTTTCCATGGGGTCTTCATGTCCTCAGAATTCATTACTTTATTAAGTCCTCTCAATTCTTCTTTCTTAACAACCTTCTTTCTTCTTGTTCCACTTCAGTATGTCTCTCTTTGCCTCCGACCGATTCCATTCTTGTGCAAACACACCTGCTTAAATTAATTTTTCATCTTTTGTTTAACATGTTCTCTTATTTAGTCAGCACAACTAGGTTTTAAACCAGTCTGTACAGGGGACAGAACTAAGAACTTTATCTTCACTCTTGGCGGCTCTCAGCCGCAGCTTATAAAACTTCCAACACTTAATTTCTCTTAACACCTCCCTCATCTTTGCAAAGAAACCTGCTTAATATTTAAAATAAGATTCCCAAGAAAGAGAGCCAGTGGTAATATAGAAATGTTGATCACAGCCAGGAAAGATCACCAAGTATTGAATACATTTGTAACAGAAGAACTTGAATTAAAGGAAACATCTTGTTTCAGAAGCTGATGGTGAAAGACACCTGCCAATTCTGACTGAGGAGAGAGGAAGGCTGTGGCTGCTGTTAGGCTGGTTTCTGTGTGGATTGGCACCTTTTTTCTCTATCTCCATCAAGTTGCACGTCTGGTCTGTTTTGCTCTCAAGCACACTGTGGCAACTGTGTTTGTTTGCATCGATTTCTGTATGTGCAGATTTTTTTTTTACTATTGTATTTTTTGTAAGGATAATGGTACTGAGAAAAGTTACCAAAAATTCGACATGACAAAGCTATACTTTTCATCTGAATTAGGAAAAAAAAACAGTAGAACAATAACAACATCCAAACAGCTAATAAATAACAAACTTTTAATACCAGCTGTTTTTTGGTCCTGTTTGGGACTGTTTGATCACATAATAATTTATTGACTTCACTGACAATGCTTCCAGAAATCATAAGAAGGGTGTGGGAACACTTCTGAATATTTACAGAACACTTCAACTTCTTCATTTCTCACATAGTCAAACAGCAGTTGGAACCTCCAAAAAGCTTAACAACCAAATTCTGTTTTGCTGAGTTCTTTTTCCATTCCAATATTAAATTTGAGGATTAAAGCTCTTCCTCGTTATCCACTAGGTTTTCGTGTTTCTTTCAAAGGCCAGGAGTTGTGGCAGGAGCCACTGCAAGAAAAATAATCTTACCATTTTGGTGACAGTAAAAGACATCTTGCTAAATATGGAGATTATTAAGTGGAGCTGTATATGCTTTCATTAAGGAAGGTGTTGGAGCAAAATCTTTCCCGTGTTTCTAAAAAGTTTCTTTATGCTGAGCTATCTTCCTCAAGTGAGGGAAGAAGATCTCATCTTAATCCTTGGATTATGTGAGTGACATTTATGCTTACAAATGCAGTGCATAAAAATCACGATGTCAGAAGCAATACTGGAAATGTTCTTTTTACTGAGGATTTTTTCCTGTGTTTATTTGCTGGTCTGTGTCAAAAATGGCTTTTTTCTTTTGACCTTTTCCCTCCTTCCTGTAAATAAAACCTAAGATATTTTTTTGCTATTCTATCCAGCTGTATGTGCTCTTCAAGAAAACAATCCAGATTAAGAAAAGTTTAATTCTAGCTCACTGGCATGAAACTAAGTTGAAAATAGTTCAAAACTCTTATTGAACTTCAGGAAATTACTTTTTCACAGACTTTCCCTCTATTTAAGTAATTTTAATATATCAGGAACAGATAAACCAGGATAACTGTTACTGACAATGATGAAAAATAAAGTGTTTCCAGGACTATGATGGAAAGTGCAAGAAATTTAAAATTAATTATGAAATCAAGATTGTTCTTCTCCTAATATGACTGATTAAGATTTTATGACATTAAATTATTTCAGCTCATCTACGTGCAGTGAAAATCAACAAATATTTTGTCAAGCAACTCAGACATGTGGAGAATTTTGTACAAGACAGGGAACTAGACATACAGAGAATAAAAGAAGTTCACAAAAGAAAGGTGACCTTCCCTTTTATCCCAAATCTCTCCTGCAATTAACAATGCCCAGTATGTACTTGCTTTTGGACTAATTGAATCACCCATATCGTAGTCCTCCTGCAGATTCTGAGACAAAACTCGAGAATGAGGCCATCTTGCTGTGGCAAAATGAGGTGAATTACTAGGTCAGTCACAGAGAAGAGCAGCCTGGTGTCCTGAAAATCCTCTAATCTGGTGCCCTATGGACCTGGCTCCAGGGTCTTTACTCTGCCTCTTCAAAAGCTCTGATACTGGAGGTTGCACAGGTGCTCCAGATGGCTAGGAACACCCTGGGAAGAGGAGAGGAAATGTCATCACATCATGTGATGACCTGCTGAAGTGCGGGTTCAAAGTCCTCTGCTACCTCCTGTAAGTCCCCACAATGAGGTCTTTGCAGCTGGGACTATCTAAAGTGACCTGACTCAATGCCTTCAAATATACCCTTCAAATAGTAAATAGGTCCAAAGGGGCGTCTTGATACGTAAGAGCATCCAACTATCTTAAAGGAGTTGCTGTATGAATTTCTTCTTTAAGAAACCCCACCTTACCGCAAAGAATTTACAATAAAACCAGGTGTTTGGTAGAATTATCATCACAGATCTATTATTTAATCAGAAAAGAGAACTTCTAGCTTTGTACAAAGCATTGGTTGACTCACTCTTATCCTGAGTATTGTGCTATTAAATCTGAATAGGCACTGAAGCCTGTAGATGTCTCAGGTGTTCTTCTAGGGGCAAAGGAAATCTGAATACATCTCTCCCTCTTCAATGAGGAATCTGGCCAAACCAGAATTTTTTTCCCATCACATTAAAAAATGTTTTAAAAGAAACACACACAGAGGCTCTGCTGGATTTTAATTCTTCACTGAGGAGAGAGAAGGGTTTCGATTCTTCTGTCAGAGAATATTTATGCACTTTCCCTTTACTCCTAGGAACTTCCTACAGGTTTGAAATGTCTCTCACTTGCTATTACCGTGAGAAGGAGAAGGAGAAGCAAACAGCTGTCTACCAGAGGCAGGCTCCTCTAATCTTCCATTTTATATGTACAAGATTAAAGATCTGCTTTGAGTTTTGATTAAGAATGCAAAGTTAAAAGATTAAATACTGGCAAGCCAAATTAAAGAGGTTTAAGTCAATCTCAGAATTCATCAAAGTACCAAATTTTTAAGCTGTCATTACAACACAGGATTAGTGCAAAGCTTTCCTGAACCCTGATTTGATGTCCTTCAGTCAACAATGTTATTCTCTCTGCAGTTTTGTGCTCTTAGCATAAACCCAACTATTGTATTTAGAGCTCATGTCACCTGATCCTTCTTTGACTCTTTCTTTTTTTATGTGTCTCATTTAATCTAGAAACCCTAAATTTGTGTGACCCCCTAGCAGCATAATATATATATATATATATACTGCAGCAGCATAATGCACTGTCACAAAATGCATTAAAGCTTACTAAATGTGGCTGGTTTAGAAAAAAGATCCTAGTCACTCGGATAACTATAGACTATTCCTAGGAGTCCCAAGAAGCAAATAAGTCCCACTTCCTTTGTATGTTTCAGCTGATTGATTCCAAAGATCCAGGAAGAAGGAAAATGTAATGAGTAGCTAGAATGAGATGAGGCTAATAAGGTTGTCACCATCGGGTATCTGAAAATGAGTTTTAAAAGTCCATAATTGATGTTCACATCTTCTTGGAACCATGAATCATTTCAGCTGAAATTAGTGCAAACCTGGTATGGGGAGGGTGGAAGTCTGGAGAGTGATTATACCCAGGAATCTGCTAATGCAGAAAACTACTTTGGTAATAAATTTTACGAACTGTCATAAATGTTACTTAAAGCTCATGCTGTAATGCATTAAAGTAAATGTTCCCTGGTTTTCAGTATAATAAATTGGGTCCTTTCCATTTTTTATTTATAGGATTTGGGATGTCTCGGCTACTTTAAGATTATGCTTTCCAGGATTGAAACTTAATAACATTACTAAATGCTGTACTAATTAAAGCTTTAATTCAAAGTTATTCCCTCTGGTATGACCATGTGCCAGTTGATCTATTTCAAATTTTTCATCTTAAGATTTCTAATTTTTTGTAAGAGTTAAGAACAACAATGCACATTTTTGAACTCATATTTTAATTTTTCTGTATATCTATGCAGAGTATTTTATCAAAATCATCAAACTTACCTGCTAAATCACACATTTTTTTAAAAAAGGCAAATTAAAATTTGTTTTCTTTATTGAAATACAGTATCTTCATTTGTATATTAATAAGGACTCTTCCCTGTCTGCTCTGTATCTTGTGATAATTTCTGAAGCTATTGCCTTTATTAAGAGACAATGAAAAATACTACTATACAGGTTATGTGAATATACTCTTGTACATACCTGGTATCTTTTAGAAATATTCTTCAGAATGGTGGGAGGCAAGAGATAAATTCTCAGGCTTTGAAAAAATTAGCATTATTTTCCTTCTAATAGATTTAACCATATTTTTAGAAGCTGCCTACTGATATAATTTGTTCTGGACATACTGCATACAACCTAAAAGTGTTTTCATTCAGCAAATAAAATTCAAATTAGCTAGGTTTTCTGAAAGAACATAATATGTGCCTTTTGTGTAAAGATTGGGCAAAATGAATGCAGAAGAATAAGGAGAATCATGAAGGAGGAAAACCACTCATTGGTTATGAATTTCATGGCATCCCACTCCTGTCAGACTTACAGTTATTCTATATCTGAACTTCCCTTGTTCATGGTTTCCCTTACTAGTATTCAAGTTGCAGACAGAAATTGAAATGGGAGAATGTGATTTCCAAGCCACGACAATCATGGTAGGTACGGTATTTACAACAAACTCCATCTCCTGATAAGGATATTGTCAAATTCATCTCAGGGATAAGCAGAGAAAGATTGCGTAGGGTTTGAGCAAATTTATTCATGCATTGGTAAAGCTGGGATGCAGCTGACACCTACCATTTTGTGCAAATTTGTCCCTGCCATTTGATGGACTTTTTTGCTTCTGAAACTGTAGAGCATAGGAACGGTGACACTGACTGTACACAGCTCTATCTGTCTGTGTGTGCACTTTTTGACAGTGGCTGTGTCACTTTGGACAAATACAGTGTCATCCTTCCCCTGTTAAATCCTTCTAGTGATCTTCAGGCTATGGGCTTCCTAAGCCCAAGTTTGCATTTGAATTTTTCTCTTTAATGGTTTAGTGTTCCCTTTGGGATTTAGACAAAGTGTATTCCTGACACATTAATGAGCATCACTGTTTAAGTACCCTCCATCTCCAAAGAATGATTCCTCTTATTTTGCTGTTAGATCTTCTGTTTGACCAGTTCTTCTGATACACTTAACAGTTTGTAATATAAAAAAGGAAGGATAGCAGGGTTTTTATTTACATTTTCAACTTCGTCTCTCTTCACTTTACCTCCTGACTTCTGTTATATTTTCATTTTCAGACAAGAATATCAGAACCTCAAGCCTTGTTTAAGACGTGTATTTATAGAGTGGTAAAGAATGCTTTCTGTTTGCTTCTTTACTCCCAAATCTGTCTAACCTTCTGTTCATAGATTTGATCACCGCTGAGCGCAGAGCTGTTTCCAAAAACCTATTCACTTTGAGTTTAGATTTTTTTTTCTTAAAGTATTACAGAGCTGGTTGAGAACTCATTAGTGTGTATGGTTAATTAAGGTTGTTTTTCTCTATATGCATCATTCTGCTTTAACTACATTGAATTTAATCTGCCTGTTCTAGCATCCAGCTGCTCAGTCTCCTTCTGCAAATCTTAGTAGTCCATTTTACAATTTTACTGTGCTGAATTATGATCATCAGCAATCTTTATCCTATCATTTGCTTTCTTTTCCAAGTAGTTGAACACAGAGGCGGCTCCTCTCATATTTGTAAAGAATCATAGTATCATCAAGGTTGGAAAAGACCTCTAGGACCATCCAGTCCAACCATCAGACCAACACCACCATGCCTACTAAACCACATCATGAGGTGCGACGTCTACATGCTTTGTGAACACCTCCAGGTATGGAGACTCCATCGCTTCTAGAGCAGCCTGTTCCAATTCTCATCAATCCTTTTGATATAGAATTTTTTCCTAATATCCAATCTGAACCTCCCCTGGAGCAACTTGAGGCCACTTCCACTCGTCCTGTCACTTGGTACTTGGCAGAAGAGACTAACGCCACCTCGCTACAACCTCCTTTCAGGCAGCTGTAGGCAGTGATAAGGTCTCCCCTCATCCTCCTCCTCTTGTTCAGACTAAACAGCTCCAGTTACCTCAGCAAGTTCTACTTACAAGAAACTTTATTTAGGCAGTGTTTTACAAACCCATTTTGGAAACACAAATATGGTTCACACATAGCCACACATTTGGCGACCCCTTGAGAAACTCTTAACAGGTTTGTGACTTTCATCCTTCTCATCATATGGCCCTTCTCATCATATCACTGAAGTTTCTTTTAATTCTTCCGCTCTTATAATCCCACCAAATCTTATTTCTACAGGCAGCAGAATTACTGAACTGCAGCTTCCTATATCTTCCCATAGCTCTTTTCAAAGGTTGTCATCACTTTCCTTTTCTGTGTTGCTCATGGAGCAGGAGACACGCCACACTTACCTACTTCAAGATCCTTAAGACCTGTACAAGAGCTGCCTTGTCTTCATGAATTGTTACTATTTGTATTATCTATTTATTCTACATCTTCTATTGACTTCTATCTACAACTCAATTGCTTCTATTCAGCAACTTCTCAAGGTGACTGTATGGCTAGAAGATGAAGGCAGCAACTCCTATTTTCCCCATGGTGAAACAGAGAGCTGTAGACAGTCTGTAGATGAGGTCTCCCCTCAGCCTCCTTAAAGTGAAACAACCCAGTTCCCTCAGCCACTCCTCATAGGACTTCTTCTCCAGCCCCTTCCCCAGTCTCGTTGCCCTTCTCTGGATGCACTCCAACACCTCAATGTCCTTCTTATACTGAGGGGCCCAGAACTGAACACAGTACTTGAGGTGTGACCTCACCACTGCTGAGTACAGGGGCACAATCACCTCCCTTGTCCTGCTGGCCACGCTGTTTTTGATATCTTTGAAATCTTGGCCACCTGGGCACACTGCTGGCTCATGTTTAGCTGGTTGTCAACAAACACCCCCAGGTCTTTCTCTGCCAGGCAGCTCTCCAGCCCATCTTCCCCAAGCCTGTTATGCTGCATGGGGTTTTTGTGCCCCAAGTGCAGGACTCGGCACTTGGTCCTCTTGAACCTCATCCCGTTGGTCTCAGCCCATTGATCCAGCCTGTTCAGATCTCTTTGCAGCGCATCTCTTCCTTCAAGCAGATCAACACTGCCACCCAGCTTGATGTCATCTGCAAACTTCCTAAAGGTGCACTCAATCGCTTCATCCAGATCATTAATAAAGATATTGAACAGGACTGGACCCAGCACTGAACCCCAGGGAACACCATTCGTGACCAGCCTCCAACTGGATTTAACTCCATTTACCACCAGCCAGGCGGGCCCGGCCATCCAGCCAGTTTTGCACCCAGCAGAGGGTGTGTCTGTCCAGGCCAGTGGCAGCCAGTTTCTCAAGAAGAATAATGTGTGAAATGGTGTCAAAAGCTTTAAAAAAGTCCAGGTACACAACATCCACAGCCTTCCCCTCATCTATTAACCGGGTAACCTTGTCATGGAAGGAGATCGGGCTGGTCTGGCAGGACCTGTCTTTCATAAACCCATGTTGACTGGGTCTGATCATGTGGCTGTCTTGCATGTGTGATAGCACTCAATATGATCTGCTTCATGACCTTCCCCAGTACCGAGGTCAAGCTGACAGGCCTATAATTCCCCAGATCCTCCCTCTGACCCTTTTTGTAAATGGGAGTTACGTTCGCCAGTCCCCAGTTGAGCGGTACTTCCCCAGTCAGCCAGAACTGTTGATAGATGAGGGAAAGAAATTTGGCAAGGACCTCTGCCAGCTCCCTTAATACCCTTGTGTGTATCCCATCCAGCCCCACACACTTGTGAACTTCTAATTGGCCGAGCAGGTATCTAAGGAAATCTTCTTGGAACATTGATGGTTCACCTTTACAGTCTTCTGGCTCAGGAGGCTTGGAGCCCATGGAACATCTTATCTTACTATTAAAACCAAGACAAAAAAGGCGTTAAGTGTCTCTGCCTTGTCCTCATCCTTTGTTACTACCATTCCCCTTGCATCCAGTAAGGGAGGGAGATTCTCCTTGGTCCTCCTGTTGTTGTTAATATACTTGAAGAAATATTTCTTATTGTCTTTCACTGAACTGGCCAGTTGAAGTTCCAGTTGGGCTTTAGCCCTTCTAATTTTTTGCCTACGTGATCTCACCTGCTCCTTGTAGTCCTCCTGAGATGCCTGCCCCCTCTTCCAAAGCTCATATATTTTCCTCTTTTTCCTGAGACCAACACAGAGGTCTCTGTTAAGCTAAGCTGGCCTTCTTCCCCACCGACTCATTTTTCGGCACACGGGGATGGCCTGCTCTTGTGCCACCAGGATTTCCTTCTTGAGGGGCATCCAACCCTCTTGGGCTCCTTTGTCATTTAGAACCTTCTCCCACTGGACTTTATCGAGCAGCCTTCTAAACAGTTCGAAGTCTGCCCTCCGGAAGTCCAAGGTGACAGTTCTGCTGACCCCCCTCCTTACTCCTCCAAGGACTGAGAATTCTATCATCTCATGATCACTGAGCCTCAGGTGTCTTCCAAAAGTCACCTCCCCCACAAGGCCCTCTTTGTTCACAAACAGCAGATCCAGTGGGGTACCTTCTCTAGTCAATTCACTCACCAGTTGTGTCAGGAATTTATCTTCCATACACTCAATGAACCTCCTAGACTTTCTGCTGTGTTATACTTCCAGCAGACATCTGGAAGGTTGAAGTCACCCACAAGAACAAGGGCCAGCAGTCACGAGATTTCTCCGAGTTGCTTGTAGAAGAGTTCATCTGTTTCCTCATCCTGGCTGGGCAGCCGATAACAGACTCCCACAACTATGTCTGACTTACTGTGGGTTCCACTGATTTTAACCCATGAGCACTCAACCCTATCGTTAGCATATTTTAGTTCTATACAATCAAAACTTTCTCTAACATAGAGGGCAACCCCACTGCCTCTCTTTCCTAGCCTGTCCTGCCTGAAGATTTTATAGCCACCCATGGCAGCACTCCAGTTGTGTGAATCATCCCACCATGCTTCCGTGATGGCATTACATCATAATTTGCTGCATTGAGGGAAAAAAAATTTGTGTTGCTAAGAGCAGGAGGTGGAAAAAGCCAGTCTGCCTTGCCTGCGAGTGGGGTATCAAGCAGCAGTGTGTCAAATGATAGCTGTTTGCTACAGGTGCGGTGGGGTGTACATTTTGCCCAGGAATATGAAATAGAACCATAACATCATTTAAGTTGGAAAAAAACTTTATCAAGTCCAACCTTTAACTAAGACTGCCAAGTCCACCACTAAAACATGTGCCTAAGCACCACATCTACACATATTTTAGCAGGGATGGTGACTCAACCACTTCGCTGGTCTGCCTGTTCCAATGCTTGAAAACCCTTTTGTTGCACCAATTTTTCCTCACATCTAATCTAAACCTCTCCTGATGCAACTTGAGGCCATTTCCCCTCATCCTATCACTTGTCACTTGGGAGAATAGAACAACACCCATCTAACTGCAGCCTGGAGGCTCAGATTCATCCTGAGTATTCCTTAGGGAGAAAAAGTACTGCAGTGTGGTCCAAGGAGTCCTGTGTTTTTGAACTCAAGAATAAAGTAGTTCATTTGAATTAAACCAAAAAAAGTAGGCTTATTATTTATCATGTCTGTCATTCATATATTGCTATAATTTATATAGCTCTCTTCATTCATACATCTTGCCGTTGCTGATAGTAATTGACGTGTTTTGAAATTCATATGTGTGAACATCATGTGCTACATTGGTTTGTCACAAATCTGCATCTACGATATGGACTATGAAGATTTAAGAATTACAGCTTACGTTTCTGCAGAATAAACTTGGCCAGTGGATGTCATAGTCAAATAAGTTCTTTTAGATATTCCAAAGGAAGATGGTTCTACATCAAATCTACTTATTAATGCACTCAAATTTTATTTATTATCAAATTTACTTAATGTCAAATTACTTATTTGGTTTATTTGCTGTTATGTGGAATTTTAGTCTAGCAGAATGATACAGCAATGCACTGAAACCTCAAGACAAGCATAATATAGCAATTGGACTTCAATCCCAATACAATCGTGATTCCCATGATCATTCTCTATGTCCTCATAGCTACCACACTGGGTGTCCCCAGACACTGGGAACGAATACACGGGTTGAAGCCAGCTCAAATCAGAGAAATCACAGCTCTCTTCAAAAATTGATTTATTAATTGTCCAGTTTTTATACTTTATGTTGGGCTGAGCCATGTACTCACTCCCTGCCCCATGCTGGACTGGCTGGCTGAGGAAGTCATTGCTCTTTGTTAACTAACTCAGGAAATCTAACAATTCACTGTTGCAGTTGTGTTATCTAAAATCGAGGCTACCCTCCAGTCTCCCTGGTGTTGAGATAAGTTTAGCCTTCTTTATGATACATTATTCCCTGAGCTCATTGTTGGGTTTAGGGGTGTTTTGTTTGTTTTAGGTTTTTTGCCCTTCTCCACTGAGCTTTCCTCCACTGTGTGGTTGGTCACAGTAAGCCAATTGAGTGATGAAACAAAAGACCTAGAATTCAGCTTTCAGAAAGCAGTTTACAAGTGTATTTGTTATTAGTATATTTTTAATATTAGAAAATCATATTAGAATCAAGCTTTTTGTAATATTGAACTGTTTCAATAATTGCATGTTATGTACAATTCAACTGTTGCATTATGCTTGTTCTTTCAAGCGTACCAGAGTCCTCAATCTTATTGGGCACTAGAGGTCTCTTATTTACTCTTTGTTAAAAGGCTACCATTTAATTTGTATTCTGAATACAGCACCCGCCACATTGCACTTCCTTGTTATTTTATTATTAAAGTTACATAATGTACCAAAACCCAAAAAATACTAGCATGAATTAAAAGTCCTAGTTATTGAATATTGCTCTTTGCTATACAAGCAGTGTTGCAGCTTCACTAGCAGGAACAAAGCACTAAAATATTTTTTTTTCTTAAGAAAATAAAAAAGGTATAGGGCAAAACAGCTTTTTCTTATTTATTATGCCTTTGGAAAGAAGAGTCTAAAGTTCTCTTCCTTAACTGCCAGCACAGTGCTGAGCATGAGCTTGGATAGAGTCTTTTAGGTAACTGAATATATAACTACTCTTTCTGGCCCATTGATAGTAAAATAATAAAGGAATAAGTTATACATAAAAGCATATATTTTGTTTTATAAATATGACTCCACTTAATTTTTGTTTATGAAAGATCTAGGGAGTTCAAAGTAGGGCAATACAAAGGAGAAATACACATGCAATAAATCCTGAAGTATTTTGAGGTATGTACTTGCTATGACTTTTATGATGTGCTTGACATTTTCCTTCTGCCCAGCAACAGTTTGTTACAGCCTCTACCACAAGAAAGGCTGCCTGGGAGACATTATCAGGTGCTAGAAGTGCTACTGCTGAAAGATGTTATCTGCAGATATTGCTTACATTTTCTCCCTTTATCTATGTTTTCCTCCTCTGTTCACCCTGGGGGAAGATAGAAAATGGATTAAAATTGATTGAGTTAATGAGTTTTGAAAGAAGTGCTGAAATGTACATTTTCCATAAAAACACAAATGAAATGCATGCTGGCTACAGTCTATCAAGGGACTCTGAAGGTAGAAAAGTTCAGATGCAGTATTTTTCCTTGATTATTGCAGAAGAAAAAGATCACGCATCTCATCTGTGGCACCTTTCATTGTGAAGTCTAAAAACTTCTTACAAACACTAATGACTGAAGAAGCGAAGTTTAAATGGGCACTTCAGAGTGACTATTTATCTTTTCCAGCGGGAACATCTGAGATGCCCAAAACCTATAAGCCTTGGTCCCATGCGGGGAGCTTTTGGCAAGGATAGGGTTACAATCTACTCCTGTCACTATCCCTGGTTCCCAGCAAAGGTTTTTCCATCTTTAAAGATTGGACTGATCCACTAGGCATCTGTACCTTTTAAAGTTCAGTGCTCAGCAGCGTCCCAGACCACCTCGAGAGTACAGATCCATCAAGGAGGTTCCAACATCCAATCAAGCAAAGCTCTGAGCAGCCTGGTGTGATGCCAGAGCCGGCCTTGCTTTGGATGGGAAGCAGGACCAGAGTCTTCTCAGAGGCCAGAGATGGCAGTGGAGGCCATCCCTCTCCTTGCCAGCAGTGGGTGCAGAGCTGGCTGGGTGCCATAGGCACAAAGTATCAGTCTCTGCACTGCTGCTCTTTTCTCTGGCTGCCTGATTTGGAGGCAAGGTCAAGAAAAAAGAGATGAGGTGACTCTTTAGGCAATTCGTCTCAGATACAGTTATCCTACAATTGGATAGGCATAGTCCAGGGCAGGGCAACCTCAGCTGATTTTTCAGCATTGGGCTACTCTTACATTCTGTCCCTCTTTATTGGTCTATAAAAGCCTGTTAAATTAGGCTTGCTTACTCTTCATTCCTAGAGTTATTATTAAATTGCTATATAATGTATCTTTAATGTGTTATTTAAAAAGAAGGGCAGAGATGAGCTCAGAATAAATGCAGGGTAGGAATGTTTTTTTCCAACCCAAATATTTGTGTTTCTGGTTGCTTTTACTCAACATGAGCCAGCAATGTGCCCAAGTGACCAAGAAGGCCAATGGTATCCTGGCCCGCATCAGGAATAGTGTGGTCAGCAGGACTAGAGAAGTTATCATCCCCTTATACTCAGCGCTGGTCAGGCCGCACCTTGAGTACTGTGCCCAGTTCTGGGCCCCTCAGTTTAAGAGAGATGTTGAGATGCTGGAGTGTGTCCAGAGGAGAGCAACAAAGATGGTGAAGGGGCTGGAGAACAAGCCCTGTGAAGAGCGACTGAGGGAGCTGGGGTTGTTCAGCCTGGAGAAGAGGAGGCTCAGGGGAGACCTTATTGCTCTCTATAAGTACTTAAAAGGAGGTTGTAGGCAGGCAGGGGTTGGTCTCTTGTCTCAGGTGACCAGTGACAGAACAAGAGGATGTGGTCTCAAGCTTCATCAGGGGAGGTTTACACTTGATATTAGGAAAAAATTTTCACTGAAAGGGTGATTGGCCAATGGAATGCGCTGCTCAGGGAGGTGGTGGAGTCATCGTCCCTGGAGGTGTTTAAAAACAGATTGGATGAGGCACTTAGTGCCATGGTTTAAATGACAAGTGGGTGCTAGTGTTAGGTCATAGGTTGGACTAGATGATCTCAGAGGTCTTTTCCAACCTTGTGATACTGTGATACTCCTCTACATCAGAGTTGCCTGAAGCTCAGAAAATGAGAGCTGCCAGCATCAGCATCCCCTGAGCCTGGGTCTTGCCATCTCTGGTGGTGACATCTCACATCCTGCCTGGAAAGGGGGCTCTGCAGGAAGACCAGTGCCAAAGGCACTCAGCTGATTACACATGGACTGTGGATTTATGCCACTCATATGCCCCACACGTGCGGTGGCTCCTGACTTCAGTCCATTCACGGAAGGGTGCTGAGCCCCTAGAAAAATAATACCTAGCTGACTGTGTGACAGGAGAGATGGGAGCTGAGTGGGACTCCTGGGCCGAAGCCATCTCTCTACCAGTACCTGGGAGCGAGTTTGAACGTGAACTTAAATTACATATCCCCAAGTGATGTTGAGCACTCCCCTCCCAGGCTACTGGTGACTTTGCAGTAGGGCTGTGTACCTCTTTTAGAGCAGAAACAGCACAACGGATGAGGAAGCCCCCCCATGCCACAGCATTTGGAAGCAGAGAAATAGGGAAGCTTCTTTGGAAAGACCAATATTAAATACATACAATAATTTTCTATTCTCTTAAATTTCTGATATTACAGATCTCTGGCTGTTACTACTAATGAAAGATGACCTATCAATTAGCCTTGACCGTGCCCTGGGATGCTGACCTTTTTTGCTGTTTGTAGCACTTACAACATTAACTTTAGAGGCTTGTATTTTTGACTCACTGAATTTCTATCTGCATTATTAGTCTATTCACGTTTTCCTAGTTATACTAAAAGACGATTATTTCCTCCTCCTCCTTTCCCCACCCAACTGTTGTTGTTTAATTAACCATAACGTGCTTCTCTTCAGTGGGTGTTTGTTTGTAGCTAGATAAATGTCAGTAATATGCTGTAGCGTAAAGTCCTTTAACTGGGAATAGTTAGGTTCTTTTAACTACTACTGCATTTGTGAATAACAAAAACTGCTTTAAAATCTATTTTTTTCTGATGACTTTTCTTAATATTTTAATTATAATTTTAAAAGAATTGGGCATTTCAAATTGGAAGTGAAACATTAATCCCAAACCGAAACCATATGTGATGGGAAAAGATTATGTGCATTTCTTATAATAATTTATCAAGAGGTTTACTTCCCTAGAAACGCAGATCACATCTGCATTTCTCAGCTTTTTATTTTCTGTCTTTTTCTTTCTTATTAAGCCTTTTGAGAAAATGTAAGCAAAATGAGTTCACGACCAGCAAAATACAAAGAACGCAGATATAGCATGCTTCTGTTCAGTTCCTCCAAGATATGTGAAATATCTTGAAAAACAAAGAATTTACTCTGCCATAAGTGCCATTGGAGGACTTTTAAAGCTGGTCCCTGAATGTTTTGTAACCGTTTCTTCAAGACTATTCTGATTTTAATATAGTTCCATACAAGAAATGCCCAATTTCATTTTGCATGTATGCAATGAAATGGATAGTTAATAGATATTTGGGGTATCCTGATATCTGGCCTTTCTTGGTCAGGAGTAGAATAGACTAGGTTTGCTGTTTCTTCCCCTCTCTAATTTGTACATATTTGAGGCAGAAATTCTGGGGCCAGAGCTCAGTCCAGTGCCTAGAATAAAGATTCTCCTGCTTAATGGGAAAAAAAAACAAAGCAGAAAAGGAAATAAAAAAAAAAGCTTGAGAGACAGAGAGGAAGGTTGTAAACCTTGGCAAAGACAGAATGGGATTATAATGGTCTAGGACACTGCACTATGTTTTTCCCTACAGTAAATCAATAGACTTTCCTTTTCAGGCTGCCCAAAGTGCTGCTGGCAGTCTCGTCCGATCACATATGATAATCTTACCTCCTGTGAGTCCCAAAGACTGCTTATGGCAGGCTGAAAGCTGGGCTGAAAGTACAGTCTTAGCCTGAAAAACACCTCCAGACAGTGTGCATTTGTCAGTGTGAATCCAAACCTACATCTGTTTATGCACAATAACAGCCGTGCGTTTCTGTCCCGCCAGGCAGTTAGGATCAGCCCTGGTATGAGCAAAGGTGGAGGGGAGTCAGCTCCTCTCCCAGATGGGATGTGGCCCTGCAGAGGTGCTGAGCTGTGAAGGTGTCTGCCCAAGCCTGGTAGCTGGGTTGCCCTCCACAACAGATGGACCCCTGAGAGCATTACTGGGGCACGGATGGAGCTGGAAACACATCAGATCCTGTGCTGTGTTGGTGGGGTTGGTACTTAGGAAAAGTCAGGGCTGAAGCATCTGAAAGTACAGAGTGTTGCAACGTTACTTTTTTCTTAACTTCTTAAAAACCTGAATTTTCAAGGGTGAGCTTGTTCCTCTTTAGGAATGAAGGCAGCTGCTATAGATCTGCTTATAAGCTGGCAGTCTGTTTCACTGTTGCTTTTTTTTTCTATCTATCTGACTTGGCAGTACTGAAGAGCTGAGGAATACAGGCACCAAAATCAATTTGTTTGAACAAGACATCTCTAATTGTGCTGCAATGCTAATCCAGAGTCATTCCCTGTCACAAAAACATACAGAGGGCATTTCTACCTTACTGAACAGCCACACTTGCAACAATCCATAGCCGTTACAGTGCTTTATGGTGCTACGGGGCCAGACTGCCGGGGAGGTGGCTCAGGGACCTCCCTGTGCTCTACTGAATTACAGAGTCTAGCTTAGCTCCTGTCTTCCCAAATGACTGCTATATTTTGTTAGTATTTTGTATTTTACTTAAATATAGAGTAGTTCTACCAGCAGTATACTAAATCTGGAGGATGTATTGCCTGCATTCTCTTACTTGGGACCCTGTGCCTTTTTTGTGTTTTGACTGATTCCCAGTCTCCATTTTATTACCAGAAGCCACACATTTCTTCTTTAATAAAAGAAGAAATTTCTTTTTCTTAAAAACATAAAATTTAAATGGAGAAAGAACAGGGAACACTAAAACTAAATGATCATTCCCATCATATGGCACAGGAAGAAGCCATGACTTGCCCAGTGCCACCCAGAAAGCACGTGACAGTGCTTGTTGTTGAAGCCAAACCTATCATGTGCTTGTCACAATATCCTTTTTATTTCTCTTTTTTCTTTTTGTTTGTTTACACAGTGGCAATATGTGTATTTTGAACCTGGAGAGGAAAATTGTACTTGTGATTTATCTTGCAACTGTACAGAGCCTGCAAATGCCTATGATTACCTGCCCACACATTTGTTTTTATTGGTTGTGAAAAACTTAGCATGTCTCACGCTACTGTTTAGCATATCTCTAATTTATGGTATTTACTGAGAAAGATCATGGACCTAAAGCTGTGTGAAAGGAAAAGGCATTTACATATGTTGGAATACAACACAAAAGGATTTCCATTGGGAGACAAACTATGTTTTGTACTTCTTATTTCTGTTGAAGCAAGCTATCTGCCTGAAAGAGTTGGGTTTCCTGCAACATAATTTTTGTTACTCCACCAAAAATCTTTTTGAGACTAAGGACATATTGGCTCTAGTTATTTGGATTTTTGTACCATGAGCATGTGTACTCATAGGCATGTTCATGGCCCGTGTGCACAAAACATCTTCATTCAAGAAATCCCTCTCCAGAATCAGGCTGTGCTTTTTTCATAAGCACATACCCAAACCCCACCAAAAACACCAGGCACAATGCGACTGTGCGCAGTTTGGCACTTCCCCAGGCATGTAGGATTGTTGACGTGCCCATCACCCTGGACGTGCACACATATTTCATTAGTGGTAAATCCTTGTGTGCATCTCCAGGGGTGTCCTGGGGGTACCCCTGTGCCCACCCTGGAGTGAAGATTGTAGGCGGGATGTGTGTAAGCCTGGTGCCAGCGTTAGCAGAGCCCTCTTGCTACCACTGCTGTCCAAGGGCTCAGGAGCTCCAGTTGTTGCTGGAAGTGTTTTCATCAACATCACCTCTGGATGTATTTCTTAATGACAATATAGCAGGACAATGTGTAGTAATTTGCTCAAGTACATACATTAACATGACATTTAATTTGACAGCTTTGTGTGTGACTTTCATAAGCTCTGCTACTCTCGTCTCCACTGTTGGTTTTGACCTATTTTGACATAATTTTTTAAGACTTGTAGTTAGACACTAAAGCTTAGCAAGTATGTTAAAATTCATTTTTCCCCAGGATTTTAGAATGGTTTCTCCCAAGGCCAGATCCTGAGCTCCCTATCTTTTTTGTTCTTTTTAGGAAGATTTTTTTTTCGCTAGCTTCCAGCAGAGCAGGGGCTGATGAATCTTTAGGCTGTGTCATACACCATATGCGCAATTTTCTCGCAAAAAAAGAACTCTCCACATTTTACGAGATGAAATGTTGTTATTCCTATCCATGTTATTGTTCACAGACACAAAACCACAAAGGAGATGGGGAAGCAGATGCTGAAAATGTGGAGTAAAACCAGTTCAAGGAAAGTAGTCAGCTTTCTATAGTCCTGAGATCTCTGTAAAAGTATCAAATTAAATGCTAAAATTTCAGCTGGGGTCCTCCTGTTTTTAAAAATACAGTTGGTTGGTTAGAGTTTTCCCAGGCATGGATCCATGCATTGCAAACCTGGGCTCTGTCACCTACTGGGAGCAGCACAAAAGCCACTGCCTTGCCTGTCGGAGTTAAAGGCTGAGCAGCACTGAAGGAGAGCTTTTCTGGGGAAAAGTATGCTACGCAAAGTAAGCTAAAGCAGGAGGCAGCAGCCTCTTTCCAAGACCTCTGGGCTGTTCTGTAACCTTCAGTAGGCAGAGCTTGTTACTCAAGCCAGAGCCAGAAACATTGAATTTTTCCATTGGAAAAATGTTGTTGCCTTCACTGGAGAGCAAAACCCAGGTTTTTTTTTTGCATAGGGCTTTGAATTTTTACATTGCCTTTGCCTTTTCACAAAATACTACATGCCTGTTTACAAAAGTCAGTGCAGTTGCCTTTCTTGAATCACCTTGAAAACAAAGCAAAAATTAATTTGGAATTTGTCTAAATGTCTTTACTTTTTGAAACTCCTTTCCTTATCTTTACTGAAGTTACAGAAAAATGTATTTGAACTCAAAGTTTATTTTTGATGATCAGATTCCACACACGGAAGCAGGAAGAGATCCATTAAAGCGAGTGAGATGGTGGGGTGTCACAGAAGTGATGTTCACAGATAGGTTTTTAAGAGAGTCACTACCTTCTCATATTTGAAAGAGAGCTTCAGTCACTGAATAATGTGATACAATCTGTCTTTTCCCAGCATCTTTGCACCCATAGACAGCAGACAGAGGGGAGGGAAGGAGGGGAGGGAAGGAAGGAGGGGAGGGAAGGAAGGAGGGGAGAAGGGGAGGAAGGGAGATGGGAAGGAAGGGAGGAGGGAAGGAGGGAAGGGAGGAGGAAAGGGAGGAAGGGAGGAGGGAAGGAAGGGAGGAGAGAAGGGAGGAAGGGAGGAGGGAAGGGAGGAAGGGAGGAAGGGAGGAAGGGAGGAAGGGAGGAAGGGAGGAAGGGAGGAAGGGAGGAAGGGAGGAAGGAAGGAAGGAAGGAAGGAAGGAAGGAAGGAAGGAAGGAAGGAAGGAAGGAAGGAAGGAAGGAAGGAAGGAAGGAAGGAAGGAAGGAAGGAAGGAAGGAAGGAAGGAAGGAAGGAAGGAAGGAAGGAAGGAAGGAAGGAAGGAAGGAAGGAAGGAAGGAAGGAAGGAAGGAAGGAAGGAAGACATTTTAAAATTAGATGTCCTTGAAAAAATGTGTAATTGAAAACATTGGTTTAAATAGTTCAGTGAATGCTGCTGCAATACTAAAAGTAGGGCATGAAAGAGAAGCACACTACCTATGTGCATAAAGTCGATGCACCTCCTGACTGACTTATTGCCACATTCCAGTATAGATTATGTATATTTGGGGGTACTACCTTGAATCATCTTTCTTCTGGGGGCTGTTCTTTTATTAGTAGGTGAAATAACAGTTATATTACATAGAGCACAAAAGAAATTTCTCTCTCAAATTAGCTAGTCTGTTCAAATGTCACTAGTGTCCCATAGTCTCAACTGCAGAGTTTTCCCTGGGAGGTGGGAGCCTCAGGTCACCCCTGCTACAGAGCAAAGCCCTGTGCTGTGCCACTGCAGCACCAAGGATGGGCATGTCTTCATTCCATGTGCACACACGCATGCACGCACGCATGCTGTTATCACTCATCTTCCTTCTTGGCAGAGGAAGCAGATTCAGGCATCAGGCACATCACCCTGCGAGCCTACTTGCTCTGGTTTTGCATATATAGTCTGTCTTGTTGAGTGGGTACTTCATAATTTTAAGTAAGGATGTCGGCTAACTGGTGTGATGCTCTTTATGAGGGATTCTTGTACCTCATCACTCTTGAAGAAAAGAGTTCTACTCGGTGTCAATAAGAGTGACAATATACATTTTTTCAGACATAATTGTCTAAAGGAGCATCAATCTAAACTAGAAGACTTCATCGACAGATGCAACATAATCGTGTCTGTCTGCATGATTAAAAGCCTACATGATACAGACTGTATCTATTATCTTTAGGCATGTTAGTTATGCTTTTGTCCTCATTATTTAAGGATTTAAATATGGAGAAGACAAATGAGTTTGGAAATCCCTATGAGACTGCTATTCTTAGCTTCTTTTCTTGGGTCTGCCACAGATGACCTTGATCAAATGCTTAACACATCAGAAATGGTTACTCTGTGTAAATTAGTGGTAATAGATTTCTCTGTCCTTTCACTTGCAGTTCCTATTTTAAGTGGATGGGAAGTGTCATCTGCTTTCTTTGGTTTTATATTTTACTCACGAGCAGTGCTTAGCATAATGTGACCTGACTTCAGCTGACGTCTTTGGTAGTCTTATACCACTATTAAGAATGAGGATTGGGCATTTCAGTTTAAATAATATAATAAAAGATAAGTGATTGAAAACATAATATGAGTGACAACAGCATTTTTAAACAGTTTTTTTGTGCATAAATATCTTAATAAAAAGTTGTAAATTTCTCAGCTGGAGCACTCTGCAGGTTTAAAGTGTCAGAGTTCTAAGAGGCTGTTATCAATCATCATCTTTCTGACTTAGCCAAAATAAGATAGAAAATCTCAAGAGGAATCTCATTTCCTTGAAATTCATAGACCAGTTTTTCAGCCTCTGAGAGTTTATGAGAAACCATATGCCTATCAATAATTACTACTACAAGACTTTTATAAAACTGCAGAAGTCTACAGCACCCCATTGGCTATTTATGGTTCTTTCTTGGGTCATTTGTTTAGTTGTGAGATAAAGTTTTGTCTCACCTGTTTTTATATTAGTGGAAAAAAATTATTTGACATCCCCACTTTTATTCCTGCATGGTGGTGTAGCAGACTTGTTTGATTTCTCAATAGTGAGGTACTCAAAGATTAACTTGGTACATGGTGCTAGATATGAAAAGGGCAGGGTTTCAGTAAAGGTGAAGAGTTTGGCTTGTAACTGTTCAAAAACATGCTGCACACATCTGGCCTTGTAGCTGCAATATATTTTGTAATCAAAACTAAGGCTGAAATGCCTTCTTTGGGAAAGTACAGATAGGTTCTTCCATATATTGTTTTTCAGAAGCAGATTGAGGCTGATGTTATCTTCCTTCTTTCCTATGGACCTTCCTTAGTTCACAGGATTAGATTTCTGACCCAGGAAACCTATTTCTTTTCCTACATCTGCTATTGATCTAATCAACAGCAACAAAACCCCACAATATTCCATGGATAACCCTTAAGAAACCACTATCATTCCTAATTCTCTCCTAGAAGGGGATCACCCTGAGACATTTAGGATTCTCTTTGATTGGAGGAATTAAAGATCAGCCACTGTCAGGAATACATGAATATCTGCATCTCTGCTTTGGTGCAGGGAAACTAAACGACCTTCCAATTTAATTTTCTGGCCTCCCTATACAGCACTGCAATATGTCTAGAAAGAGCAGAAAACATTCCACATATATATCACATTATTGTGCTCTTTTTTTCAATAATACTGGAAAGGTCAGATTTGAGGGGAAAATCCTCATGGAATCCTTAACTGCCGTGTTGCTGTTGATACATTAATCTTCTATATTTTTTTAAAGATCATGACAAAGCAAAAAGAAGAAAAGTAAAAACAGGTGTACAGCAGTTGCATGAGGAAACTTGGCCAGCTGTTTCACCAAAAGCAGAAATTTGAGCTCTTGCACAGCACAGAGAGGAATAGTCTTACCATGCAGAACTGATTCATAGATAGGAAATGCGTAATTATACTTGGAATCACCTGGAAGTACATAGAACCACTGCAGTAAGGATAATAGGATTAGGTCAACAAGCTTAAAGCCAAGCATGTAGAGGAACAAATGCAAACAGGTTCTTGTATGCATGTGAAAAAAAAAGTTTCTCTCCTTTCCACTGGTGTTATAATGTTTCTTCGAATGGAATAGCTACGAGTCACTCTGACAGGCAATTTAGAATAGATTGTCCCCATCTGATTTATCAATTCAGGGTCTAAACCTAACCTCAGAAACCCTTATGTTTCTTTTTTTCTAGTTTCAAATGAAGAGTAATACTGCACATGAACTAGTATGGTAAGTTGCTACTTACAGAGGCGATGATTTCTTAAAGAAATGTAATAGTCCAGTCATTTATTTTTTAAAAAAACCCACTCCGGCTAAATTGAATAAACACTGTTCATCTGTTAATATTAAGAACGACATTTCTAGCTGCTATTTTGGCTCTGTATCAGCATCATCATTTATTAGCATTTTGAAATAACACCGTAGAAAGGATGATGCTCAAATCTGTACCTAAAAATCCACAAAAGTCTTCCTGCAGAGAATCTCAGAAGTGAAGAAGGATGTAGAAGTAGAAAGGATGCTTAGTCAGCAGACAAGACTTACACAGTAAGTTCAACACATTTTACTCACTTTATAAGCATTTTGTATAAGTTTGTTTGTTGACAACTGGCTGTTGTTGGTTGACGACTGGCTGAGTATGAGCCAGCAGTGTGCCCAGGTGGCCAAGAAGGCCAATGACATCTTGGCCTGTATCAAAAACAGTGTGGCCAGCAGGACAAGGGAGGTGATAGTACCCCTGTACTTGGCACTGGTGAGGCCACGCCAAACTGTATTCAGTTCTGGACCCCTCACTGCAATAAGGACATTGAGGTGTTGGAGCGCGTCCAGAGAAGGGCAACGAGGCTGGTGAAGGGGCTGGAGAACAAGCCCTGTGAGGAGTGGCTGAGGGAACTGGGGTTGTTTAGCTTGGAGAAGAGGAAGCTGAGGGGAGACCTCATTGCTGTCTATGGCTGCCTGAAAGAAAGCTGTAACAGAGCGAGTGTTGATCTCTTCTCACAAGTGACAAGGTGATAGGACAAGGGGAAATGGCCATAAGTTGCGCCAGGGGAGGTTCAGACTGGATGGAATTTCTTTATCGAAAAGGTAGTCAGGCACTGGCACAGCTGCCCAGGGAGGTGGTTGAGTCACCATCCTTGGAGGTGTTTGAAAAATGGGTAGATGAATTTTTGAAGGACATGGTTTAGCAGAAGATGGGTACAGTAGGACTCAGTGATCTCAAAGGTCTTTTCCAACCAGAAGATTCTATGATTCTGTGATCAAATGTCACATTTTAAGTCTATGCTAAATCATCAAATAGTTCTTTTCAGAATATCAGCAATTTGTTGGACAAATATTCTGCCAAATAATAGTTAATCAATTGTAAATAGAATGCAGATTTCAGGTAAAAAATGGGGAAATTGTTAACAGCAGGTAAATGTAGATATTTTCACAGAAATTCACTTCATACACTTGCCTTGGCTGATTTAAACTGGGCAAAGCTCTGATATAAACGATTTTAGAAGCAGGGATTATACTCAAAAGTCATATTTGATCTTATTAGAATGACAGTACTCTTAGTAGTTCTCCCCAGTAGTTCCTTGCTATGTAAAATCAGCCTCTTTGCAGATCCATGTCACAGACTTAATGAATAGAGTGGGTCAAACTTTGAGAAATCAAAATAGTTGTGTAGTTAACATAACCCTGGATTTCCTCACGTATTTTTTGTAGGATGGAGAATGGCATGTAAGGAGTTGTGTGTGTTCTCTGGTTCTGTCAAAATATAGCTCTTGGACTTTTAGCAAAACGAGCTCTCCTCTCATTTGCACAGAGATTAGGGGGTTTGAGAATTGCCTCCTTTTCCTTCTTCCCTATCTCTTGCCATTGAGCCTGCTCCTTTCTCCTGCATTTCTCCATCATTTCATCTTTATCGAGATTGTTTACTTTTCACTCTGTCAGTTTTCTTCACAGCCCATTCCCCTCATGTGCAGATGTAGGATTTTCTCTTCCCACACAGCGCCTTCCCTCCCATATTTCTCCCCAATTATTTCTCTTGTTGAAGTGCATCTTGCTCACAATCTTTTAAATGTCTTTGCCTTTTTCCTGCAGATCTTCATTCAGGACTACAGCTTCTTTGATTCCCTGAATCTTTTAGGCAGACCAGGCCACCTGTCCAGGGATTTTCCATCAGCATGGCATTCCAAGCCCAGCCCTGCTGGTGGGAGCTTCATGGAGCACCCTGGAGCTTCTGGCTCCAGTTACACCATCCTGCAAGTGCTGTCTCAGGGGAGCCAAATCATCAAAGCCACCCCAGGAATCAAAGAGAAAATGGTTTCAGTCCAGGACTGGGGAGACACAGGAAGGGAAACCTAGCCACCAACCACCACAAGGAAGCAAGATGAAGGCTGAGTGAGAAGTACCCTGTTAAGCCATCTTTGTCCAAGGTTTTCACCCCATTTATTTTCCTATTATTGGATTTTTCTGAGGGAGCTCACTTTTAATTGGGAACACACATTGCTTTCTGGTGTGATGGCCGTGCAGCGTGGGAGTCCCTTGATACGCTCATTTCGTCTTGTCTGACATTTTCCACTCAGCCATGCTGACTCTGGTCACGTCTTCTTTCCCTTTGCAGCTCTGCTCAGCACTTTGCACCTCCACTTCTCAATGGCAAGCCTATTTCTGATCACGTTAAGGAAAACTCCCATGCCCTCCGGTGGGTGTTGCAGTCATAGTATCTGTTCAGTTAATTTTTCCTGCCATATTTGTGCCCCATCACTGCATTCTGAACCTCTGCTATGCTTCGGACTTGCTCTTTCTTACCTGTAATTCGTAGTTGTTACTTAGTCATCAGCAGAAGCCACTTCTATTTCAGCCCATTAATGTAATGTAAATAGTCAGGATCAAAGTATTTGCTGATGTATGTCATCCATGCTTTGTAGCACTTCAGAGACTGATCATCTTTTCCTGTTGATCAGGGGAATTTACAGCATGCTACAAGCATTGCACTGCTGTGTACAAATATATAAATAGAGCATGTTCTGGCACAGCTCTGGCTGGTTCTGTTACGTGCTCCCTCTCCTTGGATTGGGTCCTGCCCCCCTCTACAGAGCCCTGGGGAGTGGCATGTGGTGGGACCAGGGCTGGTGGTCCTGAGGTGAGCCCTTCCCCAGGCCCTCTGGGTGCTGGCAGGCATGGTGCCCAGCTCAGGATCACAGTATCACAGTATCACAAGGTTGGAAAGGACCACCGAGATCATCGAGTCCAACCTATAACCCAACACTAACACCAACACTAACATCATCATCTAAACCATGGCACTCGGTGCCTCATCCAGTCTCCCCTTAAACACCTCCAGGGTTGGCGACTCCACCACCTCCCTGGGCAGCGCATTACATTGGCCAATCACCCTTTCAGTGAAGAACTTTTTCCTAACATCAAGTCTAAACTTTCCCTGACGAAGCTTGAGTCCATGCCCTCTAGTTCTGTCACTGGTCACCTGAGAGAAGAGACGAATCCCTGCCTGACTACAACCTCCTTTTAGGCAGTTGTAGAGAGCAATGAGGCCTCCCCTGAGCCTCCTCTTCTTCAGACTAAACAGCCCCAACTTCCTCAGTTGTTCCTCATAGGGCTTGTGCTCCAGCCCCTTCACCATCTTTGTTGCCCTCCTCTGGACACACTCCAGCATCCCGACATCTTTCCCAAACTGGGGGGCCCAGAACTGTACACAGTATTCAAGATGAGGCCTGACCAGTGCCGTGTAGGATATTCAGGTAACTGTGTTTGAGGTACATGTCTTGGAGGGGGGATTGCTTCACTTCCATAATGGCATTTTGGAGTGGCAGACATAAGGAAAAGTAGAGGCCCAGGAGTTTGCTAGGTGCAGTGATGCTCTAACAGGTCCGCATGCCATCTGTTCCAGGCCAGCATGGGACAGACATATGTCCCATCTAGACACCCTTCACCATATAGAAACAATTTATATTTCACTTATGAGACTTAGCTACCCACCTGCCTGAAATCTACTACATTTAAATCTTATGGATGAATTTCAAGTAATTAAAGTTACGTAAGCCTTGATAGAAATTGGTACTGGGCGTGGGTCTGTCCTGCAAAATAGAGTCAAATGCAGAAACAAACAATCAAGCTGGTGCCTCTGCATAATGCAGCGCAGTCTAGATATATTAGATCAGGAATTGCCTCCAGTTGTGGTGCTAGTGTGTTCTCTAGTGACATGGGCATCCTCGTCCAGTATCCCCATTGAACAACACTGCCTTGGTAGGTCCATTACTTCACAAGAAAACCCACAAGCAAAAGCCCCTCCCAACCTCACTATCTTCTACTCTAAACTCTTGCTATGAATATTTGCATTTACTATGACATTTGCTGCAGAGGTAGACAACTGTGGGCATGTTTTTCCAGCTTTTAATTGTTTTTGTTTTGTTTTTTTTTTAAAGTCACGCATGTGAGCTAGATATATTGGTGATATGCTGGTAGCTATCTGCAGAGACAAAGCTGAAAGCAGGATACATAGTAATATTCCTCCTGTTGATTGTTACTTATAATTAGTTCTCATTAAAATAAATAAAAGGAAAACAGAACAAAAGAACAAATTTTTACTGAATTTAGCCCTTAAATAATTGTCAAATAGGTCATGCTAGTAAGGAATTAATATAAAATAATTTTATTTTGAAAATAAGAATGGTCACTAACTACTGCTGTCAGGGATTGTCATCCAGCTCACTTTTCTTCACAGAGAAGCAAGTTTAGACCCTTAAAATACCAGTGTGCTAGCTCTGGGATATACAGGCAAGTTTTGTGCAGGTTTGTGGAGCTGTATCTTGCGTGTTAAGAGCAGAAATTGGAAAAGATAATTTAGCCATCAATATTTGGACAAGTTTGCTGTCTTTAATTATTCAGATAAAGCCTTCTATCTGACTTCATAACACTGTGCTATCTGAGTGCCTTTTAAAAGGATTGCAGTTATTGAGCTACAGATATGCAGTGATATGAATAGATAACTTAGATGTCTCATGGATAGCAAAGATCGCCGTGCGGGGCTCAGTCTGACTGGGGAACCGTTTCATGTGAAGATAAGTATTAGTTTGGGAAAAGTAGAGACAGTGACAGCATGCCAGAAAAGCTTCCTCAAGTCTCAGAGCATTCCCTGGAGGTAATCAGACTGATTTAATAATCATAGAAAGATTATTTAATCTATCATCAACCTGGGTTTTAATTTTTTGAAGCTAAGTAATTATCGATTTATTTTGACAAATAAAGCTCCTAAAGCAGAAAACAAGCATGATTGTAAGAAAAGCTGTCATTTATGGAGACTTAATATGGTGACATCTTTTTGACAGCAGAAGCTCCTGTCAAACACATGTGAAGCTTCATCCTTGTGCTTTCTTTCCTCTCAAAAGCAGTAGAACTACTTAATTTTCTTGTCCTGGTGAAGACATAGATTCATGCGTGCATAGAATGTTTATTAAAAATAAATGGCAGCCTACTCAACATCTCTGAGTGTGAAATCCTCTGGAAGGATTTGCAGGATGCAGATGTTATCCCCATCCTCTTGCCCAGGTCCACAGGAGACTGATACCCAGCCTTTGCCTTCTGGGAAGGCCATTAATCTGACATGCAATCTGATTGAATGAAACGGGGTAAATCCCTGTTGGATAACAAAATGCTAGATTAGCAGTTAGGAAACCTTGTGATTAGAGAGATTAACTGCTAAGACATCATTCTTTCAGATGTAAAACCTCCATTTTCATTTAGAGCTGGTAGTCCATGAAAAACTACTGCACTAGCAATTAGGAAACTGTAAACGTGCTGACCTGCAGAAGGGTGATTGAAGCTTAAGATAATTTTGGTAGGAGTATTTCTTGCTGTTTGCTTGCTAGGCAACCCATTTTTCTTTCTCTGGACATGAGGCTTTACGTTCTGAAAAGAGGAAAGGGGATTCAGAAAAGGGAATTCAGTGCTGGCTATCACAAGGAGCAAAAGTTCCTCTCTTTGGCTTTATTATTTAATTAGGCATAAGACAATAACTTTTAAGAAAGGATGTGGCTGTCATGATCAAAGAGTTCTCCACAATTTTCTGAGCTGCCTGCTGGAAATCTACCACTGGATATTAAAGGTCACAGTCTTCTCTTGTGGCACTTGCAAAAGATATAACCTAAAACCTAACTGTTGAAATATAAACCCTTAATTTAGTTGGCTAGTTTAATTCAGAATAAACATGATATTTACTGTTTGCTTTGAGATGAAAATCAGGAGCTTTAGAAAACATACTATAAGTATTTTTCCAGACATTGCTGCACCTCTTTTGATGTGCCAGGTGAGAGTTAAGCACTCTACAGCTCTAAACACAAGTGCATAAAACCTGAAAGCGTGGTAACTACTAAATCAAAGGGAAATGCTAATATTTTGTAGAAAGCCGAACTGAAAGCTTTTGGGGATTCCTGTGTTTATACCAAATCTCCTTTTACTATAGAATAAAGATGATTGAAATACAAAAACAGGGAATGCAGACTGGGAAAAAAAAACCCAAACTTCAGAGGGTATTCATTAGGGACACACTTAACAGTCAGCATTAGATGTGATTTCTAGTGTTTCTCCTTTTCCAGAGGCATGCTAGATAAGTAATTAGAATTAAGTTAAATCACACTCAGAGGTGTCATTTTGGGGTACCCCTCCCCAACAACAATAACCTGGATTTAAGCAACTGCTTTTGAATATTCTACTGGGACCTAATTGTATGTTTGGGCTTCTAAATTCTTTAAGCAGCACAGTCATAACTTGATTTAACAAACAGAGATTTTTTGCTACATAACTTTCCGTGGCTCAGTCCCACTGAAACCATGACATCTTTTTCCCTTCACACACAGGATGATTAAGGGCTCATGTGGTGTGACTAAAGCACTCTGGACATCACTCAGAGCAGTTTCTCTAGTCAGTATCTTCAGCAGCATGGTGCTGTGTGCATGAATAAAAGCCTGTGGGGAGAAGTTTCAACTCCATCTGTGGATAATTCATTAAAAATTTTCCACTGTCACTGTTTGGGAACCAATGAATTCATGACCAGCTTGCCAGAGCAAAGCTTTACAAATCTTTATCATCTCCATTGCCATTCTGCAACAAACAGGAACAAGTCTTCCAATACGTGGGTTTTATCTCTCTGCTTGTGCTAGTCTGCTGTAGCCTTTCACGCAGTTAAAATATCATCCACAGTGCTCTCATTTTGTCCTGCCTCACTGTTTTTTGAGATCAGAATATTTCCTTAGCATTGTCATTTTCAGGAAAAAGATGGTAGACAGCTCTAGGATGGATAACTATATTTGTTCTTTGGGTATCCTTAGAAATCACTTGAAAACATCTTAACACTTCTGCAGCAGAGCTGTTCTTTTCAGAAAACAGAGAATACTTCTGCTGCAGAAACATGCTTTGCAGCAGAAAACTAAGCACAAAAACCACAAAGAAATCCAGACACGGGAGCTTTTTTTTTTTTTCCTTTTACTTTGTAGAAAACCTAGTACTGAAGGAGGAAAAAAACCCAAAATCTAGGTTTCTTACAAGGTCTCCTTTATTACATATTTATAACTAACAGAATCTGATGTCAGTTATGAGCAGAACCCAAAGGAGGTAAAATGGGTCAACTGATGAGTAATTGGGTTATTTGACATAATTACTACGCTGTATGATGACTCACCAGGCTGGAGCTCATCTGGAAGCTGAGGATAGTGCAGACCCAGTAACCTTGTAAATGTTCCTTAACCTGCTCCTCAGCAAAGCTCAGTAGCATCCCAGCTTCTAACACTTTACCCATCCCTGTAATTGTCCTTGCAGTTTGTAAGGTAGAGTCCTCCCTGCTCTAAGTGTTCAGGGGCTATCAATAACAAGATCCCCATTTCTACAACAGATGCTCAAGTGCACTTGTGGGCAAAGGTGCTACAGAGGCAGGACTGCCATGGCAACCTCTCGCTCCCTGTTTGGCTGCCCCAGTGTTGTGTGCCTGCAGCTTCTGACACTGTATTTCTCTAAAATATGTGAAACTGCCACAATCAGGCATACCATTACCTCTCTCCTTTAAATTTTGTCTCCAGTCCATTAGTGAAGGCTGGGGCCCAAGGGTATACGAGCTTGCATGCAGAGATGAGCAGCTACTCTGGTCTGGAAGAGAGGTGAAGCAGGGAGTGAGACCTCCCAGGAGACTCCCAGCACTGCTTCACCCATGCACACTGTTTCTAGTCCCTAGGAGCATGTGTGGGACAATCAGCACTAGGACCTTTCCAAAAGGTGACTCCTACTTGTTGATGGGCTGCGAAATAGGACATCCAAGGGGATACAACATGCACCTCTAGTAATCCAAAGCCCTGTAAGATCTAGCTTTTTGTGGTGATGGTAGGAGACAACACTGTGCACTGAAGCAGGATGGTTGTAAACTAGCAGAGTCCTATGGGCAAGCCCAGCCCTGTTCCTAGGGAGGAGTTGGTGAATTGCCTGGGGAAGGAGAGGTGGATTGCAGACATATGGCTTTCCCCATTTGCCAACAGCACAGCAAACCAGGGCAGGAACTTGGCAGCTGGCCATGATTACCTGGAAGTGAGCTTGAGTCCCCAGAGTGGGAGAGAACCAGAAAGGACACCAGCAGCCACTTACTTTCCAGCTGCAGTCAGTTTGCTGATTGCATTTCCCTACACAGGGTAAGGTTTCTGCTTGCCATCTCCCTGCAGAGCCTCTGTCCTGAGCTGCACTAAGGGAGGAAGAGCTTCAGGCTTCATGGAAGTCCAGCTCCTGGAAAATGTATCCAAGCTCCCCTGCATTTTCAAAAGCCTTGACCAAAGACATGTAACACATCACAAGAGGTAGGCCTCTCTGAAGCAAAATAACTAGCAGCTTCCAAACAGCAGCTTCTCTGAAACCACTGGGGAGACAAGAAGCTTTACGGGCTGCTGCACACTTTCATGCATTTCAGAGCAGAGGAGTGAAGTGTTATCTGATTCAGGTCTTTCTGTAATTGTGATTCATTAGGATAACCACAGGATTGGATGAGTAGCAGCTGTGTGCTCCTGCTGGGCTTGTGTCAGTGCTCTCAGCTGGTATAGGAAACATATGGCTGCACTGGATAGTTCAAGATTTTTTCCTCGTTTTGTAGTGTCTTTACAGTATATTTGTTGGCCTCTGCAGCACTGAAGGTGCTGTTGTAAGCAGCCTCTAAATGACTTGAGGGCATGATCGGTATAATGTTTTACCTATCCTGCCTGAGCAGGATTGCCCATGTGCTCTTGGCAGTGCACAGCTTCTACAGAGACCCACATAGCTACGGGATGCGCTGACAAAGCCTCTCTTACCTAGGGAACCATTTCTTCTCCATCAGGAGAGGAAGACTAAGGACATTTAGTCCTTACTGAGGATATCTATAACTTTCGTATTACTCAGAGTCAGTCTGGAAATCCAGCCTTCGCCCAGACCTCGGTTTGTGTGAGGCTTCTCTGTGTCACCGACTCTGAGCCCGCATGTGGCTCTGGGCCATACATACGCACTACAAATGGGTTGCCCAAGTGTAGGTCTCATCTTCTGGGCTCTGCGACTGCTATCAAAATCTAGAAATGCAAAGAAGATCTTAATTTCTTACACTGATACCTTTACGTTAACAGAGTTTGAATTTGGGGGAAGTGATGAGAGGCAAACAGAAGTGTGGTTCAAGTCAGAGTTCATCAGCAGGCAAAACTATGCATCTTTATCAATCCACAGGGCTAAAACAAAATTGCAGTTGTTTGACAGCTGTAAGTGATATATCTCTAAATAGTGGCAGTTCTGATCACTGAGAAATCCTGGCTCCCACAGGCTTGACAGAGAATAATTAAGGGGCAAGCTCAGAAGTCAATAAATGCCCCACAGGATTACAAGTTCACAGCAGACCCACTATGACAAAAGGCCTCAAAATGTAGTAAGCTGATTCTCATTTGTTCTGCAGTATCTTATCAATCATGTTACTGGACTGGGATAGGAGCACACAGCTTAAACTGTTGTATTTTTCCAGTATTCCTTCTTTTCTACTGAGCCTGTCATCCCACTTTCTCAAGAAAGTTAAGTGATGTTAAATAACCTTTACTAAACCCGCAGACAGGTGGTGGGTAGCTGTACGGAGAGACCATCTGGCACTAAAATAAGGCCATTTCAGGAACAAAATGCATTAAAGCCATTTAAAGCATGCATCAATACTGTATTTCTCTTTTATAAACTGTGAGAATGCATGCCTGCTAGTGCCAAGACAGAGATCTGATGAAGACATTGGCTTTCCTAATGTGTAATATCTAATCAGGCTTCTTTGCTACCGCATGCTGCCACACAGGAAAAGAAGCAAGAAAATAATATTGGTTGGGACACTGTGAAAAGGTCGCAGTAATCATATAAGCTACTATATTGAAATGTAAGATTGCCCTGTGCTTGTCCCTCCTCTCTCAAGACAAGGTAGCTTTCTCAGTCACGAAGTGAATTTACAAGTAGCATCTGAAGCTAAGGAAAATGTTTCTAGTGACACAGCTTGATTTGCAGGAAGGAAGATGCTTTAGAAAACGATTTGGTTTTGCTTTAAATATGTCTATATACAGAAAACATGGAGAGTAACATGGCTGTGAGTATAGCAGACACAGTGGACTGCATGTGCACAAACGCGTGGAGAAAGGACTTGTCTAAGCGGCATACGAGCAGCCTAGCCAGTGGCTTAAACACATTTGGAGGAAAGTAGAGAAGGTCACAATTCTGAGTCATACAGCAGCTGGCCAATTCCTTAAGTATCGGTGAGATCTAAGTGTATCCCTAAGCATTTTCCATAGCTACAATTTTAGCTAGCTGAAATAAGAAATATTCTGTTGAATTAAGGTGGGAGGCACAGTGGTCTTAAGTTCTCCACAGGTCTGTAGGTGCTCTGAGCTGTGCTCATGCCAAGGCTGGGGGGGAGCATGGGGACACATCGGGTGTCTAGGGAGTGACCCCCACTGTGCAGTGGGTCACTGCTGACCTGAGGTGAGAGCAAGAACTGGGAGCGTGTGTCCTTTGAGGTTCTTTGCAATCTCATTTTAATCCTTTCCATAGTTTCTTTGAAGGAGGTCAATTACCGTGAGTGCCAGAGGCTACCAAAGTGGTGCTGTACTGCTGATTTTATACATATATATACGTATGTATATAATGACTGACAAAGAAAATCTTGCCTGGAGGCAACAGATCAGACTGACAGGGTGATTTGTCTGTAGATACTAAATGTCAGGGGAGAAAGCAGAGCTATGAGTTAGGCTGGTGGTCTGTGGCTGCATGGAGGTTTTAGGGAACCCACATTTCATGGAGTACTTCACACCTCAAATCCACCCAGTCTTTCGGGAAAAATTATCTTGAAGTGGGATTTGGGGGATTTTATAAACAGTTACCAGCCTGCTTTCAAGGAGCTGTGAGGGAAGGGCAAAGCTACCCATCATGACATGCTGCTTTATGAAATCATAGCAGGTTAACTAGTTCCTTTGCAGCAAGTATAGTTTTTTAAGCTTAACACAGAATCTTACTGATATGCTGTGTCTTTTTCAAGCTACTAAAAAGGAAAAAGGGAAATCAAATAATAATCAAATATGCTTTATTTATTGTTTTCCCACTGTGATGTATTTCTTCCCAGACAGCAAAGAGAGCTTCACTTTTTTTTTTTTCCCAGCACCTTTTTATTAGTGGTAGACCATTAATACTGATGGGAAAGTAGATATGTAAAAAATTACCAAAGTACTGTCTCTTAGTTTAAAGAAAACATTAGTAAATTTGCAAAAAACTGAACCTGGAGCTCTTTAACATCAAAGTTTAAGCCAAAGAGGAGTGTTTATTTAAAAATATAATATAAAAAAGGGCTTTATCATCAATATTTTATTACTTTGAATTTAGTAATTTAAAAATATTTTAGCTGAAGGCTGTGGATGGTAGGACAATAGAGTTACAAAGACTGAAAAATAATAACATGCTTTTCAATCCTGGTATTAGAACAGTGCTGGTGGACTGAATGCCCTGTTTGTAACTTGATGATCACATAAATAAATGAAACTACCTTTGGAAGTATGATAAAACCTTTTTATAAGATTCTCTATAAGCTCTCATGACCAGGGGCTAGTTTTCTTAATGTGTCATTGCAGTATATAGCAGAATAAACTTCCCAAAAGCAAGCGCTGGTGTTAGAGTTTCCTACTATACTCACTTTAAAAAAGACTCTTTTCCTTCCTTTCCCAAAGGCTGAGTGCTTTGAACCTCCTCCGAGAAACTCCTGGAGCATAGATTCAGAAGAGATGCTGGAAAACAGCAATAATAATTTCTATCTTTAAAGGAAGGAAAAGGGTCAGCTTTACTTCAATTGTCCGGCAAAGAGTTGCATGAAATAACTATTTTGTAAGTAATTGGTAGGAAATGTACAAGAGTTAATATGAATCTGTCAAAACCAGGTCTTGTTAGTCTGATGAATTTCCCTCATTAATAGCTTAATGGGTCCTGTGGGTGTGGGATGGCATCCTTGAGAAGCCTTTGATCCTGTCCTGCATGACATTTTCATGAACAAGTAGGGCAATAGGCAAAATGACATATACTGTATAGTAGCAGAAAATGTCATTGACTGTCCTATTAACTCTCAGAGATTCACTGTCAATATTGGGGGAATCTACAAGGGTCTATCCGCCATCTGTGCCTCTTTTATGGAGGTTTTTTTTAGTGAGTACATTTGCTAAATTGGCAGGTATCACCAAACCAGTTCTGGCAACCAGTAGGTCTGGATACAGGCTGATCTGGACAAACAAAACCAAACCAACCAAACAAAAAAACCAACACATCACAAAAGCGTGCAATTCTACATGGTGATGGCCTCTAAACTCAGGCTGAAATCATTATTGCCTGTATCACAGAGGAGTCACCCGACTCAGACAAGGAGATCTCCTCATGAATTGTGTGAGAAGCAGTGTGGCCTTTGAGACACACAGACACATTTTTCTGCCCAAATCAACATGAGTGGAAAAGCAAGTCTAATTTTGAGAATTGTGTTTTGAGAAGAATATGGAGTAATTACAGAGCACCCCGAGGAAAGAGGTGGTAATGACGAGAAGTTTAGAAACCTTGATTCTTGTGGAAAAGCTAAATGAATGGAGGCACCTTCCAATCTGTAATCATACTAAAATGTATGAAGTAGGGCTTTTATAAGCAATATTGTTTGCTGCAGATTGACCTAGCCATGCAGCACAGCATAAAAGCTTGTAAAGAGCAATGGTGTGAGGTGAAGGTCGAGAAGAGATTTCTCCACTCAAAAGCTTTCATATTACATTCTCCTTTTGCAGAGGAAACAGCCATACAAGGGAAAGGCAATCAATGGTAAGCATGAAGTTCCCAGGGGGATTATAAGAATGATAATAAAAACATTTATTGAAGCACCTGGGCAATGAGCATTGTCACAAGCTGAAGCAAATATTGTTGATACAACTCGGGCTCATTTAAGTTTTTCATGTGCTGCAGAGAAAAATAAACAGTAGCTTCAGTCCTCTGGTTCCCTTTTCCTGCCTTGCCTTAGGATTAGAGGTGGTCATACTGGTGGGATTGCCCTGGACAGACTACATCTGTATATATAAGCCAGTGCATAGAGAGGCAGGGGTATAGCTCCCAGATGCTGGGCACAAGGAGCATCCGTCTCCTACATCCACCCCCATCCCTTGAAATGTGGATGTGTGTGAATTTCATCCGTTTTCTTTTGCAGACATCCTCAGACCTAACCAGCTGGCACCAATAAAAGCCCCAGGAACAACAGAATTAATCACAGGGACATCACAGCAATAAATATAAACATGCTTCACCTCACTGCAATATAAAGGAACAGTTTCTGGGGGCTGGGATGGAGGGATCTGTTACTATAATGCATCACTATTCTTCAGACAGAAGTTTCTTTACAAGAAAGACTTAGTATCTCCTTCACTATTAAAGTATTTTGCTGGTGTGGCCAGCCATTGCAAGAAAAGGTTTCAATTTCAGAGCGTTGCCTGCATTCCTATGAGATGCTCTCTTTGTGGTCAAGATTTGTTATAAACTGGCTATTGTTGGCTCTTATTTCTAAGGGATTTTAATTTTGAAGTCAAGAATTGTTTGATTGGTATCAGGAGCTGGAGGAGGCAGCAATGTGATGGTGTCCATGCTGTCTTCCCCTGTTCACTGATCATTGCTTTTGTGATTTTGTTTTTTATTTTTGAACATTTAGCACCTGGAGCCATAGTATTACCTAATAATCATATTTAGAAAAAAAAAATAACCAAAAAGAGAGAAGATAAGGAAAAAGAAGTTTCTCACAGAAAAGAACCCAAAGATTGTTCCTTATCAGAGAAAATATAAATAACACATTATTGGGTACCTTTGTATTTAATACATTTGTTAGTCATTGTTTCTGAGTTAATTTCATGAATTTTTACTTTGGTTGTCTGTATCTCAGTTTCTAAACAATTGCGCTTAGTAGAACCACAATCTTTTCTTCAAAAGGAAAAAATAGTTCCACTCCCAGGTTATTGGAAAAAAGAACCCTGTCTCTTGTTTATTTATTTATTTAGAAAGCACATACAGCGATGCACGGGGAGGGGAAGAGAGATGCAAAACAGGTGAGCATACAAATCCATCTCAAAAGAAATAGTGAGACACTTCCCAGATGATTAGTAGTACATCAGTCTATGTGAGCTTTTAAACTGTTGTACCTCTAGATTAAAAAAAGAAACCACAGAGAATTTCTGAAGAACAAGGTAAATGTCGATATTTCAGAAATCCCACCACAATCAACTTGTAGGCAGCAATGTTTGTGTTTTGTTTTGTTTCGTGATATTTCCTCAAAGGGGTCTCTCTTTTCTCATGCTATGGTTTCTTTCCTCAGTGTCCGCCTCTGATGACAAGTAAGGATACTTGTGAATGAAGATTTCCCCTTCGTTCTTGACCTTTTCTTTAGCTTCTTCTGATGCTTGAGTGAAATTCCAAGCTCCTCCATTATCGCATTGAAAGAAAGACACTGGTGGAAAACGGAAATGGCATTAAACACTTCTCACTTAAGACAGTTTTACCATACCTTTTGCACAAATGGTGAGGTTTAGAAGCAAGGACCTGAGCTCTTACTGGCTGACTCAGAAAGCTTCTCTGGTCGGTTCTGCCAGCTTTGAACAAGCCCCTGAGGTATAATAGGTGAGTCTGTATAAGTCATGTTTTTTACCTAAGTTGGCTTCCACTGAATTTAATTTAACTTTGGCTTAACTAAAGCTGATTATGAATGTTTCTGAAATTCTACACAGACGCATTTGTGATGTTTTGGTGGCTTCATATCATAAAACTTACCCTCTTTCAGTAGGTAAATTCCCTCTTGACCTTAAAGGAAAAAAAAATCTTCTTTTTTAAATCACACATACTTTAGCCACAAAAAGGAGTATACTACCAAAACCAAAGAACACAATTTTTGAAGATTTCTTTGTGGTTTAGTTATATTACCCTCACAAAATTAACAGAATGTTCTAAAATATAGCAGTCCTCAATCCTCTTTCTTTGGAAAGAATTTTTTTCAAATATTGTGTCTTGAAGAAAAGAGAAACCGACCACAAGAATAAGGTAGCTGAATAGTTTAGAAAGAAAGCAGAAATCCTTTTTCTTCCACCATCACAACATTAACAAAGACATTTTGGGTAAGTAGAAATATCCTTTTAATTTTACAGCTGGAATAATTACAAAGAAAATAAATAACAAAGAAAACAAAAGGCTTTAAATAGAAGTATCTAGGAACGAAAAATAATATATATATAAAACATGGAAATATATAAAAATAGATTATTTATGTATAAAATGAAGTGATGGTAGCAGTGGGAAACAAAACTTTAACCACCTTACCTTCATCTAGCTGAATAAATCCTTCCTACTAACGCCTTTCTAGAACAGCAGAACTGACCTGCTTTAAAACAACTGGTTAAATCTACTATTCTTGTAAAATGTCAGCTACAGCACACAGACACGGTTCTCTGTATCAAATACACCTTCTAGAGTGATACCAATGCAAGTGAGCAATGTTCAGTTCTTAACCAGTAATAATCCAATAGTGATGTCAGTTAAATGGCTAAAAAAAGTAAACCCAGACATATTATTTGAAAAAAAGGAATACTCAAGCTTTCCTAGTAGCCAGCTGCTCTAGAGAAATATTTTCAAAAGTAGAAGACAGTATGAGAGTAACCTGCATCAAGGTTAAATCTTTTGATTAAGGTAGCAAAGGAATCCCAGGGAAGTGAATTCCACACACCATGCTTCTTTCCCTCTAGTATAAACCCTCAGTACAACATGTGTAACCATGGGTCTGCAATGTGCTCAAGACATCACTGCTTCGGGGTGTGTGTGTATTTTAAATGTGTATGATCTTACGCATGTCAAGTCCGTTTGCAGGAGGGGCTGCACACAGATGAGATCTAATTTTTGTTCATTTAAAATGAATTACACAAAAATTAAACTATCCATTCTTGTCAGCCCCAAAATGTCATAGCACAGGACGGGACAGTGTACTGTTTGTTTTTTTCAAACTACTGTCTGGTAACAGCCAGGAACTCCCTGGTGCCAATTACCATTTAAATATACTTTTTGACAATGCAATATAGGTGTCTGCTGCAGTCCAATGCTCTCTTGAAGCAGCAGGTGAGGAAGGTATCCTCCTAATACAAACAACTGTTTGTATATTTCTTCAGGCTTTTTTAGAGAGTAGCACAACTTATATTCAAACTAATAAAACTATATCCTTTAAGTGACTGACTTAGCATGGATATCTCTATATGATCTTAGTTTTAATTTGGCTTTCAAAGTCTAAATTACAAAGGGATTCCAAAACTCCATGGCAAATAAGGAAAGGATCACATTAACTATTTATAGGACTGATCAAATTTATGTTTATTTTCTTTCCCTGTTGTTCTTCCTAACCTACATGTTATGTTTGTATTTAATAACAGCCATCAGTCTCTGCAAGGTGCATACAGGGATGATTTCTGCAGATGAAAGAGTACATTTTATTGCCTTGCTAATAGACTTATTTTAATTTTACCAACTAATTCATATTATTCAGAGTACGCAATTGTCAAAATCCCTTTCAATTTCATATCAACAAAATAGTCCCATGAAGACTATTTTACATCTGCAGTTAGATATTTAAAACATATTGTGGACATTAAGTATATGACGTTTTTAATATCTGACTACATGATTTGTGAAGTGCCCACTGGTTCCACTTCCAACTCCATTTTGAATTTCAAAATAAATATTCTAGGAAAGACTTCAAGTTATTCTTAGAAAAGACTTTGATATTTAGGTTTTGTCTACAAACTCAACCATTACCTAGTTGTTCATCAATAGCAGAAATATCTAAAACAATTACATAAAATCATTACTCTTCTTGTTGATGATTTTTTCTGTAAACTGATCATATTTATCCCCACAACAAAGTATGAAAGCAGGCCATTGAAAATCTGAAAAGGCTCTGTCTTACTGAAACTCTCTCCTATCCCACTTTGGCAGTGCAAGGCCCAAGGGTGTTGATTGCCCATGCGAGAGGTTGAAACACATACACACAACACAGATGGGAATGGACTCGGCCATCCTACAGAGACAGTGGGAGAGGCACACGAGGAAGGTTTACAGTGATAGATCTTACATTTGCAACTCCTGCTCCTGGCTTTGTAAAAACACAAAAGCACTTTTACTTTCACAGTTGTGTTATATTTAGTTTTGAGGGACTTAAAACGCTACTGGCATGAGTTTTGTCAACCTGAAGCAATGAATTAAATGTAGATTTAAGACCCTGAACTGATCCTTCAAAGCTATTCCAATGGTTATGGATGTAACTATGGCTCTGATCAATTTTGTGCGTATTCCTGTCTGAGATCCTACTACCTTTGAGAAAACCAGTTGGAGGTAGCAAAGAGCATTACAAATGTGGAAGAAACAGGGCTTTCTCTGCCCCTCTGTCTTCATACAGAGCTTCAGATGGTCTAAAAGACCAATCTGAGATGATACTTTGAACCTTCAGGGGTCTGGTTACTCATTCAGAAGGAAAGTTACATGTGAACTTTCTTTTGGGCCCCGGGAAGCGTAGCTCAAAATCCTATTTATCTCCAAGCTTGTGCATGCAACCAGAAAACTGAAGAGATGTCTGAAAACTAGATTACCCTGAACTTTCCATCAGTAGAAAACTGTGGTACAGAGCAAGTAAAAACTCAGCCAGAATGCTGTAGGATTTATAGGAAAATCACAGACAAGAAACACATTCAGCGGGGACTCCCAAGATGGCCCTCTGAACAGCACCATGTCTGCAGCATAATTACAGTAGCTTTTAAAAAGGGATAGTGACATTAAAATTCCATTTAAAAGGGTAATATACTGTTCTTTTAGTCACATACTTGGATAGCCAGACTGAAAAGGTTTCTTTAAAAAGGTATTTTTTTAACATGCTGTTAAGTCCACTTTTGAGGTCTTGATGAGAATGAGAGCAGAGTGGGCATAGTAATAAGTTTAACATTTTGCTTTTAAGTCAGCTTGACTTTCTCATTCTAGCAGTGTCAAAATGCTGCAGGACATGGCATGTGAGGCTAAAAGGAAATGTCATCCTCTAAAAACAGAATAGATTTTGCTCTCCTTGTGATGTAAGACTCTTTTTCTTTGCCCTTTGGTCTTTTCAGCAGGTTCTAAAAGCTTGGACATGAAACTCCCAATTTTTTCCTTACACTTGCATACAGAAGACTGTGTTAAGCTTTAGGATAATTATAGATTCGGAATTTAAAAAAATAAACATAAAGTAGAAATAAGACTTAAGAACCTATAGTCAGGCTTTATTGATCTGTTTCTTATGCTTCTGGACTACAACTGGGGAAAAGACTTTTCAAATGTATTTTATCAACACCTTGTAAAGACAAATAAATAACAACAATAACAAAACACCAAAAAATATCCAGTGTACTGTGTTGGAGAACTAAGAACTATGAAAATCGAAGGAAGTGGAACAGATTTTATTCTGGAAGAACACCTGACTGGATCAGGCACAGAGGAAGAAGTGCAGAAGTCAGGAATTTTTTTTTCTACAGTGCCCTCATCACTGTGAAGCACCCATAGCTGGGATGCTGACATATGTCTTCTACTGAAAGAAAAGTGATTTGTTTGTGCACCAAAGGAAAATAACTAAAATAGTTTCTCCTAGTAAGCAAACTGCTGCTGCAGCACATTAAGAATCTGTTTGAGTATTCTGTCACTGATGGCTAATTGCATGAGGATATCACTAAATTAAGTCTTTTAAACTGTCAGAGTCTATTGAACAGTGAGTGTCAAAACAGTATGACAATAATCCATGGATTATTTTAACACTTCCTCAGTTATGTAAACTGTTCCTCAGTTTCCTGTTTACAAAATCAGTAAAGCTACTTGCTGCTCTCACAAACCATCTAAACACAAATGGGATGATGGTTCAGTGAAGTCACAGATGTCGTGGGGTGCATCAAGCATGGCATTGCCAGCCGGTCAAGGGAAGTGATTGTCCTGCTCTGCTCTGCACTGGTGAGGCCCCACAGTGAGGATTGGGTGCAGTTTTGGGCACCACAGTATAAAAGGGTATAAAACTACAGGAGAGTGTCCAGAGGAGGCCACAAGGCTGGAGAAGGGTCTAGAGCAGAAGTCATATGATGATTGGCTGAAGTCACTTGATCTGTTCAGCCTGAAGAAGAGAAGACTGAGGTGGGATATCATAGCTGTTCACTGCCTTCTCACAAGGGAGGGAGGTGAAACAGGTTTCACCTATGTTAGAATTAGAGGTAATGGCAGGAAGATGTGCTGGGGGGATTTAGATTGGGTGTTAGGAAAAGGTTCTTCACCCAGCGGGTGGTGGAGCACTGGAACAGCTCCCCAGGGAAGCAGTCACGGCACCAAGTCTGGCAACATTCAAGAAGCATTTGGACAATGCCCTCAAACACATGGTGTGAATGTTGGGAGTGGCCTATGTAGGGATAGGAGTTGGACTCAATGATCCTTTTGGGTTCTTTCCAACTCGGGTAATTATATGATTCTATGACCACAGTACTGTTTGGAAGTAGGTGGCCTGAAAACGGAGTGGTTCAAACTGATGTTCATTGAAGATGGGGAATTTGCAGACCTGACAACCTCACAAATAATACTGTCTTGCAAGAACCTCACTGTAATATGGGATTTCTTTCTTCTCCCCCTTCTTTGTTTCCAAAGAGCTAAAGATGTGAAGCTTCAAGGCTTTGATCTGAGATAGATGGCACAAGAACACAATGCTGTGGCAGTACTTTGAGGAAATATCTATCTAGTTGTGGGAAGTCTAACTGATGTGCTTGGTCTAGTTCTGCAGTGCAGGCATGTTGTCCATCCACCTTCATCCTATGTCTCTGAATGGTGATCGTATTGCCTTTGTTCCTCTCATTCTTCTCTTGTCTGGTTGTTTCTCCCTCCTTCCCCCTGTATAATTGTCTAAATAGCCTGCAGATTGATGAAGACAGGAAATGCCACTAAAAATGTAGGCACACTAACCTCAGCTCATCCATCACAGGCAGAGTTGTGGGCTCCGTACTGATTGCACAGCAAGGTCCCTGCACTAACCTACACCTGAGAAAGGGTCTGATCTGATTGTTGGGCCCTGGATGCAGGTTGCAAATCTGCAAATTAGGAAGATGCTGTGGTGATGATCTGTATTCGTGAATAGAGTATTTTTTGTGGCCAAGTTTCAAAGTATAGCTGACATAGAGGCTTAGAGCACTGATAAGCAGAAAATTTTTGAATGCTTTAACACTTCTTGAAGCTTGTTATATCTATGCAGGAGTCCTCCCAGGTGCCCTTAATGGGAATTACTGTGGACTATGCCTTCTCAAGCCTCACAGTTAACCTCAAGGCACCTGCCTTCTCCTGGATCCACAGCAACTCTTGCAAAAACTGCCTTTAGAAGCATAGATTTGTTAGCACTCAGGTGGCATTCTGGCTCTTCACTGCCTCAGCTGCTGGTGTAATCGCTAAGAAGCAGGTAAGGCTTTTCACTAACTCTGTAGCTTAGTATGAAGCTCTGTTAGGGAAAGGAGGAGCTGCTTTGTAATTCCCACTGAAAAGTCAAAGTCTGTGAGGTTGTCTGTGGGGACATGGGGAAATGATGTATCTTGTCAACAATGCGACTGTCTCCTTGAGAGATATGAAAATGTTTACCCTAAAAGTGACAGAAACTTTCTAGTTTCTGCATTCATCTAAGCAGTGACTAGAAAACTAGTAGAAGTTGCAGCTCAGAGGATTTCTTGCATAGAGCAATTGAGATAAACACATTAGGAATTTTCCTTCTCCTCTGAGAGAAGCTGAGTTTAATTAGTTTTAAGTCTTCTACTGGGAAACTGCAAACAGAGGTACTTTCTTAAGTCAGTGATACAGGAGAACTAATTCAGGTCTTTGCTGGTAAGAAGACTCATTTTATGAAGAACCAAAGCTTTCAAGCAGATATTCAAACAAGTGCCATTTTGAGCAAGACAACTTTTTGCAGTGTCTTAAGTAGAGCATAAACAGTCACATATGTGGATAAGCACTGGTAGAGAAGAATTGGTATAACCTAGCCATGATCAGTACATCTTTGTCACAAAAGATACTTAAGCCTACTGCCAGCATAAATAATGTTGACAAAAAACTGTAATATGAATAGAAGGAAAACACAGGTCACTGTATGCTCGGGCTTTTCTCAGCAGCCAGGTATGAGAGACACAACTCAAGAAGAGAGCAGAGTCTCACAGCAGCACTCCAGCAATTGAGAGTGAAGACAGCCACTCAAGGTTTCTAATTGCAGCAGAGTCTAGAAATAGACCCTCAATGAAACAGATCATTAACTTGTTTGATGAGGAGGAACGACAGTAGGCAAGAAGACATAAAGTAGGTGTGAGGGGTGGGAAATGCATTGGTGAAACTGATGGTAAGCTGGAATATAAAGAAATACAGATAAAAGGTATACATGGTTGTTTTATACATACCTCATGACATTCTACAAGCTGGCATTTCTATACATTTTTTGTGCAACTCAAATTGCTGTCATATTTTTTTTGGTGGCAACAACAGATCCAGTCCATTGTCTCCTGCCCCATCAGTTCCCTAGCTTAGGACTAGAGGAAATGAAACTGTATTCCTTCCAGGGTATAAAAAGCATGCAGTACCAAACTCCTACACAAAAGATTCCTTGTACATTTCAGTATGCAAAACAATGCCAAGCCTTTAGTGTTTGATATAAATTGATACCTTAATTTTGCCATAAAGGAGTTTTATATGCTACAAAGCCTCACAATAGTGAACATCATGAATTGCCCAAGCCAACCCAACAGAGTTATTCTGTGAGATGTATATACTGGGGGTGCCTAAGGGTGCTTTTGTTGAATATGTTCTTAAATGTTAATGGTTACATGGCATAAAATTTAACTGATAGATATGATTTTGTGGTATGATAGTTACTTGGAGGCTTTGGTTAATGAATTTTAAATGGATGAATTAAAATTCATTAAATATTGACAGTGGGAATAAGATTTGCCAGCTAAAAATCTCTGGCTGCTTATAAAAGGGGTTCAGAAAGTTAATGGAGCCCCGCAGGTTATTTTCTGAGGTTTATAAAGAACTGCCTGGCCCACTTGCTGAATGCTTCAGCAGAGATCAAGAAAAATATTTCTCCATGCTTTTTAGTAATGAGATTGCTAGTGGTTCACTCAGATTTGGTAGGAGATGAAAAGGAGGTAAATAGGTTTTCTTACCTGAAAAAGATGAATTACCTCATGAAATGAAAAGATGGGAATTGTTCGTAGAGACTGTGATAATTCTTAAAATCTACTACAGTCTATTGCACTCACTTTTTGCTGTAGGTATAATTATACTCTGTGATATGCATTTAAACTGCCTGAATTTCCAGGACTTCGACCATTTGCATTAGATAAGTTTATCTCCTGCTGAAGCAAGAGGCATTTTGAAGTCATAACTATGTGTTGGCGAGTACAACCTTTGCCATTATGTGCACTGTTTAAGTTTAATGCTTTCCATTGGACACACCTTTTTTCTCTCCTGACTATACAGTGTGAATTGAGGGTTGTGTTCGAATCCCTCGCTCCTCTCGGATTAACTTTCCACAGTCTAACTCCGTAGATAAGGTGGTGCCAGAGGTGGAGTTGGATGGATGGGTTTGCTTACACTGTAGTCCGTAAAAGAAACAAAAGGCCTTGCATGCAAGAAAAGAAAAATGGAGAAAATAAATAAATGAAAGAAGTAAAATTAAAAACAAACATGAGAATGAGATTCAAAAGCTACTTAAGTCAAAAGAGATTCTGTTTATGAAAACAGAATAGATCGTATTCGACTCATGCTTTGGTTTAGGTTAATGATAACATACTCTGTGTTGCATTTTCCACCTAAGCTTCTTATTTCACCAGAATAAAATCAAAACAAACAGAGAGAAATCAGAAAGTAACACTGGAATCACTGGTATTCTACTTTCTGTAAAATTAATTCTGGAAAAGAAGTATGATATTGTCTCATTAACTCACTTAAACAATTTAATTATTAAGAGACTGCCTATAATAAACAAAACATTGCTGTGAAACAGTAGTACAGTTTCAGAAACAGTATATAGATATATAGATCGGGATATTATGTTATTCACCCAACATATTGCTAAGTAAATTAACACTCCCTCAAGATGTAAAGATTTAGGTCTACTTGAATTATGACTTCAGGGATGCACTGCCTTTCCCAGACTCCTGATTAGCTTCTAGGATATTCTGCAACATATAAGCATGTATACTAAATATTTTAATCAGCTGCAATTGTTCTCCAAAACATATTTGAATGAAAGATCTCCTAAGACATGAATGAAACAAAGGTATCAACACCTTCTTTATGCATTTTGTGCTAAAACTGTTCTATAGCGTTAAAGTACTAATCAGAAAGCTGCAATAGGTGCAAAATACCTTTGTCCTTTATCTCTGACTTATTCCAAAACAGAAACACTTTGATTAATATAGCCTGCAAAATTGCTCCACAGCAGCTGTGTCTGTTGCTTCTACACAGTGCCATTATGTTTAATGAGGGCTTGCTCAGGCACATGTGGAGATGTGTGCATGGTCAGGAGCTGCCCTCCTCGTGCAGGAGACTGTGAGAACCAAGTCCACTAACACTGGCATTAGGTGTTATGGACCCAAAACAACACAAAGTGCCATTTGGAAAAAAAGCAAGTGTGTTTATTTAGTGTAATGTGATCCCTTATTGGCAGCAAGGAGACACAGGTGATTTATCCTATCCAAAATCAGATGCTATCCTCTGGAGAGCTTCAGCCCTGGTTGCTTGTTTTTACTCAGGTGTCAATACCTCTCACATCCCAGTACCACTGCTGTATGCAGTGTGAACTGCACCTCTGAAACCATGTTCAGAAGGTTGTCCTTCCCCTCCCACTCATCCCTGCTGCCTTTGTTAAGGTCATATTTATCAAGAGTCATTTCTGGCATGTGTGTCATCAGCCTTGCAGGATTACACTTTGGATGAAGATAATTAATTGCCCATGGGAAAACTCCTACCTTTCCCATCTGAAAGTGGAAAGTGATCTTAACCAACTCACTTTGAAGCAGATGCCTCATGTCTAGAAACATGAAGTTAGGTGATATGAACCTGTGTCTTGGTGATTGCCTCAGGGGTCACCAATCACACAGTGCAATGTGACACTCATCCCTACGGTAAGTCCTGTTGAAGTGAAAAGGATCGTGGCAGCTATAGTGGTTGAGCCAAACAGGGCCACATCAGCGTCTAGGACATGACCAGAACCAAACCAGCACCAGGGAAGGCAGCTACAGTAGGAGAGTTGGCAGGCAACTTCAAAACCAGACTCTGAGTTACTGCTAATGCCTTGTTTCTTTTACAGTGGCTGGTTGTTTGGTAAATAGGTGTTTACATTCTATTTTAATGATTGATTCTATCTCACAAAGTGCTATAATATTCAAGGTGTGATTTATACACAGTATTTCCTTTGTTTTCTCTCTGCCCTTTTAAACTGCTCATTATGCTTCAGTGAAGCCCCAACTAGAATTTCTTTGGCTCCATAATCTTACTTTACTGCGGCATCCATCACCTTTCAGTAGGTCTCCCTGCTTTGAAGTGCATGCTTGAGCAATGTATAAACCCCTGGCTGTGAAAAAAAATGCCTTCTAGAGCAAGAGAAAAATTACACTTGGGGATTTCGTAGTACATTCCTGTTTGTTAGTCAAAGAGTTGATGCTAATGCTGTATAAATAAAATCCAGTTGTGTTTTATTCTTTTCCAATGTAATTTGTACTTGTAATCTAAAGATCAAGCAGAAACTGTTTGATAAATTAATTGCTCTTGTTCTGCACTGCCATACTAATTGGACTGTGGGTGAGGTACTTCCCTGTTCGTATTAATAAATTATTTGTCTTTAGCACCAGAAATGCATGGTGAGAGTTGAACAATACAAAATCTGCACCCCGTCAAAGAGATATATAATGCAGTCACCTCTGCATCCACAAACCTCAGCCTCCCATAAACAAAAGCTGGAAATGGAGGACTTACCTGCTCAATATCACTGTTTTTCCTTGATTTATATATAAATTCACCGATGGCTACAAACACTGAAAGAACAAGCCCTGCAGCGAGCACTATGAAGATGCCCCCAATATTCTCCACCCCGAGAGCGCTGGCTTCTTTGCTGTCCTCCTCTGGGCAGCCGTTGCCTCGCCACCACTTTTCCTTCATCATGTGCAGCTTTCCCTCCTCTTGGAGCTGGAGGATGGCGATGGTGATCTTGTCTCTGTAAGGAGAACCTGCAAGGTGAGGGCAAGACCTGTCAGTGCTGGTTGCATCAAAGTAAAGGCAGGCAGGGAGCAAGCTGCTGTTATCTGAGAAAACGGCTCTTTTATTGCAAGACTGATTATTCCCGTGGGAAAATCTTGGTTTCTCTTCAGCTGGAAATGGGAAGAGGACTATCTGTTGGTGTCTGCCCTGGGGACTGGAAAGCAGAAGGCTCCTTTGGTGTGGTTATTTGTTTGAAGATTCATTATAATTTCTAGGGTTTCCTACTGAGGTTTATTTAAGCCTTGGCAGTGGGTTTTCTTGCTAAGTAATTCCTCCAAAGCATGTTTGGATATTCCTTTGGGTGTTCTTTGAGACTTTCCGCTTTGCATCTCTTGTCTTTACTTCAACATTTGTTTGTTTTTTCTACTGCATGTAAACTGAGTAGCTGTCTAAGAAAAGCTCACAATCAGTCATTTATACCTGCATAAGCCCACAACTCCACTACAGCTACCTTACAACTTAGAAGAATATAAGGCAGCCTAGTCTTCTTTTCTGTGACTTGCAACAATATTGGCATTGCAAACTGAAAATAGCAACTTGCTTTTTATTTTCAGGCCAACAGCTTGCTAAATGATGTGTCTTCAGGCTCAGCAGCATTAATGGGCCTGCATAGTGTCTGGAAAACAGCAGGGTCACACTGGGCAGTTCAGCCTGTTTAGGTTTCCCTCTCACACTCAGCTCTGGCTCTGCATCTTCCAAAATCTCTGCCTCCTCTAAGTTCCTTGAGCCAACCTGTGCTCTTCCAGAAGCACAAGCGTGCAGCCCTAAGGTGGGACAAGGGAGAGGCTTGCCTCTCGCCCTGCTTCTGGAGCAGTGCCTAGTTAAAGGAAATTGCTACCAGTTAGCTTTTCCCATGTTGCCAGAAGCTAAAGTTATCAACAATAATATCAGCAATCCTGTGATTAATTACAATAGACAAGCAGAAGTTGGTTTTGGCATTGTAAGAGAGACTTTTCTTCATGGGGCAAGGATTTTATGACAGCAAGCAAGAAAGGGTAACAAGAAAAACTATGTGCCCCCAAATGCTGCTACATTGGACTTCCTACAGTTGGAAGCATTTTCAGCCCAGTGCCTGGGCTCAAATACAGTCAGTATTGACAGTCCCTTGTCCATGTAGTTAACTACTATCCATCCTCTCTTTTAACACATTAATAAGACTATTTTCTTAAGCTTTAATTTCATAAAAAGTCACATTCATCAGTCTGGTCAAGGCAAAGATACTTTAAGGCAGAATGTGTGCCAGAATTTCAGTGACAGCATGGTGCACATTGATGCAGATATTCAAGAAAATCTCCTAGGTACCACTTTGCTGTCTTCGTGTGTCTAAACAGCCTTGGAAATTTGGCCTTACAGCTTCACTTTGCTTTCTTATATTACCATGCAGGACACTATTAAAAATAATTGTGCCATGAATGTCCTCCTCTCTGCTTTCCATTTCCTTTATGCCAGAGCATTGTCTGAGAAGAACTGGTGTGAAAAACATTGCATTTCTTTATTTGTTGTGCCAACACTCAGCTATTTTTCAGTGTATCTTACAGCCAGCACTAGGACATGCTGTGACCACAGATGCCAAGAGACGTGTCAGATTATACAAAGTCCATCTGGGAAGCCAGCAATCATCAGCCACTGCTTGAGGTAGCCGGTTTTGAAAGGAAAATATGCCTGCTGTAAAAATGGATGGTTTCTATGGATGCTATTGAAGAACGAAGAAACAAGCACAACAGAAAACAAAACAGACATGCCTTCAAAACTGTCTTTGCACAGAGAAGTGAATTATTGCAGCACCTCTCAGAAGAAAGAGCAGAATTGTTTCTATTGTAGGAGAGGTTTGTCACCCTGATAGCTGGAGTCTGTTAGATTGTAGGACTCATCTATGTTGCCTTGTCTGAGAGGACATAGAGGTTAGGTAAGGTGAAGCACCCTGAGTCACAACACAGGATTTGTGGGGATCTTAATTTTTTTTTTTATGTTTGTGTCGCCAGCAGCATTATCACAATTTATCTTGAGGGTAACGGGCCCATCTATATTTTTACATGTGCTTTTAAAGTTTGTCAAGTGTGCCTGGAGTGTTGGATTGGTGATGTTTTATCAGTGACCACTAAAACTGCAGACAAATCCATCTCAACACCTCTTTGAATATTCAGCATACCATTTATGGCCTCTGAGCTATTAACAACCTACCTCTCAGGCCAAAAACTGCATCCATCTACTTTCTTAGCAGTCTCCCAAGTAACAGGTAATAGCTCTAGTGTTAGAATTACTACCGTCAGCACTGGCAGCGATACTGGAATTAATAAGTGTCCTGACATCTATAATAATGTTGCTTTCTTCAACTGGATTCCTCCCAGGGTGACATTTTGCACAGATTTTGCTTAGAGGTGTTTTTGCTATAGCACTATTTCCAGAGTGCATTAAATTCACCACCAATCATCACTGCAGAGTTTTCATTAGTAATGTTTTTTGCCAAGAATTTGATGAAAGCCCTCCTCTCTGTGACCCATCGGCTCCGTAATAAACATAAATGAAGATGTTTGTTAGTATGCCTAAATCCCCTTTATCCTAACTCAGCACAAAGAAGTAGGAAGACAGTCTATATCTGTGTATTTTTACTTACAGAAGGTGCTCTGACAAAATTGTACATTTCCTGGATTCATAGTCAAAAAATATCCTTTCTGTTTCTTTGGGAGTCAAATAGTGATGATATTCAGCTCATTCACTGGAAATTTTGGAGTGCAAGGCATTCTTTTGCTGCTGCAAAACCTAGCCATGTGGTTGAGTATTCTCCTGAAGGAATGAATACAGACCAGTTAAGACTTGCTGAAACGTTGGTGTTAAGGGTCACTGACAAGTCATCTTTTTTTTTTCCCATACAGCTTCTGCAATCAATAGTCTTGAATGTTATGAGAAAAACGGAGCCTTTGAGGCACATGTGAGCAGTGGAAGGATCTCCACGGCTTATCTTGTTTATGAAATCAATTAAGACTTTAAGATGCCTGATGACACTGAATTATTCCACAGTGCTTGGAGATATCTATTCCCCTGAATTGTGCTGGTTTTCCTTGAGAAAAAAAATAAGGCACATTTATCATACAAGAAACATCTTATAAATATACTTCACAGCTGTATTTCCAATGCATGCACTGCCTCTCAGTATACCATCTGTTCCAATTATTCCTTCATTGTTCTTGGTTTAAATTGCGGCAGCTTCATAACTGCAATGAAATTCTTGCTGTACATTTGTCTTTATTTGAGATTTTAGGTTTTGTACCTTTTTCCTCAGGATGAGAAGGCTGTTCTCACATACCCAGTGGGAAAATATTCTTAAAACGTTGTCTATATGATGATCTGTCTGAGGTAGTCAGTAGCATAAAGAATCACAGTTCAAAGTGGAGCAGTATTTCTCCCTTGTTTGGTCTACCAAGCAACTGATGGACAAAACATTTCACCTGTTATATTTGCATAAACTGATATTGCCTTGAATAGTTCCCCTGAAGACAATAAAATTGCATAGCTATTAACTGAACATGACATGGTAAACACATACATGAGCAGTATGGAAAAGTATGTTCTAGAGGAACAAGATCTGGCTGTCCAGTACCAATTATTCACAAGAAACCAGCATGAATAACTGGCACTCTTTCTAATTCTCCACAATTAGAAAATCTTGAAAAAGACACTGGATATGCTAAAAATTTCTGCTGGAAAGAGTTCGCAGGGACTGGGAGTCTTTAGACTCTGCATTACTCCACACTGAAATCCCTGATGCAGATGCAGAACCTTGCAATTGCTTTTCACCATTTTCACATATTCCTCTGAGGTCACAAAATAGATGAGAAATTCATCTGCTTTCATGCAGCTTTGCAGCTTTCTTTGAGATGCAAATGTTGGACATAGCATTTATCCCATCCACTTCCATTTTCCCAGAGATACTCCCTGATTTCTCAAACTAAACTGAATTTCAGTAGAGAGACTTGTACCTCAAGCAGCACAGAGGACACCCAGTTTGTTATGTATGGGATGCTTCATAAGTAAGCAGGTCACAGCCTCATTCTGCAGAGCCTGCACTGTTACATGTCTTTTGCTTACAGAGACTGCTTGCAGGTGAGCAGAGACAAGAGGGGATATTTTGTCTAAAAGGAAGCTCCTAAGGTCTTTTTTGATGAGAAAGGTTTCTAAAAAACTAGGACACGATTCATATGGCCATCTAAATTTCTGAAGAGCACAGTGCTGGGTAGGATCCACAATACTTGTGCTGAAAAGCATCTTACCAATAGGTGTTCCCACGCCGTAGCCTTTCGAATCGATGAGACCTCCAATCTGGGTGAGATTGCAGTTTCTCTGAGTCACATACTCTATGCTGGTCGATTCCATCAGCAGCGCATAGTCTGTTGTGAGCACTCGCTGGATTCCTTCATCGTTGTTCTTCACCAGTGCTGTCTGCTGCCTGCTGCTCATGAACGCCCACATCTTCTCATATGTTGATATTTTTGATTTCTAAGAAGGGAAAAAGAGGGCACAGAATCACACTACTACCCAAATTACACTTGTAAAATATTCCTCAGCCTTTTGTTGTGAACGATGCCAATAGCACATCTGGAATGAAAGAGAATTGGTAGCAGGGTTTTCCCACAGACTTTCTTTCTTACTGTGTTTTATGCTGATGAATCTCTTTTTTCACTTCCTGTGCAGTGCCAGGAACTTCATTACTGGCACAACTGTGAAATGCTTTAAAATCTTTTGGACTAATGTTAATATGTGGATTACAGTACACAACACAGCAAAATTAGTGCAGCTGGATACTGTTGCATTCAGAAGCAGTGTTTCTGCCTATCAGGGCAAATGCCTGAATGATGAATAAAGTACTATCTCTTTTGTACTGATGGCACTTGCCTAGAAGTCACATACTTCAAGGACACAGCTTGAGAAACAAACCCAAAGTGGCTTCTAAGCAAATTTCTGCTTTTCAGTCAGACGTAAGGACTTCATCCTTTTCCCACTGAAGTTAAGAGAGGGTTTACTAGGAGGAGTGTGTGCATGTCCTGTGTCAATGCCCAGCTACAGAGGGAAGAGGGATGACAGAAGCCCCAGACACCTCCATACAGTGTTGAATGCCCATTTGTCCCTACTTGTTTCCCCATGCCATGGGAGCCCTGAAGGACCTGGGCATCCTTTAGGGAAAGGCAGTGCCAGTGCCCCCTTGTTTGCCCTTCTGCCTTCGTTGGAGGAAATGAAAAGAAAAACTGAACCTGTTCAGGGATATGTTGGAGGCCTGTGCCTGCTGCCCTCAAAATGTGCTGCCTACAAACCAATAAGCATTCAAGCACTCGCACAGCACTAACATGATTAAACCTCTCTCTTCCTTGTATGCTCTCAAACAACAACCAACACACAATGTTTCTTTCAGACTAAATATCAAGGTAGACCGAGCTGGACTACTTGGAACTGCCAAGACAGTCTCAAAACGGCAAAGCCAACCATTGCTGTTGCTGCAGCCTAGCACGAGCCAGACACGCAAGAACTGATTTTTAATGTCAATACAAGCAGAAGATCCCCACACACTCGCATTCTCCCCATTCTGGGGCAGTGTATCTTCACTCCCTTCATGGGTCCTAGCTTTGGTTTATAACCATCATAGCTGATTTTAGCCTGACCGTGTGGAGACAATATGTGCTTATTAAACAGCAGTGCCTGTGAGAAGCTGATTTTCTGGTTCTTTGAGCTTTAATGATTAATATGCTTTCCTTGTAAATTCAATACCTGTGAATGTCACCTACAGTTTGGTAAGCCACAGGATGCCATTAAACTTTGAAGATGGTTAAGTGGCTTTTTACAAGTAGAAGCTCTTTTTAATGTTCAGTTGGTAATATTTCTTGAAATTAATGACAAGTTTATGCAGTAGATTGAGTCTTATATTGAATTTACTGGAAGGATGTATTCTTTATTCACATGGGTTTTCAAGGAAGATCTTATCTTCTTAACTTGCCAACTCCCATTATTTTCAGGATAGATGATATGCCAAATTCTGGTCTTTGAATTTTCATTGATTTCAGTAGAAACATATCTGCACATCAGAAAGTAGAAGTTGGCAAGAGTTGTTACATAAGATTAAGATCTATTATCATAGTGGGGCAAGAAAGTAATGGAAGATTTATAGACGTGTTGGAAACAGCAGAACAGCAGTATGGAAAAATATGTGTATGTGACATTTAGTGGATGTGAAACATCTTGCCTTCAGCTACATTTTTCCCGAATTTGGACATGCAGTGAATGCTGCCTGAGATCCTGCTGGGTTACCTGCCTAGAACTCCATTCCCTTGCTGGAGCTCTCCTTAACTGCCCAGGCCTTGTTCTCTGAGTATTTTCATCTTGCATGGCCAGATCTGGTATGGGATCTGTGTACAGAGAGGAGGCTGACTTTGAGGTTCCTTCAAAGTCAAGACTCCATGTTGCCCCTACAAGTAATTTAAATTGCTTTTGTTTTCATTCTCACTGCTACTTGGCTGAAAGGCATAGTCACTGTAGAAACTTTCTTGAAAGCATTGCTTCTTTAGCAACAGTTTTTCTAGGGACACTATTACAACAGGGATACTAGTGTGAGACATTCAAAATTAGTGGAAAACACAACTGCTAGTATATGCATTATAAACAAGACTAAAGAAAAAAAGCAGCATTAAGTTCTAATACATGCAAACAGAGTTTTTAGAAAAGCAGTGGAAGTACTTTGCATTTCTTGTATAGTTCCCAACCTGCAACCCATCCAGAAGGTACATTGTATAATATCATCTTTCAGGGGCTTTCTGCTGCTGCTTTAAGCACAAATTCCTAAACCAAAGCTCTTCAGAGTCTGCTCCGTGCCAAGATCTTTTTCTGCACTTGATGTTTCCAGAACTCTTTTTGCTGCATGCTCCTCTTACAGACTTGAAAATTAGACTCATCTGGTCTTTGCACCTTGTGTCCTACATGACAGGCACTCTCTTGTTCCTCTTTCCTCCATAGTGTGGAACTCCCAGGGGTTGTGGTTTTGCTTTAAAAAAGTGGTGGTCTGATTGAGTCTGTTTACCTTGACATTTCTTCTTTTAAGCATTGGGCACAGTCCTTAGATAAATCAAATCTTGCAGTTTAGGAAGCGCTTGAAGTAATGACCCTTCCTCAATGCAACCCATTCCTGCACTACACTGCAGGACATTTTTACTGTTGTTGCACCTGCTTGTGCCAGTTCCTCCTTGCCCTTTCCCTGTCCCCGTAACTTCAGCACTCCCATGTGGCAGGATTGTCTCTGCAACACAGGCTGCCCAGCGTGAAAAACGTCTTTCACCCCAGATAAGCTCCTCCATCCCTCGACTCTCAGAGGCACAGCTGTCAGGCAGTACCTCTGGGCACTGGGCAGTTCCCAGGGTATGCCAGGACATGGGGCAGCCCAGGGAAAATTAGCCAGTTCTGAAATTCAGAAGCAATTTCCTCTGAAAAAAAGCATGGAAGAAACAGGTTTTGAAAATTTCTCTCTGATGCTGAATTTGACTTCAAAATAGCAATGGCAGTGACCATCTTCGGACAGCGAAGAGCTCTTAGACCAAGGGAGTTTCCTAGAGTCCTTCAGAAGGCAGCACAGCTGCTTCCTCCTGCATGAGAGTCCGGTACTTGCCTGATGCAGTTTCCAGGAATATCTCCAGATGGATTTCCCAGTATATCTTAATGGAAATGTCAGATCATCATTTGTAGAACTGACTATAATGAGGCTCTGAAAATTATTGTCCTTTGTGTTTCTTTCCGCATGGAAACATTTCTACTCAACCACAAAGGAGCCATCACAAGGGCAGTTCACCCTTGACAGCTCCATCAGGGATAGCCTTCTATCAGATCTACTATATGATTGAAATGTCCTTCATGAGCATTATTTGTTTTGAGAGATGACCCAAACACTTTAGCCAAGATCTTGTTGTGCTTAAGCATTTTGTCTTGTGTGGAAGCGTAAGGGTTTGTGGTTAAAGCAGGGCAGGAAGCTCATGCATGGCACAAGTGTTATTTTGCCACACATGCTGCTTCCCTACAGTGTCTCATCCTCTTCAAAGGTGCTACGTATTTGCCTGTCTATATATACCAGTCTTAGATGGTACGGTGAAAAAGCATGATAGTTGTTTATTCAGTACTTAACTTCCCTGCTGAGACTACCAATGAAGCTGCTCATTAATTCTAATTGTCACAGGATTTTTGTGTGTATATCCTATATTTATAGCTTGTTGGCTTTTACGTTGACATTTCACTGGATTAAACCATTCTGTATGCAATTAATACTAATAATGAAAAAAAGAATGCAATTACGTACAAACCAATTAGTTCATGTGTATATGTGGCCCATGTATTAATAATCTGTGCAATATCAACCATGGACTACATTAAAAAATTATGACTGCCTGCAGCATGTTTCCAATGCAAATGTGACCTTCAAAAGTGATCTTAGCTAAGCGGCTGCAAGAAGCCAAGATCCCACCCTGAGAAAAAACCTGGAGGAGAATGTCCCCATATCCACGCCCTGCTTCCTTTCAGATCAAATGTGTGGGTTTGCCCTTCACAGCAGTACAGCATTGGATTGTTTCTCCATATGGATTGGGGGAAAATTTCCCACCTTTTACATTGACATTGATGAAGGATTCTCTATGGATTTGGACAGATTATATATTTACCTATTATGCTAATCCTTTCAAATGTTGTGATTCCGTCTCACCGTTTATTGCTGGAGGGCCATAAATCAGTCCGACCGCACAGAGCTGGCTGGTGCAATCTTACCTTGAAGAAGGTCATTGTGGATCCATCTCTAACAGCCCCATACTCTATCTTGGTTTGCTTTGCCAAATCATCTGCTGAATCAATGGGGGATTCCATCCTCTCCACAGTTAGGAAGGCAGCCAGGTTGGCGGTATAGGATGAGATTATGATTAAGGTGAAAAACCACCATATTCCTCCAACTATTCTGGTAGAAAGAGCTTTGGGCATCAGCTCTGATCCTGTTACAATATCATCAAAACATTCATATTAAAATGATGCTGAAAGTTGTCTTTCCTTGATACCACAGGCTTTTTTTAGGCACAGAATGCATTCATGAGCTGTAATATGATAAGGTGATATAAACAATAAACTTCCGGATGCACAGCTAACACTTATAATGGTAACACACTGTGAAGGGGATGTATGCCATGGTACAAATGGAACTATCCTTGGGTCTAAGCGCCATTATATCTCTGAGCTAATGCTCATTGTGATATTAATGTCTTACATCCCCAGCAAGCCATACTAGTACTTTTGTCTGTCTCCTGAATCCCTTTTTGCCAGGATACTGTAATAAATTTTTTAACCAGAGATCTTTAGCAGAATTCTGTCCTGTTTACAAGTTACTTGGCAGAAATACCCTACAAGAGAAACCCACCGCATGCACTAAGGACAAACAGGGCAATCTATATGGTTCTAGTGAACTCATCAGCTTCTGTGAATCTGAGCTCAAAACTCAGAACACATCTCATAATGAACATGTGTTTTACATTTGAAAATTCAAAGGGTGAATGGACTTATCCTTTGGATCTACAGGGCAATGCAAAGCCTTGGACAGTGTATTTAACCCTCCTTATTGCTGGCAATGTTTTAGCAGATCTGCCTGCATGTCACACTGACAAATGCCAAGGAGATCTACTATTGTCATAAATCCCCACAGAGCAGCATGTGTGGGTGTTAAGTGCACTGAAACAGCTTCTAAACAGCTCAGACAAACTATATTTAAGCCACAAAGGTACTGATATTTCTAAGCATTCAAAACTTGTCCACTGTTTTTTCCTAGAAGTGTCCCCACTGAACTCAGCTTATTATATGGGATTCAAGGACCTGGTTCAGCAAAGTACTTGGAAAGCCATTTGAATAGTTTTCACTTCAAAGTTAAGCCTTGCATAATTATTTTGTTGAGGAAGGATGAACTTAAAAAAGTACTTAAATGCCTGTGAATGAAGAACCCAGCACATGAAGCTTTCGGTGTAACAAACTTTTCTACTTCTGGAAAAACATGTTGACATATCATCTCTCCCCAGCTATTTAATGATTTCTGCAAGAAATATAAACACTGTACAGAGAATATTTTCAGACTTCGCAGAAACTCTGAATGTGACTTTTGGGGCAAAGACTTAAAGGGTAAAAACTTTCTAAACAACCAGCAAACAGATTTAACTTAGCTTTGTAAACATATAGACGTGTCTCTTAAAGGTCAAAGCTAAGCATAGCCCAAGGGTTTGAGTAGGTTGACAGATTTACGAAACCAGTAGAGCAGATGCTCTGCCTGTGCAGCCCTGGTGCTGCATGGATTTCAAATTAAGCCAGCAGTCTGCAAGCAAAAACTCTCACTTGATATTTTCTAGTCCAAATGTTCCTGTTTCAGGAGCTGTAGTTCTATCTGGGTTTATGTTTGTGGTCTGCTGTACTTCCTTGCTTTTCAGATTACATTTTTTTTTCCCAATAAAATGGTATCTTTTTCTTTTTTGTATAGTTGGTTTCAGGAAAAGTGTGTGTTATTTCTAAGCTGGGGTTGACCTGTAAAAGCTGGCTTTAGTGGTGCTGATTCAGGTCATCTTGAAGGTATTATTTTTTTAAGCTTAGACAACTGCACTTTGTGAAAAAGCAGCAGAATACATTCAATTCAATTAAGCTCAAGACACCAGAGTCTATTAATTATGCAGTGAGCTATACTTTTGCTTTTGTGATATGCTGAGCACACCCTGCTCCCAGCAGAACCTAGCGCTCCCAGCATCTCTTATGATCACTCCCATGATTATTGCAATGTTCACCTTTCTGAGGGCCCTGATTCCAGTGCAAAGCATTAATATATACTCCACGCTCACCAGCTTTGCCCTAAGCGCTCTCCTCAACAATATCATCCTGGTCTGATCCATTGCTTGGTTGATCTGGGGCTTTAACGGATAGCTTACCTTTCTGAAAGTGATAGTTTTTGCAAATGGATTGGATGAAATGTGCCCTGTTTGGATGCTTTCAGAGTATGCTTAACGCATGTGAGACTTTCAGGGGAAAAACAGGGGAAGTGATGTCTAAATAAAAATGTTGCTAGCAAGACTCGGGGTCAGAGACAATACTTGCTGAAGTCTCTCTAGTGCCTTTTTATGGCAGACATGACAGCCAATCCTGATCCAGACTTTGCTCACGCTCTGTAGAAAAGAGAAAGTCTGATCATCACATTTTAAAATTTAATAACAAGAGGCTTCCAATCAAGCATAACAAGCAGCTGCTGCCAACAAGAAAGAGCATAATGCTAGATGCAGATTTTCACAACCATTCACATCATGTTCAAACTCTTCTCATTAGTGATGATGCACTTACAATCACACGCACCACAAGATTGTACATGGAAACATTTGTGTTGCCTTACAAATGTTTTTTCTTTCTTTCTTTTTTTTGTTTTGTTTTTAATCTTCTTGAAAGACAAGCAGAGTCTGGTTGGGGCTGACTGTCATGTACCCAAGGTAGTGGTAACGAGCAGACACTGCATCCCACAGTTTGCTGTGGATGATGGTAAACTCCAAAAAAGGCAGTACATCAAAACACAAAAATCCTGGGGCACTTTCACACACAGGGCAATCACAGTTATATACACACATCTGCCTCATACTGTAAAACCTCAGCCTGTGGTTTGCTGATAAATTGGAAAAAAAACAAAACAAAAAAGAAAAACAGAACAACTCTTTCTTCAGTCAACATCCTTCAAGTAATTTCTATGAGGAAGCTCTATATCCTCTCAATACATTCGTGCCCCAATAAAAGCAAGGGCATCTTAGGTACAATACCAACTTTATTCTCAACCATATCTAGCAAAACATCCTCCTAATGTGTTTTTTTGGGGTTTTTTGTTTTTTTTTTCTTTTTTTTTGTGGCTACTCATATCTTTTAAAGAAGTAAAAATAAACTGTACCTGGACGCAAGTAGAGATGGTTTTATATTCCTTACTTAAATGTTTAGGAATTTAATACCAAGGTACTTCTGGGCTTTCCTCTCAATTGCCTTTTCAGTTGTTGTCGTGGGTTTTTTTGTTCAGCTTTGATTCAACTTGAAATATTTGTCAGAAAATATTTTTGTTCTTCTCAGTGGATCCCGATTTTGGTGAATAGTGATTTAATTGGAAACCTTAGAACATACAGGCCATAAACAACCATGTTTAGTACACATATCGGTTCGACTTTCCATATGAACTAAGCATCGCTGCCCTTCCTTGTCAACTGAGTAAAACGTCAGCTGTTTCCAAAATCACCAGCAAAAGGGACTTGTAAATAGGTTAATGTTTCTAGGGTTGGATACATTTACAGTAGGATGGGTCTCATACCTGCAGAAAAGCCATTTTAAAAAACATTTGGTTTTGGTTTTAAACTGTTTGACAAGTGCTAACAAACTTAACAACCTTTCTGAAGAAAGTATATCTTTCTTTGTTTGGCAGTTAAGACAGATTTTCTAGGGTAGCTAAGGCTGTTACTGTTTCTGTTGGGATGGAGCCCAACATTGTCCTGTTGCCAAAATTCTTATATCAATAAACACAATTTTGGCACAAAGCACTTCTTATCCCTCTTGCAATTATTTTATATTTTGGCTCTAGAAACTCGTGTGTGGCCCTGTTTCCTTCCTTGTCTCTTAGATGCCTCCCTCCTTCATCCTGCTGCAACCCTGTTCTGGGTTTCACAAATTTGCCTCTTTTGCCTGCTCCCGGTTGCAGTGGCACATAATTTTCTTCCTTTCTTCCATTGCTTAGTTTCTGAGATCAGGTTTTACAGTATATGCTGTATTTACAGAGGGTGGAGTTTACCAGCACAGAAGCCCTTGAGCAGACTGTGGGACGTGTGCGATAACGAAGTGTAACCGGTGTACCTTGCTGCATGAGAGCTCCAACTCCAAACCAGAAACTATTTAGTAAAGTAAAATTGTTTTCCACCACATCTGAGTCTGGGTTGCACGGGTGGGGGTTATACCATTCATATGGTGTAAACCTGTGGCAGTTAACAGAAACAATCTGTAAACATCAAATAAGAGTACACACAGCGGCAGCAAACCTGCTGAACAATGCACAAAGTGAGGAGGTTAATGAAGGAAACAAGAAAAGGAAAACCTCAGCTGAAAGGCTGTCCACGGGACATCCCACAGCTGCCTCGTGCAAGCTGTGGAGCAGCACTGCAATGCCAGGATCCATTTTCACAGTTCGGGATCTAGCACTGGGCTACTCCTTGGGTTAGAGCCCTCAGGGGTGAGGCCTATGCAATGCCCAGCGTCTTCCCTACCTGCATTGCTGACAGACAGACATTTGCATGTGTTGGGGGGACAACTGGAACAACTTGGTACAGTGTTCAGAAAATAAAGAAGGAGTAGCATCCACCTAAAGGCAGCCATTATTAGCTGTCTGTAGTTGAGATGCTGGATGCTGAACGTGCTCTTCCTGGGTGAGGCTGCCACAGCAGTGGAAAAAAGGCTGCCAATCATTTGAAGGCATTTGGGAGCAATTGCAGTGCCTGAAAGCCAAAGGGCCATGTTGTCAGCATTGCAGGGAGAGTGTTATGCAGAGGATGGCCTTTAATGGAAGAACTCTGCTCTATTCTCTGCACACTGTCCTGCAACTGCAAAGTGTGCCCATTCTGCTCTGCACGACACTTGGCAGATCTATGTTAAGGACCGTTTCTCCGCAAGGTACCTTGTTTGCTGTTGCTTCCCACTGCTTCATGGCTTGCTGAATTCCTTCTCATGAAGTTTATGAATATAGCTTTAATTGACAATGTCATGTCAATACATTTTAATTACCGTTTCAACAACATAATGAAGCATTGAATTTATGCACGGCTGTAAGGAGAGAGCCTTGCTTAGCTGAGGTAATGAACTCTGATACTAATGAACCCACTGACTAAAACAGTATGTAGCTTAGGATGCTTTATTTTCACAATATTACCATTACTACGATAATATCAAGAACTGTATCAAAAGATGCAGTTTCCAGATTCAAGATACAACAGTTCTGCATACACCAGTTAAAAGTTAAAATCATCAAGTCATATGTTTAAATATGTCCTAGAATAACAGAAGCAACTGTTGTGCAGTGATGAAATAAATCCAAACTCATTTTGTGCATATGTGGGAAAACACATCTTTAACAAGAGACCCAGGATTAGGACCTATAGATTGCCTGAGTTGCCAACTGCTGCAGAAGTGAAGAGGTCCTGTGCTGAGTGTTCACTCACAGGGTTAACACCAGAGAGCAAGAAAGTGTACAAATAACTCTGCCTGACCTGACTGGGAAGCCGAAGGCTGGAATCTTGCATCATTTCAGACACCCATCATGTTCAGTATGCTGGGCACAACTGTTTCCATCACCAAAAGAGCAAATTGGCAGTTGCTAGAAAGTAGCAATGAAATTCTGGCAGTAACATTCTCTGCCAAACTGGAAAGACTTTTATAGCTCTGGGTATATATTTTAATGTGGTACTAGGGCACATGTTTCTTTTTTCTTTGAAACAAAACTGATTTCCTTCGTGTGTTTCAATTGCTGTGCTGAGCTCTAAGAACTGACTGGCTTACAATTTTGTTCTACTTCACTGCTCAGGCCTTCTGTTTTCCTAGACTTTTTCCCCGCAGTTTTCTCCCTCTTTGGACCTTCAGCAGTAGCTATGCTGATGTTTCTGTTAAAGATGAGATGCTCCAAGTCACCTAAGCATCATCTTTTTGTATAGGCTTTGTTTATTATTCACCACCGGTAGTTCCCTCAGTTACCTAGCTCTACCATCAAAATCATCAACACAGCTGATATGGCATTAGCATTAAAGAGATATTTTGGCTGAAAATGTCTTGTTAATCCACTGCTAGTGTACTTAGCAGAAGAGCTTTGTCAGTCTGCAACCCTTCACAGTGATGAAAACTTCAGTGTTTGAGATTAAAAATTAATATAAAGATGATAGAGCTACACAAGGCTCAAAGAGAAATGAGAAATTATTCAGCTGCTGAAAAGTCTGAAGAAATAACAGGAAGATTATCCCAGACTATGAAAATCATTCCCAAGTATTTGTCCTCCATGAACTGATGTCAAAAGACTGTTAACTTTTTAATTTACTACAGCAGTGTTAAAAAGTGAATACTTCCTGAGGTTCTTAAAACCAATCTAACCAACATTTGCTGAAAGGCCTGACAAACCTCACAGAATTTTAAACTAGACATGAACAGGTCTAGATATAGACTGTAAGAAGGGCTTAGGTTCTCATAGCAAATTAAAATTTATAAATTCTAAAGTAATTTAAGCTGACATGTGAATACAATTTTGTGTCCTTCAGATTATATATTCACGATCTAATTAGGCACTGGGTTTAGGCATCAGTTAAAAAAAAGAATATATCAGAAAAACTGTAAATATTAATAAAATTATATTAATTATTTTGCTGAACTAGTGGGTTCTTTTCCTCTTTTCCTAAAATAGGCGGGTATGGAAACAGTATGCAAACTTGATATATTGAATTGGTTACAAGTCGGGGTTTGTGCTGTGTATTATGAATGTGTGTGAGTCTATACCTTCAATGACATGTAAGCCTTTTAGATAATTTTGGCCATATTTGACAAATAGGTAAAGGCCTTAGAGGTTATTATGCTCCTGATATTGTTGTGAAACATTGCAGTAGCATCCTACTAGGAGAGAAGCTGTCAGATGAGCTCACAACTCGTTATGTATCACTTAATCTCCATGTTAAAGATCACCTATAAATCCTTCAGCTGCAGGGAAAGCAAGCACACAAACAAATTTCACCTGGCGATCACAATCCAGCATGAAACACAAATCTGTAGGGAAATCAGGCTTTATTAGTTATGCTGTTTCTGGAACTACTGCTTCTTAGAAAGATTTAAGAAACAAAACATAACAAAGTTGCACAAGGCAAACCTACGGATTTACCCAAAGGCTACTTTGTGATTTGGAGCAACATTTAACACCTGAGAGAAAAGCAAACAGGTTTCACAGCTGATGATTTGTGAGCACTGTGCATTTCTCTTCGGTTTGCTCCTGACCACGTATCTGCATGTAGACAGCCATGTGTACAGACAGAGGACCCTGATGTTATTTATCCTGGCAAATTTTATGCTGCTATTTTAAAAAAATGGAAGTGCTGAGGCTAACTAAAGGCTTTGTTTTCCCTTCCACCTGTTCTGAGGTGGAGAGGACTATGGGATGTTTTCAGTCTTGGCATACAACTGTAGGAAAGACAAATCTGTCACAGTCGAGCAGATTTAATATTAGTTATGAATGAGATCATGATTTGGGTACAGTAAGAGTTATTATTTATGGTACAGTGAGCCACTGCAAGAGCTTGTGGGAAGTCATGACTAATTGTACGTAGTCCCATAGCAGCCAGGGATGGATGAACTCTTTCTTTTACCTAGGACCAACACCAATAAATTAATCCATGACCTCTCCTCCTCTAATCCCCTCCTTCACAGAATCAGCAATTTAAAGCAAAAAAAGCAGATCCCAAAAACTCCTGTACTTTGGTGCTGGTATAGAAAGACAGAAACAGGCAAAGGATTCATATAGGTTGTCCATCTGAAACAAGGGTTGTTCAGTGGACAACAGCGAAATACATGTTTGAGACCAGTCACTCTCAGAAGAACTGTTCTTATGCATAAAGGTTTTGCTGGACTACATCTTTCTTTTGATTAAAAGAAAACAGTGAACTAGAGTAAAAGCAGCAAGAGCTGAATTTGGCTGGGCTCACACAGAAGTAGAAGTCAGGCACAATGTGCTACATTATCAGAATTAATTATTCAGATTATTTTATGACCTTTGAATAAGGCATATGTTTGTATACATTGGACTATATACACTATTGCTGACTTCTTAAAGTTGAATGCCATCATTTGTAATAAAAATCTGTTACTTTTGCTGTGAAGAGGATGTGTGGACACCCAATGATCACTCCAGTTTCACACTATAAATGTTTTCTCAGGCTATTTTCCATGTACTTTACTAATGTGGAATAAATTGCAGATGTATATGCAAATCAATACATAAGACGAGTAGGGAAAGGCTTGATTATGGCTCTTCAATAAAAAGAATAAAAAATTAATCTCTGTTAAAGACTAGTAAAAATATTTGTGTTTTAAATTATGAAAAGGAAAAAATGAAGGCCAGGATGAAATCAATCAGAGTTGTAAATGAAATTTCAAGGACTCTATCTGAAGAAAAGGACAGTAACTATGCCAGCTCAGCCTGCTGGCTTATTGAGAAGTACAGAAAAAAATATGCCTCAAATGACCAATTTCCTCTGACAAGTTTCTAAGTTCACTTTCTTTCATGCTTGGTTTGCACTTGCTGAAAGCCCTAGAGCAACAGATTCCCAGACTGGTCTCCAACGCCACAATATGTAGCTTGTATCCAGTTTGTGAAACCATATCAGCTGTCTAGAATTTTAATGTGAAGTTCACTGATAAGGGTACAGAGTGCTCTGTTGGTCCTCTGGAGATGTGACTGTGGTCCACTGGTCCAGAAACCGTGGCACACTTGCCTTTGACAACTTCATCAGTGTTTGTTTCATTTGGAAAAGTGAAGTGTATGTGCTTATTTCCTCCTGGTTTTGAGTAGGAATATCACTGGGGGTCTGCCACTGACACGCAGGGTGCACCTCAGGACAGTGCTGGCAGAGAGCCTTCGATATACTTCACCTTGTAGATTGTCCCCTCAGGTTCCCAGTCCTGTTATCTTTTATTTTCAAGGGGAAATTAGCTAATTAACATCTTTCAGCAAAAAATATGTTCACATCCTATATTTTTCCTTTTAACTGTATGCGCTGTTAGTGGAAAAGAGACGTGCATATATGTAAGTGATGATAGAAACTGATTTCTAACATGTAGTCTGCTCATGCATTGCGTACTGACAAAGAAAGGCTGACACATTTCATTGGGTATTTCTCTCCATTCAGCCCTTCAGGAAAGTGAAATCTCATCACATTGCAATACATAAAAGAGATAGCAGCACTGATGTGAAAATACCAAGAGACTTTCTAGAAGAATGTTATGTTTTAGGATTGGATAAATCCCTTAGGATAGTGTTATATTATAACTACTTTGCAAAGCCCATGCAACAGCTACAGGAGGAGAGGTAGTTATAGTGGATGTAGCTAAAATTAAGTCTTCAACTTACCTTGCAATGACAAAGAGGACACAACTGACTCCAAGGCAGGCTAGGAGAACATACATCCAAATATCAGGAGAAAGAGGGTTTAAAAAGGAGAAAACACCAGGGTTTGTCCCATTTGGCTTCCGGTACAAGATGCTGATTCCTAGCGTCATGAAGGGCTTGGAAAAATCAATTACCTTCTCCCTAACGTAGGTAATTGTGAGAGGAGCGACAGCCAGATCAGCTTTCTGAAAACAAAAATGGGAAAATACTTGTTCTTTTTGATGTTCAGCAAATGCACTATTCTTTCTTCCATTCCTCTCCCCAAGTATTAAAAACTAAACCAAATTTGACTATAAATCCGAAGCATGCATCAAAATTTAACATTGTTAGGATATTATTGGGTATGTGATATTCAGTCTCCTCTTTTTGCAGAGAGAGGGTTATTCATGAATTTCATGTGAATAGGAGAGGTATGACCAGGGCCATGGACTCACTCCTAGGCATTGGGGCAGATTACAAGTGAAGATTTCCAGAGCATCTGGACAGGGACTATGTCCACATATCAGAGGCTGTTGCAGGGCAGAGGTTAGCTGGAGGTGCAACCTTTGCCACTGGAGTTTACAGCCAAGGGGTGGGCAAAACCTGTCCTATCTCAGTACTCTCTGCCCCACCACAGACAGAAGTTCCCACCACCACATGCGAACTGTTTATTCAGACCTACTGATGTGACTTTCTGCTCTGACAAGTGGCGATAAAGACCAACCACTGGCTCTAAAAAAATGAAAACTAATGCAAACATTTTCATTTGGGCTGGCTTCATATAAAATACCACGGGTGAAAGGAGAATAAAAAGAGAAGGATTATTCAATCTTACATGATCTATGAGTTCTTTGACCATCCCATTCCACTCTCCTTTGTCATTCTGGGCTCCATATTTACCATCAGAAACTAGTTTGACCTCATAGATGAAGCCTAGAATATTTGACAGCTCCTTTAGTAAGTCCAGGCAATAACCCTCAAATCTGTCATTTCCATACAAGGGCTTGTCAGACTTCTTGTACATAACATAGGGATCTTCCTATAGAAAAAGACAGTAAACATGTAACAATAGAAATGAGGCTTGTTTCAGATTATATAGGTTTCTCTAAATTATGTGAATATTTTACAAATTGATTGCAATTAGATGGAAAACAGTAATTTACTGTATCCATTAAAAGCTGGTTTAAGTGTGTTAACAAATTGATCGAATCAATTAATGATAAGCATAAGGGCCCTAACTTTCAGTGGAACAGACCATTCAAAGCTCCCATGAGCTTTCATTAAAGCAGTGTTTATCAACTCCAAAATCAAATCCAAGATCTGTGCTCTACATTGTCCTACCCTAAGGGACAGGAAGAGATACTGAAATAGAGAGAAGCATAAATAACAAAAAAATGGAGAACCTAAAATTGGTTATTCTCTGAGAAATAAATCTTAATTGAAAAAAATCTCTTCAAATATATACTGTGAGTTGAGCAGGTATTCACATGAGAGAATGGAGAACACCAAAGGCAGATTACAAATTATCTCGTTGCTTTTCTTTTTAAAGGATTTTGGACAGGAGAAGATCAGGGCATGCAGGTTTCTGCAGCTTAATGAGGCAAAAGACCTCTGGCAATAGAAGAAGAGTGTAGAGGGAGCCTCTGAGCATTTTTCTTTCTCCTGAGGAATCAGCCAGAATAACTGAAAAAACCCTGGCATTACTGACCAGGCGGAAAGCAAGAGGCTGAATAACTCGTGGATACCCAGTTGCCTATTTTCCATTTATCACAGTGAGGACATAAGTCATTATGTCTATCCATCGTTTGGTACTTTCTTTCAGACTCCTTCAACTCATTTTCAATAAAAGGAAGGATGTATAAGCAGTAAATGCAAAGCTGAGTATTTGTGTATGTTAATTCCTATTGGAAGAAAAGTATGCAGGGTTCATCTCTGAAATATTGGCGTGAGCTAAACAAATTTGGAGGCAGAGGTTCCTGAGAACCCATTCTAAGTCTAAATCGAGAAATTTTCTTGAAAATTGGTTAGCTTAACAAAACATTGTTTAGTGTGGAGGAAAACAGCTGTGGGGTGTAGGACAGAGGTGGCAGAGGCAGCCATGGAGAGCCCCGCAATCCACCACCACTAGTGCCTGCATCCTACAGCACAGGTAGTGGCACCACCTCTGCTCAGCAATACTTACCAAAATGGTGGTGACAATAAGTGTCCGGTTAGCCAAGGAATCCGTAATGTTGGTGGATCGGTCCTTATTGCTGTCTGTCATGTTAAGGCCACTGTATGAGTTCCAAACCCCAATCTGCGCAGAAGAGAGCAGGTGAGCGGTTACCCGGCCACGAGCCGGAATATTTCCCTAACTGCTCACCACCCAGGAAGAGTGCACTGGCTCTAGTCACCACAGAAAGAGACACCAGCAGTATGCAGTGCTAGAGAAGGGACACGGCTGTAGGTCTGAGTAAGGCAGCAACATCAGGTGGCTGATTTAGAAAACACAAGGAACATACTGCCCTTTCAAAAGCAGATGGAAATGAATAAGCTATAAGAGTATAAGGCATGTCAATACAGTGGTGTATTAGCCAATTTGCTGCAAAAGTGGAACATGTTGACTTTGTTTCCTGCTAAAAAAATGTCAAATCTCTTAGACAATTTTTTACAATTTTGTAAATGGTAGAGTTGAAACATATGGCAAGACTTCTATCTTCCAATACAACAGCTTAAAAGCTTGAATAAATATGTTGAAGTAGATTGATGGATGCACTGGCCTTTTTCTTCCACTGTGCCTCCAGCAGCTTTAGCAAAGATTATTCTGTCACTTCTTGACTGCTATATATGACAGAGCTAGCAAGGTGATACCTTTTTGCACACTGATCAGTATTTGTTCAGTAAATATAAGTGGCCAAAGGAAAATTCCTTTTTTAGCCCCTGAGACAGTGAAGAATTCCAGTATTTAATGCCTAAATCAAAAGCTCAAGGGAAAGATCATCATGATTCCAGAGGATTTGGTTCTACACCTTGTGAGGGCAGAAATTATAACCGTGATGATTTATTCAGATAAATATTTAAATAACAAAACACAGTCTGAAAGCACCTTCGGGGTTTGTTTTTTTTTTCTTTGGATTTATATACTCAGCATGGTTGAGCATTGATGTGAGAAAACTGCATGCAAAGGGCTGGCTCAGGCATTTTTGTTTGTATTGGAGATTTGTGGAGAGCACCAGACTGATAGTTTGGGGGCCATCCACATAGCTGTTCGCATCCCCTCATCATTCTGCCAGCATGTTTCAGCTCTATCTGGGAGGAATCTGATTTCAGATACTCCCTGCCGGGATTGCCAGCAAAGCTGCCAAGTAAGTTTAAGACAAAATGCACTGACTTGTCTTGTGTACTGAACATTTCTATCTGCTGTCAGATGCTCAGTCATTTCAGATACAGGCTGGACTCTTTTTCTTTGGTTGCTAAATCAGGCAGAGATGGTGTTGCCTTTGTACCAAACCCAGCAGATTAATTTCTGCCTGCTGAGTATGGATTTGGGGTAATAACTGTTTCATTTCAAACAAACTTTGGGTTTGTGTCCCTGGGTGCCATTGTTGACTTTCACAAACTTTTTCCCACAGTATTCATAATGGGGATAGTCACACCATTTTTTTAAAACTATTTTTTTCAAATGTTCATTAGTCATTCCCTTTGTTTCCAAAACTAGATCAGGTTGGGAAACTGATCTGGAAAGTATGCATAAAATAAAATGTTGGATATTATGATAGCCTGTGTCAGGAATACAGTAAATAAACAGTGTCCTTGAATTTGCACCAAGGTGGCTGAGTTTATCAAAAAGCCATTCTACTACTTGATATGCTTTTATTGGCTGCCAGCAGGGAAGAGGAGAACGACCATGAAGAACATGGAGCGACACAGTCACAGTGCATACAAAACACACCAAGAGATCACTCTATGTCTGGATAAAAGAATGACACCATAGGTCAATCTTGAGTAGAGTGATGGAGGAGGTTGGAGGGGCACTGAAAGAATGAGGCTAAGGTAGTACATCACCATGGTAAATCTAGGGGATTTATTGCAGTTTAGTGACAAGTCTGAGAGGTGTCATATGCCCCTTCTCAGCAAGCCTGTGCTCTTAACCAATTGTAATTTGGTTTAAATCAATTCAGCATAACACAAAATGCCTAGAGTCAAAAGCCAGATTGGTTCAATAGCGTTCTGCCTGTCAGGTGGGATGATCTATTCACCAGTAATGAGAGAAATGGGGGCCTTTGTGCCTTAGCCTGATTCACTGTAGATTAAAACAAGGTTGTTAAATATGTGCTTTATAAGAACACAAGAAGAGTGCAATAGGAAGTTTTGCACTAGTCTACTCTATATCATTAAAATCCATCTCAAAATAACACAAAACCAAAAAAAATTTTAACTGTGTATATGGCAAGGGTGGGAAATAAAATCTGTGTGAAATACATACAAAATATAATGCTAAGTGTTAAGAGAAATCATTATCTTGTGACTCCAGAACACTTTAAACATGATAAATGCAGTTGTTATCTTCCCCATATAGAACGGCAACCATGGGTTGTACCTCTGGTGGGGAGCAGAGCATGTAGCTGGTCTTTGACTCCCACTTCTGAGCCTAATCCACCAGGTAGAGGCACCTCAATTTAAAAGAGAGCTGAGATTTCTGGGGTAATTTAGTTCTTTTATAAACAAGCTTAGTTCCAATTTGCATGTGTTAGTGAATGATAGCATCCACTTAATCATCTATATTATTTTCTGAAGGAGCTAATAACACTCCTGCAAAAATTTTGAGTCAACAATGCTCAAACGTTGCTTGCCCCTCAACCCTGCATGTTAAAGCAGTCTTTGCTGCTTATGCTCACACACATCCAAAACAGTGCAAATTTACCACACATGGTGACTTGAGGTGAATCAGGAATGCTAACAGCTGAGAAAAGCAGTGCTATTAGCGGAGCCAGGAGCCTCTTCTCTAAAAGTGGAAAAGCACAACTCACAAGAAATAAAAGAATAATTAAAAAATTATTTTGGTCAAACAGATGAATCCTGCCAAGATATTTTTACTATTTGGAATTGTGGTGTTTAGACTTGGGAGGAAACTTTGTCTCTAAACTGCAATATGAGAGTCACTATCAAAACCTGAAAGATGAGTCTGAAGACCCACCCCAAAGGTTTTTTTGCATCACCTGTCTGTGTACAAACCTTCTTCCACACTTTATATAAATGATTAGAAACCTCGCCAGCAGCCTTGGTACAGAAAAAAACAAACAGGGGTCTTTATTAAAAATGAAAAGCAAACAGGTCTGGAGAGCTGTGTGGCAGTAATTATATTTGAAGTCACAATTAACTCATCAGCAATTATTATTTAGTCAGGCCAGCGTACACAGAGCAAGGGACAATGTTGTCTCCAGCTAACATGTTTTATGGTGAGTTTTATCTGTGTTAAGAATTTTTGGACACCCATAGCAGGTACCTTCCAGGTGATGATGGAGGAAGGCCTGTGTTTGCTGGCTGAGGGTTGGGGCAAGGCCAGCTCGCCTTGTCCGAAGGCCCTCCAAGTCATCCTCAGTGTCCAGCATGGGGCCCAGCTGACAGTGGCAGGGTGTGGATGCCAGAAGCAGTGTCATCTGGCCACTGTGAAAGATGGTCAAATGCATCCACAGCTTTGGGCTCCTTCTTACGGTCTCCATAAGTCAAGGAGCTCTCCCTGCCTTACATCTCAGCATCTTCAGGAGAGTTTATTAGTGGTAAAGTAAGGAAAACAAGGTAAATTTAATTTGTCTTTCATCTGAATCACAGAATCATAGAATTGTTTGGTTGGAAAAGATCTTTGAGATCATCAAGTCCAAACATACTGTCCACTACTAAACCATATCCCTGAGCACCCCATCTACTCGTCTTTTAAACACCTCCAGGGATTGTGACCCCACCACTTCCCTGTACAGCTGTGCCAGTGTCTGATAATCGTTTTGATGAAGAAATTTTTCCTGATATCCAATCTAAACCTTCCTGGGTGCAACTTGAAGCCATTTCCTCTCATCCTGTCACTTCGGAGAAGAGACCAACACCCACTTCACTACAACCTCCTTTCAGGTAGTTGTAGGCAGTGATAAGGTCTCCCCTCAGCCTCCTTTTCCTTAGGCTAAACAAACCCAGTTTCCTCAGCTGCTCCTCGCAAGTGTTGTTCTCCAGTCCCTTCAGCAGCTTTGTTACCCTCCTCTGGATGTGCTCCAACACCTCAAGGTCCTTTTTTTAGTCAGGGACCCAGAACTGAACACAGTACTCGAGATGTGGCCTCACCACTGCTGAGTACAGGGGCACAATCACCTCCCTTGTCCTGCTGACCACGCTGTTTCTGATACAGGCCAAGATGCCATTGGCCTTCTTGGCCACTTGGGCACACTGCTGGCTCACGTTCAGCTGGCTGTCAACCAACACCCCCAGGTCCTTCCATGCCAGACAGCTTTCTAGAACCAATTTCTGAAATCGTATCATGCAGAACTTTCTGCTTTCAAACACAGAGGTTACAGCTCACTTAGTTCTCTATGTTCTCACAAATTCAGCACATTTTATGATAAGCAGAGATGTTAGGGGAAAAGAACCAATCTAATACTAAAAACACGAAGAATTTTTAACACCTAAGCTCTTGCTGAGGTTATTACTCAAGCACCGTCTTTTCTCTTTCCCTCATATCACATTAATTAAAAGCAGTACATGTAAGATAAGTCTAGGTTTTATCTATATATACAAATTTACCACACCAAGTTACAGAGGCAAGAATAGAAGATAATGTGCACTTAAAATAATTATTTCCAATCAGATAACTATTTCCAGTCCCAAAATGTAAAATATCTCAAAATGCAAGGAACACACTATAAAATAATAAACCAACCTTAGTAACTCTGGCTTAACTTTGACGTAAGCAATCTTGAGAATTGCGGGTTTTAACCCAAGCACAAGAGATTCAAGCTGAGGAGAATGGTCTCTCCTATACCCCTGCAAATTACCTTTTTATTATACTTTTACAAAAGATCTGGTTACCTTTTCTGTTCCTTCCTCCTTGAGGCTTATAATGTCCAAGTCAAAATCCTTCCGTAAGCCGTCTGTTTTATTGAAGGTTATGCGCCCTGTCAGGCCATCCCACCGTGCCTGTGTGAACACAAAACAAATCTCTTCCCTGTAAGGATTAGTAGGAACTACTCTGAAGTCATAATAAATATTGCATTTTAAATTAACGGCAATATTGAATCACTTTGAAATAAGTTTTTTAAACATACGTGGCTTTGTTACTTTGATAACAAACACTTTCTGCAACTTTTTTTTTATTTAGTTTGTTTTCAATATGTTTTGCATTTTACAATCAGAGTTTGTGAAGGTCTATATATATTGATTTACATATGTCTAGTATTGTATACAAAAGACATACTGAAGAGATAGAAAGACAATAAAATGTCTTACATGTGCCCAAAGACAGTGCAGTTTTGCACTGCATAAGAATTCACTATGACACTAAAAATGGAGTTTACTTTGTCTATACTTTGGGTCTGAATCTTGGAGTACAACTGCCTAAATTCATGAGCCACACTGGAGTGATTCTCTGTACCCCAGCCCAAGATCTTTTAAGTTCTCCACGACAAATGGGTAATAAACAACAATTGGTGCTGAATGGGAGTCCCCAGAAAGTCCTTAACAAAGGAAGGTAGCTAATTATCCCAAATCACCAAAGCTTTCACAGAATCATAGAATTGCCTGGTTGGAAACGGCCTTTGAGATCGTTGAGTCCAACTGTACCTGTCCACTACTAAACCATATCCCTGAGAAACTTGTCTACCCATCTTTTAAACACCTCCAGGGATGGTGACTGAACTTCCTGGGCAGCCCGTTCCAATGTGTGACCACCCCTTTCAGTGATGAAAATTTTTCTGATGTCTGAACCTCTCCTGGTGCAGCTTGTGGAAGAGACCAACGCTCACCTCACTACAAATTCCTTTCAAGTAGTTGCAGACAGTGATGAAGGTCTCCCTTCAGCCTCCTCTTCTCTAGGCTAAGCAACTCTAGTTCCCTCAGCTGCTCCTTGTAGGACTTGTTTTCCAGCTCCTTTACCAGCTTCGTTGCCCTTCTCTGGACATGGTCCAGCATCTCAATGTCTTTCTTGTAATGAGGGGTCCAAAACTGAACACAGTACTCGAGGTGTGGCCTCACCAACACTTTCTCAACACTTCAGTCATGCATTTCCTAGTCTGTTACTCAGGGCCCAGAAATCCAGATTTTCCAGGAACATAAAAAGGATAAAAAGGGCTTTTGTCATTCTTGCTTGATTTCTTGGACAGGTTGTGGTTAAATGTCCCCCACCATTACTGGATTCCTAATGTCCTGGATTCCGCTGAATTATTTCACTAATACCTTAGTTTGCATCACCAAAGAAGGAGACACAAGTTCCCAAGTAAATGAGGTGAATCATTTCTATAGAAGCACTGCCACTACCTGAGCTCAGAGGTACTGATGGCATGATGATGATAGCTCTAAAAGCAGGTTTTGTGGAAAAAATGCACTCAGTCACAGAGACCTAACAAAAACTTTGTAGTGTAAGGTACGCACACGTCTCACATGTTTGAAGTACAGTGTACAAATTACAAGTGATCCGGTTTGGTCCAGGCGGCATTTTACTGTTCTATCATAATTAAGAACATTTTCCTTGCTTTAAAAACTGGCATCAGGTGTAAGCTGGTGAACTTTGTACATCATTCTGCATAGCCATAATGATTCCCTGTGCTGGGGAAGACTCCTTTAGTGCAGCAGGACCAATGTCCAGAACTAACTTCCTCTGCAATTTAAGTTTCCTGTACCTTGTAAGATTTCCAGCAAGCTCACTTTCTTTCAAATGAGATCTGTCTCTCATATAGGCACCATTTTTTCTCCAGAGCTGAAGCTTATCTATAAAAGAAATATTTTATGGATTTCAAACTGCAGACAATTTTTATAATCTATTTTTGGGAGCTCCCAGATTAGATTAAATTATTCAATTTATGGCTTATGATAAATGATGGCCTAGTTTCTTCATGTGTCAGCCAAATAATTCTTGAATTACAAGCTTTTCTACTGTGCATTGTTATTTTCTTCATTTAATTTTTTGAAGATGGATGACATAAGGAAAGATGCATTAAAAATCAACATATTACTCAATGGTGTCTCCCCTTCCTGTTAAATCTAAATTCTAGATAAGAATCTGAAGAATCTGATCTCAGATGCTGGTAATGTTAGCACCATGTGTCTCAGACAAATCTAGTGCATCTAGAATTTTGTGGAAATTTAGCAGGATTTTGAAGCATGGAAAAGCACATATGTAACAAACTTGTTATGAGACTTTCCATCTTAATGACATCGAAACATATGAGCCTTAGCTTTAAACAGTGAAACACTTGTGGTTTTGTACGTTGATATAACTAAGACAGCAGGAGGGGATACATATGAATGATTTCGTTATATAATATCTCTTTTCCAGTGTGTCTTTTTATTACTCTGACACGACCCCATCTCTTATTCATAAAGATGGAAAAATTTTTAAAATATGATCTTTAGAGATCAATTCCTCCTCACAGGGCAATTTGCTTCTGTGAAATGCTCACATTTATTGATTACATATCAGATGCTCAGCTTCCCTGCTCATGATATGATCTTGAATAAAGGAACCAATGTGTTGGTTTTGGAAATCTTACCAGGAGCCTACATCTATATTCTTGTAAAAAAGATTTATATGGTGAAATTCTAGTTCTCTTTTGAAAATCAGCATTGGTGCTCCTACCTCCACATGAAAAAAAATGGAAGGGAAAGATGTTACAAGCTGCATAGACGTATGCTCAAATTTCAAGGTATCAGAGAAGTGCCTACAGCCTTTGTGTAACTTAAATCCTACTTAGACCAACAAATAATGACCCAAATGTGACTTAAACTATGAACAGGAGTCAGGGAGTGTGTCTCAGAAGAGTCAAACTGAAACGTTAAACAGGTTTTTCAGACCCTGATTGTGAGGCACATGGTTCAAATA